>OX387623.1:5000000-6250000 GCA_947568825.1 Sphinx pinastri
CAGGGAAGGAGCTGTAAATACAGTGGATTTGAATGCAGTTTATGCCGCAAAATAGGCCATCTTCGTCGAGTGTGCCCACGGAACGTATATCGAGACAGTGACAAAAGTAGGTCAAGAGCAGAGCGGGGAAGGCGAGGAGGACAGTCGCTGCGGAGGACAGCGGACACATATTGGGTGCACCAGCCACGCACGACGGACGGAGGTGGGCATGCGGCCGGGGGCGCCGCAAGCGCAGCGGAGCCGGCGCGGGAGGCGCGCGGCTCGCACATCGAGCAGCGGCAGGCTGACGGGGACGGCGACACCGATGAGGAGCCGTTATTTCAAATGTCTTTAAACCAGTACAGACCGGTGTGTATACCTATACTTGTTAACAATATATTACTCACCATGGAGATTGATACAGGTTCAGCTTTGTCGTGTATAAGTAAGAATACTTACTCGCAATACTTTAATCACTTACCATTAAAATCATGTCGATTAAACTTAAAATTCTATGATGGTTCTATTATTCAACCGTTAGGATATTTAGAGGTGAACGTTAAGTTCAAAAATGTAACAAAAATGTTAGACTTATACATAATAGACAATGGTTGTGCAAAGTTATTGGGGCGACAATGGTTAACCGAATTAGGTATAGATATACCGAGATGTGAAAAAATAAATGTTAACAATTTACAAATAAAGAATAGGAAGCAATGTATTAATGACATTATTTCCAGACATAAGTCTGTATTCGACGGCACACTGGGCCGGTACACGGGCGGCACGGTGTCGCTATGCGTGCGCCCGGGAGCGGAGCCGACATTTTGTCGTGCGCGAGCCCTGCCGTACGCGATGCGCGCACGCGTCGACAGCGAGTTGGACGCCATGCTGAGCGCGGGAGTCATCGAGCCCGTTGACCGGTCCGACTGGGCCACACCGCTTGTAATAGCGAACAAAGCGGACGGAGGGATCCGAATTTGTGCCGATTACAAGGTAACGCTTAATCGTGTCTTAATGGTTGATAAATACCCGGTTCCGAGAATAGAGGACTTGTATAGTGAACTTAGTGGTAACATCTACTTTTCTAAAATTGACTTGTCTCAAGCGTACAACCAACTAGAACTCGATGAGGCTTCTAGAACCTACACCGTGATTAATACACATAGAGGACTATACAAATACAACCGTTTGGTCTACGGGTTATCATCTAGTCCAGGGATTTTTCAAAAATTTATGGCGGGAATATTTATTGGGGTCCCGGATGTTATTACTTTCTATGATGATATTTTGATTAAAAGTAAGGATTTAAAAACTCATTTGAAAACGATAGACAGGGTTTTAGAAATATTAGAAACAAATGGGTTAAAAATAAAAAAAGTAAGTGTAATTTTTTCGAAGACGACATCAAGTATCTAGGGTACATAATAAATAAAGATGGCGTTAGAGTAGATCCGGATAAGATAAAGGCAATCGTGGATATGACTTATCCAACAAATATTTCTGAATTGAAATCATTCTTGGGCATGGTTAACTATTACGGAAAATTTATAAGAAATCTGTGCACTTATTTGTCACCCTTGTATGAACTACTAAAGAAAGGAAATTGTTTCCGTTGGTCAAATAAGCATTGTGTTTCTTTCAATAAAGTAAAAAAGTTGTTATATAGTACAGACGTATTGGCCCACTTTGATATGAATCAGGAAACGGTGGTAACTTGCGACGCAAGCTCACGCGGAGTGGGAGCAGTACTTGCAATGCGCGGGGCCGACGGTAGGGAGCGCGTAGTTGCATACGCTTCGCGAGCTCTCACGCTAGCTGAACAACATTATAGTCAGATACATAAAGAGGCACTCGCAATTATTTTCGCAGTAGATAAATTTCATCAGTATTTGTATGGCCGCAAGTTCACGTTGAGAACCGACCATAAGCCGTTAGTGAGCATATTTGGTCCTAATAATGGTATTCCGTGCCCGGCTGCGAGTAGATTAGTGAGATGGGCGGTTAAGTTATCGGCTTACGATTTTAATATTGAATATATAAAAACAGATCGAAACACAGCCGATGCTCTTTCTCGTTTAATTAAAGCACATAAAGCCATAAAGGAAGAGGAGTTGCCAGAGCAAACATACTTACACTTTGCAACGGACGCCCTTCTTCTTGACCATTCGGTACTAAAGAAGGAGACTGCATCCGACCCAATTCTGTCCCGCGTTTTAAGTTTTATTACGGATGGATGGCCAATAGATGTTGAAATAAAAGAATTGAAACCATATTTTAATAGGAAAAATGAATTATATTGTGAGTTAGGGTGTATACTGTGGGGCCATAGGGTAGTCGTTCCGGTTTCTTGTAGGCGTAAAGTATTGTCAGAATTACATGATTCGCACATGGGAATAGTCAAAACAAAATCTTTAGCTAGAAGCTATGTCTGGTGGCCAGGATTAGACGAGAGCATCGAATCTATTTGCCACGAGTGCAGTGTGTGCGCATCCGTAGCGAGCGCTCCGCCTACGCACGCACCCCAGTCATGGCCATGGCCAAGCCGTCCGTGGTCCAGGCTCCACATAGATTTTTTAGGACCCATTTTTGGATCCACATATCTCATTGTAGTAGATGCTTGCTCCAAGTGGATAGAGGCTATTAGAATGAAGAGTACGACCGCCGGTAGGGTCATTACAGTATTGCGGGATATGTTCGCGAGGTTCGGAATACCAAAACAGATCGTTAGTGACAATGGGCCACCATTCACTAGTAGCGAGTTGGACGTATTCATGAAAAGGAATAAAATTGACCATATATTCTCGGCGCCTTACCATCCGGCATCGAACGGGGCAGCCGAAAATGCGGTAAAAGTGTGTAAACGTGTTCTTAAAAAGGCCGCTTTAGAGAAAGTAGATTTAGAAATAGCTTTAAATAGGTTTTTACTGGCATATAGAAATACGGAACACTACACGACAGGGGATAGCCCAGCAAAAATATTGCAGGGGCGTAATTTACGCATGAGATTAGACGAATTAAAGCCGGAGCGAGAGTCACGAGTGTTCGCTCGCCAAAGGCGCAGCGAGAGGGACGCGGGAGGCACGCACCGTCATATCGCGACCGGTGATGCTGTCTGGTATCGTGACTATCGCAACCAAGATAAATGGCTACCAGGTCAAATAAATGATAGGATAGGTACGACCGACTACATAGTCAAATCTGTTCTCGGAACCAAGGTACAAAGACATATTGATCAGTTAAGGCACAGGACTTGCGGGGTTTCGAATGATGTTGGGGATATGGGACCACCCGTAAAACAAAATCCGAAACCACGAGGTTCACTATCGTTCCCAGGGGTGGCGAACCTGTCAACGGGTTCGGGACAGCAATCGGCATCAGTGATGGCGGATACAGCTCAGTCTCCTATGATTTTAGCAGAACCTAGTAGTACAGTTCAGTCAGATGAACTAGCTCAGAGCTTGGAGACTGAGCCACCAATAGCTACCGAGCCGTCCGATATTGTACCGGGTACGGTGGAGACCGGCCCCATACCTGTTCATACAAATAGTCCACCTAAAGCACGTCGAACTCGGAAAGCTCCACAACGATATGGTTGGGAAGACTGATGTTAAATTATGTAATATATATTATTTATGTAATGTAAATCATGTAAATGTCAATCCTAGTAGGTACTAAATTAGAATGAATTATCATTAGCACTTAGTCAACTATTGTACTTGTAATTTAAGGGTGGAGGTGTTAGATATTAGAGGGTAGTTTAAGATTCATTCTCGACAACTGTATAAATACGCGAGCGGCCCGGCCGCATGTTCTGTTGCACCTAATAAATAGTAACGAGTACACCTACGTTTTATTTAACAGGTGGGTACCACCGCAATATCTATTTCTACCGCCAAGCAACAGTGTGCACTGTTGTGTTTCGGTTTGAAGGACATTGTAGCCAGTATAACAGCTACTGGACATAATGAGACTTAACATCTTATGTCTCAGGATGACGAGCGCATGGAATGCCACACAGTACTCTGTAAGTCAAGGTGCTGGAAGGTGTTGCTACTGTTTATGGGTGGTCGTATCGCTTACCATCAGGCGAACGGCATGCTCGTCTCGTCATTCAATGCTATAAAAAAAAACGTAATAAACTCAATTTATTATGTTTCACGATAAAAGAACAACGCAACTGTACGACTATATGAAGCCTACACAGATCGTTTCATCGCAAAGAATCACTTTCTAAGACACTAATAGGATAGTCATTAAAAACTCTGAAAAGATAGTTTCATTCTTTTATGTTATCTGAAGACTGTCTTTGTAGCTAAACGTAAACCAAATGTGACACAACAGACTCACGATAGCGTCTAATGAGTCAGCAGCGTGTACACCATTAGTTGAGACGTTTCCTTTTGAAGCTCCAGTAAATGTCTACTAAAATATTCCTTTGAGAACACGTTGAAGTATAACGATAGCAAGGTGATATCATTGAATGTAGCGTAACTTGCGGTATATTGTATCAATATCTGTAACGTCAAAGATTATTAATTCTAAGAATTTAATGATTTTATACCTTATTACTATGTGAGAATGGTGGTATATTGCATCTCCAGGCAGTTTTGAAGTTAGTGCAATTTTAGATCCGAAAAAAAAACTTACGCAAATGAATCAAATCAAATCAAATCAATTTATTGCACTCCACAATTGTTAAATAGGTTTACAAATTGAGAAAAGTACATAATCGTGGACCCTGCAGGGCACAGCAACATAGAAGAGAGGGAGAAACTGTTTTCTTAGATAAAATTCGGTTTTTATAGTAGTTATTATTTTTGTAATTTTTTTTAATATTATTATAATGAATTGCTCCCTCATTTATTTATTGTTCTTTAAACGAAACTTAATTCATTATTTTTCATAACAATTTTTACTATTATGTGTACAATAAAGAACGAAATCGAACACAGGTAACTCTCTTACGAGCAATAAAACATAAGTATCCAAAACAATACAAGAAAAAACTAACGTAAGCCGTAGCAGTAAATCAAGAATAAACAGCCAGTAAAAGGTAAACAAATGTAAAAATAAAACATAGGTGGGCACCTAAGTGTACCTAATTGAATTTTCGACTGAGTAAACACCAGTATCCGAAAAGAGCTTTCAGAAAGCTAGTCCAACCGTTATAAAATACTAGCAGTTTCTCTACGACTCGCACATGCATGAGTTCTTTAAATATAATACATTAAGGCAACAGAAAACCAACTTGCTCTTACAACTTCTGAACATTAAAATAATTTAATTTTACTGAAGGTAGGTCTCTCATATGTAAGATTCCTCTGTGTGGGTACCACCGCAATGTCTATTTCTACCGCCAAGCAATAGTGCGCATGCACTGTTGTGTTCCGGTTTGAAGGACATTGTAGCCAGTATAACTACTGGACATAATGAGACTTAACATCTTATGTCTCAGGATGACGAGCGCAGTGGAATGCCACACAGTACTTTGTAAGTCTAGGTGCTGGATGGTGTTGCTACTGTTTATGGGCGGTCGTATCGCTTACCATCAGGCGAACGGCATGCTCGTCTGGTCATCCAATGCAATAAAAAAAAAAAAAAAAAAAAGGTGCTGAATGGTGTTGCTATTGTTTATGGATGGTCGTATCGCATGCGAAGGCGAACAGCATGCTGGTCTCGTCATTCAATGCAATAAACAAAAAAATATAAAACTACATCAGTGTCTCTAAGAGCTTTTTTTAATTGCAAAAAAAATTCATTACTTTACACCGAGATATTTATAACGACAGTAAGTTTCCATAATGACGAGCCTGCAAATCCAACACCGCTAATAAATCCCAGTCCCCATTCAAACCAGTGATTCAACGAGGCAAATTAGCACAAACTCCACCATTTATGACATGAGCCAGCATTGAAGTGACCGAGGTGTCGGTGCTTTAATAAATAAATCATTTGCACATGTTATTTTAACATCCTTGAATGTGGGGTCGGCTCTTTGCTGTTAATTAATTTAAAATTTCATTAAGTGTGCGACTGCGTTGCATTTCAACTGGAAATACGGAAATCCTGTTTTACGTCGGCTGGTACGTGCACTCATAAATGTTATTTGAAGGAAAATTGTGTCAAGAAACTAGTGAGTTTCATTTTATAGGTGTAGGCACCGTGATAAAGTAGTATAGTAGACTTAGACTGGGTTGTTTCATGCATGGTTAGGTAAAGTTATTGCTCTTATCACACTGGCGAAATGCAAGCGAATTTACACCGAGGCAAAGGCACTGTGCGCTCATGCAGCTTAATACGACCGTTAACTTTTCTTAACCACGGATGAAACAACAGCTTATTTGTCAATAAAACAAATGGGCTAATTTGGCCGCGGGATAGTATGTAGTACCATTGTCTTACAGAAAAACAATGTTTAAGGACTTTTTGCTGTTACATAATTAACTGCCTCGGTGGCGTAGTTGTATTACGGTATGACTGCAATTCTGAGGACTTGGTGTCGATTTCCGGGTCAGGCGAAGTGATATTGGGTTTTTTAAATTCACTATCAGCCCGGAGTCTGAAATTTGTGCCTGATATGGTGATAGGGTCGCCCCCTATCACATCATGGGACGGAATACGCACCGTGAAAAGTGGGTGCACTAGTTGCGCCTCTGCCTATCCCTTCGGGGATAAAAGACGTGAGTGCGTGTGTGTGTGTAATTTACTGGTGGTAGGTATTTCGTATGCGAGGGGCCGCCTGGTTAGGTACCACCGCAACGTCTATTTCTGCCGCCAACCAGCAGTGTGCATGCACTGTTGTGTTCCAGTTGGAGGACATTGTAGCCAGCGTAAATACTAGATATTATAAGACTTAACATATTAATGTTTCAGGGTGACAAGCGCAGTGGAGTGCCTCGCAGTACTTTGTACTTATAAGTTCTGTACGATGTTGCTACTGTTTATGGGTGGTCGTATCGCTTACCATCAGGCAGCATGCTCGTCTCGTCAATCAGTAGCAATAAATAATACGTGTGGCACTCGGAGACTGCCGCGGTAAAGCTATTGCATAGCATTTTTTATCACAAATTTTGATTGACTAAACACAAATTCGATCTTACGCTTACCACATAAAGTAGATTTTTAAACGCGAGCAACACACGTTTAGTCTTGTTATTGATAAATGTCAGAAATGCAATGGTCATCACAACCAAAGTAGAATAAATGAAAAAAGAATGTTACGTTCGATTCTTTTGTACTCGTGCCGTGCCAACGCTGGGGAAATAGCTTCTACGCAATGTATTTAAGGTTCATATCAGATTAGTAAGAAATGGTTTTAATGACTTTAATAAATAAAATAAATAAAAATATACTCGTATCAAGAATTATAGCTTCTACGCATTCAATTTAAGGTTCAAATTAGTAAGATAAAAAAGATGTCAGGTTATTTTCGTTACGGAATTTCTGGATTCGGTCTCCACGCTCAAGGCCCGCGATAGAAGCTGTGCAATAGCTTAAAAATACATCCTAAATGTTGAAAGGATAAAACACGCCTTTCCCTTCGTCTAGTCCTCTTCCCCCTATTAAGAATGTTTATATATTGTAAATTAACATCATGTGACCCTTTTGACAGTTTATACAATATAGAGGGGTTTGGTTTTCGGTATCGCTTACAAAGTTGTGATTATAATGTTTGTCCATTTTCCTCGAGCATCCTAAGAATAAGTTGAGTGGTTTATCGCTTTTGGATTTCAGTCGAGTTTTCTTTGTCAGTTTTTTTTCTTCGATAAACATGATTTATTCGAGATTGGGTTTGTGCTTGATCTATAGATAGGCACCTTACACTTGAAGACCGAGATACGGCTAAGAGTGCAAACTACCCTTTTGGGTCTGTGACTGACAGACCTGTTATAACTGACCCTATTTTGACCACTGAGCAAAGTATGAAATTAGGCTTACAATTCAGCACAGAATTAGTATATTATAGGCTACTTTATACCATGAGAAGCGGCGAAAGCTTAGTTGGTAGTGGAACGGACTGCCGAGACGAATGTCCGCAGGTTCAAAACCCAAGGGCACACACCTCTGACTTTTCTATAAAAAAAAAAAGTTATGTGTGTATTCTTTGTGAATTATCGCTCGCTTTAACGGTGAAGGAAAAACATCGTGAGGAAACCTGCATACCTGAGAAGTTCTCTGAATTTCAAAGGTATGTGAAGTCTGCCAACCCGCACTAGGCCAGCGTGGTGAACTAAGGCCTGACCCCTCTCAGTAGTAGAGGAAGCCCGTGTATATAATACAGGGCTAGTATGGTATGGTATGGTTATACCATAAAAAAAGAAATGCGTTTGCATCACTGAGCCAAAGCAATTGTAAAATAAAACACATCAATGTCAACATTAAATTTAATAGACGTTTATTATATCTTCGAATTTCATTGTAATGCTTATTTATTGTTTCTATTTTAATTTTTACAGCTTTACAAAATGTATTTATTGCAGACGTTATTTTAAATAATGTTCGAAACAAATACAATGTATTATTTATAAGCGTCAACAAGCTATACGAGCGTCTATAAATATACATTTTATACAAAATATGTTTAAGACTAACGAGGATATTTACATTTTAACATGCTTACATTTCAACAAAGCATCGTGGCTACGTAAAAGATTTCACGGTGAATTTAATTCTTCAACTACCTCAAAGGTTTTGCTTGACTTTGCCCATCTTCCTCTTTTGTTGTCAAAGAATTTAGTAGACATTTATGTCTAATTATATTTACGAGATTGTGTTTGAAAATTGTTCATGTGTGTAGTTTCCTCTGAAATTACACACAGAGGAAAAAAGTTATTTGGAGACTGGATTATTCAAAATGTTTATATATTTCTGAAAATAATTATGCATTATATATACATTATGATTGAATTTCAATATTGAATGAATAAATAATGAATTTCAATATTCCAGTCTCTATATAAATTGATCTATATTACAATAACTATAACAATATTTTATTGTACTCTTTGAATATGGAAGATAGAATACAATTATGAATTATTCGAACCCGAGCCTACAAAAATATGGAATAAAAAAACTCAATACGACTTATATCACAGTCTATGGGCTCGAAAAATTAAGTTTTTTGTGTCCTCTTTTTTTAAAGCAATTTTAAAGTGGTGGCAAACATTTATGGCGTTTTTGACAAGATGCGGAATAGAATGAAATGATAACATTATGTACTGTTCAGTCATGTTTTTAATAATATTGGCATCAATTACATAATACATTAGCAAAAATTATAACTTCTTAAATTTTTAAAGTAATGAAATATTAATGGATAATTAGCATATACATACTATAATTTATTAAAATGTACGTTTATTTTCATTTATTTATCGCGTTACTTGGTGTCTCCATTACAAATTCAACCGTCAAAAACGCCATGATACAATGTAACCTTCAAATCATTAAATTAAGTATGACTTTATCACGTTTGTCTCTATGTCTCTTTACACATTTTCGTTAACAGGTATCCAGAACCGGTTACCTAGTGATAATATTTTATTACAAGGTCTGTACCGTCTTTCACACACATATTTTGCCCAAAAGATTTTTTTATGCAAAATGGACGCCGTTTCATAATACCTAAATATTGTATAGCGGGCGGGTTATTGAAACACAGTTCTATATGACCTGACACGCTAATTCCACGTTCGAAAAAGCTTCACTGTATCGGATGCTGGCTACCAGTTTCGCAAAACGTAAAAAGTTAACTGGAAATTTGTACAAAAACAGTACGCTAGGCGCCGATTGCACACACATTTCCAGTCATCTACATCAAAACACTGCACTTATGCCGTCGTCATAGTTCATGGAGGCTGGCGTCCGTGTCGCTCTCAGCTCCGGCGAGGAGTAGAGTGGACTCGCAGGGCTGTGTGGGCTGGGAGGGCTCCGGGGCGTGCGGCAGTAGTCACAGCTCGATGGGCGCCGCGCCCTTCCAAGTGACGCCCGCGCGCAGGAGATGATACAGTCGCAAAACGCACCATATGGAGAGGCACTGGTGGAAAACAAAGCAATTCACATAATAAATATGTAGTATTGTGTACATTTTAGCATGTATGTGTACTCCTTGTAGTGTGTTCTCTTAGCAGTCCCAGAAATGTATACAATCTAACCACTTAACAAAGAACTTTGATGTAATTTATTGAAAAATTATGGTGTAAATAGCAAATGTATTGAATTAAATAATAGACCAAAAAAGTTAATTATACGAGAATTGTTTATATTTCAGCAATTGCCTAATAAACTAACTTTGTCATTTTTATTCACATTTCGCTTTAGGCATTGGTTCTTGTTGTTTCTATATGACTCACTAGTAGACATAATCTAATTTTAGAAAACTAAACTCTTCTAAGCTACAAAATGAATAAAATTTTAATGTTTGTGTTTTATACCTACATTGTGTACAATGACAATAATAAAATGTAAATATTACAACGAATTACTTTCATCCCACTTAAGTCCAGGTTACGTTAGAATTAGAAAATAATTGTTCAGCATAACGACTTATATAAAAAATTCGGATAATGTATGCAAATTATGGAAAACCCACAACAAAAAACTCCATTTATAAAGTAATTAGTAGGACAAAGGTTCACAAATGCAAGGTTTCCGAAACTCATAAAAGCTCTTAAAAGAAAGAAACTCGAAAGTGGGTGGCATGGCGTCTCATCTCTATAAATGAGCAAAAATGCCAAGTTTGGCTTAAAACATATTTTTCTTCAGAGTTTAGGCCAAACAATAGCGGACGTGAAGCCATTTCGATGTCACGTCTTTTGTTGTTTGTTCTTTTAAAATTAGGTTGGGAAAATTTCACCAATATATTGTTTATTTTATAAGAATGTACTCATTTTATAACGTGTACTTTTTGAACCCATTGAAAAATTGTGGTAGGTAAAGTTAATGCAACTTAGGGGCATACTATGATAATTTTGTTTCCATGAGAATTGAGCAAGATTGGGCGGCGCGGCTTAATTAGTATCACAGCCTCACAAAAAACCACCGTAAAGTGGCAGGTTTGTTGTTACATTTGATAATATCAATGAGATTCATTAAATTCACTCCGCTTTCCTAATATCAATTATTACTCTTAAAAGTCAGAAACCCACTCCGAGTTTCTAGTCATTGTGTATTCTCATGCCATGATAATCTCTGACCCTTAAATGGCAGACCTACATGTCAGTCTATCTTCTGCGATGAATTTACTTACAACTCATTTAAATATTTCTTACTATAATGAAAACAAGGTTAATAAGTTAAAATTCATTGTTAATGTCAAAAATGTTCCTTTACTACGTAGCTAAGACCCAAGTTATGCTCGACCTTCGGCTCGCGTACAGTTTCTTCAAACTACCAAGTTATAATTTCTTTATTATGTAGAGCCAACCTCAGAGAGCGTGAAGTTTAGAAACTGATCATAACTTCAGATTATACTTGTCACCTTCAAGAATCTTTGAGCATGTTTCTGAAGGCCTATATTGTTCAAGCTTAGTAAGACGAGAATGGTAATTTTGGTTTCATGTAACACATACCTCGTTTTTGTATTTAAAAAATATATTAATATAATGTGCGATATTTTAAATTATTGTAAAATCTCTCAGGTTAACAATTTGTATGGCTGATATTCTCTTATAATTGTTTCGTTCCACGTTTTCTTCACCTTTTTTATTAGATGATTAAAACTCACGATACCTTTTTGTGAAACTAAGGGGAGGATTACGAACATTTTTATAATAAACCGTCAGATTTTCTAAGAATTTTTTGGCTAATTCAGAGATAATGGTTGTTTTTATATTATTTTTACACAAAATGTTGAGGCGTCCCGTGTTTTAGCACAAATTAACTTTTTGGCTCAACATTGAAATTAAATATCGCAGTTTTCTTAGTACCGAATTTGAATTTTGCTTAGATCTGAAGTCAGAGGTGTGTGCCCTTGGGTTTTGAACCTGCGGACATTCGTCTCGGCACTCTCCACTCCCAACTAGGCTATCGCCGCTTTATGTTAAAAAAGGTTATGTGTGTATTCTTTGTGAATTATCGCTCGCTTTAGCGTTGAAGGAAAACATCGTGAGGAAACCTATATACCTGAGAAGTTCTCTAAATTTCGAAGATATGTGAAGTCAGCCAACCAGCACAAGGCCAGCGTGGTGGACTAAGGCCTTAATCATCTCAGTTGTAGAGGATGCCCGTGCTCAGCAGTGGGCAGTATATAATACAGGGCTGGTATGGTATGGTTACATCTGAAACGAAACTGTGACGTGATGTCATAATTCAGCTCCATCAAAATTCGGTATGTGTTTTTTTATATATTTCGTACTTATTGATCAGTGTAGTTTGAATGTATCTGGTTGTGGTAGGACGGACGTAGGCAATAACAAAATCAAGGCTACAAATAATTCTTGATTATAGAAATAAACAAAGTAGTATCCACACTACAAACTTTTGTATAATATGAAAGATGTAATTTCTCTGGGTCAGCGCCCATTGGGCAGCTTAGAAAAACTGTGGGTTTGCTGTTTTTAGCGATATTACAATCTTACTAATATTATAAATGCGAAGTTTGTGAAATTGTTTGCATGTTTGTTAAAAGTAAACATAGAAACAACTAAACGGATTTGGATGAAATTTGGCACGCGCGTAGATCATGTCCTGAATTAACAACAGACAGGCTAGACTTTTATCCCGGTAATTTTCTCCCATGGGAAATAGTGGATATTTTTAATCTGATTCTTTAAGTAGATGGCCGCGAGAAACACCTAGGAAAATATAAATGATAGTTTTAGGCCGCGTCTCCGCACGCGTGAAAAAGTTTCTTTCTAGGGTAAAAGTCCCGTTTTATATTTTATCGGGATAAAAAGAAGCCTATAGCACTGAGGAGTAATGTAGCTTTTTATTAGTGAAAGAATTTTCAAAATCAGTTCAGTAGTTCCGGAAAACAGCCCCTACAAACTCAAAAATAATCAACCATTTCCTCTTTATAATGTTAGTATACGTTTGTCCCACCCGCCAAGGTTTACCTTTGGTTTGAGTATTGTGAGATTTATATAGAGTATATCGTAATAATACATAAGGGCCTGTTTCACAACTTCTAAGTAAGTGCTACTCGTCACATAAATGTATCTATAAGCCGACCAAAAACAAAATCACACTATAATCTATGCTCCCAAATAAATGGTAAGAAAATGAGTAACATCTACATTAGCTGTTAAATACGATAATTGAAAGAAAGAAAGATTTTTTCAATGCTGGCACAATTTTAAATGCACAAAAAATAATATTACCTTAGACTAAAACTACAAGCAAAGGAACCTCTCATTCAGCTGGATGCTACAGCACGACCTGAGTCGTACTGCAACGCTGATTTTCGATATGAGGCCCAGGTGACGTACAGCCGCTTAGTTGGTTCATATTATGATACTATTCACATTAAACATTCTTATTTCAATAATTGATAAATGTCAGCGCTGCAGATCAGGCTGATTCTGCAACAAGGAGTTGAATAGGGGTTCCCGTTGTTGGCACAATACATATAAATATCTTATATTTGTTTGTATTTAGTTGTTGCTTCCTTTCTCATAATAGATACATGTTATACTGTTATTGTCCCAATAATAAAAGAAAAATTCTTTCTTTCTTCTTTCTAAACAAAATTTACTTGAAACCGGCCCTAAGAGTTATATTACTAGGTATATCTTTATAAAATATCACTGAAATACAGATTAAAATAAATGTGCGAATTATAAACGCACCTTAAAATTAACTTACATTTAAATGTAAAGATATCTCAAACGAGTTTAGCTTAAGGGCGCATTTACAAATTTCCATGGTTTTGAGGTACCATTTATTGAATCAGGAGTCACGCTTATGAGGAGATCTTGGTATATAAATAAAGATTAGACATTCCTCTTTGCTTATAGTGTATAGAAATTGTATGCTCCCATACAACATTATCACGTAAATACGTTTATTCTGGAGCAATAATCGCTGAAAATGACGAAAAATAGGGTCTGAATCGGAACCATTATACCTTAAACTAATGAATATTTTAATATAAAACCGAAATAATATGATGGCTTATATAGTCTTCTCGCTTTATGGCTAATTATTTTTAAGTCAATTCAAATACTTTTCCAGTTATGAGAAAAAATATAACCTGAATTGAATTTCTTCATACATTTTCCAATTTCGGGCTGTCATTCCGCGCTGAGACGCGGCCGAGGAAGCAAGGGTGTACAACTTTTTTTCAATAAATAAATACGTAATAAATTGATCGCGATGTCATTATACTACGAATAAAATAGTTGATACTATTTCAAATTATTATTTTTCAAAAAGCAAGTATGAAAATTGAATATTACAATAAGTCAATGCAAATTTGATTTAATTAATAAAACATTCATTTATTTTAATGCGAATATTTAAATTTCATAATCAAAATGGCGGATGTATTTTTATATTTACAAAATCGTCAAATTTGCAGTGTATGGTGTTTACTATTTATCTATTTATGATTTTTAGTATGGGTGATTATTTATTTTTAAATTTTACTAGGTTTAGTTCGCGTTTTTGTCCGCGTTCAAAGCCTTTCCCGCTACAAAAATATCTAAACACTCACTACTACAGTTCAGCCACAACTACTCACTGGGCATGGCTGCTTCGGTGAGTAGCTGTGTCGTATCGTAGGTACGAAGGTGTCTGCTGTGTGTGCCATTGTGACAGTTGCCCGCTGGATACGGCTTAATATACGTTTGAGTTTTGCCCAGCCTCGAATGGGGAGCGCAGCGCTCTCAAAGCAGTCGTCGAAGGCGGCCTCTCGTTGCCGGCCGTGGTCGCTCCCATGGTCGGCAGTCAGGATGTCTGGCGTGTGTTGGCCCACTTCTGCGAGATAGTCCTCTCGTAGAAGGAGAGTGCCGAGAGGGATCTGTAACGCGAGGATTCCTCCCGCCGTCAGAGGAGACGTCGGAGGCGCCGGGTGGTTGACTGACCGGCGTCTGCCACCCTGTGGATTGAAGGTGTTTGGAGAATTCCACCACGGTATCCCCTGCCTGGCGTAAAAAGCAACTAATAGTGGCCACCCGGGGGTCGCGGGCGGATGCCGTCTCTAGTTTTGTCTTTTTAGTACATTGTAGGGACCCCCCTGATGGACAGCAGTAGGCATGGCATGGCAGGTAGGCCTCACGCTGCCGTTGACGCCGAGATGCGCGGGGGCTCCTTAGAATAAAGCGTGGTGTGGTATATTCCAGGGTCAGACTACAGGGTACAGCCTGAGACCATTGTGGTTCTGCATGGCCCTGAATCCTCTCAGTACTCTGTTGTTGGATTCAGGGTTAGGATACCGTCTATGGAGAGGGAGTGAGCCTATATCTCACTTGCTTTACATGGATGATCACAAGTTGTCTGCATCAAAACAAACAAAATTGATTGAGTCGTTAAAAATAACTGAAAGATTTAGCAACTCAATCAACATGGAGTTTGGTGTAGATAAATATGCGGTTATCCATGTGAAGCGAAGAGAAGTCGTGGTCTCTGGTGACATACAAGTCTTAGGGACTGTAAGACTTAGATCCCTTTCTGAGACGGAAACTTACGAATATCTGGGTATGCCTGAGGCACCTGGTATTATGAGTGCCGACGTAAAACAATCGGTGAATGACCGTTTCTTCGGCAACCTGACTTTTGTTGAATACTTTTGTACTTAACAGTTTTTTGTCAGGTGGAAACAAGATTTGTGCTTGCAACGGTTGGATTATGCCTTTTGGTATACTCAGAAAGAAGGACTCAGACTGAATTGGACGCCCTAGATCGAAAGTTCCGGACCCTACTGACTGCATATCGTATGCATCACCCACGGTGGTCAGTGGTGAGGTTATACATCCCGCGGAGATGCGGGGCCCAGGCTTATTTAAAGAACTTGCATTTTTTTTATTTTTTTTATTGCATTGAATGACGAGACGAGCAAGCCGTTCGCCTCATGGTAAGCGATACGACCACCCATAAACAGTAGCAACACCATCCAGCACCTTGACTTACAAAGTACTGTGTGGCATTCCACTGCGCTCGTCATCCTGAGACATAAGATGTTAAGTCTCATTATGTCCAGTAGTTATACGGGCTACAATGTCCTTCAAACCGAAACACAACAGTGCATGCACACTGTTGCTTGGCGGTAGGTAGCTTGCATAACGGCGAAGTATGCAATCTTAGGGATTATTTCCTCCACAGCGAAGTGGGCATGTATAAGATTGTAGTCATGGTGGATAAGGGATTTATCCCACTTTCCTTGGCGAATGAGAACTGGCGAAAACCTATGGCGATGGGCATTAGGGAACGCGAGGTGATATGGAAGAGCAAAGAACTATACGGTCGGTTCTATCGGGGCCTTCAGCTTGCATCCGTATCTTGGCTACGTTTTGGTAACCTATTTGGAGAGACTGAGGGTTTTGTCTTTGCAATTATGGACAAAGTTATGAAGACGAACAATTATAGGAAATACATCCTGAAGGACAGTACGGTCGATATCTGTTGGGCATGCCACCTTCCCGGTGAATCAATCGGGCATGTGATTTCGGGTTGGTCGCATCTTGCTAACGGCGAGTACTTGCACAGACACAACCTAGTAGCCAAGGTCTTGTGTCTCCTGAAGTGCCATATTACCAGTATGTGCCTCAACCAGTTCTCGAAAATGTTCCGATTGCCGTTTCTGCTCATTGGTTGATACCAGAGTCTCGATCAACACCTGCAGAGGCTCTCAATTAGTCATTGGGTTAAGAGCCAGATGCATAAAGCAATACTTCTGGACACCGCAATGTTAATTTCTTTTTCTACCGCCAAGCAGCAGTGTGCATGCACTGTAGTGTTTCGGTTTGAAGGACATTGTAGCCAGTCTAACTAATGGACATAATGAGACTTAACATCTTATGTATCAGAATGACGAGCGCAGTGAAATGCCACACAGTATTTTATAACTCAAGGTGTTGGATGGTGTTGCTACTGTTTGTGGGTGGTCGTATCGCTTACCACACCCATTGTGAGGAGATTCCTCACTTTGAATCCCTGACTACCGGTGGCTTGGGTCTTGAGCCTCGCCATCGGAGGGTGATGATACACTTTTTAAATTTTTTATATGTATTAATGTTTTTTTTGTACCTATATATAAAAATGTAAAAAAAAGAACATTCAAAATAAAGAGATAAAAATATCTATTACATGATGAAATTATAATAATAATAATAATTAAATATAATTGTAAACATTCGACAATTCCAAAAATATAAATAATATGGATGAGTAAAATAATAACTTCAAGTATTAAGATTAGCTCGTTCAAATGGAAAATCTAGTTTAAATCGGTTTCGATGTGTGCGCGTGTAGCAAAGCGCGTTCTTGTCATTCAAATATCTAAAATCGAAGATGTCAAAAATGTAATAACGTCCTTAATGAATCTTAATATTCATAGCTCCACTCCACTGCGAAGTGTTTTAAAATTACTTAAATATATACATTTTTCTATTCCTTTTGATTCACAGTCCATCGGACGTAATTTTCCTTTCTTGTTTTTCTTTAGTCTGCATATTTAATTGAATTCTTGAAAAGTTTTATGAAACAGCAATTGTGTTCCGTTGGCTCTTTTAGTTTTGCGTTTTCCAAATAATTGAACTGTTTTAGAAATATTAAAATTACTACTGGTCGGCACTTTTCAACATTTTGCCTCATTTTCGAATTTGCTCTGCTTGCTTTAGTATATAAAATAGCTTGTTTGAATTGTTTGTTCGTAACGCGTTGTTTATTAGTTATTTTTATTTATACTTACATTTAGAAGTATCCGGGGTATTAAGAATGATATTTCAGCTTTGCACATGGAGTCGAATTGCTGCAACAAAAGAGAACTTGTTATTATTCAAATTGTGTTATAAATATAAATTGACATTATTATGAAACAGTCATTGAAGTTTAAGCAGTAATAATGATACCCTTCTTATTTGGGAAGCACAAGTTTTGAAGCCATACACTGTATACGCAAATGGGAGATTTTTGTGATTGTATTAGATGTTTTTTATTGCATTTGAATGAGACAAGCATACCACTCACGTGATAGTAAGCGATACGACCGCTGATAAACAGAAGCATCATAAAAAACTATGAATTACCAAGTACAGCGTGGCACTCTATTGCGCTCGTCACCTTGACGTTCATAACGTTAAGTCTCATGATATCCAATAAAACCGGACAAGTGTGAGTTGGACTCGCGTACCGAGGGTTCCGAACAAATTAATATGTATCTAAGTATAAAAGTTCAATAGTTCGCCAAAATTAATTAATAAATAAATCAAATTTAAAAAAATGTAAAATAGTTTTTTTTGTTATTGAAGCACAAAATTTTGGTTTTCAGATATTTCCCTTTACATGTGCTGTAAGACCTTGCTTCTTGCCAAATTTCATGATTCTAAGTCAACGGGAAGTATAGGTTGTGACTTGTGATTCCCTTGTGAAATCGCAAAATATGCGAAAATATGCGACATAGTCATATCTTTTGATTGCGTTGACTTACAAGTTTGATTTTTTTCACATCTGTAAGAGACCATAGACCCATGTATTTGATATAAAGGACATGTCCAAAAACGGGCTTAAAATTCGAACCATGACAGTTTATATATATTTAGATAGAACTCCTAAAAACTAGCCATTTACAATAAATTGTTTAATTTTAAAGACCTCCGATTTTGAGATTTGTGTAATTTTATGTTGCTTATAAACTACTCTTAATATGAACGTTTTTAAAAAGTTAGTTAAAAATGGAGGGATATAAAAATATTTTTTTAATGAATCCAAGATCCGCCGAAAATGGGTGCACTAGTTGCACCTCTGCCTACCCCTTCGGGGATAACGGGCATGAGTGTGTGTGTGTATAATTTTTATTTTTATATTAGTGCGTATCCAGAAATATCTCACCCTTTAATTTAATTTTTGTCCGTGGTGCTTTACAACTGGCTTTTCTAGTTGTAAACGTCCCAATACTTGAGGTTAAAATGCCTCCTTAGTTAATTATTTTGTCTCCCGCTTTGCTAGTTGGAAATATTAAGTGGACAATTAATATTTCCAACTCCTCCCTATCTTTCTATTTGATTAATTTCGTTGCGGGATAAAGACAGACTAGTGTATCTGAGACTCGCCGAGCTTCACCGCTTGGTGTCATAAAATGCCTGCCATTACTGATCCTGGCTTACAGGAGTTGTAGTGGCGGGTGTGAGGGCGGGATAGTCTCTATCCAGAAATATCTCATTATGATAATTAAAAACAGGAACAAAGCTCGAACAAAACCCATACAATGAATATCACTTAAAAACTTCCCTAATTGTCACAAAATACAACAGAAGAAAGACCTATAAAATAAAATCTAAATAAAATTCGTAAGTGCCGAAGCTCTCCAAGCTCGGACGCGGAATGTTTCATAAATTAAATTTGGCAACAAAATTGTCATTCTAACGCCATTGCGGGTCCAAATTATGCCATTATCATTATAAAGTAGTTAATTGGTAATTGGCGGGGACGTGTTGTTCATAATGGTATGAAATAAAATTTATAGAGCAGTGGGGATGCATTGTAATTAAATTCATAAATTTCACATTACACGGATTTCAAGTTTAACAGAATGCTTTTATTGCAATAAAATAACTAAAATATAAAGTCAGAAGCTGCATAAATCGGTATTACCCGCAGAATTATGGTTTCCAAATGACTCGATTAGTGTTTAGATTTCTTGCATGATGAGCCAAAATGTACCTACACACATCACGTCGTTATCTTCGAAGGGGTAGGCAGAGGTGCACCTACTTCGCCGTGTGTGTAGCGTCCCATGATGTGATAGAAGCGAGCCTACCATATCGGACACAAATTCTAGACTCCGACCTGATACCAGAAAACCCCAATATCAATTTGTCCAGTCCGGGACCTCAAAGCGGTATCGTAACGCGCACTTAACACCATTACACCAACTAGGTACTTAAATCTTTAATAGCTATATTGTAAATATATTTTATAATCTATAAAACTTATTTGTATTTTTATAGCAAACATTGGCAAACGAAGACAGTTGGGTGCAAAATATTAAGGTCCAGTCAATTCATGCCACAAACAAAATTCTCTACGTAACTTAACATAAAAGCCAACGAAACAATCCAATGATGAAATGAAGCCGTGAAATCCACAAGTTAATCCTGATCGCCATTAGCAACATCTAAGCCGTGGTCCGAGCCTCGTAAATGAGCCTTTCAGTTGGTCGCACTGCAATTCTCTGGTTGGTCCGTCAAAGGCGAGTTGTTCAGAGAAGCTGCGAAGAAACTCTAACAAGATACGATCTGACAAATGTACTTTAAGAATGACTTGTCAGTATGCTTTATAAATTATGAATTCATGTTGCATCTTTAAAATTACATATACCATAGAATAATAACGCCAAGAATGATAGTTTCATATCAAAAAACTGTCAAGTGTGAAGCATAAAACTCATTGATGTAGGCGTAGGCCACACGTATTGACGTTCTGCCACACGCACACAAGGGTGCAAATAATGTTGCTAGTGGTATCGGATTTTCCCCAAAACCTTAAGTCATTATTTAATAAGGATTATTTAATTATGGAATTATTATTATTGTTCACAGTAAGGGATTACTTTATCCTTAATTATAATGATAAAAATCTGAAATAAAAAATAATAAAATAAATCCCTTAGAATGACCAAAATAGTACCAAATTAAAGACAAATTACGTTGATGACGTGAATTAAACGGTTGAATGCGGTATTTACCTTTGCCTCCATTCTAGTTTTATGATGATGATATGAATGAATGCCTTTATTTATGTCAATAATATCAAATGTATCTGGTTCTATTGCGAATCATAGCAAAAAAGGTAGCATCACCATTCACCATTCAACCGTATAATTGACGTCATTTGATGCTTAGTGCTTACGTCTGCTGAAAAAAAGAAAAAAAAAAGGTAAAATTATAAATGATAACTTCATAATTTCTAAAAAAGAAAAGATACAGGTGTCCTTATTTTAGAACTATTTTCATTTAAAATAATAATATAAGCTTGTTAAAATTTGAAATGTCAATTAAAATCAACTCAACAGAAAAATATTATTTTCATAATACTGGCAACACAATTCCAAAGCATGCAAAGGTACCAATTAAATAAGTTAATTTTAGAAATATATTAATTTTAGAATATGAACATCAACATTTGGGGTATCAATTTTCTTTTTTTTTTTGGCAACATTTTGATATAATGGCGTCTATAAAATTTTTGAATTATTGTTTTTGCTTTAGCTATTATTTTATGTCAAAATATTAGCATAATCGTAATAATTGCATGTGAAATGTTATGTTACAATGTTACTTAAAATTATCCGAGATACTGTGACATCAGTTTATTGCACAAACCATCATTTTAAAATAAAATATCGAGAGCTGATAGCGCTACGATTCGGCCTTGAGCACTGACGCGGGATGTTTGGTTACTAGGCTAATTTAGCCTAGTTTTACTTGCCTCACTAAGCGTGTATGTTCACGGTTTCTATGTGTTATTATTCTAAGACATATACTACTTGAAAAATTATTTAAGGAAAGTCGAGTATTCAAGTATAAATTTATATGTCAACGAGGAATTCACAGAGGTTTTATTCACAATAAAACGTAGCGAATACTTCGTAAGTCATAATTGACCTTTATTTCTCCAACTCATGATTTGTTTGTCACTCATGACTTACATGACATGATATGTTAGGACTACCATAGTAACCACTAACTTAGCATAGCGACTCTTTGATGTCTAGTTGAACACTGAACGACGACCAAAGTAAGAAGAGTCAGCTTCAATTTTTTTTTTTATTATTGACCCTTACTGCCAGTAGCCTGACGAGTCGGCTTTTCTGGCCACACCGGTCTTTAGGGTGAACGCTGACGCGCTCGCAACCCTGAATTAAGTAACCATGCTGAGGGCAACCCACTAACGGGTTACGAACCTCGGCTCAGGACGGTCACTGAGGGGAGCGTATCTGAGAAATTTATTCTGCAACACCTGCATACGCTCGAGACGAGCGGGTGGCATATGGGCGAATACGGGTGACGCGTACGTCATTATGGGCCTAATACATGTAGTATATATCCTAATCTTGTTGCGGATGGACATTTTGCTTTTTTTGTTTGTGAGCCAATGTAATTGACTCATCGCGAATGCGGCTCGCGCGCGTATCGCGTTTACGTGTGTCAAGGTCAACTCCTGATCAAGGGTTACTCCTAAGTATTTGGCTTTGTCCTTCCAGGGAATGACCTGGTTGGACATGCGTGACTCTTCAAATGGCGAGCGCCTTATTTATACTCGCAACTGTCACCCGCACTATCAATTTGACATCTCGACCTGTTTTGCGT
This sequence comes from Sphinx pinastri, assembly GCA_947568825.1. NCBI lineage: Eukaryota > Metazoa > Arthropoda > Insecta > Lepidoptera > Sphingidae > Sphinx > Sphinx pinastri. The sequence goes on from OX387623.1 coordinate 5,022,452, forward strand.
GATTACTAATTCAAAACTACCCGACGCTCCGACATATATAATATTATAAAGCTGAAGAGATTCTTTGCTTTTTGTTTGTTCCAATTCCCTAATCCCCGGAATCATTACTTCAATTTTGAAAATTATTTTCATTAATAAGAACCACATGATCTCTGAGTGACGTTTCTACATCAGGAATGGATGGGGCCGCGAGTAGATTTATTTCACTATAACCATTTATCGATGTTGTTTGTCCATGCACGCACAAATATCATCGCTTTAGTATCTCCATACAGTAATAATAATTAAAGGTCACATGTAGCTTTTCAACTTTTACAAATATATCAGAATTGTAACAAACTCATGGTGGTTGGTCTCTCATATGTTACAGGTGGTAGGTCTCTCATATGTAAGAGTCCGTCTGGGTAAGCACCACCGCAATATCTATTTCTACCGCCAAGCAGCAGTGTGCATGTACTGTTGTTTCGGTTTGAAGGACATTCTAGCCAGTGTAACTACTGGACATAATGAGACTTAACATCTTACGTCTCAGGATGACGAGCGCAGTGGAATGCCACACAGAACTTTGTTACTCAAGGTGCTGGATGGTGTTGCTAGTGTTTATGGGTGGTCGTTTCGCTTACCATCAGTTGAACGGCATGCTCGTCTCGTCATTCAAAGCAATAAAAAAACTCTCAGACAGAAGTTAGAATTACTTGGTTTTAAAACATAATATAAAATACAACAAAACATACGTATCTCGAATACATTAACGATAGTTTGTTGTTACTATTATTGAACGTATCGTGTCAATTTAATCTTAATATATATAAATCTCGTGTCACAATGTTTGTCCTCAATGGACTCCTAAACCACTTAACCGATTATAATAAAATTCGCACACCATGTGCAGTTCGATCCAACTTGAGAGATAGGATAGTTTAAATCTCAAATTATAGTCGCAATTTTAATTTATTGCTAATTATTTGTCAGTTATTATTTGACAGTCACAATTATCTTAACTCCAAATGATTCTAACAGATGTCGATACCTTTCGACTGGGTTGAGTAAGTAATCAATAGATGGCGCTGCTATGAATGATTCTAACAGATGTCGATACCTTTCGACTGGGTTGAGTAAGTAATCAATAGATGGCGCTGCTATGGTAAATCTACGAACGTGTCATATAAGCTACATTTTAAGCGGGACTTTTATACCGGGAAAACTCATTCACGCGGGCGGAGCCGCGGGCAAAAGCTAGTTTACTATATATTTTAATTTAGTTACTTATACACAGGGTGATTCACCAACACTTACTTAATGAGCCACTGCTCTAATCTATTAATTACATTTCACATTCGCTAGCATGAATTAATGAGATTGTACACATTAACAGCTAAATGTGAATTCGGTAAGGATCGATGTTATCCATTACTGACTAGTTCGTTTGAACCTCAGTAGTTTCAATGAGTTTTAGTTCGATACCAAACGGCCACTGAAGTTGGTGTAGCGCTTGACATTTCAAAGATGTTATGTATACATGGTGTTTGAAGAGAACAGTTTGTGATGTATTAGTGTTATTTAGATTAAACTTTTAAAATGAATATATTTTTCTATGATGCCTTTATAAATAAAACTTTGTTAATCTTGATTTTGTACACACATAAATTAGATAATATTAGGTCAACAACTAAAAAGTGGAAGTCGGGGATCCAGTGCTATTAGTACTATTTGTTTGACCTATTTCTGCTTTATTTTAGAGGGCCAAAATATAAATACATAAAAACTAATAACCATATTCCTAAACAGTTTATAAACCTATTTTAGTTATAGAATGTTTTGTCTTCTTCGTTCAAACTCAATTCAAAATTCGTTCGAAGAAGATAAAGCATTCGATAACTCAAATAGGTTAGTAACTTTTTATGAATAAGACCGTAAATGTAAACTCTTATCAAAACCGCAATAATTTAAATATCATCATACACAATAAATATTTCTGTATTAATAATTATGAGAACAATACAAATTGCTATTGCCTAAACGGACAAGAACCGTGAAACCAAAATTAAAAACGGCCGACCCACGGCTAAATCTCTATCAAAGCTTTATAAACCATCCTACTTTTTTCTGATGAGAATTAAACATGTGTGTATGGATACAATAGCCGTCTTTTGTATTTATTTTATACAAAAACGATAATTTGTTGGAGTGATCGCATCTAACAAAATTAAAATACACGCACACACTTACTCACGCCTCTTATCCCCGAGAGGGGCGGGGGGGTTGGGCGAGGCGCAACATGTTCACCCACTTTTCGCCATGTATGTTCCGTAAAATAGCGATTATTATTAAAAAAAAAGTATTAGAACGGTGAGACTAGTAACTTGTTTGAATGATGCACGGCTCACGAATCATCATCAGCTACATGAAGTCCACTGCTGAGCATAGGCCTCAAAAGCGACCAGGAATACCTCTACCAATACCTGTAGTTACACCTACCTATAACTATACTATATATAGGTAGGTGTAACTCAAATTCGTATTTCAAAGTAACTACTTTGAAATACGAATTGCGAAGCAGTGCATAGCACTGTAGTAACAATATAATACAGATTTCATAGGATAATAATAAAAAAGTCATGTTTAACAAGCAGCAACAAGTGACCACCATTACTTCAAAGTGTTCCCCTTTTAAGGCGAGGAATGCTTTAGAAACTGGAGGATTTTATTGAGTTTTTGGTTATAGCTAGACGGCCAGGAGCAAAGCTGTTATGCATCGGTTACTGCAAGGTAGATCCAGTCGATCCGGTGTTTTGTATTATAATACCAGCCTTGTATTATAGTATACTGTCCACTATTGAGTACGGACCTCCTGTACTATTAAGAGGGTTTAGGCCCTGGTCCATCACGCTGGATGCTACTGCGGGATGTTATTCTTCATCGTTAAACCGAACGATAATTGATACCTAAACAATAGACACGTATTTTCTAGGTCAGAGATGTACCTTTGCTTTGGCAGTCTGTTCAAGTTCAACTGGGCTATCGTGCACTTAATCATCACCATCATCAGCCACATGACGTCCACTGCTGAACATAGGCCTCCCCCTATAATTAATTATATACCTAGATAGACACTGAACGTTCCAAACGCGTCGAAAAAAATAGAGGCCAACTGTTCCCCACTAAATGAGTTCGAGTGAATGAATTTTTGTTGTTTTTCATGGATATAATTTTCTCCCCGTTTTAATAGAAACCACGTAATAACTGGTATCATTATGCGCGCATACAAGGGTACGCAGAATGATGCAGCGATAGCGTATGACACAGCTGTCACGCATACTAGCTTAAGAAAAGTTGGCCTGTTTGTTTTAGTTTCATTGCAGCGCGTCTCTCTATCTAGATATATAATTAATCAAAGGCCTCCCCTAAAGATTTCCAGACGGACCTGTCGAAAGCGTGCACTTAATGCCGAGTACAAATTACAATATGGCTCACCCCATACCTTATTAAAGTCCAAATAGTAAGCTATGTCTATTCAAATTCTTAATTTAAATTACGTTTAAGTTTACTTAATAAGTTTAACATGGCGTTGTATTGGTTTAATAATGGCGTTGTCGGCGTCCCTGCCCGTATGTAGAAGTTTCATAATCAAACGCAATAGAAGCGAGTAGCGTTGGACTTTATTTAGTTGGGTCTAGATTCTACATTCATGAATAAATATGCACCAAGTTACATGTAATATATATCCACAAAAGACTGTATGGGTAAACAAAATATGAATTAAAATTCTTGATAAAATTACACATTTATTCGGTGCTGAATATAATAATTTTACTTCATGTTTTTTTATTTATTGAAATGAAATGAAATAATTTATTCGAACCCATAAAATGTTATACATTATTTAGATTCCGTCAATATTAACTCTACCACCAGTTCGGAAAGCAGTTCTCACTAGAGAAGAACGGGCAAGAAACTCTAGTGTTGTTCTTTTCAAAATCAGTTCATGGTATAAAATACAATGCATTATGTAGAGAGAAAAAAGATACAATTCAGTATTTGTTTACTTTTGTTTAGAGCAGTTCATTTATATACTCGCAAAATAGGTAATAAATTTTAAATTCCAACACTAGTGCATAACTATCTCAGGAATCATGTAATAATTTGATCTGAAATCTTCAAGATGTCGTTATTAATCTAAGTTCAAGATATACCCCTAATACTTAGATATAGTAAGCGAAAAGGGCAGACCAGTCCACACATGCAGCACTCGTTCACAAGTATGAGTATTGATTGCGTTGGAGACAATATCCTCGTAGTGATTTACTTGCCTTTATTCTTACGTATTTAATAAAACTTGCATCGAGATCCTAGCATGCGGTTTGCTTTTGTGCTAGCAATGGTTAACTATTTGTTTGGATATACATTTGATGATCAAAATTCTTCGACAAATTATTACATCACATTTAAAAAATATATATCAAATAGGATTATGATAATATTAAACGTAGTAGGCATTAAACCACAACAGTTAACACTTAGCTACACCCAACAGTCGGTAAGATCGTGGGAATATTATTTTATAATTAAAGGTAGGTACCGAGTGGGTTCGCATTCAATCGACTGCGAAACGCCAATCCTGTATATAATTAAGCGGTAATATTCGATTCAAAAGTAGGTTATCTTTAATAAGCTGTTCCATGGGATATTATTTTTAAGCATTACACACGCACACACACACTCACGCCTTTTATCTCCGAAGGGGTAGGCAGAGGCGCAACTAGTGCACCTACTTTTCGCCGTGCGTATTCCGACCCATGATGTGATAGGGGGCAAGCCTATTGCCATATCGGGCACAAATTCCAGACTCCGGGCTGATGCTGAATTTGAAAAAACCCAATTTTAAATTTTCCCGACCCGGGAATCGAATCCAAGACCTCAGCATTGCAGTCGTACTGTAATACAACTAAGCCACCCAAGCAGTTTCTTTTTAAGCACTAATTAAATTTTATAATATTATTTATGGTCCCCGTTCATTAACTTATTGAGGTTTAACTTTAGTTCTACCGAAAAACATCTCTATTTAACCAATGTTGTTTTATTTTCAATATTAATTTAATTCAGAAAAGGATTTGTTTTCCTGTCTCCCTGATTGTAGCTGTAGTACTTAGCTTAAGCGTTGATCATAAATTATTATTGTAATTTTTATTCTTTGTTCTCTTTTTTTAGACACAATGTCCTCTTCATTTGCACGAAGTGTTCACTTTATTGTATTGTATTTCGGTATTATGATTTAGTATAACAATAAAATTGTTTGTGAACCCATTAAAATAAATAAGTTAAGACTTCTTTGGGTTCTAAAAGTACTTCTTTATAATAAGTACTATATTCCTATTATAAAAATGTGATAATACCATGAAATGATATAAATATTACATAATACCATCGCTTTGTTTATTGCTAAGTTGCGATGAGTTAGCACTGTTGAGGTCAGCAAAATTAATGGACATTATAAATTGGGTCGACCTCAGGATCACACTGGTTACACAGTATAAATACGTACGCTATCTTAGACCATTGGATTATGATGGATGAATCGTTATAATATTATACAATACTACGTGATGCTCGCGGCTTCACCCGCGTGAAAAGATTTTCCCGGTACAAAAGTACCTAAAACACGGTATGACGCCAGCGCCATCTGCTTAAAGAGTGGGATAAAAAGATCCATTTTTTTCCATGGGAGCAAATTACCGGGATAAAATGTAGCCTTTAATCATCCAAATCCGTTTAGTTGTTTCTGCGTTTATTTCTAACAAAAATCCAAACATTTTCACAAACTTTCGCATTTATAATATTAGTAAGAAGTATTTATCCTACTAATATTATAAACGCGAAAGTTTGTAAGTATGGATGTATGGATGTTTGTTACTCTTTCACGCAAAAACTACTGAACAGATTTCGATGAAAATTGGCACACGGGAAGATTATGTCCTGGATTAACACATAGGTTACTTTTTATCCCGGGAAAATATAAAGCGGGACTTTTATCCCGGGAAAACTCATTCACGCGGACGGACCCGCGGGCAAAAACTAGTAAATAATAAAATAAGATAAAATAGGATGAGATGAGATAAGCTAAGATGAGATGAGATGATATGAGATGAGATGAGTTGAGATAAGATAAGATAGCAGTAAAACTAGGTATTGCTACAAAAGTATCTAAATCATAAAAGCGATCCATAGTGCAACCGTATCCATATTTAAGAAAATCAGGATTTCCTACGGAAGCATATTACTGGGGTAAAAATTCTTTATGACAATTCAAGCCAATATGATGCGTGGGTCAAATTCCATTCAAATCCGATCAGCGGTTGCTGCGTTTACTTCTAAAATTTAAACATAAAAAAATACTCACAAACATTATCATTTCTAATATTAGTTAGATTCGATATCAATCGTAATAAAAAATTGGCCATTTGAATTCATTAGATGCTTACCAGTAAAAACACAAAAGGTGGCCTTTAAACTTTTACAAATCATTAATTATCCTTCCTCGCTTCGCTGTAGTCGGGTAAAAAGTTAGTCTATAAAGTTTATTTATTCCTTAATAGTTCGTGCACGAAATAAGAGCGATGTTTAATATCTTTAAACATTAAGCGCACGTGCAACGTACGGGGCTTTCAAGAAAAATGTGACTCACTCTGATAGTGATGAGTGAGGTTAATGGGGCGTGTTGCATTCGAGGTCTTAGGCGCCGCGCAGACGTCGTCAAGTCGTTGCCAACTATGAAACTGACAGTTGCCGAAGAATCTAAAGGACTGTGAGTTTTGTAGTAATAGGTACTAGTGGTTTATTATAGGTACTAGTGGTCGCTCACGGATCGAGTTTTAACCACAATTCAAATTTATTTTTTAGCACTATTCTATAATGACCTTTGTTTATGCCAAATCTCACACACCTCCGAGCGCGCAATGTGCTTAAAATGGGACACAAATAACTAACTATAGTACTGTTGAATGTCTTTGAGTACGACGGTTTTTCATAACGTATTTATATATAATATAGATTGATAGATATTGGAAGAAAATTTCACTTTCATAGTAGTGTAGTGATTCTCGGCAACTTGACAGCCTCTACGTGACGCCCTAATAACCGTCCTCAATATTTCCTCGGTTATAGCCAATTACTGCAGTTATAACTTTATGGACTAGTTTCTTAGGGATTTGTTAATGTGAAAAACAATATTTATTGAAAAGCACTTTTTTCTAATAAAATTGTCTACTCTTTGCTCGTGGTCGTGTCGAGACGTTGTGAATATCTACTTTGTGTCAAAGACAATAAACATTTAGATGATTTTCATTATAAAATTGCTTGATAAATATTAATTACTAGTATTGCTCGCGGCTCCGCCCGCGTGAAAAGGTTTTCCGGGATAAAAAGTAACCTATAGCACTCAGGAGTAATGTGGCTTCTTATTAGTGAAAGAATTTTCAAAATCGGTTCAATAGTTCCTGAGATTAGCGCGTTTAACCATACAAACAAACTCTTCAGCTTTATTTTCACCGAGGTCTTTACATGTGCAATTGGCGTTTTGTATGGGAGGAATACAGAGTCGATTTTTGTAAAATATAATTAATTAATCAAAGTATGTACTATTGTTATCTATGCACTTTTGCCAACTCACATTAATCCCTTTACTAAAAAAATCATGGGGACGAGAATCAATAATCTCTCTGAAGGCGGTTTGGACTGCCACATCGGAGTTGATTTTTTTTCTTAGTAAATACTTATCCAAATTACGGAAAAAATAGTAATCTGTTGGAGCAAGGTCCGGGCAGTATGGTGGATGTCGCAAACATTTGCAGCTCCTCTAGTTTAGCGGCCATCTATTATCCAGTGTGTGTGTGTGTTGTTTCAAGCTTTTTTACTTTTCCGATTTTGCTTTAAGTGGATTAAAACAGTTTTATCATTCACACCGAAACCTACAGATAACTCTGAAGTGGTTTGTAGTAAATCCGCTTCCACAATATCCTTTAATTCCTCATTATCCACCTTGGACTCCGGTCGTCCACAGGGCTTGTTCTGAAAGTCGAAATTTCCAGAACGAAAACGTTGGAATCAAAAACGTACCGTGTATTCTTTTGCGACACTGGTGTTGGCGCCATACACATCGTTAATCGTTCGAGATATCCTTCCTAAATATAGCTAAATTTCATGTTTTCTATTGTGCGATATGAAAGACGCGAAAGAAAAAACTAATCAGGAAAAAACAAATAAATGACTGTTTTCGAAACTGAAATATCATCATTGCCATTCTTAACCAAAGGGAGATATTTCAGATAAAAGTGGCTAGTGCGACAAAAGGCCAATTTCATATGTAAGGACCTAATAATATTAAGTATAGATTTACCACACATTATGTAAAAGTGGACGATAGCCTAGTTGGGAATGGAACGGTTTGCCGAGACAATGTCCCGAGGTTTAAAACCCAAGGCACACACCTCTGAGTTTTCGAAGTTACGTGTGTATTGTTTATCAATTGTCGCTCGCTTTAACGGTGAAGGAAAACATCGTGAGGAAACCTACATACCTGAGAATTAGCCATAAGAATTTCGAGGGTATGTGAAGTCTGCCAACCCGCAACTGCCCAGCGTGGTGGACTAAGGCCTAAACCCTCTCAGTAGTAGAGGAGGCCCGTGCTCAGCAGTGGGCAGTATATAATATAGGGCTGATATGATGATGATGATGATGATGTAAAAGTTTAGTATTTCAAGGCAAAAGTTCGTTGTCATTCTCCTTTAAAAGTTTTTGAGAATATTAATTAAAACTACTAGTTGTTATGTGATTAATGATTCAGTTTGGCTTGTCGCGCCACGCCAGTGTCAAGGCTTCTTATTAGTTGGTACTCGATACCTTGACAAAGTTTTGTAATATGCTTGTCGTCATCCACAGCTTTACTTGTAATAAACGTGAACGTACGAGTTCATTAATTTAATCTAGATATTGACTTAGGCCTAATTCACAAAGCCAGAAATTCATTGTATTTGTATTTTATAGTATATTCAACTCTATGTCCTCGAAACTAACGTACTTTGAGATAATGAAATGAAGACGCTTGGAAACGTGTACATTTGCGCGTCGGCGATCGAGCAAAGTCGAGTCGATTTGCGCATCGTCCGGATCACTACAAAAACTATATGTCGATATGTTGCTTCATCTTACTGTGTTCCTTTAAATTTAATTTGTTATTTTTTTTAATATTCAGCTTTGGTGAACGCTTAAAATTATTTTATTTTCAATAAACCTGATGTAACTGAGCGTTAATTTGTATTTATTTGAAACGATTAAGGCCCCGTTTTTTCATCTGTCATCTTTTGTCTGGGTCTTATTAAGCTGGACGCGCTAGCAGCGCCTCATGCCCCATGCTTCGCGCCTCACGCCTGACGTATTCGGAGCTCTGTGAGCGCGTCCAGCTTAATAACATCGATAATTACCCTAACCACGGTTGAAAAAACCCGGGCTAAGTCATTCCGTTGAAGTCACTTATTATTAGAAGTCGTTGCTCTATTCTTTGCGCCTTTCATTTCACAAAAGATAATGTGCTCATTGTTCCTTCGAATATGGCAATAACTAATAACTAGAATTAGAACTCATTTCAAGCTAAGAACTAGCTAACATATAAGTAATGGTTCTCAGTATAAATGTCACGAGATTCGCAAAGCCACAGCACCGCAGTCTTCATCGGTTTAACTCCGTTATAAATGGCTCAGCCTTTATAAGTTTTGTAATATATGACTCTCCTCACATTCAGGGTAACGTCTTGCAAGTTAATTCTTATCGCAAAATTGCCTCATTTGTGGAATTGGTTATTTATACAGACATGTCAAGGGAAAATGTGGTTTTTATACCCACATGAGGATATCCGCAACGGTAGAATAATATCTTCTGTTTGGGGATGAGGTCTTTTGGAAGTCAATCTTTATAGTGAAACCTAAAAGAAACTTAGTCATGTCCTGGGAGATGGCCTTACGAGAAAACTGGAAACCAGCGACTGAAACTATATTGGCCTTGCGAGAAAATTGTACAGCAATGAACTGAAAGTGAACTTAAGTCGGAAAAGCTCGTCAAACAATATTTATATTATACTGGCAAATAACCTGTTATGGAAATTGAGTCATCAAAATTCATCACTTACATCTATACTTATCTATACTATAATAGTATAAAGCTGAAGAGTTAGTTTGTTTGTTTGTCTGAACGCGCTAATCTCAGGAACTACAGAACCGATTTTGAAAATTCTTTCACTAATAGGAAGCTACATCACTCCTGAGTGCTATAGGCTACTTTTTATCCCGGAAAAACTTTTTCACGCGGGAGGTGCCGTTCTATATATGGGGATATAAAAAAATATATTTAAGAAAAACAAAAAACCCGACTGCGTCAATATCTGCCATCTTTATTAAATTCGTTGAAGAACTGAAAAGATAGAGACAAGATTTTAATTTGAATATTTTATTTTGGTTTTGAATAATCTTAGTTGACAGTGTTCACAAATGCTGTCGGAGGCATAACACGCTCACTTCTCATAATTTGGTTGGTGATATAGGTAGAACAACAAAATCTCGGAGTGGGCAGATACGTATATATATATCTATATATACATATACACGTAATCACCGTTAAAAAATATTTATTTTAATACCACACTCGATGTATTTTGAAAACATTTTTTTTATTCGAGATCACTTTTTGCCGCCAAAAATCTTTAATTTTGTTTATTTTTTATTTTGATGTACCTAGTCTCACTCTCACGACTAAGACGAATCTATTGATACCACTCACATAAAAATACGACAAGCCGTTTAGGCTGTAGGACGTGCCAAAGAAATATACAAACATACAAACAAACATACATACATACATACACTCGAAAAACATAACCCTCCTTCTTTCGCAGTCGGGTAAAAAGTCGCGAATGATTTAGGATAGCTAAACCTTAAGTTTCATTGTCAAAATATACAATTTATTCCAACAAAACATCCATTGAGTCGTGATCTCGATGCCTCGGTTTTGATTTACCCGTTCCCAATCCCTAGTTAGCATTTCCACATTCAAATGAAATCTTCTGATACCCTATTGTATGAATTTAGTTAAGAAAGGGTTAGGTACGGCTGAGCCTTAGTGGAAAGCTCTTTCGGTGACAATTAACTGAACAAAGCGCTAGTGTGTCCCCGCTATGGTGTGTCCGGGGAATTTATCATTGTCCATTATAGCCATCTCATTCATCAATTTATTTCTGAATCAAAACAATAGTTCTATTCAAAATAGGTTCGTCATAATCAACTGTTTTGAATAGTTTCAGTCCTTGGGAAATTAACTGAGAAGTTACTTACTGGGGAGCTAATTAATCTGACAAAAGGATATTTATTAGATAAGGATATAGTGTAAAAAACAATTTACTAAAGTAACTAATACTAATTGTTACTGACATAACCAGGCTATAATTATAAGTAGACCCTGGTTGGAATTTGAAAAAAAAGCTAATACCAAGGAGTAGTTTTATTTCTCAATTTTCATAATTTACACCAGAATCCCTTTGTTAGAGTTTTCTTTTTATTGAAGATCCAACAATAATACCTTCAAAATGAACAAAATTTGGGAAGGCAAGGACTTATATCGATATCCCAATAAGAGTTAGTTACCCTACAACCCCAGTGTGACCTGCCACCGTTATGCAAACAGCTCTTTGTAAATGCAAATAAACATAATTTTGACCCAAGTTTGTAGACACAGTGAGGTGTTGTCTCATACGTAAAACATAATAATACTATGTTAATGCTGTCTTGGTCTGATTCTTTTGACGAAAAAAACTAGTACTGTTTAGCGTAATACCTTGGACGTAAAGGAAAATTTATTTCTAACTTCGGATTGTAGAAAAAATTGATGCAATAAATGGGAAGTAGGTACTATTCGATTTTTGACTGGCATGTCAAAGTGACCTCAATGCACCTGGTTGTAAATGGAGTAATGTCTAGATAGTATCGACTGACGAGAAATAGTTACCCCTTACTAATCGACTCAATTATGCCGGCATATTTGATACCAGATATACACAGGCTGATCCCGAAACGCGACACACTTACATAGCATGGCATATATATATATATACACTATCCCGGCTTTTCTACCTTATGTACGTTGGTTAGTATCCGGGCAGATATGGAGAAAAAATGGCAGCCATATGTCATTACACTAAGTTGTATTACAAATATTACAAGTTGATTACCTTTTTACATAAAATGTAATGAAGGAAATCACACCACAATACAATGATAACAAGCCCGAAATCCGTTTACATTATCTTTTATTCGAATACAAAAACAACCGAGCAAACAAACCGCATTGTAAATAGACATTGTTTTACAGGAACGTACCCATTGAGCCGGAAAATAAATAAGTTTTCGCCTTTTACATTGAATTGTTTCGTTATTTCATGCAGATAGCTTTAAATGTGATTTAAATGATTGAAAGCACGTTAAATAAATTGTTTTTATTTTCTACTAGGTTTTGCTCGCGGCTTCGCCCGCGTGAGAAGCCTTTCCCGCTACAATAGTCCCTAAAACTCAATACGACGCTAGCGCCATCTACTTAAAGAATCAGATTAAAAATATACATTATTTCCCTACGCATACGCGCATACTCACACCTTTTATCCCCGAAGGGATAGGCAGAGGCACTTTTCGCCGTGCTTATTCCGTCCCATGATGTGATAGGGGGCGAGCCTATCGCCATATCGGGCACAAATTCCAGACTCCGGGCTGATACTGAATAGAAAAATCCAATATCACTTTGCCCGACCCGGGGATCGAACCCGAGACCTCAGCCTTGCAGTCGTACCGTAATACAACTACGCCACCGAGGCAGTTTATTTTATGACGATATCCCAATTTTTAATTTTATTGAATTGCGTCGTTTTCGTCCTAAAGGTGCGATGTGTCAATGGCACATAACAGGGAGGACGGGAAATCCAATTCGTGGTCTGTATTAAAAAAGTTTGCAGTCCAGTATCTAACTCGAGTTTAATTCACTAACTTTAAAAATATCATCAAGAAAATTGCGTTAGATGTAAGTTCGTTGCCTTTTGGACAATATTACTTTGATATTATTTCATTTTAAATCTCATCATTCTGAGAAACCTTAATATGCCCTTATAATTCTTGGGAATAGCAATTTAGAAGTATAGAAGTCTCATAATGGAAATTTGTTCTAAGAAAATGTTTTGATTCCTTTTAGTCGAAAGAGCACAAGAATAAATTAACAATAATATTAATTCGATTAAAGCCACATTTAAACTACCTTGAATCGTTTATTTTGTAGTTTTGCTCAATAAATAGGATGAATTTTTTTTTTGTATTTATTTATTTATTTATAGCCTTTTTCAGAAATTGTACATTTTTTTTATGTAATTTTTTTTTTTTTTTTAATATATATTTATTTTTACATATAGGTTTGTTTTCATTCTGTGTGCCCTTTGGCAAAGGCCTCCTCCAACACTTTCCAATCTTCCCTCTCCCGCGCCAGTCTGGTCCAGGTTTTTCCAGCTGTTTTAACCACATCATCCTCCCATCTTCTGAATGGTTCCCCTTTTTTCTCTTTCCCTCTCTTGGGTACCACAATGTTACTACTTTGTTCCATTTCTCTTCTCCTCTAATTACATGGCCAGCCCATTTCCACTTCAGTTTTCTTAATTTCAGCACCACATCTTGGGCCTTTGTACCTTTCCTAATTTTGCTGTGGTTAATTTTATCTATTTTCCTTTTCCCCATCATGCTTCGTTCCATGCTTCGCTGGCAAGTTTGAAGTTTGGCTTGTTGAGATTTAGTAAGTGCCCAAGTCTGGCATCCATATGTTAGGATAGGAAGTATGCAAGTGTTAAATAGTTTTCCTTTAACCGAAATGTGTATTGTTTTGTCTTTCATTATTTCTCTGTGTGCCCAGTATTTCTTCCATGCATGCCCTATGCGTGTCTCGATCTCTTTGCTTGACATATTGTTTATCTTGATTATCTGACCCAAATATGTATACTCATCCACATAATCAATAGGAATATTGTTTACTATGATTGTTTCTTTCTCTTTGTTAGTCATTGCCTTAGTTTTTGATGTATTCATGTTTAAGCCCACTGCTTTGCTATGCGTATCTAAATCTGTCAGCATGTTTTGAAGCTCATGAGAGGACTTTGCGAACAGTATAATGTGATCAGCAAATCTTAAGTTTGTTAGATACTCGCCATTTATTCTTAGGCCATAACTCTCCCAATTGAATTGTCTGAAGATTTCCTCTAGTACTGCAGGAAACAATTTCGGTGAAAGTGGGTCTCCTTGTCGTACACCCTTTTCTAGATTGATTATTTTTTGTATAATCGCTTCTAATTCTGTTTTAAAAAATACGCAACGCGGATATCTAGATATATTATATTATTTTTTAGTTATGTTGTGAATGGGAGGCCTAAACCCTCTCCGTTGTTAAGGAGGCCCGTGCTCAGCAGTGGGCAGTATATAATACAGGGCTGGTATGGTGGTGGCGTGAATGTGCCAGATATAATTTTAAAGTTTGTCTATTACACACTCTCGATATTAGAAAAGATATAAAAACAAATCGATCTCATCGGATCTGCACCTGTAAATACTAGAGAAGCTATAAAAAATTAAACAAATCAAGATAGAATGTTGATTTACAATATGTTTAGAAGCGGTTCGCTTAATCTCGTTAGTAACAATGTGGATTGTAATCAGCAAATTGCGCCTGCAACTTGCATATTTGTTCTAACGTTTGTTGGTACACACTGGTGCTTTTGACAACACCTCAGTGCCGCAGTGCATCGTGAGTGCGCTCCGATTGCTTATTGAATTGTGTTCTTGGTTACTGAGCGTGAGCGTGCTCAGTAACTCCGTTATGTATCGAGTATGTTTGCGGTAACTACGAATAGTTAACTATCGTCGAGTTTGGTTTGTGATTTAAACTGCTATTGTAACAGATTTAAAATTATTAATATAAAGATAAAATATCAAGATAAGTTTAAATTTCTACCAACTTTGTCGGTGCCAGTGATAACTTAGTGGGAAGGGAACAGATTGTCAAGACCAAAGGCATAAATTAAAACGGTGATGGAAAAACTAATTAACTTTATTTGTAGTACGTGCCTATAAGAAGCACATGCCTAGCAAGGGATAATGTTATGTGACATAGGACTGATATTCTTATAACATTGCAAACCATATAAAAATATTTTACTATACACAAAACTCACAATGACTACATTATCCAGTGAGAATAGTATTACGTCACGATATTATAATCAGTGGTAGTAAGGATGCTGTCGGTTATTAATGGCCACAAAATACTCCCCAACATTAATCACATTCTGTTGTGTTCGGATATATTAGCCGGCATCTACGCCAATGACGTAATTGTGAATAGAACACCAAAATTCTTACGAAATCAAATAAAGACAATTGTATTATTACTGCCACATAGATTCAGAAATGCAATGCTGGATGCAGGCCGCTTCTGACAGGTTGGTCTGGAAATCTTTGGGGGAGGCCTATGTTCAGCAGGGGACTTCTAAAGGCTGAAGAAGAACAAGAAGATTTAGGAATTAGGGGAAACATAGGATTCTGATGAAAATTGGTTAACGGAGTCCCAAAACCTGAAACTTAAGGTTTGTCAGCGAGCGATGGAGCGCATCATCCTCAATGTGAAACTTATGGATCGTGTCAGAAACACAGAGTTGCGCTCCAAAACTCGAGTAGTAGATGTAGGGAAAAAGGTCGCGACACTGAAGTGGAACTGGGCGGGTCACGTAGTCCGAATGCATCCGGAACGCTGGGCCAAGCTAACTACGGATTGGACCCCAACAAATGGTCGCAGAAAACGTGGACGACCAAGGAAGCGATGGAGAGACGACCTGGACGCATTTCAACCAGACTGGAAAGAGCTAGCGGAAGATCGAAGGAATTGGAAGAAAAAAGGGGAGGCCTTTGCTCAGCAGTGGGACACATATTAGGCTTAAAAAAAAATAAAAAAAATGAGTAAACTTCTAAAACACATCCAAATATTGTCAAAAACTTTCTCATTTATAATATAAGTAGGATTGTTAAGGTCCACAAGATTCACGGTTATATTGCAACGGAGTTACACGAGACGATATAGTTACACTGATTAACCAATTTCGGAACAAACACGGAACTGAAGATAAGACGCTACATAAATTGCAAGGCCTTTATGTTGGGTCTCTAAACTCTGTACCATTATTATTTACTGCGGTATTTATTGAGAGATGCTATCGGTTTATTGCGGACTCCCTCCACCTCCTATCCTATAGCTTTGTTAATTTCTGCCGCTAAGCAGCAGTATGCAAGCTATTCGTATCTGTGGTTAATATTTGCGGGCATTGTGACATTTACTTTAAGGGTTTTAGGCAATTTTTAAATCTTGACATTCAGTTGATAAAAACATTTTCTGCCTTGAATCTAAACTAGAATTTGAATTCCAGCACTTTTTTATATTGTCAAAATCGGATGTACCGTGAGAATGATCAAATAATTTCATATCTTGTTAGCTATATAGTGAATATATAAATCAAAATGAAATAAAATAAGTTATGCAGTTCGCTAAAAACTAAATTTAGCAATAAGAAAGAGAAATACAGTAGGATAACTATATTATCGACTGCAATTAATTTTAATTTTCACACACGTGTAACGCCATTGATTTATCTGTTTATAATTAGCTTCAACTGCCCTTCCCCCCTTCTATGGTGGGTCGGCTCAACACATTATCAAACATGCTGAATGTTGTAGTCAGTGTCATATTATTTACTATCCATACTGAATTATTTACCTTGTTTACATGATCTCTAAGTATATTGGAATAGACCATGGCCATCGCCTCCAGCGCCATGAATGTCATGCAGCCCACCACCCAAGGAACCAAAAACGCCACGTTTTCCTGAAATGTGTTATAAAGTTAGTCTAAATATAATTAACACACTGAAGCAGAAATATTGCCTAAGTCAATCCTATTATATAAGATTAGGGTATATTTGTGCAGTAATCTACGAATTACTATAGTTAGAACAAAAACTAAATATCTTACATTAAAATTGGAGAAATTGAAATTTCAATGTCGATACAATATTTTACAACCATTTCTCATTCAATGATCTACCTTTTATCTATATAAAGTTTTACATATAAGTGAATAGATATCTATGCAGTATGTTGAGATTTAATATTTAAAGCGAATTTCAAATAAGAATAAGCCCAAGACTCGGAATCAGAAAAATATAACGAAATTCTTGCAGTTTTTTAAAACTGTACACACATACACACACACATTCACGCCTTTTATCCCCGAAGAGGGTAGGCAAAGGCGCAACTAGTGCACCCACTTTTCGCCGTGCGTGTTCCGTCCCATGATGTGATAGGGGGCGAGCCTATCACCATATCGGGCACAACTTCTAGATTCCGTACTGATACTGGATAGAAACATCCAATATCACTTTGCCCGACCCAGGGATTGAACCCGAGACCTCAACATTGCAGTCGTACCGTAATACAACTACGCCACCGAGGCAGTTAAAACTGTATTTTTCCTTAAATATTTGTACAACAAAGAAAGTATATTGGTAAGAAATTAAATCAGATACTAATTTGTTCAAATAACTTGAGCTTAGATATAAATCAAATTATGTATGAGGATTCTAATGGTCAACCTCAATAATCAAAAAATATTGCGCTCTAAAATGCATAAACTCTTTTAAACCTAAATACTTTTTGATGCACGCATCGATGGTATATGTACAGTCAGCCACAAAAGTAGCTGAACAAATTAAAAACTTCAAAACGCTTCTACACGTTAACTCCAGTCGAAATATTATTTTTTCTTTATCTAAAATAAAGTTAACGCCGTGATGTTTATTTTAGTGAAGAAAAAACGATTATTGATTGAGACGCATAACTTTAAAGGCAATTTGAAATTTTGAATTTGTTCAGCTACTTATGTGGCTGACTGTACTACGCACTAGATTACGCGATCCGAACATTCACTCTGTTCAACTGAACTGTACTGCAATCCGTACACTTGACTTTAGTGCGGCTTCAACATTGATTAAAGTGATCTAGCGCTATATGTTTTATGTTTGGTTAGATGACATAAATAATATTTTAGCGCTGCAGCGAACTTTAGTTCTAACTCCAGTATTTAGAACAAATTGTTTTCATGGACGTTCGTGTCTATGTGAAAAATCAGCGACTAGGTGGAATATACGTCAATGGATGCGCGCCATTCTATACACATACATACATTGACCATTATGTACAATAAAATTTGATACGTAAATTAACATGCTTCTGCTACTGAACGCGAAGGCTACAATTTTCACTGTAATAAAGGTATTTCGTTCTGTATTATTATGTTCGTATAAATTGTTATCGTTTAATTACTACGTGTTCTAATTACACTCTAACGAGTGTTCCTATGTTTACTGTTAATTGGGAGATATTTTTTTTTACAGGTTTTTATATCGAATTTATAGGATTTTAGGTTTTTATTTCAATCTAAATATCTTTCGTTACACTTGACATGAACGTGTCACGGTACATTTATATTAAATTCTAATTATTCTTTTTCCCTCTCCACCATTATAATAATATTTGTTTTCATCAACAGACATACACACACACACTCACGCTTTTTATCCCCGAAGAGGTAGGCAGAAGCGTAACTAGTACGCCCACTTTTCGCCATGCATATTCCGTCCCATGATGTGATGAGGAGGCGAACCTATCGCCATATAGGGTACAAATTTCAGACTCTGGGCTGACACTG
This sequence comes from Sphinx pinastri, assembly GCA_947568825.1. Classification (NCBI taxonomy): domain Eukaryota; kingdom Metazoa; phylum Arthropoda; class Insecta; order Lepidoptera; family Sphingidae; genus Sphinx; species Sphinx pinastri. The sequence continues at coordinate 5,041,325 of OX387623.1, forward strand.
AATAGAAAAATCTAATATCACTTTTCCTGACCCGGGGATTAAACCCGAGACCTCAGCATTGCAGTCGTACACTCGTACCGTAATACAATTGCGCCACCGAGGCAGTCATTTAAAAAATACAAACATATTAAAACTTAAAAAGACAAAAGTACAGTTGGCGGTCTTTCCACTTGAGGAAATTTCTTACTGATAACTGCAGTACGGATACAAGAAAATGAATGAAATTAGTATATCTAATAAAAATACGTCTACAGAAGTCTTGACTTTAGAATAGTTTGTTTTAGATTTTTTGTATTCAATAAGCTTTTAATATACTACTTAAATACATATATATCCTTTTGGTTTCCACAAAGTATGAATTTTAATGCCAATATTATGTATTACTAGGTGATGCTCGCGGCTTCGTCCGCGTGAGAAGCCTTCCCTCTACAAAAGTCCGAAAACACAGTACGACGCCAGCGCCACCTACTTAATGCATCAGATTAAAAATAGGTATCCATTATTTTCCATGGGAGCAAATTACCGGGACAAAAGTAGCCTTTACGTTAATCCAGGACATGATCTACCCGTGTGCCAAGTTTCATCCAAATCCGTTTAGTTGTTTCTGCGTTTACTTCTAACAAACATACAAAAATCAAAACATTATCACAAACTTTCGCATTTATATTTTATAATATTAGTAAGATTTGTGATTTTTTACCGGAAACCCTCCCTAAGAGGTCTGCCACGCCGGCCTCTTGATTCGAGACTTCCTGACCATTATGGTGTTGGTTTCACGAGAATAAAGATGCTGAGGCCTTTGTCGAAATTGTATTACGAGTCCTCAGGTTATTCTGAGATCGAGGAAACTATCAGGTAATTGAATATTGGGAAGTTATTCCATGGTTTTGATGTTAGGCTTGCTCAAAATAAACATGATTTTTTTAGATAAATAATTGGTACCTATTTATTGCGTTTTGTGAAAATACCAATGCAATAATTTAACCGGAGTTTTTGTCAACTTAGACGGTGAATGGTGAACTGACTACACTAGACCTAATTGTAGTTCAATGAGTGCTAATAAAACAATATCGACTAGTCAAACTCTTTGCGTCTCTTTTACTGGAGAGATTTAGAAATATTCGTCACGTAAGTACATGATCGGAGCATTAGATTATCTAGAATAGTACGGGCACTTCCGAATTGCCGAAGACACAGATTCAGCAAAGCGATCAGGCTTACTTTTAGTGGAGTTCCATACCCAATTCTTAATTTACAGACCCATTGAAAAAGGCCTTATTAAATATCAATATAATATTGTCCCGAAACACGACAATGTGAATTAATACTGATACAAAATTTAAATACATTCAGTTAATTAGCCCTCTTGTGTTATTTGTCGTACAAATATTCCGAATGTAAACACATTTCCCTATTCACTCACTTTGAGAATTTTAGGGACGGATTAATTCGTGCAACCATAAAGGGCGCCCGAATAAGGTTGGGAACGTTGTGAAGTGCCTTGAACTGCTTTGGAGAAATTTCTTTCAGGTTTAGGGCTATTGATACCTTTTATTGGTAGTTGAGTTGAGTGTTTGGTTTTTCCTTGACATCAAAAATCTTAATGATACCTTCTTTTTCGCCAAGATGATCAAAATTTTTTATTAAAGGTAAAACAACCGCTTGAACTAACAACAAGTGAGAGTAAATCGACATGAACTATAAGATAAGCCTACTGAAAACGCCAAACTACTGACTATTGCACATCGAGTTGACTTCAAAAAGTGATACACGGTACCTTTGTAGGTTTAAAAAGCTGTTGTTTTTTATGACTTCGTATTTTTCATAGATCCCTATAATTCCTTAGCCAAGGCTACAAAAAACCCTCTAAAACGACTGTACACATTAAAAACTAAATAACCGTTATGCTCCATAAACAAACAAAAGCGTCATATTTAATAACAAAACTGATACTCACTTTATAAATCCCATAAAACAGGAATATGCTTAACACGATCATGAACATCTGCGTTCCTATAATTGCAAAATACGCTATCTGAACACCTGAAACAAACGATAAATAGCACGTTAATATTGTTGCATACCGCGTGAACCTACGTGGCAGGACAGATATTGAGCGATATTTTAACCCCCAAACACCCATTTGTTTGGCGAAGGACGGGCTTGACGCGTGACTTGTTCTTGGGATCTTTTTGCGCAACTTGGTTGTAGGTGTGGCTGTAAATATACGGTTGTATGTTTCGATGAAATAAATATTGCCAACAGTCTAAAATCAGGACTGAACTCACATGTTACAAGTCTTGTGTACTTAGAAGTATCAGAAACCATTGTAGTTCATGAGCGATCTAGATTAGTAATCCCATTTTCACATCAAGTATGCATCTCCATTCTCTCTCGAATTCCTCCTTATCATATTATTTAATTTGCAGAATTCTACAAAGGTATCATCACTTCAAAGATATGAGATTTACACAGACAGTCTTGCACTAACGAAGCTACAAGACTTTCTTGGTCTATCAATTTCTATGAGTGATCTATTATCAACTCGCGTCCTCTTCGTCTTTGAGTGTGTAATTTACTTTCGCAAGTTTCCAGAATATAGCTGTCTGTAATGATTGAGTTGCACAAACGTAGCCCTAAAGTATATACCTATACGTACCAACATATGATGCTTATGTGCTAGAACTGGTAAATTGTCTAATTAGCGTTATTAGGCAGCCGTACAGCGTTCGAACGCATTCTGTTTATTTATTAGTTAATTAACAGGGCGTAAGTTTGTTACAGCTGGTCTTGTAAACGAGCCGTAAAGTATTACTGAAGACAGCGTTTGCAGAGGCCCAAAATCTTTATAATAAGATGTATCTTTTATAATGTAATTGGCTGTAATGTGGAATGTTTTTGTTTCGTGACCTTTTGTCTAACTCTAGTGATTTATTGAGTTGTTTGGCGAGGTATATTAACGCTTTATTAATTTTATAGGAAATAATGTTTAGGTTCGGTCCACTGCTTATGACATTTCTGGATACCAGATTATAGTTCTTATGTTCTTCGTTGCAATGCAATCACCCCTGTATTATATACTGCCCACTGCTGAGCACGGGCGTCTACTACTGAGAAGGGTTATAGCCTTAGTGTGACTGCCTCGGTGGCGTAGTTGTATGAGGTCCTGGGTTCGAATCCCGGGTCGAGACAAAAACATTGTAACTGGGTTTTTCCATCTTAAAAATTACTCAGTCGCAGCTCGAAGTCAGGAAGTTGGCGGTGTGATACCCCCGTGCCTCGGAAAGCATGTAAAGCCATTGGTCTTGCGCCTGATCTCTCTCCGGTCATGTCGGATTGCCGTCTCACCGGACTATGAGAGTGAAGGAATAGCGAGTGCACCTGTGTATTGCGCACACACTTGTGCACTATAATATCTCCTGCGTACCCAGGTACATCGTCTCCATGGAGATCAGCCAGCTGATCTCCATGGAGATTGGCCGTCTTGGCCGAAACTGGCTAGGAGAAATATAGCCTTAGTCCACCACACTGGCCTAGTTCGGTTTGGCAGTCCTCACACGCCCTCGAAATTCTTATGGAGAATTCTCAGGTATGTAGGATTCCTCACGATGTTTTCCTTCACCGTTAAAGTGAACGATAATTGATAAACAATACAGACGTAACTTCGATTAGCAGAGGTGTGTGCCTTGGGTTTTGAACCTCCGGACATTGCCTCGGCAGACCGTTCCATTCCCAACTAATTCCACTAATTATATTTTTCGTTATAAAAAAATATATAATAATTTTTTTATGTTCTTCGTTATAAAAAATAATTTAAGAATGTAATACAGATACTGGTAACCTTGTCCTTATAGATAATATGTATTTGAACAAATTCCTTAGGAAACGTTATTCTTAAAATTCGTTAATCTCTAAAGTATGATAATATTCTCATAGAATATTTCTCCATTGCCATCATGCTTATTACATTGAAATGCAGGTTCTCCAATTCAAAACACCCATTCCATTGATAAAATTATGTGCATTCAGACTTAAATAGAACACAATATGATTACTTACTGAACAAAAGTCAATAATTAAATCTTTATAGTGAACGCGCTTGAGAATCGTTTCCTCGTTGTCGGCACGTAATCGATTTTGAAGTGAACAAATAAATCGAGGAGGAGTCGAATCGATTACCCAAAGGGTGTTTGCTTCCATTCGCTGCGTGGACTGATAAAACTTGTTAATGGATGAATAAAACTGCATCTCAATATTAGGGATTCATGCGAGGAATAGAAATTAATTTTTACTTTAGCTTGGAATACTGTTGCGAGTCTGGTAGAAAGTTCATCATATAGGTTATTTTTTTATCTGCTATATTACAACATATCACATAAAATAACGACATTGAGCATTTGTCAATCCATTCAATAATTTATTGGAGTTTAAGAAGCTGTACCATGTCGCGCACAAATCTAATAAGTACTAAGGGCGTATTGTTTCAGGTAAATGTAGGGCTCTTATTACACTGGCCAAGCGAATTCACAGCGAGATGAAGGCGTTGCGCACTCGTCCAGTTTAATAAAACAGTTAACTCTACTTGACTACGGGTGAAACTACACGGCCTTAAACGTTATTAAACTGGGCGCGTTCGCGGAGCTTCGTGTGCTCCAGTCGCTGCGAGCGCGTCCAGCTTAATAAGATCCAGACAAAAAGATAACCACGGTTGAAAAAACGGGGCCTTCATCATATTAATCGTAAGTCAATTGTTATGCCGGTTGCAGACTAAGAACCAAGCTAAGTATGTTTGGCTTAGCTCACATAGCCCATAGCTTAGTTTACATATTTTGCGGTCTGCACACAAGTTTGAAAAAACATCTCGGCTATGCGAGCTAAGCTTAACCAACTTCCTTAGTATCCTGCCTGCAACCCGCATTACTCTTTTAGAAAATGTAACCTTAACAACGAATAAGGTGTTGCCGCTTTGGGGCGTCAGAAAATCAGTGATGAACTCTAAAACGTCATGTCCTTCCGAATCAAAAAGTAAAAAGTCAAATAATTAGCATTTGAGCAGACGGTGAGTTCTGAATATTTACAATCCTTTATTTGTTTGGCCTCACATTAGCAGACAGTTGTACAATTAAAGTTTTCAGTTTGCATTAATGCGGATTTACATCTGCATTTCGATTAATGAATATTATCATCATCATCGTGAGGAAACCTACATACTTGAGAATTCTCCATAAGAATTTCGAGGGTATGTGAAGTCTGCCAACCCGCACTAGGCCAGCGTGGTGGACTAAGGCCTAACCCCTCTCAGTAGTACAGGAGGCCCGTGCTCAGCAGTCAGCAGTGGACAGTATATAATACAGGGCTGATTGCATTACATTGCATCATCATCAACCACATGACGTCCACTGCTGAACATAGGCCTCCCCCAAAAATTTCCAGACGGACCTGTCAAAAGCGGCCCGCATCCAGCGTGTTCCTGCGACCTTTATCAAGTCGTCCGTCCACCTTGCAGAGAGAGCTATGCAGAGGGCTATGCTAGGTGTTTCTCTACGTGATCAAATCAGAAATGAGGCGATCCGTAGAAGAACGAAAGTCACTGACATAGCCCAGTGGATAATGAATATAAAATAAAAAATATATACTTATTCTGTATTGAGAGAATCTTAAAATGAGAGAAAAAAAAATTGAATTCGTTACAATATAAAAATTAAAAAAATATGCGCAAAGATAAAAGAAGGTCAAAGGAACAAAATACTTATAAATTTTACAAATAATAATAACATTTACCTTTTATATTTATGCATTTTTACGCTTTTGGAAAAAATATTTAACAAAATTCAAAAACATGGCCCTACGTTCATCTGAACATTATTCCTAGAACAAGATAACACCCAAATCTCTATAAAAACCCAATCAAAGCCGAATCTATCCCTTGAAAGTTGGAGCAAATCGAATTCCACATTCGGGGAGGTCGGATTAAAGCGCGAAAGGTATCTGATACGCATAACCATTAACACAATGGTTGGAATTCCGCCGGGACCATGAGTGCCGCGGGTTGATAATGAAAATTCCCCGACCTAACGACTCATACTCAGTATGTCTCATCTATATACTAATATATAAAGCTGAAGAGTTTGCTTGTTTATTTGTTTGTTTATTTGAACGCGCTAATCTCAGGAACTACTGGACCGATTTTGAAAATTCTTTCACTAATAGGAAGCTACATTACTCCTGAGTGCTATAGGCTACTTTTTATCCCGGAAAACTTTTCCACGCGGGCGGAGCCGCGCGCAATGCTAGTATCTGATAAAGGTAAATAAATATGATCTTATGTTTTCTATATTAATATTATACCTCTTACTGACTGCCTCGGTAGCGTAGTTGTATTACGGTACGACTGCAATACTGAGGTCTCGGGTTCGATCCCCGGGTCGGGCAAAGTGATATTGTATTATTCTAATCAGTATCAGCTCGGAGTTTGGAATTTATGCCCGATATGGAGATAGGCTCGCCCCCCTATCACATCATGGGACGGAATACGAAAAGTGGATCCACTAGTTGCGTCTCTGCCTACCCCTCCGGGGATAAAAGGCGTGAGTATGCGTATGCGTATTATACCTCTTATTGTGAGTTTGTTTGTAGAAAGTAATCTCTGGAAATACTGAACCGATTTGGATATAATTTGGTATGAAAATAGTTTGAGATCCTGGACAGGCTTCTTTTATCCCAGGAAAATGTAAAGCGGGAAATTTTATCCCGGAGAAACTTTTTCATGCGGGCAGACAGCGAGCGAAAACTAGTTAGTTACAAGACTGAATGTAGCTAATTATAGACTTGGATGTATTTGTTGAGGTAGATCTTTACCTACGTAGTTGTAACTGACGTAGCACTTTTTGTCTTGGTTTGTCCTATAGGGAACGTGCACGTCGTAAGCACTGCCATCTAGCGGCGCAATCTGACTCATTTTCATCGATACTTGGCGTTGACGTACAATATTCATTAAAAGGATGAAAAATAACATTTAATTTGTTGATAATGTATCGTTGTGTATCTGGATGCTCCAAAACATAAAAATAAACAAATGAAATGGTGTGAAATTATATCATGTTCCCAAGAATAGTACCTAAGTACTTACATTCCATGGTTATGTGAAAATCGACAAAAATAATAAAAGCTGTATATAACATACGTAATTATTAGTTCTTAAAGCATTTAGAAATGTTTTGTTACGTAATTTATAAAAATAAATATGTTTTGAAGGTAATATTCAATACAAAAAAATCTGGAATTAAAATTAATGAACATAACTTCCTAATTTTGCTTAAATAACTAGCTCCCACCTAAAAAAGCATATTCTGGACACGCTGGGTATAAATAACATTCGGCCGGAACACATATTTTATTATTTTTGTCATATTAAAAGAATATATATACAAATTATTGTGCTAGTTCTAGTTTCTTTTGTTATCCACCTGTGGCTCTTGTGTCGATTTTGTGCTGCCCCCTATAGTTGGTGCACGCTCCCTATTTTGGCACATTTAAGTAGCTGCCACTTATGGTTATTAGTTCGCTTTCCTTGAAATGTTTGACGTTACGTCTTTGCCTATAAATATGTATGTACATAATTTATAATTGTTATTATAATACAAAAAAATACTTAATGATATATTGAAGTTCAAAACCTAGGTGATAAATAGGCAATAGATATTATTGCAGTTTAATACTGTGAACAGTAATTCGAAACTCTTATTTCATTCAACATTGTACTTCCATCAAAACAGATAGAGAGTAGGTATGCTCAGTTACTAAAACATTGCATAATGTTTGCCCAAAATAGGCTCCATCCCTTTGAAATGAATTCCTAATGATTACTCTGATGAACGAGCAAGTTCCATTGAAATTAATTCAAGCGTAAAGCACCAACAAACATTTAGATGCCCACGTGAACTAACTTCTGTTTAATTTATTGATTTTACTATGGAAAGAACGTTTACTTCATTCGAACGAATACTAACTTCACTGGTGGTAGGTCTCTCATTATGTAAGAGGCCGTCTGGGTGGGTACCACCGCAATGTCTAATTCTACCGCCAAGCAACAGTGTGCATGCACTGTTGTGTTTCGGTTTGAAGGACATTGTAGTCAGTATCTCATCTTATGTCTCAGGATAACGAGCGCAGTGGAATGCCACACAGTACTTTGTAAGTCAAGGTACTGGATGGTGCTGCTACTGTTTATGGGTGGTCGTATCGCTTACCATCAGGCGAACGGCATGCTCGTCTCGTCATTCAATGCTATAAAAAAAAAAAAACTTTAGGAAACATCCTTACGGTTGATTTTGTTTTTATTTAAAGTAATACTTAATTTATTTTTTTCTTGCTAAAAATGGTTGAGTTGTTACATTTTAAATACACTAATGGAAGGCTCAAATTACAGTTTTTTTCAGTTCATAATAATTTTTTATTCAAAATTAGTGCTTATTGTCTGGAAGAGATCGTTTTTTAAGCGATAATACCGCCTATTGTCGCATGTAATAAAAAAAACCGGACAAGCGCGAGTTGGACTCGCGTACCGAAGGTTCCGTACAAACTTGTAGGGAAGATATCTAAATATATAAGTTCAATAGTTCGCCTAAATCATTCAATCATTAATCAAATTTATTAGTTTACTATTTTTTAGTTATTAAAGTACATATTTACAGTTTTCAGATTTTTTCCCTTTACATGTGCTGTAAGACCTTGCTTCTTGCCAAAGGAGATGTCCGCTTTTTGTATGAGTGCTGGGCCTCAAAATCTAACAAGGCTCAAACTTTAGACATATTAAAAGGGCAAAATATGGAACTTAAATCCACTAAAAAAATATTTTTAGTGGATACTAACTCCATTCATAACCAACTTTTTTAAAAATGTTCATATAAAGTGTAGTTTTCAAGCCAAACAAAATTACATAAATCTCAAAATGGGAGGTCTTTAAAATTAAACGATTTATTGCAAAAGGTTAGTTTTCAGGAGTTCTATCCAAATATATATAAATTGTCTTGTTTAGAATTTCAGGCCCGTTTTTGGACATGTCCTTTTATGATTCTAGCTCAACGGGAAGTTGTACCCGTAGTAGTGCTGTACCCTATAGTACATGATTCCCTTGTGAAATCGCTAATTTGTGACATAAACGGTCATATCTTTTGATCGCGTTGACTTACAAGTTTAATTTTTTCACAGCTGAAAGAGACGTTGACCCGAGTATTTCATATAAGCTTCAATGAGATATCTTTACGCGTTTCTGAGAAAAAGGGTCTTGACAGACAAACAGACAGACAGACCGACACACGGACAACAAAGTAATCCTATAAGGGTTATTTTTTCCCTTTTGAGGTCCGGAACCCTAAAAATGTGTTTGGTTTGCTGTATGGGGTGTACAATAAAGTGCTATATTTCATCATTTATTCATATAAAGCCTGTGTAGGCAAGTTGGTGGACCAATAATTACGAAATAAACACACACACTCACGCCCGTTATCCCCTAAGGGGTAGGCAGAGGTGCAACTAGTGCACCCACTTTTCGCCGTGTGTATTCCATCCCATGATGTGATAGGGGGCGAGCCTATGGCCATATCGGGCAAAAATTCCAGACTCCGGGTTGATACTGAGTAGAAAAACCCAATATCACTTTGCCCGACCCGGGATCGAACCCAAGATCTCAGTATTGCAGTCGTACCGTAATACAACTACGCCACCGAGGCGGTCAGATTTAGATTACGAAATAAAAAAAAGCTAAATATTTTATCCGACATAAAATTGTACTAGCAAATCACATATGCCTCAAATGAGACATTGATTGCATTTACATTGATGGTTTATGAATTGGTTAACAATCTTAAAAAGCAATTTCTAAATGAAACCTGACGTGGAATTAATGAACAAAACTTTGGACAGTTTCATTGGATTCCTTTATTCTAAACGTTTAATTTTGTCCAAGTTCGGAACTGGTCTCGATTCTCGTTACAATTATTAATTAACTTTTTGCTATGATAATTTTCGATAAAATTACAAAACTTACAAGAATTCATTGAAGGGTAATTATTAAAAATGGAATGATATATAACTGGAAGTAATAAAGTTGACCTTTTCGTTTTTTATATTGAACTAGTATTGCCCGCGGTTTCGCGCGCGTGATAAAGTTTTTCCGGATAAAAAGTAGCCTATAGTACTCAGGAGTAATGTACTTTCCTATTAGTGAAAGAATTTTCAAAATCGGTTCAGTAGTTCCAGAGATTAGCGCGTTCAACCAAACAAACACAAATAAACTCTTCAGCTTTATATAGTAGAGATTAATAATATAGTTAAAGTAATATTTTTTGCAACTTTATGTTACTCAAAAAGACCAACATCAAGTATTAAATGATAATGTAGTAGTAGTACCTACTTATTCAAACTAATGATTGATACAAATTTTTGTACATTGATTTAACCTCAAACTTTATACCTACCGAAGACATCTTCGTTCACTAAATGTCCCAAACTCTCTAGAAGTAAGAGCCAGAGTTCACATCTAAATTTCCGAGGAGCAATATCTGTAACATCCCTGTAAGTGTTTCGGGCGAACCTAACTTCAGACTTTTAAACTAAAACTAAAAGTGGGACACAATAATGTGTATAGCCGATGAAATTGCTTCGTAAGACGAATGACTTGGCTTCAAGGATGTACAACTTTCTTAAAGAAATTGTTCGGCCCATAATCGTGATATAGCTTTACTCTTATTACTGGTAGGTCTGTCGTATGCGAGGGGTCGTCTGAGCAGGTACCACCGCAGTGAATTTTCTACCGCCAAACAGCAGTGTGCAAGCACTGTTGTGTTCCAGTTTGAAAGACATTGTAGCCAGCATAATTACTGGGCATTATGAGTCTTAACATTTAATGTCTCAGGGTGGCGAGCGTAGTGGAGTGCCACGCAGTACTTTACGTGGCACTCCACTACGCTCTACACGTGTAATTAAAAGTTCTGTATGGTGTTGCTACTGTTTATGGGCGGTCGTATCGCTTTACGCTTACCATTACTCGAGCGGCATGTTCGTCTCGTCATTCAGAAGCAAAAAAAAAATGGAATAAAATTGCGACTGCTTGGGGTTTAATATTGTGTATTCTTATTTTTACCTATTTAACTTTTTATTTTATTATTTATATATTTAACCTATAATTAATCAAACATAATAATCCATGAGACGCTTGGTAGTTAACTTGGTTGTAATCGTGGCATTAAAATTTGGAAATTTCTTTGTTCATACCCAATTTACTTGGAAACCATATACTCAAGATCATGCATGTCTCATGGAATAAGTTAGGAAAGTTAAAGCAACGAAAGCACCGGAGGCTCACCAAGATTATTTCCATAGTACCATGTATTCAAGTTCAGAATCTTCAATCTATCATAATGTCGAACAATCTACCTACTTGTTTCAACTATACTTTTATAATAGAAATACTCACTACTAATTGTTCCACTTAGATGAAGAACCTAAGACCTAACGACTTCATAATCCAAGTACATAAATTGTTGCCATTAAGCCAATATCGAAGAGGAACATATGCACAGTCAAAACACCACACCAAACGTTGCATTAATATCCGGATACATTGACTACATCACTATCCTTCATAAAGATTTATTGTGATTTTGAGAGTACCCTCTTAAGGTTGGCAAGAAGCTAAGCCCCTAATGTGAGGGATGAATAAGAATGCCTTATGCGTATACTCTATTGTGAACCCGTAAGTAGGGTCGTGTGAATCTTGTTTTGGTGGTTCAAAACTTTTTAGCGTCATTGTTTCTTTTCGTGTGTGGACGAAATATGGTGAAAGAATATTTATGAATCTTTAATGTAATGGAAAAGATTTCACGTTATTTATGTAAGTCAGTATTCATTAAAAAGATTATCATAATACTAGTTGCCCTCACTACTTCGTCTACATGATCTTAGGTCTATCTGAGCCTGAAAGGTTTTAATGTAAACCAAATATCTGAAAATGACGATTGATATCTGATGTTAATGAAAAAAAAAAACTATTATTATGCTCCCAGTTATACTCTGTCCACTAGTGAAAACTATTCACTTGTCATTATTCAAAGTTACTTTGGCGAGAAATTCATCGATCATCAACCACTTTGTTAATTTGTATTTTATTTCGTATATATTTTTTGGTTTGATATCGTATTGTTATTTTCCATCAGGAAATAGGTTTGCTTTAATAATAACTTAAATCCATGCGATATCTACTTAGAATCATAATAGAATGTTTAATCTAATTATGGAAATAATTAAATATTAATTACGAAGCATGGCGTACAAAGCTGATCAAACAATATGAGATAATGTTGCTGGGGATGAAATTAAATTATGCTGTATCACGGCCGCCTAAGAATATTACCCACCTTCCTTATCCCGAAGGATTGTACTAGGCGACCATAGCATCGTTAGAGATACAAGCCATTCTAGTTGGTGGTATTGTAATTAATATTCACTGAGCTCATTGATGTATTGGGCTTTTTAATACATCAATGACTGAGCTATTATATTATGATAATAATGTTATTATCTACCACACTGTCCTAGACCAAAACATCGTATTTAGTGTGGTAATGTTGGTTTACACAAATTAACACATATTAACATTATCCGGATTAGTCAGTGTATCTAAAGATATACTACTGTACTGTAAAGACTGCTATATTAAATGGCATAAGTTGGTTCGAAATTGGCCAGTGTATCTTCAAGTACTTTGAAAACTGACATTATAAGTACATCTCAACGAAGCGAATTTGCACCTGCGTCTTAAAACTGCACGTACATCACGAAAAATTTGAAATCAAGCTGAGAATATGCGAACAAACTCACAAGCTTGTTAGTGTTTGACGTAATTTATTAAGGCATCTTCGGTGGAAGCTAATTTTAAAATTTCACGTCTCCCTCATACGCTGCGTGCAGGGTTGCTACACAATGAATTTGTAAGCCTCCGGGGAGAGTGTTTTGCATTTTAATATAATTTACATTTTCCTTTGTAAAATATGAAGTGAAAGCTTGAAAATTTGGATTTGGTACTTTTTCTGTCATTCATTAAAAAGAGAACATTGCAAATTTAAAGTCGTTTTTCTTTGAGAACATAGTTTGCGAAGGGAAAATCTAACTAGTATCACAACTATTTGTGATTAGTTTATAATAGAAGCTTATTCTTGCGGCTTCTCTTGTCTGTCTAGGATAATGTAGCTTCCTCTCTTATTAGTGAAAGAATTTTCAGTATTGAAGCAATAGTTCCTAGTACTAGGGATTTCAATAACAAAGGAAAACTTCACCTTCATATTATTATCACAGCTTACTACCGTAAACACGTTGGCAGCCCTGGGACATTTCTCGAGAAGGCTAATAACGCCTTAATATTTTGATATGCTCTAATATTATTATGGCATGCTTCCTCTAATTTTCATAACTGATCATATCTGAAAGAATGATTTATCACACTGGTTTTTGTTCATGGACTTCATTTCGCTTAAGAGGCCGTATACAAAATTTCAACTATTTCAGTCAACTTTTCATCGTGATTATTCAAAAAATAAACTGATGTGATAAATTTCCAATACATCACCGGAAAGACTATTTCAACACTAATAAAATAAACGAGCCACATTTTTCATATCTTTCTTTAATTTCAATGTATCCAACAAGTTCTAACGTCTGTTTCAGAAATTTTGTAGCTAGATACAAATGCTAGCTTCTCTGACGTGTTATTAATGTAAAGTGATTTTTTGAATGTTTTTGATTAAGAAGAACAAGAAGATCAAGTCTTTTCCATATGGTACAAACATGACAGGGAAACATTTGGCCAAATCAAAAATCTCTTTTGTGTTTTCGTAAACTTGGAAATGTCTTATGATCGTGTGCCGAGGAATAAGCTGTGGTCGACATTGTCATTAACGTATAGTACTGAGGGCCGCCTGGTGTGGTCATTAAAGTCTCTTTAATAAGAACTCCAAAGCCTGTATAAAGGTAGCAGAATAGGGATTCGCAATACTGTGCTGTTGCCGACGAAATGAATGCTGGTTTGGCAGAAGAAGCACGAAAGTCGAATAAATGCGGTGGAAATGCACTCCTTATAGATTATATTATGTGAAGTCACTATTTCTTATTGAATAGGGTTAGTAGGTATAACGTTATAAGTTGAAGGATGATGTGGTGACAAAAATTAAAAGAAGTATTTTGAGATAATTTTGGCACGTATAGAGGATGGTTGAAAGATGAGTTACGAAACGTATTTGTCGAGCGAATGTGGATGGTACGGATGGAGGGGACGCCCATAATCGGCGAAAATGTATGATGAGAACTACTAATGTGGAAGAGGTGAAAGAGGTATGTCGTTATCGTAGCATGTTGCGCTCAATACTCTCTACTTCTCTCTGTCTCTGTGTATGAATATATGATTTTTTATTTTGATTTTTGTACATTTGTTTAGCTTAATAAGTCATTTAATTAATTTTGAAGCGATATGAAGTTCACCGGGCCAGCTAGTTATTATAGAAAAGATATTATATAATAAGGAGAAAATTAGTCTATGAAGAGGCGTGGCCTGCGTGACGTCACAGTGGTTGTGGAAGGGTGGAAGGAGATATCGGGCGAGCGCCTGCGCCAGTCGAATTCACTTAGCTCGTGGCATCCGAATTAGACGGTCGTTGTAATATCGTGTCGAATCTTTGTCTGTTATAATAATTTTATAATTAATTAAAAGTATAAGGTTAGGCTTGTAATCATTTGTATTTTTTTTAAATAAAATTGAGGTAAATTCCTAAGTTCAGAAGTGGGATTCGTTGCTCACTTTCGGTTGCCCATTCGGTTATATTTTTAGCTATCGGGGTAGTCGCGAATAAAACTTGCACACTTTTTGTAACTATGGCGGATAAATCGAAACAGAAAAGTGGTAGGCAAAGTCGACCGTCTATTCCTGCCTTGGAACAACAGCTTCAAGCTATCGTGGATCGCTTGAACGCTTTAGAGGATCATTCTCAAGATCGGCGCGCGAGTACCGACAGTGGGGTAGCGGGTCCATCGCGTGAGCGGCGCGACATGTTGGCGCCCGACCCAGTCGCCGTGCCGGTGCCGCCGACTCCGCAGCGTGAACCAACTAGCGCGCTGGCTGTACCTTCGAGCGGCGCTTCTTGTACGGCTAGTTCGGATATCCCGAGCGACAATCACCACCGCACAACGGAGACGGTTATTAGTGAAGTAACCGACAAGTTGGTAAACGCATTTAACGCAATGCCGGTAAGATCAAACCATATTTTCATACCAAATTTTGACCCGTCTTTACATGATTTTGATATATGGTGTCGAGACGTTGATCATATGTGTTTATTAAATAAGTGGGACGATCGCGAGTGTTTATCGCGTATCGGTATGTGCTTAAAAGGCGATGCACGGCTTTGGCTTCACGAATGGGCTAGTAATGATCGTAGCTGGTCTAATTTTAAACGAGAGTTTAAAGCTTTGTGTCCCCGTCGTTTGGATTTTGCAAATATTTTATTCGATGTGATGAAAACTAACTCTGATAAGTACCCTACCTATGCAGAGTATGCCCGGCGTTCTTTGTTACGTTTACGTATAATTCATGGGTTGAGCGACGAGTTGATTTCAGCAATAGTCATCCGTGGAATAACAGATCCCCATATTCGCGCGGTTGCTACAAATTCTCATCTACCGCCAGACGAAATAGTAAGTTTTTTATCGATATATACAAAATCTAGCCATACTAGTACACCGTTACGCGACCGACCACGCGGTATGTTCCGCAAAAATGAGCCTCAATTAAACACACGAAAGCGCGAGCATACTAGTATTAGACCGAGATGTTTTTCTTGTGGTAATTATGGTCACAAGCAGAATTTATGTACAAAGCGAGTGCGTCTCGACGACCCTACAACTAGTGATTTTTCAAGTGGTAGTTTAAATAGTACTAATAATTCAATAATGAAGCGTGAGCCTTGTTCATTTTGTAAGAAAATCGGTCACAAGGTAGACGATTGTTTTGCCAAACAACGTTCGGAATCACGCGGTAAGTCAGGCGTTAATTTTTGTCGGGAGACCTCAAATATATATAAACAGAACGATATTGCGACCGCAGTAATTCAGGGCGTGCCTGTTGATATTTTAATTGATAGTGGGTCGACAATTTCTTTGATATCTGAATCGATTATAAAACATTTTCAATGTACACAGACACCATCATTACGCGTGCTACGTGGTATAGGTAGCCAAGAGATAGAATCTACATACTGCACTACACTAACGGTTGAGTTTTCCGAGATTACCCTCGAAGTTGATTTTCATGTTGTATTGGACCGATACATGAATACGCCAGTAATTATAGGTACAGATGTATTGAACAGAGATGGCGTTGTCTATACACGAACACGTGGTAAACAACGGCTTATCAGAACCAACACTGTGTTGACAGTCGAGTCTGATACATCATTGTTAGTCAACACCCCGTTAGTTGGTAAGGATAGGGAACAATTGATGAAAATTCTCGAGAAGTTCATGAATTATTTAATTGCTGGTACTGCCTCCACTACGGTTAAATCGGGCACTATGCACATTAGATTACATAAAGAAACACCGGTAGTTTATAGACCTTATAAGATGTCTCATGATGAAAAATTGCGAGTAAGAGAAATCATTAAGGACTTGTTGAGCAAAGGCATCATAAGAGAATCAGAATCAGAATTTTCCAGCCCCATCCTCCTTGTAAAAAAGAAAGACGGTAGCGATAGGCTTTGTGTGGACTTTCGGGCATTAAACACGAATACCGTGAAAGATCACTATCCATTACCTCTGATAGATGATCACATCGATCGTCTGGGTCAAGCTAAATATTTTACTAGCCTTGATATGGCTACCGGTTTTCACCAAATTGAAATGGATACTGAATCTGTTCATCGCACGGGATTCGTGACCCCGGAAGGACACTATGAATATGTCAAAATGCCTTATGGTCTTGCAAACGCACCTATAGTTTATCAGCGCATAATATCTAATACTCTGCGAACTTTTATAGACTCCGGTAGAGTTTGTGTTTATATAGATGATGTGCTTATACCTAGTCTTACCGTCGACGAGGGTCTACAAACTCTTCAAGAAGTCCTCGTGACTTTAACTGAGTCAGGATTTTCACTTAATTTAAAGAAATGTAAATTCCTTGCCACCGAGATTGAATACTTGGGGCGAACAATCAGCAACGGTCAGGTAAGGCCGAGCGTGCATAAAGTGAAGGCTTTATTAAATTCGCGTGTGCCGAGTAATGTAAAAGAGGTACGTCAGTTTTTAGGTTTAGCGGGTTATTTTCGACGGTATATCCCTGCGTATTCTCAAATGACAGCATGTGTCGCCAATTTAACTCGCAAGGGTGTTCAATTTATATGGGGCAAGGACCAGGAGAAAGTTCGCAAAGATATAATTGAGCGATTAAGTAGTGAACCAGTCTTGGCTATTTTTGATCCCTCTCTTCCTACCGAGGTGCATACGGACGCTTCAGCTCACGGTTATGGTGCGGTTTTACTCCAAACACATAAAGGTGAATTTAAACGACCCGTTGCTTATTTCAGCAAAGTCACCCAAGGTGCTGAACCACGTTACCACTCATATGAGTTGGAAACGTTAGCTGTTGTCAAGGCGTTACAACATTTTAGACATTACTTAATTGGAATAAAGTTCAAAGTTGTAACGGACTGTAATGCGCTGAAGTTGACTCAGCAAAAGAAAGATTTACTACCGAGAGTTGCTCGGTGGTGGATATTTTTGCAGGATTATGACTTTGAACTTGAGTATCGTAAGGGGGCTGCGTTATCTCATGCTGATTACTTTAGTAGAAATCCAGTAAACATTTGTGAAATTCGTAAACCCAAAAATTGGGCTCAGATAGCGCAGGCCGCAGACGAAGATGTGCAAAAATTGTTGCAAAAGCTCAGAGCCGGTGAGGTGGATTCTTCACGGTATGTTAATCGTAATGATGTTCTTTATTATAAAATGGATGTAGTTGGTGAAAATCCACGTTTTTTGTGCTATATACCAAAGGGCCACCGCCTTAGTTTATTGCGTGTGTTTCATGATGAACACCAGCATATTGGTACAGAGAAGGTTGTTGACCTAATATTAAAACATTTTTGGTTTCCTGGGTTAAGAAAATTTGTACACAAGTATGTACAGCATTGTATTGTTTGTCTTTCTCATAAAATTGTACCGCGTCAACCTTTACAACCTATTGAATCGTGGAAAAAGCCTAACAAACCGTTTGATACAGTTCATACCGACGTTTTAGGGCCACTTCCAGATTCAAACGGTTTCAAATATGTTGTTATTAATGTTGACGCATATACTAAGTATTGTCTCTTATATTCGATGCACAAACAAGATACGAGCGAGTTAAAGAAAATCTTTGAAAATTCATTTTCACTTTTTGGCGCGCCTAGATTAATAATTGCAGATCGCGGTCGCATGTATGAGAGTGCATCATTTGTTAATTGGGTTAAAGAATCGGGTTGTGAGATGCATTTCATTACTCCTGAAATGCATCAAAGCAATGGGCAAGTTGAGCGGTATTGTCGCACGGTAGCAAATATGATTCGTGTAGAAGCAAATTTCAGACACGAAGAATGGTCAAATGTTTTGTGGAAGATACAGCTCACCTTGAACATTACTGTACAAAAGTCAATTCGATGTTCACCTTTAAATTTGTTAATCGGCAGTGATGGTGCAACGCCCGTCATACGGTCGCTGGTGCGCGATGTGGCTTTGGATGCCACGAGTCCGAACCGCGAATCACTACGCGAGCTCGCCCGACAACGTGCTTCTAGACTGTTGGACGAAAATCGTACCCGCCAAGATGCTCGTGTTAACGAAAAGCGCAAGGCTCCACGCTCATTTCATATGGGCGACACAGTGTTTGTGCGTAAGGCAAATCAAACTGCGGGCAAATTGGACTCTGGTATGCGCGGACCATATGCGATCCAAAGAATATTGCCACATGGTCGGTATGAATTGAAATTATTATCTGGCTCCTTTGGTAAAACCACACAAGCTGCTGCGGAGTACATGGTGAAATGGCATGGAGAGTGGACTCCCGATGTGTGCACATCATTTTTTGAGAGTAAGTTCATTATAATTATTTTGGACATCCCGAGGGCTCTGTTCTTGCCATCCTGTGGGCTCTGGCATTTGTCGTCGCATCCCGAGGGCTCTGCGATTGACGATTATAGCTAAATGTGTTTGTGTTTGAGTATGTTTTGTGTACCCCGAGGGCTCTGCACAATGGCTATCCTGAGGGCTCTGGCATTTGTTGTCGTATCCTGAGGGCTCTGCGACTGATGTATATGAAATATGTATCCTGAGGGCTCTGCATAACGTTTGGCAACTTGAGGGCTCTGCCGTTTGACGTGTAACTTGAGAACTCTGCACGTCCGAGTATCCTGAGGGCTCTGCTCATGAGAATTATTATCCATCGTAAGATGGGTTATTCCCTCAATTAGTGAGATTAATATAAAATGTGTGGTTTTCAGATGACGATGACGTGATACAAGATAACTACGGGAATTCACGTAGCGAACACCATGATGTAGAGGCAGACACTCATGTACCAGCCCTCGCACACCAGACTCAAGAGCCGCAGCAAGCATGCTCGCCTTCACAACCCAGGTCTATTGCTTGCGAGGACGCATCGCTGTCAGGAGAGGCCGAATAAGGAGAAAATTAGTCTATGAAGAGGCGTGGCCTGCGTGACGTCACAGTGGTTGTGGAAGGGTGGAAGGAGATATCGGGCGAGCGCCTGCGCCAGTCGAATTCACTTAGCTCGTGGCATCCGAATTAGACGGTCGTTGTAATATCGTGTCGAATCTTTGTCTGTTATAATAATTTTATAATTAATTAAAAGTATAAGGTTAGGCTTGTAATCATTTGTATTTTTTTTAAATAAAATTGAGGTAAATTCCTAAGTATATTATATTTAAACATAAACAATCCACCTAGCTCCTCGTCTATAACGAAGTAACGGTAGCAAAATAAGTATTTTAGTGAATGCGCGGATTTCATATCGAATGTCGACCGCAAGTGTGGGTGTAATGCGAAACTAGCTGCGCAATGTGTCACATCGTATTAGTTTATCAATATTTCTGCCAATTTGGTAATGGTTTCTTTCTGTCTTTGTTTTTGTGTCAACGGTACTATTTAGGTTATTACTATAAACGGCTGAGTATTTATGGATGTATAAATATATTGTATTTTTTATTGTGGAAAATCTTTATTATACAAAATTATCTAAGTACCAGCTGTATGGGCGTTGGAACTTATGAAAATCCTCTCTTATTGTGCACATAATATTATGTATGAAGAACTGTTGGCCAGTTTTTTTTTTATTCAAGGGGCACAAGTTTAATATTGGTCAGTTTTAAGAATTGTATACATACATAAATGTCTAAAACACTCACGCCTTTTATCCCCGAAGGGGTAGGCAGAGGCGCATCTAGTGCACCCACTTTTCGCCGCGCATATTCCGTCCCATAATGTGATAGGGGGCGAGCCTATCGCCATATGTGGCTCTAATTTTAGACTCCGGGCTAATATTAACTAGAAAAACCCAATATAGCTTTACCCGAGACCTCAGCATTCTAGTCGTACCGTAACTACGCCAACGAGGTAGTTTAAGAATTGCATTAAGTAAAAAAGGCAGTTCTGTCTAACTCTTCATCCCCCTGCCAAATAGATAAAAGTCTTTTTTATTGCGTTGAATGACGAGACGAGCATGCCGTTGGCCTGATGGTAAGCGATACGACCACCCATAAACAGTAGCAACACCATCCAGTACCTTGACTAACAAAGTACTGTGTGGCATTCCACTGCGCTCGTCATTCTGAGATGAGATGTTAAATCTCACTATGTCCTGTAGTTACACTGGCTACAATGTCCTTCAAACCGAAACACAACAGTGCATGCACACTGCTGCTTGGCGGTATAAATATACATAGTAAATTACATTTTAACATAGTCTGTAATAAAACAAAGTATGCATTTCAATATAATGCGAACTATGTTTTAACAAAGAATTGAAATGCCATCACCATACACGTGACAAAGATTA
Source organism: Sphinx pinastri (assembly GCA_947568825.1). Classification (NCBI taxonomy): domain Eukaryota; kingdom Metazoa; phylum Arthropoda; class Insecta; order Lepidoptera; family Sphingidae; genus Sphinx; species Sphinx pinastri. The sequence goes on from OX387623.1 coordinate 5,062,479, forward strand.
TTAGTATTGCGTGTCATAATAAAATTCTGGCTCGACCCTCATTTCTCGTGTACTGTCAGACGTTGACTCTCATTTACATAACATAATATATCTATATGAATACGACAGCATACGGTGTTCTATAACCGTGTGAGTTTTATTTTATGTTGGAAAGTAAAATTTACAATATCCATAGATTTATCTTAATATATATAAATCTCGTGTCACAATGTTTGTGCTCAATGGACTCCTAAACCACTTAACCGATTATAATAAAATTCGCACACCATGTGCAGTTCGATCCAACTTGAGAGATAGGATAGTTTAAATCTCAAATTATAGTCGCAATTTTAATTTATTGCTAATTATTTGTCTGTTATTATTTGACAGTCACAATTATCCTAACTCCAAATGATTCTAACAGATGTCGATACCTTTTTTTTTTTTTTTTTTTTTTCTCTTTGGCAAGGCGCGGTTTGCGCATCTGCCAGTGTCAAAGTTTTTAGAAGTTACATACTATATAATATTGTTTCTTTGTTATCCTCAGTAGTAGTAGTACTATGTCGAAGTAAAGCAGTGGCTACCTTACCAAGACTTTATCGAGGAGTTTTGGCGGCAACGAAACAAACACTTGACTAGCACAGTTATTTCAATTCACTTCATTTGAGCCCTTTAATAGAACTATATTGGATAATATACCACCATAATTATGCAATATAACACTAAGTATCACCAAAATAATGAATTAAAACAAGAGCACCTCATGACACTACCAAGTTCCCGCCAAAATATGTCGATACCTTTCGACTGGGTTGAGTAAGTAATCAATAGATGGCGCTGCTATGAATGATTCTAACAGATGTCGATACCTTTCGACTGGGTTGAGTAAGTAATCAATAGATGGCGCTGCTATGGTAAATCTACGAACGTGTCATATAAGCTACATTTTAAGCGGGACTTTTATACCGGGAAAACTCATTCACGCGGGCGGAGCTGCGGGCAAAAGCTATTAAGTATAGATTAGCTTATAGCTATATATACGCGGGCGTTGACGGGCTAATAACTTTTAACCCCGGTCGGTAACTGATCAATTATTCATTTTTTTCTACTAAAATAATATCTAAAAAGATCTTATATGGCAAAACAACGTTTGCCGGGTGAGCTAGTATTGTAATAATTTTGGGTTTGACATTGTTGTGTAAACTTATAATAGCTTTTATACTATTTCATCTTGGATCAACGACTGGCTTATAATTATTTTATCAAATATCGCACGAAAGATGTTTGTTCTTGTAAATTTTTGGCTTATTAAACATTTAAAGAAATAACAAAAACACATGATTCCAATTAAGCAAAAGTCAAAGTTTCATCCAAAGGAAGTATGAGTATGAGCTTTTGTTTTTCTTCGTGCTTGCACATTATAAGCTTATTACATTGAAATACTTTTGACAGTAATGTAGTCAAAATATAAAGCTCACCGACGAGAGACTACTGAATGCAACCATTCGTCAGATTCAGTCACTATGAAAAATTACTCACCATGTTCACAGTAAGTATAAAGTATCAACATAATATTATAATACATTAATTTTACGAACGCACCCCTCTAAGTGCAAGAGGGCGATATAACCAATTATGCTGAGGAAATTTAATTTACAACATCGCATATTGAATCTCGAGCAAATTATCAAAATGTAATTTGAGATAATCCGAATAAGCTAGTAATGAGCTCCGGCTTCGCAGACTTTGATATCATATTCATGAGTTAGCAATTGCCTTTTGAATAGCAAATATTTTTATTAAAAAAATCTTTGTCATTCGAATTGGGGGAGATACTTTCGTCTCCTTTCATCAATTTCATCAGATCTTTTCATTGATATTAATATCCAGGTTCAGCTATATATATTTTTTTTAATTTTGTACAATTTATTAGGTATTTGTTGAATTTTATACTCATAGTGCTGATGGAGACCCAAATTGATTTTTTAGTCCTTATCTGCCTAGTACCTGGTACCTTGCATAATCACAACGGCGATCCAAGAGGATTTACGCCAGCAAAAAGATTTGACTACAGTTTTACTCGCTGAAATTACTTTCCCAGAATAAAAGTCGACCTGTATACTTTCAAAAAAGAAAAAAAAGGCATTTTAGGTTATATAAAATAATAATATGTATTAACCCAATTATCCATTTGTGTATAAAATTTCATTCCAATCTCCCAACTGTTTCTGTTGTTTACTTCTAACAGACATCCAAACAAATTGTTTAAAACTCAAGCTTTTAAGAAATGGCTCTCAAGCACTCAAGAGTAATGTAGATTCCTATTAGTGAAAGAATTTTCAAAATCGGTCCAGTAGTTCCTGAGATTAGCGCGTTCAAACAAACAAACAAACTCTTCAGCTTCTTCAGCTTTATATATAGATTTATTGATGCAGTAAAAAGTTGTGCAATATTAGTGTCTGCCTTAATAGGCAGATACAGATAAATTAATATCCTGTTTATTTATCATCGTTAGTGGACGATAGTCTAGTTGGGAATGGAACGGTCTGCCCAGACAATGTCCGGAGGTTCAAAACCCAAGGCACACACCTCTGACTTATCGAAGTTATGCGTGTATTGTTTATCAATTATCGTTCACTTTAACGGCGAAGGACAATATCGTGAGGAAACCTACATACCTGAGAATTCTCGATAAGAATTTCGAGGGTATGTGAATTCTGCCAACCCGCACTAGGCCAGCGTAGTGGACTAAGGCCTAACCCCTCTCAGTAGTAGAGGAGGCCCGTGCTCAGCAGTGGGCAGTATATAATATAGGGCTGATATTATTATTATTTTTTATTTATCATCGTAACATTTATCTTAGCAACAGCTATTTAAACTTAAAAGTCCTGTTTCATCATCATCATACATCATACCAGCCCTGTATTATATACTGCCCACTGCTGAGCACGGGCCTCCTCTACAACTGAGAGGTTTAAGGCCTTAGTCCACCACGCTGGCCTAGTGCGGTTTGGCATACTTCACATACCTTCGAAATTCAGAGAACTTCTCAGGTTTGCAGGTTTCCTCACGAAAGTCCTGTTTACTTCCTCCTAAAGAAACGTATATTTTTAATGCTTCAACCTAAAAGGCTAACTTAACGAATGTTTGGCAAAAAGAAGCTATTATATTGATAAACGCTAATTATTATTTACCAGTAAGTTAATAGAGGGAATTTAATCGTGTTTCGGTCTGTAATTGTAGATTTTCAGGCATTTTCATTGGCACAAAAAATTTTGTTCTTTTTGCGGCGTATCAATCATTCCGCGCTCGTCCAATAATTGGACTGAATAAGGAAAAATAACAAATTTGCCTTTGTACCCATTTTTGTGACAGATTTTTGGTTCCTTTGTGTTTTAGGTTGAATATTCTTTTGTGATTACGAGATGTTCTAATTATTGATTTTGCTTCTTACATTACTTTATATCTACGCGACTCACACAACTGTGGGACTGTACTTTAATTTTCAATGTTTGGCGAATGGTTTATTATATTATGCGTGTTAAAAATAACGTGTTTAAGAAAAAGGTCGATGTATATTTTATAGAGTACTTAACTAAAAATAATACATTATAAATTCATATTTATAATTTTACTACATATTTAAATAACTTTTTTACATTAATTAATATGAAAATTAATTAATGTAGGTACCTACAGTTCAGTTTAAAATCAATATAATAAGATACTAATCTATAAAATAAAGTTAAATATTAAAATTAAAATTTTATTAAAGTAAAGCATCGTCAATATCCGTTCGGAACGGCAGTCGGGCTTGTTTAATATTCTTTCCAGACTAATAAGATTTACCAAGCTGCCGATGGTGGGAGATACATTTTAATGCAATATAATTATAGTTATGTATCGTGCAGCTTTACTAACTTAGTTGAAAATATTGTAAGAAAATTTGAATTTCCTAAATAAATCTCTAATGGTACGTATTATGGATTCGTTTAGTTAGAAAAAATAGTAAATGTATGTTTGTTTGTGTATGTTGTATTTACCGTTTTTATGAAACGTAAATTAGTTAATGACATACAATAAACCTACAATGCAAAATTGGAAAAAAGATTTAAAAAAATAATAATCAAGAAACCAACTCGAATAAGTAATATTCAAGTTTGGCAAAAGTGCAAATTTTCCTGCAACATGCCTTAATACATATTATTTTATTTTTACCGACCGAGCGCCGATGCATGTAGATAATCAAGAGAATGCAGCGACCGGCACTACGTCTACTGTCTACACCTCACCCATTCTCCGAAAATTTGGCTTAGTAGGCAATTATTTGTCTACGTCCTTCTCGTGTTATCGGAGCGAATAAGCATCGTTTCAAATTACCAAAAGAATCAGTAAAAAAAATCTGTAGGGGAGCTACAAAATAAAAGGGCCTTCTTCTTGAACTCAAAATATAATAACTGATCGGATATGTTACATTCTATTCTATAAAAAGGTAAAAGGGTACATGGAAGAGCGCGAGAACGTAAGGCGCGTGTGATGGCGTGAGACGGACTGCGGAGTGCCGAGCTGCCAACGAGGATCCGACAATTACGCAGCAACGGTCCTTTACGCGTAGGCCGACTCGAGGTGGCACGCTTTGTGTTACGCCGATCAAATGTACGATGTTAGTACCCATACAGCGCAATGTCTAATAAATTTTATTTTTAAAAAATATGGTACGCTACACAATATTTTTAGTCATGGATCGGTCTCACTTGTTTCTTTTCATTTATCATCAGGTTATCCACCCGCCTGATTCCCTATTAATCCTCTATTCCTAAAAAACTGCGAATGTGCGCAGGTTCAAAACCTAAGGGCACGCACCTCTGACTTTTCTAAAAAGGTTATTTGTGTATTCTTTGTGAATTATCGCTCGCTTAACGGTGAAGGAAAACATCCTGAGGAAACCTGCATACCTGAAATGTTCTCTATAAGAATTTCGAAGGTAGGTATGTGAAGTCTGCCAACCCGCACTAGGCCAGCGTGGTGGACTAAGGCCTAAACCCTCTCAGTAGTAGAGGAGGCCCGTGCTCAGCAGTGGGCAGTATATAATACAGGGCTGGTATAGTATGGCGGTAGTGGTCCAAAATAACTCACACACACACACACACACACACACACACATACCAGACCTACGGAGCAGATGCAGAGGAGAACACCAAGCAAGCGAATAGTCCTTGCAATCAAGTCAAATAATTTCTACAGCATGATTGAAGGCGCGTACTGCGTTGATCTTACAATAGAGTGGGACCCAAATCTATTCTTCACAACACGTTTACAAACCAGGATAAGGAGAGATGGAAGAATTATTCGGGCACGACAAAGTGACTGCACCTCGCCTAATGGTAAGCGCGATGCCGTCCATAAAGAGTATCGAATGGCAGTAGATGGTTATCTAATGTCATTCCACACAATCATGCCGGTCTACTAAGCTGCTTCTTCTTCTTAGAATAAACATAAGTACTCACCATAATACACATCGTCAAGCTCCTTATACCTCTTGGCATTGACACCGATCCTCCAACTGTATAGCAGCACCACGAGTATAGATATATTCTGGAACAAAAGGGAATCGGGTTAATTTGACTGTAAGTTACATATCTTCTGCAAGATCGTGGAGCAGACATTGTCACTTATAAAAAAGGTTATACTGAAACAATTTACTAAACATTTTAGTTTTGGTGTTAGTAAGAAGTGTTACTCGAGACGTTGCTGTTATTTTTTTTTTTTTATTTTAATTTCATATAGAACAACTTACAAAACATACATTATTACTAGTTTGTTACAGTAGAGTTTCGTAAAATAGGCTAAATGTTGTTTTAATTACAAGATGTCACAGCATACAACTGCTGTTACCCCGAATGCTTTACAAAAACAAGAAATCCATCAAAAATAATTAATAACAAATATTATATGCTTTTAGAATGCGCAGTCGTGTCGCTTAGCAGGGCGGCTTGCTCATCTCGTCATTTAGTTGACGAAACAGAGCATTATGTTAATAAGCTGAACACAATGTTTTGTGCTCGCAACTCTGCCGCCATCGCTCTCCAAAGCACCACCACACTGGAGAGCTATGGATGCCGGTCCCAAGCCCGGGCAAAAGAGGAGGGAACAGGCTCGCAACACAATTCCTCTCAAGAAGAATTGTATTGCGAACCACAAATATAAAATACTATAAGTATATACATATTTATTTATAATACATACAAATATATATACATAACCCCCCCCCCCCCTTAAAATCATGCAAGAAAAAAAGGACTATTTATTACCCCAGGAGGGTACCAGCGCCCAAGGCGTTGGAGAATCCCTCCCTGGCGTCGCCGAGTCCCTTCGGGACGAGGCGATGCCAGGCTGCTCCTCGTATTCTGGGGGGAGCAATCTTGCGCAACAGAACCTCGAAGAGGTTATAAAAGGTGTGAAGGAATTGCTGGAGTCGCCTTCGAAACCGAAGGGTGTCGAAGGCGACAACACGGGAAGAAGTACGCCACAACCGAAAGGAAGTGGAGGAAACTGCCCGTTACTAGCAACGCCACAACCGGATGGAAGTGGCGAAGCTGGTTTCAGCAAAGTCCTTTCCAAAGGACAAAAGAGAAGGCAAAAAAGAAAGACGAAGGTCTTGGCTGCGCCAGCCGAGAAGTCGAATCCTGAAAAGGAAACGACTACGGCAAGACGGGCCAAGACAAAGAGACAAAGTACAGACCCTGAGGAGCAGACGCAGCAACGTCCTTCAAAGCGCCCCTACCTGGGATCGACGGAAGGGCCGCGGAGTTCCGCCAAGGAACAAAGCGACCTGGCCCTGATGATCCACAGGATGGATGGCGCCCAGATGGGCGAGGCATGCGCTGCTGCCATCAGGAAAAAGATCTCCGAGTTCGTGGGCGTTGGAGTGAAGAACAGAATCGGTGGAAGGAAGATGTCCTTCGCCACGTCGGGGTTGGTGTCAGAAGGATTCTTCCTGGTGACACCGATGACGATCGAGGCGAGGGACTGGCTCCTGGAACACGATTTTGGGTTTCACGACGACGTCCCACTAGGAATCAGAAAACTGGATAGGACCAGAGCCTCCATTTGGTTGCCCGGGAAAAGAGAGGAACATCCCGACGACCCTATGGAATACGTAAGAGCTCAAAACGATCACAGAGAGGACCTGAACGTGGACAGCTGGACTCTCATCACCAGGGACTCTCTCCCCGCAGGAGAGAGACTGACGGTGGGAGTCCCGCAGGACATCTTCGATGAGCACAGGGACCATGCGTGGATCAATTTTGAAGCCACGCAGGTCCAGGTGAGAGTCATTAGGCCCACACACACAAAGATACAAGACACCAGGCGTACGGTGGCGGAATGCGCTATCCAGAACGCGCCAGGCAAACCCGCTCAGAGGGTGCCGGCTGCGGGGAGCGCGCAGACTACCACCCGAGCCAACCAGACTGCACAAGACACCAGGCGTACGGTGGAGGAATGTGCCATCCGGAACGCGCCAGGCAAACCCGACCAGAGGGTGCCGGCTGCGGGGAGCGCGCGGACTACCACCCGAGCCAAGAACACACCAGCTACCGAACGGCCCCAATCGGACGCCCCGACGGGATTCAAGGCAAGAGATTGCATGGATCTCGAGGGGTGAAAGAGTCGGGGACAGTAAGGTTGCTGCAGGCACAAACACGAAGGGGTGCGAAGTCAGGAAACCTCCACGCGGTGCACCCTGGGCAACGGCGCGTCGGTCACGTTGATCGGCGCGACGGCTAATATCCTGACAACAGTTGGTTGGCGGTCGTCGTCTCTTGCGGCGGCCGTCGTCTTGTTTCGGTGGGCCCGTTCATCGGGCGACTCCCGGTTCTGTCCTGGGGGTGTCGACGGGCTCGGTGTGCGCTCACCCCGCCCCGAGCAGGCAGTGGGGGGGAACCTTTCTCTCCCACTGTCGCCGTCGCAGATCGTAATCCGGTATGGAGGTCCGTGGTTATGTCTCGCGCTCCTGCCGGACCGAGGGTCTTGGCTTAACCGCCCGGACCGCGAGGGAGAAAACCTCTATAAAAAGTTACCCCGAATCCCAAGCGGCGGCGCACCGCGAGGGGATGCATGGCCGATGGGTAGTTCGGTCTCTAGTGCGACCCCCGCCAGAGTACCAGCCGTCCCTTTGGCGGGTTACGCTAGGCTTACCCAGGTACAGGGGGCACTGCCTGGGTGGACTCTTTATTTCCCCCATACTCGTGGGAACAACATGGCAAATTTAATTCCAAAAATAATTTTGACGAGGTTGCCTACTCCAGTTTCTGGTTCTGGGACTGGAGAGGCGGAGGTTGAAGGGCGCAAGCCCGAAGACAGACCAGGTGGGGGCACAGAGCCGCAAGAGGTTACTGCCCAGAAGAGGCCGGCAAAATCCGACTCCGAGTCGGAGTCTCATCGTCCGCGTTCGAGGCGACGCAGTACTTTGAGAAATCGACTGTGGCAGCATTCTGCCACTGATGAGGCGCGCACTCGATCTCCGCTGTCTAGTGGGACCGAGAGCTCCGAGCAGTGCTCGGGGAAGCGGAGTGCCCGTACAGCGAAGGCCAAGGTGAGGGCTCGTAAAGAGGCGACCTCCCAACGGCGAGCGAAGGAGGTGACAGCGGAACGGCTCCGTTTCCTCAAGTCGCCGTTGCCGGGTAGCACCGTGGAGGGGGACGAATCCCGCATTATTCTCAGGGACGACCTGAGGGAATGCGGGAATGTCGTAAAGAGGGTTGCTCAGAGATCTGGCAACCTTAAAGGGACGTTCCAGAAGTCCCTCAATATGGTCCACGACATTTTAATGATGTTCGTGGACCAGCCGCAGCCGGAGGCATTGGCCCGCCTGGAGGAAGCGGCTAAAATCTGGAGAGAGCGGAGCGTTCGCCTCGAGGAGGATATGGCCTCTCTTAAAGAGGAAAATGCCTCCCTTCGCCGTCGCCTCGATGGAATGGAGCACCTCGAGGCACGCCTGACGGCTAGGTTTGAGGCGGCTCTTCAGGGACCCACGCCGAGGCCGCCATTGGCTCACGAGGTGGCACGTCCCAGCCCAGCAGTGACTCCGCTGCCCGTCCAGGGGGGATTCGTGGGGGGTATTTCCCAACCCTCCACCAGCAAGGGCAAGGGAAAAGGGAAGGGGAAGGGAGCACCTCAGAGTGCTTCCTCACCTGTCCCAGTTGCTGTGGCAGGCCCCTCTGGCGTTCCGCCGCCTTCAGTGGCTGGGCCGTCTAAGGCCCCTGTAACGGTGCCTCCTGTGCCGCGGATGGTCGCGCCTCTGTCAAAGCCCCAAAAGGGAAAAACTAGGGCAGGAGGTGCGGCCGCAAAGAAGACCCAGCCACCCCCGGAGCCCCGTCCGTTACCGCCGGCCCCGGCGTCTCTAGAGGCTCCGTGGTCCGTGGTGGCGGGTAAGAAGAAGAGGGCCAGGTCTGGCGTGGTACCAGCTGCAACGCAGCAGCAACCACCGCGCCGGTCCGAGCCTAGGCTCCGTCCGCCACGGTCCGCTGCCGTCGTCATTTCGTTGACGCCGGCGGCTATTCAAAGAGGGTTGTCCTACGCTCAAGTGCTGACGGACGCCCAAGTGAAGGTGGACCTCAACGGCCTTGATATAGACCGGTTGAGGCCGAAGTTTGCGGCGACGGGCGCCCCGATGTACGAGGTGCCCGGAGTCAATTCGGAGGAGAAGGCTGACTCCCTTGCCGCCAGGCTGAGGGAGTGCTTTGCTGGGTCGGAAGATGTTCGCATCTCCCGGCCCACCAAGTTTGCAGAGTTGCGAGTCTCGGAGCTGGACTATACAGCCACTCCTGAGATAGTCGCAGCGGCCCTCTGCAGGGTTGGTGAGTGCGGTCAGGAGGTGGTGAAGGTGGGCCAAATCCGCCGAGACCGCTCTCGTGTGGGGGCGGTGTGGGCGAAAATGCCGGTTAAGGCGGCGCAAAAGGTGAAGGCGGGCTGCCTTAAGATAGGTTGGGTCGTTGCCCGGGTGACCGTGCTTGAGCAACGGCCGTTACAGTGTTACCGCTGCCTCGAGCGTGGTCACGTCCGGGATAGATGTGACTGTCCCACAGACCGCAGCGGACTTTGCTATCGCTGTGGCAAGCCGGGTCACATAGCTCGGCAGTGCGAGGCTGAGCCAAGCTGTGCCATCTGCGCGGCCGCTGGCAAGCCCGCCGGACACCGAGTTGGAGGGAAGGTGTGTCCTACCGCCTCCCGCCGCACCCGGCGCCGCCCCCGTACACGTCCTGCTGCCTCTGTAGTTATGACCCAGACGCAGCAGGAGAGCCCATCGCAGGCTGAGATGGAGACGGAGGAGATCGCCCAACAATAATGGACATCAGGTTCCTCCAGGCGAACATTAATCACTGCGCCCGCGCTCAGGACCTCTTGTCCCAGAGCCTGGCGCAGTGGTTGGTGCAAGTGGCCGTAGTCGCTGAGCCGTATTTTGTCCCACCCAGGGATAACTGGGCCGGGGACCTCGACGGTTCGGTGGCTATCATCACCCAGGGAGCCGCTGGCTCCCCGCCCTTCGAAAAAGTAGCGAAGGGCCGGGGATGCGTGGCGGTTCTGTTGGGAGACATTTGGGTTGTCGGAGTTTATTTCTCTCCCAACAGGCCCCTAGCTGAATTTGAGACCTTTCTTTTCCAGCTGGGGTCCCTGGTGGAACAAGGCCAACCTCACCCGGCGATCGTCGCCGGCGACTTCAACGCCAAATCGGTGGTCTGGGGTTCGCCGGTGACCGACGTTCGCGGTGAGGTCCTGGAGGACTGGGCGATCTCTGTCGGCCTGGTCGTCCTGAATAGGGGGTCGGTGGACACGTGTGTGCGGCACAACGGCGGGTCTATTGTCGATTTGTCGTTTGGGAGTCCCGCCGTCGCACACCGTGTCCGGGGCTGGAGAGTCCTCGTGGGCGTGGAGACGTTGTCGGACCATCGTTATATAAGGTTCGACGTCTCCGCGTCCCCGAGTGTCCAGCCCAGTGGTGTACCGAGTGCCCCGAATCGGGACGGCCCGCGATGGGTACTTCGTCGCCTCAATAAAGAGGCCGTAGAGTTGGCCGCTCTGGCAATGTCGTGGCTCCCCGTGCCGGACGGGCCGGTACGGGTCGAGCAGGAGGCGAAGTGGTTCGGGGTGGCAATGTCAGACGTGTGTGACGCTGCCATGCCCCGGGCCCTTCACCGTTCGCCGCGACGGCAGGTGTACTGGTGGTCGGCGGAGCTAACGCAGTTGCGCGCATCTTGCGTTGCCGCGCGCCGCCGATACGCTAGGCATCGCCGTCGCCGATTGAGGGCGGACGATCACGCAGACCAGGAGCGGCAGCTTTACGACCTCTATAAAGAGGCGAAGAGAGCGCTGCGGGTGGCCGTTCACAGGGCCAAGGTTGCGGCACGCAAGGAGTTCTTGGGGACTCTCGACGGTGACCCGTGGGGGCGCCCCTATCGCTTGGTGATGAACAAGCTTCGCCCATCGGCGCCCCCGCTGTCGCAGAGTCTCCGGCCAGACTTACTGGCCAGCGTCGTCGCGGCCTTGTTCCCGGCCACCGTGGAGACCACTCCTCCACCGATGGCGCCACCGGACGTGGCGTCATCGTCGATCGAGTATTCGGCAAGGGATATCCCGGAGGTTTCGCCCGCAGAAATGCGGGCTGTAGTGCTTCGGCTGCGGAGCAAAAACACGGCCCCAGGGCTCGACGGCATCCCTGGAAAAGCCTGGGTGTTAGCCCTCGAGTACTTGGGCCCGAGGCTCCGCAGTTTGTTCTCCGCCTGTCTGGAGCGGGGCGTCTTCCCGGCGCGATGGAAAACCGGGAAGCTCGTCCTGCTGAAGAAAGAAGGACGACCCGCAGAGTCGCCGTCGGCCTACCGGCCCATCGTGTTGCTCGACGAGGTCGCCAAACTCTTCGAGCGCATCGTCCATGCTCGCCTCGTCGAGCATCTCGAGAGGGTCGGACCGAATTTGGCCGACAACCAATTTGGATTTCGGAGGGGACGTTCCACCGTCCACGCGATTCTGCGGGTGAAGGTACAGGCGGAGGATGCAGTGGCTGGAGGCAGAGTAGTTGTAGCGGTATCGTTGGATATTTCCAACGCGTTCGACACTCTGCCCTGGCCCTGCATTCACGAGGCATTGCGGTACCACGTGGTGCCACCCTATCTTCGGCGTCTGGTGCACGCGTACCTGTCTGACAGGGACGTGGTGTATCCGGGTGCCGACGGGTGGCACCGAAGAGCGATGTCGTGCGGTGTTCCACAGGGCTCGGTTTTGGGCCCTCTCCTGTGGAACATCGGATACGACTGGGTGCTCCGTGGTGCCAATCTCCGGGGCGTCGGCGTGACTTGTTACGCTGACGATACGCTGGTCACGGCGACTTCCAGGACTTTCCAGGACGCCGCAATATTGGCGGCGGCGGGCGCCGGCCATATTGTGAGCCGAATCCGGCAGTTGGGTTTGACGGTGGCCCTTGAGAAAACCGAGGCCATTTGTTTTCATGGGCCTCGGAGAGGGCCACCGGCCGGCGCCCACATCGTCGTGGATGGGGTGCGGATTCCCATCGGCAAGACAATGAAGTATTTGGGTCTGGTTTTAGATAGCCGATGGGAATTCCGCACCCATTTTGATGTTTTGCGGACAAAATTGTCCCGGGCAGCAGGTGCTCTCTCGAGACTGCTGCCCAACCTGGAAGGTCCTGGCATCCCTTGCCGAAGACTCTATCACGGAGTCGTGCGGTCCATGGCCCTTTACGGCAGTCCCGTTTGGGCCAACACCCTGCACAAACGCTGCGTCGCTCTCCTGCGCAACCCGCAGCGAGTAGTGGCGCAGCGGGCGATCAGGGCGTACCGCACGGTCTCTTTCGAGGCGGCTTGCTTGTTGGCCGGATTCCTGCCTTGGGATCTGGACGCCAAATCCCTGTCCGATGCCTTTCATTGGCGGGAGGAGGCGTTCAGTCGCGGGCAGCGTCCGGCCCTGAAAGAGGTGGAGGCCATGAGGGCCTCCTTACGGCGAGCCGCCGTGGAGGAGTGGCGTCTCAGGCTGGAGACCCCGTCAGCGGGGCTCAGGGCGGTAGCGGCAGTGCGCCCGGTCTTTGCCGAGTGGCTGGACAGGCGCCACGGCCCGGCTACGTTTCGATTGACACAGGTACTCACCGGGCATGGTAGCTTCGGTGACTATCTGTGTCGTATCGTAGGCACAGAGGTGTCGGCCGTGTGTCACCATTGTGACAACTGCCCGCTGGACACGGCCCAGCACACGTTGGAGTTTTGCCCAGCCTGGGACGAGGAGCGCAGCGCTCTCAGAGCAGTCGTCGGAGGAGACCTCTCGCTGCCGGCCGTGGTCGCTTCCATGGTTGACAGTCGAGAGGCCTGGCGTGCGGTGGCCCACTTCTGCGAGGTGATCATCTCGCAGAAGGAGAGTGCCGAGAGGGATCGGGAGCGTGAAGATCCCTCCCGCCGCCAGAGGAGACGAAGGAGGCGCCGGGTGGACGACTGACCGGCGTCTCCCGCCCTGTGGATTGGGGGCGTTTGGAGAATTCCACCACGGTATCCCCTGCCTGTCGTAAAAGGCGACTAATAGGGGCCACCGGGGGTCGCGGGCGGGCGGCAGGGGGCTGTCCGTCCTTAGTTTTGTGTGTTTTAGCACATTGTTGCGACCCCCGTGATGGACGGCAGCGTGGCAGGTAGGCCTCACGCTGCCGTTGACGCTGAGAGCGTCCTTCGGTGCGCGGGGGCTTCTGAGCCCCCCCCACAACAGGAGACGGGCCGCACCAGGCGGCACCGCGCAGGGGCGGTTGCGGACGAAAACTTAGACATTAGTCCGAGGAAGCCCGCAGCCGTCCCTAATGCGCCGAAGATGGCCACCGCGGAGTTTTAGTTGGTATGCCGTGCGGTGTACATAGGTTAGGGACTCGGCCCGGCGGTCGCCCGACGTTTTCCATCTCTCCGGGCGGCTCAACGCCGGGTCGTAAGGCACGGTGAACCCAACATAACCGCTCGGTCGCCCCCCACGAAGGCCGGGCGGTAGTGGTAAAGCACTTTCTCCGCGAAAACAAAAAAAAAAAAAAAAAGGCACAAACACGAACACACATACACACACAACGCAATGGACACACACAACACACAAACAAATACACAAAACAAAAACACACAAACACTAAGAATAATACAGCTAAATATGCACCACTGCAAAGAGGCTACGGCCGAATTTTGCGAATATGTGGTATCAAAGAACATAGATCTGGCTCTTCTGCAGGAGCCATACGTGTACAACAAACGTGTGGCGGGGCTAGGATGCCTGGGAGGAGACCTCATATACTATCACGGTGAGGAGAATCCCAGAACATGCATCTTCGTCAGCAGAAGAATCAGATCTCTAGGTATTATAACATGCGAATGTTTCAGAGATTTAGTGGTAGTACAACTTGTACTACCTATGAAAGACAACTTAAAGAAAAGGCTCGTGCTGATGTCAGCTTATATCCCAAGCGAATCAGATTTCGAGCCGCCTACTATAGAACTTGAGGAAGCAACAAGTAAGTACACAAGCGGGGGCATCCCCTTCATAATAGGCTGTGATGCAAACTCTCACCATGAGGTGTGGGGCAGCACAGACTGTAATGTGAAGGGGGAGCTCCTGCTAGAATATATAGTAAGCTATAATCTAGACATTTTTAAATATAGGCGACACACCGACCTTTGTGACCAGAGCCAGACAGGAGGTCCTGGACATCACTCTGGCCTCAAAGGAGATAAGCACATACGTAAAGAACTGGAAGGTTGACACAAATGACTCTTTCTCGGATCATCGTAGAATCACCTTCCAGATAGAAAGCAACATAGAAAACCACAAGGTACGAAATGCCCGGAAAACGGACTGGGTGCTATTCCACAATGAAATTGGAAAATACACTCAAATGCCGGTTGAGGGCAATATTAGTACAGAAGATATAGAGAGCAGAGCAGTAAAGCTGGAAACAGCACTGCAAGAAGCGTACCACAAAGCATGCCCCCTCCGAGAGGTGACAAACGGCAAGGGACAGGCATGGTGGACAAAAGCATTAAGCAAGGACAGGAAGAAAACAAGACGTGCCCTCAGAGTGGCGCTAAAAAAGAACGACGACGCCACCTGGGATCTATACAGGGCACAAAGAAACAAAATGCGCAATAAGTGCAGGAAGGAAAGTAAGCAAAGCTGGAACACCTACTGCGCTGCCATTACGGAGTATCCGGAAGCAGCAAGGTTGGTAAAAGCCTTAGCCAGCGACAAGACATGCAAACTGGGGAGTTTGAAAATAGACAACGAACTGATAACGGATCCCCACGTGGTGCTGAGAACAATGATGAGCGCCCACTTCCCTGAGAGCACGGAACCCACAAGGAGTGAAGTGACGGGGGGGCCCAGTATTGTTCTCGGTGATGCCACGAAATCTGTTGTTAGTGAAGAGCTAATAAGATGGAGCATCTCGTCGTTCGCGCCATACAAGGCAGCAGGACCGGATGGGATCTTTCCCAAGATGCTACAACATGCACTCAAGTATATCAAGGAGGACCTTCTAGCAATCTACATGGGATGTCTAATAATTGGATATATACCGGAAAGCTGGAGGAAAGTAAGAGCTGTCTTTCTACCCAAGCCGGGTAAGAAGACATATCAAGATCCAAAATCATTTAGATGCATTAGTCTCTCGTCGTTCTTATTAAAGGCACTAGAGAAACTAATAGATAGACACATACGAGAAGAAATAGGAAGAGGTAGCAAGCCACTGCATGCAAATCAGCATGCATACATGGAGAACAAGTCCACGGAGACAGCTCTCCACAACCTGGTGGCTACAATCGAGAACACATTGGAGAGGAAAGAATCAGCAATTGGGTGTTTCTTCGACGTAGAGGGCGCCTTTGACAAAGCGACATCATACGCGATAGAATCCTCACTAAATAGAGAAGGCATCAATCCTCTAATAAGAAATTGGATTATGAACATGCTGAGTCAAAGATTAATAACAGCTGAACTAGGTGACATAACGTACACGGTTAGGGCAAACAGGGGCTTTCCGCAAGGGGGCTGCCTGTCTCCCCTAATGTGGTGCCTGCTGCTGGATGACCTCATCAAGGAAATAAATCGCAGGCACATATACATGCAGGCGTATTCCGATGATGGGGTTATCCTAGTAGTGGGACAGGACCTCAATATGTTGTGCAGTAGATTAAATATGGCAATTAGAATAGCCTTACAGTGGTGTAGGGAGCGAGGACTAAACCTCAATCCAGACAAAACTAAGGTGGTTCTGTTTACCAAAAAGAGGAAGAACAAAGATCTGTTACCAATTGTAATAGATGGCAGAAATTTAGAAATAGTTAAAGAAATCAAATATTTAGGAGTAGTGCTGGATGACAAACTACTGTTCAATTCGCACATAAGCCAGCAATGCACAAAAGCTAAAATAGCGATGATGCAATGCAATAGAGCGATAGGTAGGACTTGGGGTATGAAGCCGAATATAACCTACTGGATATACAAGGCCATCATACTCCCAAGACTACTGTACGGAGCCTTGGTATGGTGGCATAGGGCGACCATAAAGGCAAATTACAAGAAACTAGCCCAGGTACAGAGACTCGCTGGGCTTATGACTACAGGTGCACTAAGAACTACTCCAACTGCGGCACTAGACATCATTCTAGGATTTATACCGCTGGATCTGGAGGCTAAAAAGAGAGCATTAGAACAATGTTACAGATTAAAGTCCTATGGACTGTGGAAAACTACTTCCACAAACAAAGGACACAAAGATGTAATCAATACAATTCAAGGAAAAATGTCGATGATCTTGGGAAACAATGATCTAATTCAGAAACAAAAGATCTTCGACAAAAAATACAGAATACATATAGGACAAAGAGAAAACTGGGAACTTCCACACGACCATGATAAGTCGGTGGAATGTTTCACAGATGGATCCAGGAAGGAATCAACAGGATTGTCGGGGGCAGGAATATTTATAACCACGCCACCCAACACAGAAGAAAGCACAATAAAGCTAGGCAGATATGCGAGCGTATTCCAGGCGGAAATAATGGCCATTCTGGAATGCGCTGATCGTACTAAGCAAATAACCAATAAGGAAATCAGCACAATACTGATTTATAGTGATAGTCAAGCAGCCTTAAAGGCACTTGACAAACCAGAGACAACGTCGGCCCTAGTGAAAGAATGCAAAAGCAAACTGAACACACTAGCAGCCGACAAAGAGGTCATCGTCGCCTGGGTACCTGGCCATCAAGGAACCACAGGAAATGAGAAAGCCGATGAGCTAGCGAGAGAGGGAGCTGATGAAACATTCATAGGACCGGAGCCGTACTTACCTATACCGGCAAAAGTCACGAAGGGAGTAATCAGCAGGAAGATAGCTACAGAAACAAACGTCAGATGGAGAGACATGAAGGGCTGTCGCCAATCTAAAATCTTCATCAAGACGCTAGACAAGAAGAAAACAAGAAGCCTACTCCAATTCAGGAAGGAGGACATAAGAACCATTATAGGAATCATGACTGGACACGGTACGCTGAACAGGCACTTAAAAATAATAGGTAAGACCGAAGACGCCTCGTGTCCAGAATGCGGAGAAGAGGAGACCAGCATCCACTTTCTGGCAGAGTGCTCAATGTACTCTCTGCCAAGATGGGAGATACTGGGAACAGACAGACTGGAAATAGCACAACTACAGGAGGTAAAGCTAGGAGACATAATAAGGTACAGTAAGGCAACAAAAAGGTTTGTAAGAGTAGAAGGGGGCATACTGCAGGAGCACCAGTAAAACCAGTGCTTCAGGATGGAGACTGTCACGAATAGCCAAGGAAAGGGGAGCGACGCTATGTCGGACTGGGGGACGCCGCCTGGGGGGTGGGAGAGTATGTGGGCAGACTGGGCCTGGCAGCCTGTGTGGCCCTCACCGCATAGGCTGAGCGCTGCCCCCCCTGTTGGCTCCTGCTGCAATGATCATTCAAGGTCAAAGTGGCGGGACCCTCAGTGGAAGGCGGTGCTGGGCAGAGATCGGTAACCTGGAAGGTTCACACCTGGAAGGGAGCCACGATGCCTCCAAGGTCTAGCTGTGCCACAGCCGAAACTCCCTATGGTGAATGCGGCCCCTGGGAATGATACCTGCGAAGCGAACCGAACCAAAGCGAAAGTGGCAGCTCCACCCAAACTGGGACTAAGGGTGAAATAGTTGCCAAGGAAGTGAACTGATCACCCGTCTGTGCGACTGCATACGTCCCCATTAGACATACATACATACATGTTTTGTGCTCGAGCCGCACACATTTTTTCGTGTTTTGCAATTTGCGCAGTCATTTTTTACAACAAAAACAATTATCTAACAAACGTCAGAGGATTTCGCGCTCGTTTTAGTACGAATTGGACCTTCCATTAAATGTGTCAGAGATACACACAACAAATTAATATTTAAATAACCCCCGACACAAAAAGCCTCTAAAAAGTAAAATAATAAAAGTGTCTTTGTCGCATAACATACTATAAACATGTTAAAATTAATAATGAAAAAGCCTCGCCTGTTGTGACCTGTAGTTGAACCTCTGAACTTCCTTATAAATAGGAGGTACCCAAGGTCTGATACAGTCGATAGCTGTTGAACGAAGGTACTTGAGTCGACCGCGCATCGAAACATGAAATGAGCAGCCTTGCCATTGAACGGATCGATGGCCTAATTAAGGTTACCGATATCCCTTCGATGGAGTGTCAGCCCTTATCTGACATCGATCTGAAGGGAAACAAAATGGATTCACATGTCTATACATTAAGGGTGTCAAGTCTGTTGATTTTAAGATAATTTTGCTGTATTCGGAACTTTGAGTAGTTAAATGTTAAATGCTCTAAGGTTCGGAACAATCAATTTGTTTAAGACTTTAGTATAAAATGTGAGATTTCGAACATCTATTCTATTTGCTGATTGCTTCCATAATTATAAATAAAAAAGTTAACATTCAGCAATCCCAACATTATATTATGTTGACTACTGTCGCCTCAGGTCTAATTGCGATATATTATTTAGGCTTTGGACCAGAAGATTTGGCTTTTTGACTGCCTCGGTAGCGTAGTTGTATTACGGTATGACTGCAATGCTGAGGTCTTAGGTTCGATTCCCGGGTCGGGCAAAGTGATATTGGGTTTTAAATTCAGTATCAGCCCGGAGTCTGGAATTTGTGTCCGATATGGCGATAGGCTCGCCCCCTATCACATCATGAAACGGAATACGCACGGCGAAAAGTGGGTGCACTAGTTGCGCCTCTGCCTACCCCTTTGGGGATAAAAGGCTTGAGTGTGTATGTTTGTGTGTGTGTGTGTGTGTGTGGACCAGAAGATCAGGGTTCGATTCCTTTATCGGGTTATAGGAGACCATTTTTGTTAGTCCGAAATAATCGTCACTACTACATATGCCGTTCTTCTTACACGTTTTAAAACAATTCTTAAATATCTATTGCAAATATTTATTCGAAGGATATTAATGTTTCAGGCTTCTTAACTTTCACTTCCTCATATTTATTTCATAGAAGTTTATCTATAAGAACTAAAGAACAGTAATTAATGCACAACAACAGCCATTAAACTTTACGGATCTTGGGCGATCTTAACCTTAGTTCCAAAGTACCCGTGAGCTCATTTTGCTTTAAATTGGTGTTTTATAGAAGATTCGGCCCTCCTGTTGGCGGGTTGTGACCATTGTATATAAACCTTTGTAACACGTGCCATGGTTGGCTTACTTTGTCGATCTTGCTTTAAATCTTATCTGACCAGTAATATGACTATATTGTTCACTAGACTTTTGCTTGCGACTCCGCCCGCGTGAATGAGTTTGTCGGGGATAAAAGTCCCGCTTTATATTTTCCCTGGATAAAAAGTACCCTATGTTACTCGCTAATAATGTAGCTTTACAGAGGTGATTTTTTTAAATCGGTCCATTAGTTTTTGATTTTATTCGTTACTAGCATTGCGCGCGGCTCCGCCCGCGTGGAAAAGTTTTTCCGGGATAAAAAGTAGCCTATAGCACTTAGGAGTAACGTAGCTTCCTATTAGTGAAAGAATTTTCAAAATCGGTCCAATAGTTCCTAAGATTAGCGCGCTCAAACAAACAAACTCTTCAGCTTTATAATATTAGTATAGATAGATAAAAATACAAATCTTTCCTCTTTATAATATTAAGTATAGATTAGATTGAAGAATACATGAAGTTATCTACAATCAGATAACTCAACAGCACATATTAATAAGCAGGCGTGGTGGATTGCTACAGCCAACTCCAGCTTATTGTTTGAAGTTGAAGTCATGACTTCGCAGTTGAACGCATCTATTGCATGCAGACGGTTTGAGAGCATGGACACCGCTAGGCCAAAGTATTCGTCAATCGTGCTCATATTTCCCACATTTAGGTAAATGGAAACATTAACAACTATATTCTGTAATCTCGAATTACTCTAGATTTTATTCGCGGTGGCTTCGAGCTAATCATATGACAAATTACAATCAGAAATGAATAGGGTAGTTGACTACTTTTTTTTAATACATTTATCAAAAATGTATGCCATCTAAAATCTAACGGCAAAATCTTTTTCAAAATTGGGGCAATAAAGCTTGAAATTTGGTGGAAGGGGTAGTTGCTGCAAATAACAGTAAAATTACACTGTGACGTCGCCGAGAGTTGCCAGCCATAACGCTGCGTGCGTGCGAAAGAGATAACGCGATATCAACGTCCCCACTTTTGCTCACAACAATATTTCAAATATGAATAACTGCTTTAATTTTCAACCAATTTTGTTGCTGATTTCACAGAAGAATTTCTTTTTCGTATTATTTTCTGTTACATATAATACAATCAGTGTAGGTTGTCTGGAAGAGATCGCTTTTTAGCGATAAGACCGCCTATTGTCGCACGATTCAGTTCTAAGTCTATTTGTTATTTATTTAATTTTTGTATAATGTGGTGTGCAATAAAGTGTTTTCATTTCATTTTCATTTCATTTCATAATTTACAAAATCACACGTAGGAAACTACCCTATTAAACTTCACTGCGTCATTTTCATAACGATATGATATTATCTATGTAATTATGAAGTAGAGTGGTTCTCCATAGCTCCGCGGCAACCTGAATCTGTTTAAAACGTATGTTGCGAGTACGCGGTGTCGGTACACGCTCATTTAATTATGTTTGTTGATCAAATTTGCCCAATTTTAATCATCTATTGCGCCAAACAATGTCACGCGTATCTCCTTTTATTAATTAAATTTGTTTGTCAACCGTCTCGTGTTAATTTCATTGACCGTCTTGGTAATATTTTTGAAATAACACTTTACATAATATTATGAATTGCAAATGATAACAATGTCACTGAAAAATTAAAATAACCCCGACACAAAAAATCTCTAAAAAGTAAAATAATAAAAGTGTCTTTGTCGTTTAAGTACCTAGTAATATTTTGAGCCAAGCGTCGTCGCGTCGGGGGACCGCTAAAGAAGTGTTTTCGTCTCCCTGGTCCGGAATTCGGTTGTCGGGGTTATTTTAATTTAAATTTTATTTCAACATTTTTAAATTACTTGATTCCCCATCATGGGGCCTTGATAATCAACTATCTAACACCTACTCGATGAGACCATCCTTATGAGCCCAAACATGCTATATCTGCCATAAGTTGCTAAGGAGTTGGGTATTCCGCAGGCTACTTGATGCTGCAGCATCAGCTCATGTTTAAAAATATTGTCGAAGTCACAGTACACCAAATTTAAATTCAATCGGGCTTTTTAAATTGGAAATGAGCTGATAGTCTTCAAACGCCTGAACAGATCTTCATAAATTATAGCTAAGAACCATCGCGATCATATCAGCTTTCAAGCAAAAAAATACGTGTGGCACTCGGAGACTGCCGCGGTAAAGCTATTGCATAGCATTTTTTATCACAAATTTTGATTGACTAAACACAAATTCGATCTTACGCTTACCACATAAAGTAGATTTTTAAACGCGAGCAAGGCACGTTTAGTCTTGTTATTAATAAATGTCAGAAATGCAATGGTCATCACAACCAAAGTAGAATAAATCAAAATTTGAAAAAAGAATGTTACGTTCGATTCGTCTGTACTCGTGCCGTGCCAACGCTGGGGAAATAGCTTCTACGCAATGTATTTAAGGTTCATACTAGATTAGTAAGAAATGGTTTTAATGACTTTAATAAATAAAATAAATAAAAATATACTCGTTTCAAGAATTATAGCTTCTACGCATTGTATTTAAGGTTCATATTAGTAAGATAAAAAACGATGTGAGGTTATTTTCGTTACGGAATTTCTGGATTCGGTCTCCACGCTCAAGGCCCGCGATAGAAGCTATGCAATAGCTTAAAAAAACCGCGTCAAGATTGGTCCATTCGTTTGAGAGCTACGATGCCACAGACAGACATACAGATACACACCCTAAACTTATAACACCCCGCTTTTTTGTCGGGGGTTATAAAAGTATAATAAGTGATTACTAAAGATTTTTATAACTTCAAATTTCAATGTAGGCCAGAGTGCTGGATTTAATACGCAATCAACCGGTCGGTCGCAAAAACATCTAGAATATACGCAAAAGTATATATAATAATGTTATTTGGACCACAATGTCAATAATTGCATTATCGCTTACAATGTTTCATTTTGGAATCAGGCGTGCATAGATCCCAACTCCGAAGGTCGGAATTGTAATCACATTTTTGTCTAAGACATTTCATCGTAGTGTCCGATTATATGGAACTATTTTACAATAAATGATTTATTAAATTAGGCCCTAAGTTCTAGGCTCCTCCCTATAACTTCCCATTAAACCTGAACCATCTTCAAGATAGCCCACCAGGAAAACTTAGAGAACGAAACTC
This sequence comes from Sphinx pinastri, assembly GCA_947568825.1. NCBI lineage: Eukaryota > Metazoa > Arthropoda > Insecta > Lepidoptera > Sphingidae > Sphinx > Sphinx pinastri. Next base: position 5,085,390 of record OX387623.1, read on the forward strand.
GTAACATCCTATCGTATTCATGAACACCTGTAATAAGTATCTCATTGTATTTTATAAACTGAGAAGTCACCAAAGCAGCAAATTACTATCCAAACTCAATTTTCTTCCGCAAAATGTTGTTACAGTCATCTCCGTAGCAGTTCGAGGAGAAAATGTAAGTCTAGTCTTGAATTTCGAAACTCTGTAGCAAATCGTTGAGTTTATTGTTATTATTATTCCAACAATACTAGCAATATTCAGAAATATTATATATTTATATATATATATATATTTTTTACTGGTGGTAGGTCTCTCATTATGTAAGAGGCCGTCTGGGTGGGTACCACCGCAATGTCTATTTCTACCGCCAAGCAACAGTGTGCATGCACTGTTGTGTTTCGGTTTGAAGGACATTGTAGCCAGTATAACTACTGGACATAATGAGACTTAACATCTTATGTCTCAGGATGACGAGCGCAGTGGATTGCCACTCAGTACTTTGTAAGTCAAGGTGCTGGATGGTGTTGCTACTGTTTATGGGTGGTCGTATCGCTTACCATCAGGCGAACGGCATGCTCGTCTCGTCATTCAATGCAATAAAAAAAAAAAAATTTAAAAGTATTTGGAGAAACAATTTTAGGAAGAAACCTTTTCTGATGTACTTATTAATAAGAGAAATCTTATTTGCCTAGGTGGCGTAGTTATATGACGGTACGACTGCAACGCTCGACTGCACGTCTCGGGTTAAATCCCTGGGTCGGGCAAAGTGAAATTGGATTTTTCTATTCAGTATCAGCCCGGAGTCTAGAATTTGTGTCCGATATGGCGATAGGCTCGCCCCCTATCACATCATGGGCGGAATATGCACGGCGAAAAAAGGGTGCACTATTTGAGCCTTTGCATAGGCAAAGCCGCAACTAATTTTCAAGGGGTGTAGCCCTTCGGGGATAAAAGGCACGAATGTTTATGTATGTAAATCTTATTTGATTGGAAAAGATGAAACGTTTATGAGTACTTTATTAATGTTTTTGTGTCAGCTAAATAATATATCGTGGATGTTGTAAAATAACATACTACCATTAAAACGTGATTTGAAACACAATCACCTTAGAAATTATCAAGAATCAAATAAATAGGTGCCTCATTTAAAAGCAGAGGTAAAACGAGATTCGTTTTGTTGAAGTTCGTTAGTTTCGGAATATTAAGCCTTCTAACCGAGATGACACAAATATTTGCTCCATATACGCGAATCTCTGGTATTTATTTGCGAGGGGAAATGGCAAGCCGGATTTTCATTATACATAACTGAAGTCAACCCTTAAACTGCGGCACCCATGAGTACATCTATGAATTCCGAAGACTCACTTCTATAATCATATTGTTGAAGATGTAATTACGATTATGTATTTTAATTATGAACAAACATGTTCTTTGTTTTTTACATTTATTAGAACACAGTATTTATGGGATGAAATTTTTACACAGACATAAATCACGAAATATGTAGATGAAAGCTGCAAATCTAATCTAATCGATCTAATTTTAGCATCAGATTAAAATGCATTTAATCCGATGCTAAAATTTCTACCTCAGCATAATTTCATTCATGAAGGGTTTTTATTTTCTGATAACACTATGAAATTATAATTGATATTTTGTTCAATGAATGTAAAAATAAATGTAAACAGAAAGAAAATACATTCCTTTCAAACAATTATTTTTTTCAAACCTCTCAATTTCATCTAATACCACGGACATAACTGACAAAGGTAGATATTAGTTTACATTTTATTTTCCTTCCTTCAATAAAGTACAATGAAACATACTTTGGCTTTGGTTCCCTCACAGCCAGTTTTGTAGTACAAAAACTACGCCAAATAATGTAATGAAGTTTCTCGAAGCGCGCAGATGTTCCACTCATACGTTGGCATGTGTCCAGCACGGATAAACACTCTCCCGCATTTTCACACTTAATCACGCTGTTGTGCCTCCAATGCCTATCTATTGATCAGCGATGTTCATTTGCGGATACTGAAGATTGGAAATATTAAGAATCATTTCTCGTGTTTTTATCAATGTCTTTTAATGCTTATAAGTTTGTACATGTCTTTTAGTCCTTATAAGCAAACGGATCGACTGGCATCAAGAAAAGTTTTTGCGTTGCTCGTTTTCAGGCTGACTGTATTTTTTTAATTTTCGATTGCAGATATTTCTAGCTCAGCGCTACGGTAAGGTAGCTTCCTTTACTGCCCCGTCTCTACAATATACCCTGGATACAGCTTTTCAGATTATCTAGAGGAGCGATGACCTTTTAACGTCAGAAACGTCGCGTGCTTGTCTCTTGATGTTGGTTCGAAATATTTTGTTCAATGTTAAAGTCTATGAAACAAATATTTACCTACACATAAATATTTCGTATTAAACTAAGTCTGTAACAATTCATTCGTTTGGTCAAAATCAATCCGCTTGTCCATTTAATATAGTAACGTCAATAATACATATGGAAATGTATAATTACTAATTTTACCTCTATATAACATGTAATACCACTAATAACCCTTTCATTTGGCATTATTCGCCTTACTTGGCGTGTGGAAGCAATTAGTTTGAATTCGAAAGCATCATTTCATGAAGCATCATTACGTGGTGCATAAATTGCTTTGAAAGCGAAGTTTGGAACACAAATAAACAACGTTTTTAGTTCACCCATTTCAGAGCCATTAATGATCAAATCGGCTGCAATGGAAATGCTCGAGCACTTCATACGGTTAAAGAACGCGCATAATCAAACTATACCAAAATAAAACATTTATATTTATAAATATTTGTTGGGTATATCCTTTTTATTAATCTCTTTGAGGGTGTCTGAATATATAAAGTCGGTTAAGATAAAATAAATTTATTTTTTCTGCCTCGGTGGCGTAGTTGTATTACGGTACGACTGTAATGCTGAGGTCTCGGATTCGATCCCCGGGTCGGGCAAAGTTATATTGGATTTTTCTACTCAGTATCAGCCCGGAGTCTGGAATTTGTGTCCGTTATGGTGATAGGCTCGCCCCCTATCACATCATGGGACGGAATATGCATGGCGAAAAATGGGTGCACTAGTTGCGCTTCTGTCTACCCCTTCGGGGATAAAAGGCGTGAGTATGCGTATGCGTAAATTTATAACACAAGAAATAAATATTAACTCTTTTACTAAAAATAACGGAAAAACATTCATATTCAAAACAGGACTTCGAATGTGAGAGCATAAACAATAAAAATCAGAATTTGCCGTTTCAACGAGCATTGACGAGTCTTTTTGTATTTATTCTGTTCAATCAGAGTTAAAAGAGCAATGTGTTAGAAACAATTTGAAATGTCAATAAAACGCCGCGAGGGTGGCAATATAAATGATAATTTTTCATGCGATAATTGCAGTGCAAGGTTATCAATAAGTGATGTTTCCCGTCAGCTATTTTATTATTACTGTTTTGTATAATAGCCGTAACACAAATAAACGAGGTATATTACGACGTTAAAATCCTTTTAAGTATATTGGCTTGATAACATAATTATGCAATTAATTTTCACGATAGATTAATAATAATAATATGAGCCTTTATTCAGACACAGAGTTATAAAATTAATTTACTTATACTAACGGCTCTTGTGAGTCGTAGACACCGACAATTTGGTCTGTTTGCCCAACTTTGGCAAAGGCCTCCTCCATTTCTTTCCACTCTATACGATCTCTCACAATATACTAATGATTTTGACATTGCGTTAATAAAGGAAATCACATACTTATCTCGTCGAAAATAACGCTTTACATTAAGTTATTTTAACCATAGATGTAAAATAAAAAAGTGTAAGTTTCGAACAAAATAAATATTAATAAAAAGTAACTTTAAGTTTACACGACCTTATGCCACTACTACTGCTCTAAGATAATTCGCCGCAGCGGCAACATTATACTTTCATTCAGAAATACACTTTCGCACACACCATATTCGCACTAAACTACGAAATGATCATAAAATTTGAAAACTACTACCGGGATTTTTAACCGACTTCCAAAAGGAGGAGGTTATCAATTCGTGTGTTTGTATTTTTTTTTTATGTATGTACACTGATTTCTCTGAAAATTGGGAGCGTATTTCCTTGATTCCTTCTTTATTTGGTTAAAAAGTGTCTCGAAGTGGTCCCATTTCAATATATCTTAGTTTAGGGTTCATCATTTTATGGAACAAACTGAATAGACCTGAATCATACGAGTAATTTCATTCGACGACTTAGAAGTGCCCTTAAGAAAGTCTATTAGCAATGAATAAATTTAAGCTATTTTTTTATTGAATAAAAGCATAATAAAAGATAATACATATGCATGGTGACCCTTTATACGAATAACAGGGACTTCCACTAGATGGTACGTGATAAATAGGCATATAAAACCATTTATTTATAAAAAAAGTAATAAATAGCAAAAAACGTAGATTTGTCATATTGCTATCAAAAAATGAGTAGGCGCTTTTCGACAGATTCGATAGAATGTGGTTAGTATCTAACTTTAATATCTATCTATAGACTTATAATGGACCTCAAAATATGATAAATATAAGCTGTTTAGTCTTGAGAACAAATATATTATGATGACTTGCAGGATGCTTTTAATAGGTACGTATATTAGTGTAATATGTGTGTGACGCAAAACGCCCATGCAAGTTTGCAATTCTACTAAAGGAAAGGAATGTTTAACTCCTGATTTAATAAATCATTCATCATTGCTACATAATGGAGCATTCAGATTTTCACCTGATTTCAGGATCTACTTGAATCTATACGTTTTGACTTTGGTTTGCAAAGTCTAATCTTACTGCGTATGATGTTCTAGAGATTTGATTAACAACTCAACAGTGAGCATCAGGCTGTTCTACCCAAATGATGGAGTCTTTTATATTATAATACAGACCTGAGCTGTTGTCCTAGCGTGACACTACCTCGACGATCCTATAATTTTACGTTCAGATTCATAGGACCATTCTCAGCCTAAAATGACTGCTACTGGTGGTAGGTCTCTCATATGTAAGAGGCCGTCTGGGTGGGTACCACCGCAATGTCTATTTCTACCGCCAAGTAGCAGTGTGCATGCACTATTGTTTCGGTTTGAAGGATATTGTAGCCAGTGTAACTACTGGACAAGAGACTTAACATCTTGTCTCAGGATGACGAGCGCAGTGGAATGCCACACAGTACTTTGTAACTCAAGGTACTGGATGGTGTTGCTACTGTTTATGGGTGGTCGTATCGCTTACCATCAGGCGAAGGGCAAGCTCGTCTCGTCATTCAATTCATTAAAAAAAATATGACCGCTCCGCTCATTCTCGCGGTATGCGGTAAGAATAAATAAAACACTTCTAACAAAAAATATTTTATTTTTCAATACAAATTCAAATAGTATATCTAGAATGACTTGGATTTTCGTAGTAAATATTATACCTACTCTTTGGACTTGGATCATACAGATACAAACCATGAGTTTTTCTAGCACCTTTTCTGTAAAATTCCGTGTTACATAATAATATTTTTTTCCTTCCTGGACTATTTTGCTTTTAAGCATAGATATAATTTTCTGAAACAAAAATGAAAACTATTATTATTCTTCAATGGGTTTGGGTAAATTTTTTGAGACAGCATCCTGAAATTATTTGTCTTCATCATCGTCATGAGCGACACATAAGAGAGAAAGCTGTATGAATAATGTCCAGTGCTGAATATAGGCCTCCCCCAAAGATTTCCAGACGAACCTGTCTTAAACCTCCATTAAACCATGAACACACTATAATCTAGATTTAATTTCAAATCAATTTACTGATATATGAAATTGCGTGCTGAAATAAATTTAAGCTATAATTAATCTGAAGAAATAATATCCCTATTGACTTCTGTCAATATAATTTGACATAATTATTAGTTTTTAAAAATTTCCGTTGACAGTTTTACTCAAAGAGTTTTATATTTCGATATAAATGATATAAAGACTCTTTCACTTTCAAAAGTCTTTTACTCATGACTCTTGAGCTAGTATTTCTAGTTTTGTATCTAATGTTTGATCGTCAAAATATCGAATCAAGACAGCTTTGGGAATTCCATCTATTATAATAAATTACAAGATTTGATTATATAATAGCAATAATTATAATATTTAACTCTATATTGCATTACCTATTTACTAAAAAGTGAAAAATAAAAACTTTTAAAATAAAATAGCACCGATTTCAAAAACCACTCTAATGTAAAAAATAGCTTATATTTTGCTCATGGGTTATAAGGAAATTTAAATACTACCAATATTATATACACTGCCATTCGTGTGATTATGTTTATGTGCAATGAATAAACCTTTGGAGTCGGTGCCGGTCATAAAAAAATCGAACTGCCTACATAAAAATACCATACCATACCAGCCCTGTATTATATACTGCCCACTGCTGAGCACGGGCCTCCTCTACTACCTAAAAACCTCTTAGAGTTTTAAACCTTAGTCCACCACGCTGGCCTACTGCGGGTTGGCGGACTTCACATACCTTCGAAATTCAGAGAACTTCTCAGGTATGCAGGTTTCCTCACGATTTTTTCCTTCACCGTTAAAGCGAGCGATAATTCACAAAGAATACACACAAAACTTTTTAGAAAATTCAGAGGTGTGTGCCCTTGGGTTTTGAACCTGCGGACATTCGTCTCGGCAGTCCGCCAACTAGGCTATCGCCGCTTCACACTAATATGTTTATTAAAAAATACTCTTAAATTACACACATTAAATTGTAATATGAACTATGTACTTTACAAAATAATTAATTAAAAAATTCTAGTTGCATGCCAAATTAGTACAAAAAATCAGGCACCGCCTCCAAAGGTTTATTCATCGCACATAAATATAATCACACGAATGGCAGTGTATATAATATTGGTAGTATTTAAATTTCCTTATAACCCATGAGCAAAGTATAAGTTATTTTTTACATTAGAGTGGTTTTTTAAGTCGGTGCTATTTTTTTAATAGTTTTTGGCAATAATATTGGTTATTCATGGATGATTTTTGGCTAGATGTTAGAAGAGGTAAAGACGAATATGTGGTTTCATTTAGTAATGCAATGTAAAAATGACCCTGTATAACACTATAATAATTATTGTTCTTAATTTTTCATTACAAATTGTCATTGAGTACTTATACTCGGTATATTGCAAGGCAAAATAATTTGAGCAAGATATTAAATATGATTTACATATTAAAAAACTATAGAATTATTATTAAAAAAAACGGTATGGTCCTCTCTATTTATGAGTAGAACATTTGTTATAAATTGAATATTATAACTATTAATATAAACATAAAACTAACACAACAAATATTTATGGGTTCCCAATAGACACCACTACTATTATTGGATCGTTAGCCGGAAATAGGCCCTGGTATCAGCAGTATTGAAGTGCTGTGTTATAAAGATAATTAGGGCGTACGAATTTTATTACTTTAATCTGAAACGGGACGCTATGTCGTAAAAATTGATTATGATATCGACAATAGCTTGAGTATTATTGTATTAAAAATCTAGTACACGATCTAATGACAAAGGTATAAATACGTATCTATTTGAACGCAAATAGTATAACATAACGCGCTTTTTCTGTCAGGGCAGAGCTGTACTGTAGCTACGTTAGGTCCAATGTCATACTAATCTCTATTTTGTCCGTCTGTCACCAAATCCTTCAAACAAAAACCAGCTAAAATTCTTCGAAAAAGCTTAACAAATTACAATTCGGATAGAGTTAATAACCGGTATATAAAACTATAAGCCGCTTCGCAAACAATCCCAATTAGTATTCCCCTACTAACGATGATTTGTCTCCCCTACTCGTGTTAATCAAAACTAATGACGTGTCCTAAGTCGACACAATCTCATGAGTTATTGTCACGCTTAGCCGTCTGTTGATTGATGGACACGCTCCAAGAAAATACTAAAGTCGCGACAATTCGTAATAACACAAAAACGTTTTCGCTTTACTTCTGTATTTGTTGAGACATCTTGGCTATCGTTTTTGTTAGCTAAATTTTGATTGTATGTACAGTAAGTACTCTATAGAAAATATAATACATCTACACTAATTATATCTATATTATTATCATGAGGTATTGCTTGTTTGTAGGAAGTAATCTCTGGAACTACAGCGGTCGTAGTCAAGATGTTTTGCTACCAAGATTAACGCCAACAGAATAGTAAAAAATGTATGGGAATGCCGTATCCTTGCGCTAGAATTGTAGATAAGATATGTCATTTCCATACATTATTTTGTTACCGCTTGTAGAAAAGCATCTTGACTACGGCCGCTGAAATGATTTAGATCAAATTTGGTATGAAGATAGTTTGAGATTCCGGGAAGGATAAAACGCGGGGCTTTTATGCCGGAAAATCTTTTTCACGCGGGCGGATCCGAGAGCAATCTTACTATATCTATATAAAGAACTATGTAACTTGCTCAGGTTTTTAAATTCTTCATAATAAACTACAATTAGAATTGTCTTGATTCTCCTAACCAAACTTGTAGATGATATAATGAAACGCATGAATTAATTTATGAAAGGGTTGTTTATAAACAAACTAATGAATAAAGATGAAGCGAAACAAGAGCGCAAGAATTGATGTATGAATGAGTGAACGAACGAAATAAAGGGAAGCTCAAATTTTGTAATTAATGAATTATAATGAGCGAAGTTCTGTCGAGGAATAAAATACTTATGGATATATTAAGCTTGTAGCTTTAGGCAAGCTTTTGAATAAATATTAATACAAATCTCTAAGGACTGTATGGTCTATTTTTTATAATTAGAAATGTTAAAACTCATTCTCTTTGTAAGGTAATGAAAACAAGCAAGAGCCTAAAATATTTATTTTTATAAAATGTATTATGTTTTTTTTTTGATAATGATATATAGGCTCTTATATACATTAGAAACATATTTTTTTATTCCAGATCTCAATTGATGTAGATATTTAATAAGGTTTATAAGAACGTTTCCAGATAATTTATTTATTAGGTGTTAAACCAACATCTTTTGTTCCTTTGCTCTCCTGTCCTTTGCTTAACTTCTCTTTGCTCTCTTGTTCGTAAGTACTTTAACAAAACCACAACCTTTTTATCTCACTCTAATCCCAAAAACGCTACGCGAAATTATACTTTAATTTTTATTTTGAATGCATTTTGCGAGAATTAAATTTTGTAACTTGACAGTTTACTTTGCAAGTAATTAATAAACCATTTTTTTATTTATTTATCCAAAGGTATAAAACAGATTATAATCAAACATATTTATCAAAAGAAAACTTAAATACTATTCACGATCATTTCCTATGCGGATGTAAGACGGATAAATTAATGTAACCTGTTAAATATTCAAATGAAACTTGCATAATTTTGTAATCAAACATTAATGGAGATCTTTAAATCCCTTCTATTGGCGCCGTTGGTCCCAAAAGCGTCGGTTCAATTATGCAAACTCACGTGACATTTGGGAATACGTGTATGAACGTCGTGTGAGAATTTCAATCCATGATTCCATTTATTTGGAGTACTACCGGAATATTTTTATTACCTTATACGCTTTGAATTATGGGTTTAGAGTATTTGAAGAGTGCCTTCTTCAACGATATAATTATATGTTGCATTTAATTTTCTTTTTTGTAAGTGTATGAACAACAAAAGTTAAACCTAAGTAGAACAAAATATTGCAACTGTATTGAAAGAACAAAAATATATAGGTACATATCCTACTAATATTATAAACGCGAAAGTCTGTAAGTATGGATGTATGAATGTCTGGATGTATGGATGTTTGTTACTCTTTCACGCAAAAACTACTAAACGGATTTCGATGAAATTTGGCACACGGGTAGATTATGTCCTGGATTAACACATAGGCTATTTTTTATCTCGGGAAAATATAAAGCGGAACTTTGATCCCGGGAAAACTCATTCACGCGAGCGGAGTCGCGGGCAAAAGCTCGTAGCTAATATATTGAAACTCTTGTAAAAAAATTTGCTCTACCCAGAAATAATACCACGAATCGTGATATATTGCAGGACTTTTCGAACAAGTTATTCCTAAAAATATTAAACAAGTGGGTGATAAATAATAAAAACGGATTTTATCAGCAAAGTTTTGCGTCACAAATTCCAAGTTTTATACATTTGATAAAAATATACTCTTCAAGTTTTAATATCTGCATCGTAATGAAAAAAGTTATACAAAGTTATAATTTTATCTTCAGATAACAGATAAAAGAAATGAAACGTAAAAAGCTAGCTTTTCCTTTGTTTCGTATAAATTTGGTACAAGTTTACAGCATTGGGTCGCCCACGGCCATTGTACTGAACTGACTTATTGCTTGACTGCCCTTGAACTAGAAAAAATATTTTTTTTGTAATTAACGTTGTGCCATGAACAATAAGAATAGAGAAAAAGAAATCATTTACCACAAGATTAAAAATAAAAAAAATGATTGAGTTTATGCAAGCAGATCTTAGAAAATATAATAAATAATAGTTTAAAACAACTAAAAACACGCATTATAGAAAATCCAACTAAAAATAGAAAATAAATTTGAATTAAGATTAGAGTAAATAAGAAAAAAAAAATATTGTAAAAATAACATCACCAGACGAACTACCTGAATAGCTTTACAAATTCAAAGTGCAGAGTGTGAAATCTCGCATTTTTAGTCTGCAAGTTTATCTGACATACTTTCATACTATGTTTTGGTTTCAAGAGATCGACACGAAAAAATGAACCCACTGCACCTGATCGTAAGCGGAGTGGGGTCCTGCCACCTTATTCTCTGCTACAGTGTTAACTCGTAACGCGGCCGCGTTACGTTAATTTCATGTAATTAACGTTAAATGGTAATCTGTATGCCAATTTCCATAGTGATAAACGCAATGAGTTACGTTACGCGCTTGATAAAGTGTCGACTGACGAGAGACGTTTATCCGTCGCCGGTCGCCATCAGCCGGACTGAAACCGTATCTACACATGCTGATCCCGGAACGCGACCCACTTACGTGGGTTATTATGGCTCTTACCTTGTGTACGGTAGTCGTTATGTGAGCAGATATGAATAACCTGCCAATCCTGCCATCAGCATTTTTTAATACTCTACCACCTTAGTATTTTGACTAGTAGAGAAGAATAATTTGACATTAAGTCCGCTTTTACGTACTCTATATAAAGTGATACGAATAAAACATCTAAGATTTTACGATTTTTCAACTCTAATCAAACGATTTTTCGATACAATCTCCGAACAGGAAACTAGAAGTTTCATAACTCAGAGAGCAATTAAACCGAGGGCCGTTGTTGTCAAGCTAAACCCTACAGGGCGTCGCATTCGGCGTCCAGCGTAAAATTCGATTGCTACTTTTAATCCGTAAAAAGATGTGCCTTTTGGATTTTCTGTTCTAAACGAACAGTGAGCTGTAACAGAAGTGACTTAGTTGGACATTTGTTAATTGGGTGAAAGTATACATTAAGGTTACTTTGATTTTATTTTTATATTTTTTTATTAATTGTACAATAGACATTTACTAATTTAATCTAGGCATTCAAGGTGATTAAATAGCATTCCTAAGTAGTAGAGTCGACATAATCTATACTAATATTAAAAAGAGGAAAGATTTGTATGTTTGTAGCGAATAAACTCAAAAACTATTGGACCGATTTTAAAAATTCTTTCACCAATGTAGAGCACATTATCAGCGAGTAATATAGGCTACCTTTTATCCCGGAAAATCTTTTTCACACGGGCGAAGCCGCGAGCGGAAGTCTAGTGCGTATATAAAGATTTACTTGCAGATTATATTGAGGAGCGAGATAACGTACAGACACGATACTTACTAATAATATTTTATTTCCCTTATAGTTACTTCATCATTTTCGTTCTGTTTCAGCCTTTAACTTTCCCAAAAACCACATCATTGAACCATAATCATTATTAACTCCTAAGCCTTCTCAAGCAAAATTCAGTATGCAATGAAGAGCTTACCAAAGTATAGAGTGCGCTGGCGTATGCGGCGTGTTTTACGTGGAGCGTCCTACAACACGATAGTGTTGCGTCTTGCTCGTGCGCAGTCCACGCTTTCATCTGTAACAATAATATCGATATTTTACATTCCATCTACATCATATTATGTGCTCTTGTTTTATTTTTAACCGATTTTCAAAAAAGGAGGAGTATCCCAATTGTTATGTTTGTAAATTTGATTAATGTATTTGTGTGTTTAGTAAATTAAACATATTAATAATAACTGATTAATTAATCTAAACTAATCAAATTAATGAATCATTGTTTTGTTTCTTATTAATGTTTTAATTTCTTTAAAATTTCCATGTCTCGTATCTAAAGCCGAAGAATCTTTGTTACTCTTTCACGCAAAAACTACTGAACGGATTTCGATGAAATTTGGCACACGAATAGATCATGTCTTGGATTAACACATAGGCTACTTTTTATCCCGGGAAAATACAAAGCGGGACTTTTACCCTGGAAAAAATCATTCACGCGGGCGGAGCCGCGGGCAAAAGCTGGTAGTAGCATATAAAAATCACATTTTGCCGTAATAAAGTCAGGTACAGAAGTCACAATGCTAATACAACACGTTATAAATTAGAGAAATCCCGGAGGTGACATCAAAATTGATTTCATATTCATGCAATACTCGTACACGCATTGTTAGGACAGATGAGAGAAGCGAATAAAATGCGACGAAAAATTTAATTAAAATCCACGCTTTGTTTCTTTTGCAAATTGAAAATTCCATAATCCATTCCTATGTTCTATATATTCAAGCGGGAACAGGAGAAAACTGTTATATCGGTCCCTTTTTTGTTACATATTTATTAAAAAACGTACCAGTTTTAAGTCGTACTATGAAGATAACTCAATTTTTGATTTTTTTTACTTGCATGTCGTTTTCGTTCTAAAGGTGCGAATTATGACGCCTGTTCGAAGCGGATATACGTAATAATAGGCGCGGATATAGGCTCGCCCCCTATCACATCATGGGACGGAATACGCACGGCGAAAAGTGGGTGCACTAGTTGCGCCTCTGCCTACTCCTTCGGGGATAAAAGGCGTGAGTGTGTATAATGTATGTATAATTATTAAATTATATCAATTATAAGAATCACCTCCTAAGAAGCAAAAAAGGCAGTGTAGTACAAAATTATAAAAAAATCTGGAGTGTAAAATTGAGATTTGGTGAAAATATTCGTTTTTCACGGATGATTTTGGCATAATGTTAGCAAAGGCAAAGCCGACTATGTGGTTTCATTTATTAACGCAATATCAAAATAACCATTTTTTTAGCGGGGAAAAAACGCGTTATCGCTACCACCACTGGGGGGTGAGTGGAACGGTTATGTTGGTTTCACACAGTCTTACGGTCCAATGTCGACACTCGAGAGTATAGCATCATCCGAGCGAGCATTGGACCGAGTCCCTAACACTATGTACACGGTACACCGGCATACCAACCAAAACCCGCGGTGGCCTTCTTCGGCGCATACGAGACGGCCCCGGGGTATCGTGTTGCACTAAGATAGCTGCACGGAACCGTCCCTGCGCGATGCCGTTGCGGCCCCTCTCTGTACAAGGAGGGCTAAGATGCCCCCGAACTCTAAAGGACTCCTTTGGCATCTACGACAACGGGAGACCGACCACCCGCATTTTCGTCCACCTCGGAGTCGCTTAAATTGGACTGAGCAGCCCCCCGCTGCTCGTCACGCATGTCTCTCGAAACCCCATTTAGTCGCCTCTTACGACAGGACCACGAGGCGCCGGTCAGTTGTCCACCCGGTGCCTCCTACGTCTCCTCTGGCTGCGGGCGGGATCGTTCTACTTACGATCCCGCCCGGCGCTCTCCTTTCGCGAGATGACGCACTCGCAGAAGGAGACCATGGTTCGCCAAGAGCTCCAGCCGCCAGCCATGGCAAACACCACGACCGGCAGTGAGAGATCTCCTTCGACGACTGCTCTAAGAGCTCTGCCTTTTATTGGAATCAAAATTGACAGCTCAAATGATAGAACCCTTTAATTTAATTTTTATCCGTGGTGCTTTACAACTGGCTTCTCTAGTTGTAAACGTCCCTATACTTGAGGTTAAAATGCCTCCTTAGTTCATTATTTTGTCTCCCGCTATGTTATGGAGGGAAGTGGACAATTAATATTTCCAACTCCTCCCTATCTTTCTATTTGATTAATTTCGTTGCGGGATAAAGACAGACTAGTGTTCCCTGAGACTCGCCGAGCTTCACTGCTTGGTGTCATAAAATGCGTGCTATTATTGATCCTGGCTTACAGGAGTTGTAGTGGCGGGTGTGAGGGCGGGATAGTCTCTGCTCTAAGAGCGCTGCGTTGTAGATCCCAGGCTGGGCACTCCTCGAGAGTGTGTTGGACCATATCCTTGCGGCCATTGCCACAGTGGTGGCACACGGCGGACTCTTTTTTTCCGATCCGACACAGAAACGAGCCGATGTCGAAATAACCCTGTGTATTCCACCACCCTCGAATAAGTGGTACTCGTCAAATGAAATGTACCAAGATCAAATACAACAGTCACAGTATCAATAGCTATGCCCTTAAAAATATTTTTGTGGTGATTCTGTTAAAAATAATACTTTAACAAAAAAAAACTCGGAAATTTGTGCTAAAACCATTTAATACATCAATGGCTGAATCTCCCAGTTAAATTTTTAATAGCTATTGATCCATTAAAGTTAAACTTAAGATAAACGTCGACTAACTTCCACTAGGTTTCTGAACACATAATAAAGCATTTGATGACTACGAAACCGTTAACTAGTTCCTTATTTGGCTACTAGATGGCTCTTTTTTAGCAGTCGACTTTAAAATAGATTTTATTATTAAAAATCGTAACTAATAATTATTTTATATGCAAAAATAACTTATTTTAACATAGATCTATGTCTAAACATTATTTTAATTTTATTTTGTGGTAATTTGTTATTTGTGACTAGCTGATGAATGACATCATTGCCAAATAAAAAAAAAGTCAAACAGTTCAACAAAATGTCTTATGTCATACTAGCACTAGTTTGCAAATTTGTGTTTTATGTCGTTTTATTTAGAATTTGAGAATCTATAACATTACTGATGTCTGAGACTGTTATGGTTGGCCGTATCAATTATGTTCTATATTGTAAATAATATTTAACAAATTGCCGTCGCGTCGTTTGTCACAAAATGGCACGTCAATGAGTTATGGAACAGATAAACGGCAAAAATTGGCCAGTTAAGTTAAAGTAAGCTTATACTGAGTTTATCTAGCAGTGCGCGGTTCAGAAACGCTTTTTTATGGGTTATCAAACCAATAGCGCTAATGAATAGATAAACTGCCGTCAATAGTACTTCAGAAACAGAGCATTAGTGGGGAACAGTTCGCGTCTATTTTTTCGACGCGTTTGAAACGTTGAGTGTCTATCTAGGTATATAATTAACCAAAGGCTGGAAGATTAGTATTGTGGAATAGATGCAATTCAAAATAAAAGGTAAAAAATATCGAGTATATTGAGTATTTTTTGAAATAATTAAAATTTTAACTAATTGCTTATTGCCGTAACCTTATTAATAATATTATTAGTAAACTAATGTAGAATGTAGTTTTACATTCTACATATTTACTACTACTAATATGGTTGTGAAAATGATTTGATATTAATAAAAACTTAGTATCTCACTTCTTACTAATATTTTAAATGCGAAAAATTGGGAAAATGTTTGGTTGTTTGTTAGAAGTAAACGCAGAAACAATTGAACAGATTTGGATGAAATTTGGCACACGGGTAGGTCATGTCCTGGATTAACACAAAGGCTACTTTCTATCCTGGTAATTTGCTCCCTTGGTTTATAATGGATATTTTAAATCTCATTCTTTAAGTAGATGGCGCTGGCATCGTACTTTGTTAAAAACAAGTTACACTGTCTGATAGATTTACAACCGAAGCTCCATACAGTTTGCAAACAACGTGTCTAACTTTTCCCCTGTTTGTGGCGTTTTGCATGCATTACGCGAACCGTTCCCTTTAAGAGTTTGCAACTCAACAGGTAACAGGGTTTCATCAGGATGTAGTGTAATGCGTACTTCAAGTCGAATGGAACAATCTCAAATAAAAATCGAAGTGAATAGTGTTATAATATTTAAAAGGATCAAAATAAATCTTTAATGGACAATGGAAATGGAGAAAGCGACAAATTTAAAGCATTTTATGAGAGATACAAGTTTTATAGGGAAAAAAATATACGAATTGTAAACAATTTTATACAAAATGGAAAGAGGAAGTAATAAGATTCAACCACCTAATTTACACGATTTTGTATTATTGATGGGATGGTCCTAAAAAGGTTTGTTGAGACATAATTTTGGTATGGTACTGATTTGATCAAAACCTACAAACCAAACTTAGTCAATAGTATCCAGATATACGAATTCAATAGATACCTTAAAAGGATTATAGTTTGCATGACAATGATTTTTTTGGACACTAATTAATATTTAGTTAATCCCTACTATTCGAGAATTTACTCCGACGTATAATGTTTTATTAAATTAATACCATTGAAATATGATATTCTGCAAACCACAAACACACGAGTGACTCCGCCACTAAGCCGCAGTGGCCGATGAATCGTGAAATTCAATTAAAAATAGTTTAAAACTAAGCCTTTAATCGCTCAAACGTTTCAACTTATTTTTAAATATAACAGCTATTTTTATAGGATAAAGTTTGCAGACTTTTAAAAATCGAGCGTAAATGTATTAACAATTGCTGAATTGCTAGGTTAAGGTGCTACCACAAAGCAGTTATACAACGTTATAAAACATTGTGTAGCACGATAACATTTTATAACAGTGTGTAACATTTTGCTACAACATGTTAAGAATATTATATGTTATAAGCGCTCCCACACTGGTTCAACTCGTTGTATAACATCGTATAACATTCTGTAATCATCAGTTTGGGTCTGCTTTTCGAGGAAGCTGATAGTGCTTCACCATTGCATCGAATGAACTAGAACTGTGTACGTAACAGAGTAGGCACACTGCAAACCTCCTCCCCACACCCTTCCACTCACGTCCCTGTGTCGATCGGATGAAGTTATACAACAAAGTTATAATTTGTTATATCGTGTTGTAACTAGTTGTATAACATTTTGTTACAAGAAGCTGTATAACATCACTAACAGTTTATAACTTTTGTTATAATTTGTTAAATAAAGTTACACAAAAAATGTTACAACATTCTCTAATGTTATATAACTGCTGTATTTCAGATTTATTAAGTTTTTTTGTAACATGATTCATTTACAATTGTAAATAATGAACTTGCTAAACCTTTTATACATCTTACAGAATCTTTTGTTTAATGTTCATGCATATCGCATTGTATAAAAAATGTGTTTTCACAATTACTATTGGACAGAACATATTATGCTCTATTTCTTAAATAGAAATAGAATTGAAAGTAAGTTACCACAGTGTATAACGTCATTAAACTCGATGCGTGTCTAGGGCAAACAAATATTTGCTCGGTGCGTAAATCAAGTCTGACCCACGTACTCACAAATTGCAAGTAAATATTCAACAGCTCGTTATATTTTCTTGGACTATTATAGAGCATTCGACATACATTAATATTAGGTTCTTACACATGAAATTGGAGTTTTGTATGGGTTCCTCCCATACAAAACGTAAATTTCATATGTAAGGTACTTAATCTTCAAAGTCGTTTTTTTTTATAAAGTATAAGTAATTAATCAAAGTATGCACCATTGTTATCTATGCACTTTTGCCATCTCATAGGTAGTTCATTGATCCATTTACTAAAAAACCATGGGGGCGAGATTCGATAAACTCTCTGAAGGCGGTTTGGACTGCCACATCGGAGTTGAATATTTTTCCTTGTAAAAAGTTATCCAAATAAGGAAAAAATGGTAATCTGCTGGAGCAAGGTCCGGGGAGTAGGGTGGATGTCGCAGACATTCTAATTGCAGCTTCTCTAGTTTAGTGGCCGTCTGTTGTGCAGTGTGTGTGTTGTTTCAAGCTTTTTTACTTTCCGATTATTGCTTCAAGTGGATTAAAACGGTTTTATCACTTACACCGAAGCCTGCAGCTAACTCTGAAGTGGTTTGCAATGAATCCGCTTCCACAATAGCCTTTTTAGTTCCTCAGTATCCACCTTGGTCTCCGGCCCTCCACGGGGCCTGTTCTAAAGGTCGAAATTTCCAGAACGAAAAAGTTGGAACCAAAAACGTACTGCGTTTTCTTTTGCGACACCAGCGCCATACACATCGTTAATCCTTTGAGCTGTTTCTGCAACACTGGTGCCACGATGGAACTCATACTCGTAAATATAGCGATATTTCATGTTATCCATTGTGCGATATGAAGGACGCCAAAGAAAAAACTAATCAAGGAAAATCAAATAAATGACTGTTTTCGAAACTCAAATGTACCAGTTAAATGCATTTATAAATTTTAATTTTGAATTCTTAACCAAAGGGGAGATATTTCAGATCAAAGTGGCTTATACGACAAAACGCCAATTTCATATGTAAGTACTGTTCTATATTTATAATTTAATTGTAGTATTTGTTATAATGTTGTTTAAATATATTATGGCATTTTTGCTATAATCGTTTTTTTTTGAGAATAATTCTTTGTTTTTTTTGTTAGAAATCATTTGTCGGGTATTTTAAGTGTTGTTTATTTAATTTTAAAGTCAATCATCAATCCTGTTAGACGAATAAACTATTCAACGTTCTCAATGGCTATTGATTAGTGATCACAAAAATATAAAAAGAGTTAATAAAATACTTTAGTTACCATTCAACGAAAAATTACAATAGAATAAAAGGGACATACATTTTTACTTGTTCACAGTCTTTTTTTATCAATAGCAATATCAATATCAATCAATCAATATAAATTTTCAGGACATTACTGCCTCTGTATAAGTAAAACGTACTCACAATTTGCCAAATTAAGCCAACCAATAAAAATCTTTTTAGATTTTTGTAGCCAACGTTTCGTTTCCCAAGATACGGGCCTCGTCTAGTTTGGAAAACCCATGTAATTTTAGTGTTTAAAAACGGTTCTTCTATTATTATTTATTTTTGTGTAATTTTGCAGCCACCAACAGACATATGTTAAAAAACAGTCTCCACCGGTGTTGTGCACTATAGTAGGGACAAACTAATATGGCCGGTATGACATGACATGGTTTTTAATTTTTTGGGTAGACGTTCTCACAGAGTTATCGCTTCGGGTAAAAAATTGAATTGTCATACCGGCCAGCTTAGTTTGTCCGAACTATAATGTAGATCGTCTCAAAACTTAATTCTAACTATTAACAGAATAACGACTTCTCTCGTTAGTCACCATTATATTTAGACTACACTGAAACTGAAGAATGTAAATACTAACAGATGTAGAGCAATCAATCAGGATAAAAAAACTAAATGATTGATTGATGTGATTAAAAGAATCTAGATTAATTATCGGGATAAAACTGCAATAATAAATCAATAACTCATTCTTTATGGAAAATTAATTTTCCACGAACCATGTGAAAAGATATGTGTATCGAATTATTGGTACTTGTAATGACATGAAATTACTTTGGTTGTTAACTACAAACGTGCCGTTCCCACCTATTATGTATTTATCAAAGTTATTGTGTAATTATTTATGTACTAGCTTTTGCTCGCGGCTCCGCCCGCGTTAAAAAGTTTTTCCGGGATAAAAGTCCCGCTTTATATTTTCCCGTGATAAAAAGTAGTCTGTGTATTAATCCAGGACATGATCTACCCGTGTGCCAAATTTCATCGAAATCCGTTTCGTAGTTTTTGCGTGATAGAGTAACAAACATACATCCATACATACATTCTTACAAACTTTCACGTTTATCATATTAGTAGGATTGTTGTTGGAACTTTTTCTTGTAATTAATGGTATTGATGATGAAATTGTGAAGAATTTGAAATACTCAAGTTTAATATTGATGTACGCAGCAAATGCTCTTGATTTGTACCAATTTTAATATATTTTTTTCAATTTAAGGTTTCTTAGTGGTTTGTTTTCGTTTCATAAATTAAGCTGCCGTTAACATACATTTATATTCATAAACATAATTAGAAATAATAAAAAATAAACACGTGCTTATAAACTTTTAGAATAATGATTAATGCACATAATCTTCGAAGTCTTTACCTTAAGTTCGTGTCGACAGCCCCCGTCAGTTCTCAAACCACATTACATGCTAATCTAAAGTTTCTATTATCACATATCATTTGTTTACTTTCGTATTAAAAGTAAAGCGAGCGACGAGCGACGAGGCCGTGCGCTTCGTAGCGTCCACGCGCGAAGACTGAGCTTCGACTTGAAGCGGCTACGAAGGCGTTAGCAACTGGTATGTGCTACGAAGCATTAGTGCTACGGTGTTATGTCTACGAGAAGTTGATTAATTAAATCTAACATAATATATTATGTATATTAATGACGTTCAATAATTTAAACATCGCAATTTCAGTTGCAAAACAATCGATGTATTCTGTAAGTATTCACATTACAAATATTTGCACTTATCAAATTACTTTTAGAGCATACTTCAATATAACGCACAATACACTCAAAAGTAATTGAATATTGAAAGGCAATAAACTGTTAAAAAATGTTACACGATTTTTATTAAAGTGTGTGACGAGACGAGTTCCAATAAAATTGAAACTTGTTATAGATTTTCGCTGAAAACTTTTTTAGCGCAAAATATAAGCTGCAGACAGTATTGTCTCTGAATAGTTCGTTGAGAGAGTATATTGATATTATTGGAATATAAATTGGTATTTATGTATCGCAAATGTGTATTTTTTTTACTATTTTTTATATTACTTGAATGGAAATTTGAAACATATGTCTAAATATTTTTGTAATTTTAGTCATCGTTATGCCGTTCTATTATATATTATTTGAAATATATAAATAATATTAGTACTATTTAACTGTACCTAAGTTTGGCATAGTGATTCCTAGCATATTACTAGCATGGTGATAAAAAAAATGTACCTAACATAAGGTCTTATGCAATTGTTACAACGTCCTAAAAATTACTAAAATATACATTACATAGGATGATATCAACATCGTCCGGTTCCAAGGTAACCTTATTTGCACTTAATGCATCATCATATCAGTCCTGTACTTACCACCATGCAGAAGTATGCATGCAGTGTTGTGGTTCGGTTTGAAGGACATTATAGCCTGCGTAATTACTGGACATTATGAGATGTAACATCTCATGTCTCAGGGTGACATGCGTAGTGTAGTGCCACGCAGTACTTTGTTATTCAGAGTTGCTATTGTTTACGGGCAGTCGTATCGCTTACCATCATTCAGTCTCTTCATTAAGTAGGAATAAAAAAAATATTTTAAAATGTATGGTCTGCATGGCACAGAAAATTTACTAACTTGACTGATGCTGTAATAGGATCATTATATCGCAATTTGATATTCAGCCCAATTCATCTTTTCACAAACTTTGAAAGTTGGTGGTTTGAACGCATGGCACTACAGACCACCATACACAGCTTTTTTCTAATTTACCAAGCATTCGGCATGTATTATTGAAAACTTTCTTACAAACGATTTTATAAATATATTGTTTGATTTTTTTTATTAGGTAAAGTGTTTTTTACTTGCTACCTAAACTAATGCTTTCATTTAACTTTTAAAAGAAATCTTCTTTGTTCCTTTTTTCCTTGGTTATTTCTGGACTTTCCAAGCTAAGTCGGGCGTGCATTAAACCGAATTACTTGTTTACTCACCCTTAAAATAACTCCTAGCGGTGCTCACAGTGATTATCGATTATTTCATGCTGTGAACTATTCTCGTAGTCTTTATTTATTAATGAGGAAAATGTTTAATTATTGTCAGTTTGGATTGCAGTCACCTTTCAAGAATGCAAGGCTTTAAAGTCGGTTAATCGTATTATAGTTTAACAATTAAATTTTGTTTTATATATTTAGATGACGAAAAATGAAAAACAACGATGATAACAAGTCTGTCAATAAACAGCAGCAATACCACTCAGTACTTTAATTATAAAGCACTTGTGTTGGCTATATGGTATATTTGCCCGCGTGAGTGAGTTCTTCCGGGATAAAAGTCCCACTTTATATTTTTTCGGGATAAAAAGTAGCCTATGTCCTTTCTCAGACTCTAGACTATCTGTGTATCAAATTTCATTTAAATCGGTTCAGTAGTTTTGGCATGAAAGCGCGACAAACACATAGAATTACTTTCGCATTTAAAATATTAGTAAGTCAGTAACATCAGTGGTTAGCGGCAGTTCCTCGCAACCGGCTAGTTTTCTTATTTAATTGTTACTTAATTCAATTAATATGTGTAATATGTCGTGCACGAATTTTTCTTTATCCGGACCCGGCAAAGTGACCCTACTGCACCAGTGGAGTAGAGTCCAGTTAAAGTGTCGACAGTAAAATAGCGGCTGTCGCTGCCCCCTGTTTTGTACATTTATTTATCACCACACACTGTATTTCGGCTTTTTGCTCATCAGTTGAGACATGCAATGTTATCAATGCCCACTAAGCATTGCCCAGTAATTAAAAACACAGAGTAAGGCAATAAACACACTGCCCCGCTCCACGACACGACAGAGCCACGCGCGTGGTTGCAGAAGTGCAGATCTGCATTGTAATGCAGATTTCTTCCCACAAACGCGCGAGGCTGTAGTATAGTGTGCGCTGGCCCAGGGGCCTCGTTTTACAGCAGCTCGCGGTGGTAATAGTACAGTACAGAGCATTGTTTTCTATATATAAATGGTTATTAATGCAGAACTCATTCACGACCCCGCAGTTATATTATCTGTTTGGTTTTTTTATGATCAAATTAGAGGAATTCGTGCCTATAGAAGATATTCTGTCTAAATGACGCACCGTACAGCAGAACTCGGTGTGCCTTACCCTGCGTCTTGTCCCGCACCCACGCAAGGGGTCACATCTGCATGTACAGTCAGCCTCATAAATGGCTGAACAAATTAAAAACTTCAAACTGCCTATTCACTTATATATTCTTGCCAACATTTATTTTTACTTTACAAAAATAAAATATAAGCCATTTACTATACTTCAGATAAAGAAAAAATAATGTTTTAGTTAAACCTAACGTGTAAAAGCGGTTTGAAGTTTTGAATTTGTTCAGCTACTTTTGTGGCCGACTGTACATGCGCGTGATCTACGGATCACGCGCAGTGTTACGACACTGCGCGTGAATGTGTTTTCTGTTTGTTGCGCTACGCGTTTTTCAATGTAAAGAGAGATACATACAAGCAACGCGACGTAAGAACACGCCTTCCCGCGCTATGCTGCGTAATGCGGTGCAGTGTACGAATCGCCTTAGTGCCTTTAATTTTGGATATAATTTCATAACATGATCAAATGATA
Source organism: Sphinx pinastri (assembly GCA_947568825.1). Classification (NCBI taxonomy): domain Eukaryota; kingdom Metazoa; phylum Arthropoda; class Insecta; order Lepidoptera; family Sphingidae; genus Sphinx; species Sphinx pinastri. The sequence goes on from OX387623.1 coordinate 5,108,942, forward strand.
TTACATTGTTTATATTATTATAAAAGACAAATGTTATATAGTCTTAAGTTTCTGAGGACTATCTTATAAGACTTAAGATAAAACATGCTTTGAAATTAATCTTATTCCAGTGAGATTATCGTCTTTTTATTATGCTGCGTATTAAATTGGGTATCGTTAATTAGATTTATATAATCCTCCGTTAATTTAATTTTAAATTGCTTCAATTCATTTTGTTAAACATTTAAACCGTTCCAAAGAGGCTTAACTTGTTTTGGATCGAATGAATACGTAAATAAATTGGTCAATTTATTCCCTTTTCAACTCTTTCGCATTTGTATTTCTAATATAATTAATCTAGAAGTTCAAAGTTTGAGGAAAAGGAATGCAAAAGCCATGACTATATGTAATTTGTAATTCGATATAAAAAGCATATTAAGGTACTTAGGAATAATGAACCTTCGAATTAATAAAAGAATATTCAAAATCGGTTGAGTGGTTTTAAAGATTAGTGTTTTCAAACAAGCAAACTCTTCAGCTTTATTAGCACAAATTTGTGCAATTATAATAAGTCTGTTGTATACGACATACAAAAAATAAAATGCATAAGCTCTACTTTCTGGCTTAAAATTCTAAATCTGGTGCTATTTTCATAAAATTATTTTTAATGGAAGATGATTTTATTCAGCTTTGTTTCTGTAATACTAAGGAAATTAAGCATATCATGTTTAATCTGTTGTTAAATTATATCTATAAGTATATACAAAATGCAATTTTTTTTTGTTTTTTTGTGTACGCGTGACTTTGTTTTTGTAGTCACTTTATGCTTAAAATATATATGTCGCACTACCATTTATGATTTAACAAAGAACTTCATGGAAAAAATATGAATCGGGTTTTTTTTGTTATTACGTTTCCCGCATACGCGATCATTTTGCTAATGTCGAAAATAATTTATTAATATAAAACTTACAATAGTTTTAAGGTGGTGAAGGTAACTAAATTCAAATAACTACTAACTAAATATTATATGTACAACCGGGGATAAACCAATGTTTTTCAAGACATAATAAATACAATAATAATATCATAGGTATTCTAAGATTTTTTTATTGACCTGACGTGGATCCGTCACGCCTTGCAGTAAGCGTCACGACACATATTACATCTTAAAGCCAAATTCTTAACGAACATTAAGGTAAATTATAAACACTCTATTATACAGCCAAGTAGATAGCAGATTTTACATGAATAATCCTGCCATTTAAAGTAAAAAGCATGAAGTCACACATATTATATTTGTAAATAATGCACAACAATATCATAACCATTAAAATTGCATAAAATCGTAAAAATACAAACTAAAATATACTCAACCATCTAGTAGTAAATCATACTGTGTACGTAGAATGTGGCCGGAAAACACAACACGACTCCGGTTCGTTTTATTGGCATTGGTTGAGAGCCAAACACGTGACTGACGAATCAGTCTCTGGATCAATCACAAACATCAAAATTAAACGACAGTGACTTACGAGTTGCATTTTTTGCAGACATTCAAGTATAGATCATCTACAACATGGCTCGCGTCTCCAAAATTCAAAACGTTTAAAGTATTTGTGAAAGTATTTAAAAGCCCCGCTAAGACTCACAACGCATACAGTGCGTGCCGAGTGGGCCGTCAATAAGAAAAATAAATCCAAGGGTTTGTTGCTCGATTAGCGGTGTCACTAATATCAAATTATCGGCGAGCCATGTTATCGTAGTTCATCTATACACATAACTATCCAGAATCTTCTCATGCTTCACAGATGACAACACAGTAGACAATAAATCGCACGAAAAGTCCCGTGTTTGAGTCACATTGGCAGATACAAATGGGCGCCGGATGCTACGCCTCAGTCGAGTCTTCGTTACCTCCATTCAGACCTTTGAGCCTTGAAATTCCCAGTTCGTTTACTTCATGATTCGTTTGTATTCTAGTGTTTATATTTGCGATGTAAATATTGTTAACATGGATAAGCTTTTAAAATATTTAGATTCTCATATTAAAATACTTATAAGTTATCAAGCCACTTTATGTTAATTCTAAATAAGTACTTGGAAAACGCTAACCAGAATTTAGTTGTAAAATATAATTTAATATGAAAGAACTAAGGTGTACAGTAAACAGTTATTTGTCTATTGTGCGAATTGGCCTGCTTCACCAGAATATTGCGTTGCCTAAGTAAGTAAAATAATGCAATTAACAGTATGTTATACATAGTAAGCGGCGATAGCCTAGTTCGGCACTCCCAACTGGGCGTCGTCTCGGCAGTCCGTTCAGTGGAACAGACTGCCGAAACAAATGTCCGCAGGTTTAAAATCCAAGGCCATGCACCTCTGACTTTTCTAAATAGTTATGTGTATTATTAGGGAATTGTCGCTTGCTTTAACGGTGAAGGAAAAACATTGCGAGAAAACTTGCATACCTGAGAAGTTCTCTACAAGAATTTCGAAGTTATGTGAAGTCTGCCAACCCGCACTAGGCCAGTGTGGTGGACTAAGGCCTTACCCTCTCAGTAGTAGAGGAGGCCTGTGCTCAGCAGTGGGCAGTATATAATACAGAGCTTTTTTTTTTATTGCATCGAATGACGAGACGAGCCTGCCGTTCGCCTAATGGTAAGCGATACGACCACCCATAAGCAGTAGCAACACCATCCAGCACCTTGACTTACAAAGTACCTACTTTGTGGCATTCCACTGCGCTCGTCATCCTGAGACATAAGCTGTTAAGTCTCATTATGTCCAGTAGTTATACTGGCCACAGTGTCCTTCAAACCGAAACACAACAGTGCATGCACACTGATGCTTGGCGGTAGAAATAGACATTGCGGTGGTACCCACCCAGACGGCCTCTTACATAATGAGAGACCTACCACCAGTGAACAGAGATCAGATACACTATTGTATCCAATAACAATGGGAATCTATAGGGATAAACTCGCTATCTAGTAATTAAGGAATCTTCCTTGATAACACTGTTGCTGAATGCACCCCACGGTAACTTCAGCCACAGTACATATCTATAAGCGATCGAATCTATTGGGTCTTTACCTATGAAATTGCCTAATATATAAGTTTGGTACGTACCTTGTATTTAGTTTGCTGGTGACAGGGTGTTTATTGGGTATTGTTTTTTTAGATCTACGTCTAGCGTAAATGGCACAACTAAGCTCGATCGTAAATGGAATGTCACTCAGTTGGAATCCTGAGGCGCGACTCACGCCATATACTAGCTTTTGCCCGCGGCTCCACCCGCGTGAAAAGGGTTTCCGAGATAAAAGTCCCGCTTTAGATTTTCCCAAGGATAAAAAGTAGTCTATAGGACTCAAGAGTAATTTAGCGTCCTATTAGTGAAATAATTTTCGAAATCGGTTCAGTAGCTCTAAAGATTACCCCTAAAACCTACAAACTCACAAAATTTTCTTGTATAATATTAGTATAGATATATCATCCGAGAATCAGTGCTTGAAGTTTGAACTATATTAGGTAATTAATATCAACTTAAACCAATTACTGGTTTGTCACATCGTATATAATGCTATAAATATCTTTGTAAAAATTAAGACGTTTCAGAGTGGTTAAACTACGAAATAATACTTGTTGAATGTCTTGCAATCGACCCCACATTATTCTAGCCTTAAGCCACTTTTCATAAACAAATTTATAGAACTATAAGTCGTAAACACAGAAATCGTGTCTCACGATCTTAATCCGCATTCTCTCCTAATTAAATAGCCAGTGGCAAGTCATTTCGTAACAAATGTCCCAGTATAGTAATTCCAACGCTTATCAACTGCATGCAGACACCGCTGTCAGCGAGCAGAGACTATATAAGAAATAACTGGAAATATTCTTACTAGTTTGCTTAATCTGTTTTAGTGGACAGTTATGTAATGAGGACATTTTAATGAAAAAACTTATACTTAGGCTATTTTTGATAGATAACCGCGAAATTTTATTAAATAGGTACAGTAGATCTAATGCGATCTTAAAAATACTTCCTCATTGAAAGTAAAATAGTGTTTCCCTACGTCTGGCGTAATATTCGTAATGAGCTGTCAATGTGATCAACAATAATATATTCAACTAGTTTTTGCCCGTGGCTCCGCCCGCGTGAATGAGTTTTCCCGGGATAAAAGTCCCGCTTTTAATTTTCCCGGGATAAAAGTAGCCTATGTGTTAATCCAGGATATGATCTAACCTTGTGCCAAATTTCATCGAAATCAGTTCAGTAGTTTTTGCGTGAAAGAGTAACAAACCTCCATACATCCATACTTACAAACTTTTGCGTTTATAATATTATATAGTAGGATTAAAATATGATTATCCATCGTATCATAATGATTCCTTATGTTTACGCGAATGTTAGACATTGAAATTAAACTATTATAACGGATTTTATCGCGGTTTTTTATTTTATTTTCTCCCGACGTTTCGAAGGCTTTGCAGCACTTCGTGGTCACGGGTCGGGAGAAAATAAAATAAAAAACCGCGATAAAATCCGTTATAATAGTTTAATTTCAATATCCATCGTATCATTTAGAACCCTTGTAATAAAGACAAAATGTTACCAACGAACATCACGTACATCAAAAATGATGTAATAATTTTATTATCGAACAAAACAATATATTTTAATCCCATTCCGGCTATGTTCTCTAGACTTCGTTCGTTTGTGACATTGATCGAGTTGCATTAGTACGTGCAAAATTTAGGAGTCCCGCGGGATACTTCGGAGGTTCATTTACGATCAAAGCTTCAAGTTTTATCACGATGCATGCAATTAGTTTTCTGTCCAGCTTTTGCAGATAAATTGTGATTTAAAAAATGATTAATTTGGGTGCGATACTGCAATTAAAATTGTTTAACATGTATAAACTCGATGAACAATATTATTTTTTAATAGAAATAATATAAATTAATTATTATAACCCGGTAGGAGCCGACTCCACTTCTTCGGAGAAACGGACACGACTTCTAGGATTTTTTTTTCATTGAATGACGTGACGACCTTGCCGTTCACCAGATGGTAAGCGATATGACCACCCATAAACAGTAGCAACACCATCCAGCACCTTTGAATTTCAAAGTACTGTGTGCCATTCCACTGCGCTCGTCATCGTGAGACATAAGATGTTAAGTCTCATTATGTCCAGTAGTTACACTGGCTACAATGTCCTTCAAACCGAAACACAACAGTGCATGCTCACTGCTGCTTGGCGGTAGAAATAGATATTGCGGTGGTACCCACCCAGACGGACTCTTGCATATGAGAGACCTACTACCGGTATTAGTTTCCAATTCAAGGATATTACGTTATTAGCGGTGAATAATACTGGCTATTAATTTAAATAATTTCTTCGTGATAAAACAAATTCGTCTATTATACGACCTTTACAAACTTGTAGAATTTTAATAATTAAGCGTTCGCAACTATGAAACGTGTAATGGAGATGTCCGCTTTTTGTATGGGTGCTGGGCCTCAAAATTCAACCAGCCTCAAACTTTATGGATATCAAAGGGCCGAAAATGTGGATCTTGGATCCATTAAAATTAAAATTTTAGACCCCTCCATTTATAAAAAAAAAATTTTAAAAGGTCATATTAAGTTTAATTAAAACTAAATGTTGCTCATTCACGGGCGTTTTCGTTCAGTTGTTATACCTACTTGTTTTATTTAGGATTATAGATGACGGTTGAAAATTTTTTAATTAAAATCTATATAACCTCCGACACAAAAAATCTCTAAAAAGTAAAATAATAAAAGTATCTTTGTCGTTTAAGTACCTAGTAATATTTTTACCCAAGCGTCGTCGCGTTGGGGGACCGCTAAAGAAGTATTTTTTTCTCCCTGGTCCGGAATTCGGTCCCCCGACGTGAGGACGCTTGGCTCAAAATATTACTAGGTACTTAAACGACAAAGACACTTTTATTATTTTACTTTTTAGAGAATTTTTGTGTCGGGGGTTAAATTAATTTTAATTAAATTTTTATTTCAAACTTTTTAAATTCTCCATCATGGGGCTTTGATAATCAACACCTTCTCGTTGAGACCATCCTTATGAGCTCACATACGCTATATCTGCTATAAGTTGCTAAAGAGTTGGGTATCCTGCAGACTACTTGATGCTGCAGCATCAGCTCAAGGTAAACATGTCTTAAAAATATTTCCGAAGTCATAGTTCACCACATTTAAAAGCAATCGGACTTGTGAAAGTGAGCTGATAATCTTCAAACGCCTGAACAGATCTTCATAAATTATAGCTAAGAACCATCTCAATCACATCAGTTTTTAAACAAACAAAAAAACCGCGTCTAAATCGGCCCATTCTTTTGAGAGCTACGATGCCACAGACAGACATACAGATACACAGATGCATACCCTAAACTTATAACACCCCTCTTTTTCTGTCGGGGGTTAATAAAATTACATAAATCTCAACATTGGACGACTTTAAAATTATACGATTTATTGCAAAGGCCTAGTTTTTGGGAGTACTATCCAAATATATATAAAGTATCTTGGCTAGAATTTTAGGCCCGTTTTTGAGCATGTCCTTTATTAGACTATTTTATGCTTCAGTTATTTGTTCAAAATTGCAGAGTTCATTTTAATTCAATTGTGTACAAAATAATAAATTATACAATTATGAGATCAAACTTTAAAAACGTTCACAATAATGTCATATGTACTTACCTATATTTATATTTATTCAATTTTAATAAAATATGACAAACTTAAATTTACTTTGTCAAACTTAAGATTAATTTTAATGCAGTCGAAATGTAAACTAAGTATATAAACTGATTAAAGTTTTATTATTTAAGTTTTAATGAAAACAGTTAATTATAACGTTAACTGAAGCATGCTATTGCAACGTAATAAACACAATTATAAATAAAAAATCTGTTTATCATAAATAATATAAGAAGTAATATACAGTATCATAATTATTAGACTGCCTCGGTGGCGTAGTTGTATTACAGTACGACTGTAAGGCTGAGGTCTCGGGTTCGATCCCCGGGTCGGGCAAAGTGATATTGGATTTTTCTATTCAGTATCAGCCCGGAGTCTGGAATTTGTGCCCGATATGGCGATAGGCTCGCCCCCTATCACATCATGGGACGGAATACGCTTGGCGAAAAGTGGGTGCACTAGTTGCGCCTCTGCCTACCCCTTCGGGGATAAAAGGCGTGAGCATGCGCGAGCATGCGTAATTATTATTTGTCTAAATTTTGAAGTATCTTCAAGGGCAGCGTTGGACGGCCACCTACAATGTGAACAGACGACCTGATAAAGGTCTCAGGAACGCGCTGGATGCAGTCCCCTTCTATCGAGTTGGTCTGGAAATCCTCAGGGAACCCCTGAGAAAATTTAGTAGTGGACTGCCAAAGGCTGCGGATGATGATGATAATTAAATTTAAAGTAAAGTTTGTTAAAAATTTTGCTATCTTAAGTAGTTTTTCTCCGTTGATAATAGTTATTTATTATTTTTTTATAAACCTGAAAGTTATAAAATTTCATACAAATCTTCTATAATATGATACTTACATGATTCAACAAGAATACCCAACAAGGAATGAATGAACAGACGAGAATTCTCAGAGTCACGACTTTAGAAAATCTCAATTCAAGTGGAGCTCTCGCGTCCGTAAAGATGAAAATCGAATAAGCACCTTATGAAATATTTATAGTGTTGGTTGAACGCCGGGTTGTTCGAAGCTTCGCTCTTCGCTTCAAGTGTGCTTCTGTGTGTCACTGATGTTACAATAACTAAACAATTGTAAACGATGTTTATTTTCGTTTGTATCTGTATTAGAATGTTCTAGTGTTATCCACAAGTTAATCCTCAGAACATGTAATAAGACACGTTTTATCACATGTTCTGAGACCAAGGTCTAGTGTGGAATTTATAATTGTCTATAGTGTTTCTAGATTTCATTTAGTTATATACAGAAAATCCAACACATTTCTACTAATTCATCTCTAATCAATCTAATAGGTAGTTTAAATATCGATATCATTATTGGCATCTGTCTCCCATGTTATTCCAGAACCGGACGTGACGTCAACAAAGGAAATTCAAGTAAAAACGAATGGTACGGGTAATTCTCGTAAATGTTTGAATTATTCAAAGTATATTTTGAAGCTTCGGAGCTGAATTGTGGTCGGTGCAGTGTCCAACGTTTCCAGCATTTAGATGAGTTCGGCAAATACCTCGGGACACCTTGGCTCGCGCGACCATCTTGGTGGTTAAGTGGCTAACTCTAACGCTGCATTTCAATGCCATTATACTTACTAGCTTAATAATAGATGACTTAAAAACTTATTAGACTATTTTTATACTATAACATAGCTTCTATTGTCAAATGTGCTAAGAAAAAATATGATAAAAACTTGTAGACACCAGATAGAGAAGCAGGTGAGTCATCTGGTGGGAAGTGGTCCAACCGCCTATCGATTCAAATCACAAAATAATTGCTGCTGGCCTTTAAAAAGGAGAAATAGTGACTTCAAAGAAACAAGGGGATAGGGCAATAGGACTCCGAAAATATCTTGTTCACTTGTACTTACTATAAAGATACCTCCAATGCACTATGAAGTCTTGTACGTAAAAATTAACAAGCAATAAAAAAAAACTTATTTTATTATAATCGACCTATGATAAAAGATTGTCGTCTTTGACGCCTTATACAATTATAAGATAAAATTTTAAATGATCACAATAATGTCATATGTACTTACCTATATTCAATTTCTTGTCTTTGAAGCCAACTTCAATAAAACTTAAAATCCAATATTTAGTAGTACAAAAATATGACGTGAATATCAAATCCCGGGAGTGAAGTAACTGTGATAACGTTCATGCTCCAAAAATGTAATTTCCAGTCGGACCAAAGTTGTATTAGCTCACGGGTCTGTGATATAAATGAAATATAAATGATGGATGTCGTTCGATAGATAACTGTATGAATAGGTGTTTATGCTTTATTTTTAAATACATGTGTACAAATAACCTCTCTTTCGTATTTAGAGGCAGGAGTAGTTTGTAATCTAAATATATACCTGATACCTAATACCTGACGAAAAAAATTAGTACCCCTTTGTACATTGAGCATGATTAAAGAGGACGATAGCCTAGTTGGGAATGTAACAGTCTGACGAGACGGATGTCCAGAGGCTCAAAACCCAAGGCATACTTTCTAAGTTATGTGTGTATTATTTATCAATTATCTTATTATTAACGGTGAAGGAAAACATAGTGAGGAAACCTACATACCTGAGAAATCCCCAAAAATCATTTCGAAGGTATGTGAAGTCTGTCAGCTGGTATGGTATGGTATGGTTATATATAAGGACTGTAGAAAATAATGTTTATGAATATGTGTAACAAATAGATTAAATTTGACGGTCGAATTTCGATGACTGGACGACCACTAGTCATTGCTAAATTGCCAATTTTTCCTTAATACCATTTTTTTTAGTCTCTAATTTAATTGTATAAAATTGTCATGTCAGCTGTCATAAAAACAGTAAGTTTGCTGACAGCGAATGAGATAGTCTGAGAAAAATACTTTTAGTAATAGACTTTGTACAGCCAAAAAATAATGGTCCATAAAATACCTCGCTAACCCTCTACAGTCTGTTAAACACGTCACTCCAGTAAATGAAATATCTTACTTTAAAGTGACAAATGAGTGTTCACCTCTATATTTCAATTGAAATGTTTTTATCTTTTAACAAATAAAATGAGCACTTGGAAAATTTGCGAACCAAAATCTTAAACACTAAACTCTGTTGCCTTCGGCATTAACTCAAGAAGTTAAATAGGTAATTTTTTTTCGCAATTACACAAATGTCTTTGGTAGGGCGACATTAAAATTTTCGTACAAAGGTATTATTTTATAAGAAAACGTCTGCGTTGAGTTATTGTTTTATATCCTTTTGAATTTTTTTGCACTAACTGATGTTTTTATAAGAATTCCTGTAGTGATAAAAACACTTTTGTTATTATTCCCAAACGAGTTTTACGAAAATCGTCTTAGAAGTAATGGCTACATTTACATACATTTATTGTATTTTCCTCCTAATATAAGAAAGTTTCAAATTACATTTAGTATACATTTACTCAGTCTCTTGTGGACAGAAGCAGAAAACTCACTCAAATAAATCTTATTGGAATCAATCCCAGGGCTATTCAAAACCTATCACAAACCAAGATGGCATTTCAGTAACTTAATGCCAAGTAGAATTTAAATATATTGAAGAGCAAATAAGAGCTAAGCGTACACAACTGCGTCTGTAAATAAAGTCTATCCTTGCATTAAGTTGGCACTTAGAGAGGCAAACACTTCAGGGACATTCTGCCAAATTCCCCGACAAGATAAGTTTAAGGGCTCAATGCAAGATAAAAATGAATATATTCGATTATCTTCGCGTCTATTGAGCTAAGTCAAACTGAGTTTGAATTGAATAGTACAATTAGTATAGATGGTGTAAATACTTTAAAATTGAGACTTAATTTACTTCTGATAATTTAATTTTTATATTATGTAAAATATGAATGTAAAGCAGAAATATTAAACTTATATAGATTAAGCCAGATTTCAGATTGATCATTCCTACACACTACACCTAGAACCACCTAAAAAAATTAAAAATCTAACTACAATGTCCTTCAAACCGAAACACAACAGTGCATGCACACTGCTGCTTGGCGGTAGAAATAGACATTGCGGTAGTACCCACCCAGATGGACTCTTACATATGAGAGACCTACCACCAGTAAATTTAATTTAAATTACATTTTATTTCTTAAGACTTTTGCTCGAGGCTTCGCCCGCATCAAAAAGTTTTTCCGGGATAAAAGTTCCGCTTTGTATTTTCCCGGGATAATAAGCCTATGCTACTCGCTGATAATGTAGCTTTACATTGGTGAAAGAATTTTTAAAATCAGTCCATTGGTTTTGACTTTATCTATACTATATCTTAATATATATAAATCTCGTGTCACAATGTTTGTCCTCAATGGACTCCTAAACCACTTAACCGATTATAATAAAATTCGCACACCATGTGCAGTTCGATCCAACTTGAGAGATAGGATAGTTTAAATCTCAAATTATAGTCACAATTTTAATTTATTGCTAATTATTTGTCAAAAGTAAGGTTAGAGAACACCGTCTCTGAGCCTTTTAAACCAAGACGAGGAGTCCGCCAGGGTTGTGTACTCTCCCCAGTACTTTTTAATCTTGTTGGGGAACATATTATGCGTAGAGTACTTGAGAACTGGAAAGGCGGAGTAAAGATAGGAGGTAATCGCATAAGTAACCTACGCTTCGCCGACGATACTACTCTGGTGGGGTCGAACGAGGAGGAGTTAGCGGAGATGTTGAAAGCCTTGGAGAAAATCAGCTTAGAGTACGGCCTGAAGATTAACAGAGGCAAGACTAAATTGATGTTCGTAGATAGGTACAACACCAATCCTCGCACGTTTGAACTCCGAGATTTGGATACAGTCGAGGATTTCAATTACTTGGGCTCTTTGATACGCTCCAACGGCGACTGCGAGAAAGAAGTGGTGCGACGAGGTCAGATGGCAAAAGCGGCGGTCAAGAGGTTGGAGAAGATATGGAACAACCGCGGGATTAGTTTGAAGACCAAAGTTAACTTGATGCGGACTCTAATCTTTTCCATCTTTTTATATGCCTCTGAAACGTGGACACTGAAGGCAAGAACAAGGGAAAGGATTGACGCGTTCGAAATGTGGTGCTGGCGGAAAATGCTGGGTATCAAGTGGACAGCTTGCCGCTCAAACGAATCAATCCTGAACCAGCTAAAGATTAAGACACGTCTCTCCACCATTACTACTCAACGCGTACTTCGTTTCTTTGGCCATGTGGCTAGGCAGGAGGACAGCCTGGAAAAACTTATAATGGTTGGCCCCGTGGAGGGGAAGAGAGGTAGAGGAAGAGCGCCATCCCGGTGGATAGACACAGTAAAGGCGTCTACAGGATCCAGTGCCCAGGCTTGCCTACGAATGGCACAGAATAGGAATGCCTGGAGGGAGGTGGTGCGAAGTGTACAGGAGAGCCACACGCATGGTGGTCACGACCCTCAGTAATGAGGAAACGACTAGGAAGAAGAAGAAGATTTGTCTGTTATTATTTGACAGTCACAATTATCTTAACTCCAAATGATTCTAACAGATGTCGATACCTTTCGACTGGGTTGAGTAAGTAATCAATAGATGGCGCTGCTATGAATGATTCTAACAGATGTCGATACCTTTCGACTGGGTTGAGTAAGTAATCAATAGATGGCGCTGCTATGGTAAATCTACGAACGTGTCATATAAGCTACATTTTAAGCGGGACTTTTATACCGGGAAAACTCATTCACGCGGGCGGAGCCGCGGGCAAAAGCTATATAATATATAAAGCTGAAGAGTTTGTTTGTTTGAACGCGCTAATCTCAGGAACTACTGGACCGATTTTGAAAATTCTTTCACTAATAGGAAGCTATATTACTCCTGAGTGCTATAGGCTACTTTTTATACCGGAAAACTTTTCCACGCGGGCGGAGCCGCGGGCAATGCTAGTTACTTATATACAAACATACAAAAATACAAATCTTTCCTCTTTATAATATTAGTATAGACTGATATTTTAACAAAAGTGAACCATCTGTAATATACCTGTTTTGTGTCGCCACTCGACACCTGACGCTTGTCGCCTAGCCTCGGCGATATCAATTAAACTGCGCACTAGAAATTCTTATCATTCGCCGCCGGCTGCTGGAAACAAAAGCAGCGGTGTCTATCTCTTGCACGCTTACTACGGTCTCTCGAATAACCGAGTAAATCCTGAGTTAATCGGTGTACATTGTATAAGTCGTTGAGATAAAATATTGTGAATAACGTGTTGAGGTCAAATTTTGTAATAAAATCATGATTCATAGCATTATTTAAAAATAAAATATAGCATCAAGCCTTTTCCCTTTTCAGAGGCAGAGGTGTATCACACCGACATTTCACAAACTATGTTAGGTCCCATGTAATAGGGGGCGGGCCTATTGCCATTTGCCGGGCATATTTCCAGACTCCGGGCTGATACTCAGTAGAAAAACCCAGTATCACTTTGCCCGACCCGGAAATCGAACCCGAGACCTCAGCACTGCAGTCATACCGTAATACAACTATGCCACCGAGGCAATCACAATATTATAGAGACTGAAATTTATTTCTAGGAAGTACTAGTATTTATTTCTTGTTCATGGAATATACTTGTCATTTGACAAAGCATACAGTAACATAAAATTGTTTTAAAAATATTATAGAGATCACAGTGTATAATGCGTATGTTGTAAGAAGTCATATGATTTAGGACTTTACACATTCTACCGTTTATAATTTCGAATAATCTAAACACTTTTTTAATTGATAGACATGATAAATGCAACAATTGTAATATCTCGACTCGACACAAAATCTTTAGAAATAACTCATAGTGGGAGCTTTAAATTTGCATCGTTTGAAGGCTTAAACAGTATGAAAGAACAGAAGTATATTACTTTCTTCTTTTTCGGGAAAGAAAGAGTCCATGCGAAACCTGGAGTGAGCGCTCCTTTAGATGAGATATAGGAAATTGCACAATTCAATTTGTTCGTCTCCGGAAACTTTGACTTGGCACTTTCTTGAAAATTTATATCCATATCTAGAGATGCGGTGTCGTTGAAATGAGGATGCGGTTTATTTCTTTGCATATATTTTAAGGGATTTTTATTTTGAATGTTTTGCTTAGCGTTAAGGTCTCTAAATACCTACTTGAATAAAATATTTATTTCTATCGTTACTCTTCAGATTTTCAAGACGTTCTACATTCGATGACTGCTAATTCAACTTAATCTTCTTTATTAATAAATGTTTTATTGATAGTATATCTTTGAACGCAAGGGGTGAACGACGGATTCATAAAAAGCCATTTAATTCGCCAACGATTCATGCATTCGCCAACAAACTGTGCGTACAGTTTGGCGATTTTATTTTTAATTGTTAATATATAAAAATAAACGTACCAAATACCAATATCATTGTATTTCGCTTACACATATATATATCATAAAAAAAACAAAATTCATTCACGCTACATGCAAATACCGAGTCGGTGTTATTAATGCTTCCCGTTTAAAATAATAACCTACAACAGAAAGCATCGCAGCGATTTTCATGATAATTAAAAGGAAACCCAAATTAGGTTGAATGCGTACTAATTTTGGGAGATAAAAGAGAATAATGGATAACGTTTTACATCGCTGGTATTTTAATACTTAATTACAACAATTAATTTCAAACGTCACGTAAAGTACCGTGCTTTATGGTTAAAAATATTAAAGCTCTTATTTTCTTTATGTTTTTCTCTATTAAGGGTTGGTTGTTACTACTTTACCTCTGAGCGGGTGTTATACAGATAAATGGTTAGTTCAAAACTCCTGCATTAAAGGTTTTTTTTTATTGCATTGAATGACGAGACGAGCATGCCGTTCCCCTGATGGTAAGCGATACGACCACCCATAAACAGTAGCAACACCATCCAGCACCTTGACTTACAAAGTACTGTGTGGCATTCCACTACCCTCGTCATCCTGAGACATAAGATGTTAAGTCTCATTATGTCCAGTAGGTATACTGGCTACAATGTCCTTCAAACCGAAACACAACAGTGCATGCACACTGTTGCTTGGCGGTAGAAATAGACATAGGTGCGTAGTTATTAAATTTTATCTTTGCATGCAATCAAAACTTACTTTGGAACTTATCGCAGTAAGTTTTGTTTCGTAGTTTGGTTTTGAAGTAGTAATTAGTACCTATGAACTGTATGTATTTTCTCTTAACTAATTTCTTTCACATACCGTGTATTTAAATTCTAATATTGACTTACAAAAGTTGCTGTATTTGAAACATCTAATGAACATTCCAAATATGGAAACGGCGTTTGTTTACCATCCATCTTCGTATACTAAATGAATGAGAAAGCACTTATTGATGCTGGGTCCTTTAAAGTATTATTTCGTTTCTATATTTCTATATTATATAAGTAATGGAGTGGAGACCGCGATTAGGTAAACGAAGTGTAGGACGCCCTGCTGCACGATGGACCGACGACCTGAAAAAGGCGGCGGGTAGCGGATGCATGCGGGCTGCTCAAGACCGGGATGGTTGGCGCTCACTTGGGGAGACCTACGTTCAGCAGTGGACGGCGACAGGCTAATTGATTCCAATTCTTATGGGTCGCAATTAAGGCACGATATCAAACCGTACAATTGGTTTGCATTATTGTACTCATCTGTATTGATAGTAGCTAGGTTCCTTCCGATTGCATCGTTTTTGAGCAATCAATGTTGCCTTATGTCAGATTATGCGATTTTACAAATTTTTAAATAATAATTTATCGCTCTCTCAAATCCTGGAAGTTATCGACGATTCCTTTACAATAGGGTAGTTTCCTATGTTCGATTTTGAACATTATTTTATATGTACGCATGCTCACGCCTTTTATCCCCGAAGGGGTGGGCAGAGGCGCAACTAGTGCACCCACTTTTCGCCAAGCGTATTCCGTCCCATGATGTGATAGGGGGCGAGCCTATCGCCATATCGGGCACAATTTCCAGACTCCGGGCTGATACTGAATAGAAAAATCCAATATCACTTTGCCCGACCCGGGGATCGAACCCGAGACCTCAGCCTTGCAGTCGTACCGTAATACAACTACGCCACCGAGGCAGTTATTTTATATGTAACAGAAAATAATACGAAAAATAAATTATTCTGTGAAATCTGCATCCAAATTGGTTGAAAATAAATCATTTATTCATAATTTTTTTTTTTTTTTTATGGCATTGAATGACGAGACGAGCATGCCGTTCGCCTGATGGTAAGCGATACGATCACCCATAAACAGTAGCAACACCATCCAGCACCTTGAGTTACAAAGTACTGTGTGGCATTCCACTGCGCTCGTCATCCTGAGACATAAGATGTTAAGTCTCACTATGTCCTGTAGTTACACTGGCTACAATGTCCTTCAAACCGAAACACAACAGTGCATGCACACTAATGCTTGGCGGTAGAAATAGACATTGCGGTGGTACCCACCCAGGCGGACTCTTACATATGAGAGACCTACCACCAGTAATTTGAAATATTGTCAGCAAAAGTGGGGTCATGGAGGGGATATCGCGCTATCACTTTCGCACGCAAGCAGCGTTATGGTCGGTGACATCACAGTCTGATATTGCTTTTATTTGACAATTTCCCCTTCCACCGAATTTCAAAGCTTTATAACTTACTTATTATTGCGGTAATTTTGAAAATTCTTTTTCTTAAATGTATGTTAAAAATGTAGTTAACTACCCTATTAAAAATAAATATGGGCAGAAATAATCGCCTCACATCATGCAACCTATTATGACGTATACGTGTACTTATGAGCTTACGCGTACATAATATGACGTCATAAAATATCCAACAATCTAGATTTTAATTAAAACGTAGAACCATATATTACAATGTAATAGAAAGGATAGGACATGTTAGTGATTCCCGTTGCCGGAGGCGGTGTAAACTGAATGCGTAGTATTTCAACCCGTGTCGGCATAACAGTAAATTTAGCTGTCGAACAGGAAATCCATGTTCTACGAATGCATTTACTGCGATTTTTGTTACATCTTACATGTTTAATGCTGGTAGAGCATCGAGTATATTTCTATTAGACTGGAAAAAGAATATCGTACGCTTAAAACGGAATATTAGCTTGGTCTGACTCAATTATTCCAAATATCCTGGTATACAGTACACAGAAATCATCTTTATCATCATCAGTCACGTGATGACCACTGCTGAACATCACCTCATCAACAGACCTGACGCCTCCCAACCCAACAATAGATGAACAAATTGAAAACTACCAACTCCTATATACTTTTGTGTCCTCATTTTTTTATTAACTGAAATATACTGTAATGTGATGACTCTAAAACCATAACTAAGTATATCCAGGGTATAAATTTCATGAACAAAATAGTTTATTCCATAGCTCGTTGCAAATAGAGTAGAATTATCTATAAATAATGTATCTATAATTCAGAAACCAGGAAACAGTAAACACGAACAAATCGCTTCAAATTAGATTACCCATTACAAATTAGGGAGCTTCGAGCGGTCCGAGAATTTCTCGCAAATAGATAACCGGACGAGAATTATACTTCACAGTTATCCCTTAAAAATATATTGTTACTAAGAAAAGAAATTTATTGTGGGAGGGACTAAGTATCGCTGTGATTTTTTCATTTTATGATTATTAGTTGAACGTCGATAATATTTGTCTGAAAAGTTCCTCAGAACTATTGTTGAGCCTGGCGTCTGCCTACTTTATATTTAGTTAATTACTATTTCACTTGTTTATGATTGCTACACAATAGACCAAATTGTTTAATTAGATGGAATAGAAGTTACTGATAAGCGGTTATTATTATTTACAAGTAAATCAATAATATGCGTTTATATCTCTTTCTTAAAATAATAAGATGACCTTAGAAGTAGGTCTGTGTTCTTCTTTCCGCTTTACATTAGAAATTCCAAATAGACAACAAGAAACAACAAACATCAAGTAACAAGCAAACTAACAATATTTCATAACCGATAACCATAATTATGTAAGGTAACCCACAGAATAAAGCCTGTTACAATAACATCCAAAAGAAAAAATTCAAAGGAACCGAACGACCTTTGCGTAAACATTTTTCGACTTCCTAATTGCGATGTTCATTTGTTAAAAAGCAAAAAATATGTATTGTTTTAGTGAGTGGCAGATCAGGAGTCCTTAACCGACGAAAATGTATGAAAAGAACTATGAATGTGGAAGAGGCGAAAAAGGTGAAGATCCTAGCAAGTGGCGCTCAATAGTCTCTGCCTACCCCTTTGGGATAAGCATGAGTGTGTATGTATGTATGTATGTTTTAGTGAGGGATTCCTATTAACCAGAGTTCTTTTTTGAACTAAAATATGTTTAAACAAGGATTTGTGGTGGCGCCGCGCCGCCCGTGTTACAGCCCCTTTATGATTTTTTCGGGATAAAAAGTATCAAAACCCGTTTAGCAGTATCTGCGTTTACTTCTAAAAACATTTCCGCATTCTTTCATATTTATAGTATGGGTATGAGAGTAAAATATTGTGCAGTTAACCACCTTCTTGGACAACCAAGTTACATCGTTAATTTACCATTTAATATCACTACAAATTTACAGTCTTACTTATAATAAAACTCGTCTTAATGTTTAATCAATTGCTTTGCCGCCGATTAGCAAAAATTGTACTTATAAACTTGTTTTAAAGCGTTAAGAGGTGGTTAAGCATTGCTTAAATAACTGTCAAAATTAAACATCGCCGTGGCCTAGTTTAAACTACTGGCGGGTTTTGGCTTACAGCTGATCGAGTAAATTTGTGTGTCAAAAGGCCTTGATTAAGAATAGACTAGTTACTTGACATAACTAAGCATAGCATTGTGAATTTTTTATAAGTAAGACTGTGTAAAGCAAAGTCCCTCCGCCGCGTCTGTCTGTCTGAACGCGATAAACTCAAACACTATCAAACGAATATAGATGAAATTGCTATGTAGAGAGTTTGAGGCCCTGGAAAGGACATAGGCTACTTTTTATCCCGGTAAAATATATAACGGGACTTTTATCCCGGAAAAGTCTTTCATGCAGACGAAGCCGCGAGCATAAGCCAGTACCATAATAAAACAATATATGAATACTAGTATTGACTCGTCAACGCCCGCGGCGGACACCGGCGTCCGGGTATGTAGGGCAACCACGTATATATCTATATATAAGCGGGCGTTGAAGGGTTAATTAAGTTATTGATATTTCTGTGACGAACATAAACCCAATTTGTTATAAGATAATTAAAACAAAATAGGCTTTATACATTGTTTCATTGAAAATCAATATAAATGCAAATTAGCTATTTTTCCCAAACGCACATAATATTCCTTCACGTTAATGGGAATGAATACTAAGCAAGGCACGATTTTAATTTTGTCCCAATTTTCAATATTGTTCCAGACCTAAACAAATTGTTTTTTTACCTCTAAGTATGTGGAAACTGACGATGTTAAAATAAATAGTAAAAAACGTATACCTACAGAAAACATAGGAACCAATAGTATTATATATTATGGACAGTTTTATTTATTTATATAAATACATCTACTGCGACATTTGACTTGTTTATCGACTATCTGTAAAAAAACGGTCAAATACAACAGAATAAATTTGTCTTTCACAGTAAATAATGAAATTATACTCGTATGCTCTACCACCAATGGTTTTCATTTGTTTTTGAACGGATATAAAATTATATTTTTTACTATCACCAAAAAGAGAAAAAAATATCTTTATCAATAACTTTACATTATTTTTTATACCCAGTACAAATATAGTTTCCTTTTTTGTAACGACATATATTTGTCATGACAAATTGTGTGAACTTTACATATAAATAAACCATTTTTCACCTTACGTGCTCAAAGGAGCGTTTCATCGGAAAACTAAACTTTTATTTTTATTACAATAGCAAGAAACGATAACATAATTTAAGACCTTTATCGTGAGGTGGATCGCATTTGCCAACGAACATTCTCCTTTCTTTTGCCGTCGTCATGGAAAATATCTTTATAATATCTTCTCTCCCATTTATCGGTCCCCAGAGTCCGATCTTGAACAGAATGAGGCGTGGATAAAGGACTCGTACTTATTGATTTAGGGAATCTTGAAATTCATAATAAATTGTAGAGATTTTATGTGACCAACTTTTAACATTTAGCACATAATCAACAATACGACATACTAAGTACGAGGTATATCGACAGATATGTCAGCGATGATAAATGAAACTGCCGTCCAAAACGCCGTGCCAAGATCAAGTTCCTCCGGACTCTCAACATTCATAGTATCGCCTTCAGTATGATGGAACCAAAAATATTTTTCATTTGCATTGTGAAGACTGGCTCCCGGTATTCCATTTCCGGTAAATATAGATATATCAGATCCTGGACTATCGCTCTCAACCAAAGTGGACGCGTTTATAGATTTGAATAACTTGAGGATCTCTTTGATGATACAACGTGCTTCCTTAGTTCCGCCTACTGCCAATCCTAAAGGAGCGAATGTGCCCTCATCGGACTCCATAATGAAATTTATGTTATGGCTCTCATTTCTATGAGCTTTTTCGTAAGCACGAGCTCCAACAAGACCCAATTCTTCCGCGGTCCAGAATATTGTGCGAATAGTTCTTTTAGGCCTGAGCTTCAAGCGTTTTAGAATGACTGGAGCCGCCCAGCTAATAAAGAGACCACCTCCGTCATCCATAGCGCCTTGACCAACGTCCCAACTATCAATATGACCTGAAACTATTACTAGTTGCTCGGGCTTTTCACTACCTTTTAAGTCAATGAGAGTATTACGAGATGTCTGCGTGTCAAAGGTTGAGGTCATTTGGATGTTTAAAACCACTTTTTGGCCGCGATCGTATATTCTTCTAATTAAATCAGCATCTTCTAATGTTATAGCGGCTGTTGGGATTTGAGGTGCGTTATCACTGTAAGTTTGAGATCCAGTATGCGGCGTGTTGATTGAGAAAGGAGCTATGGATCTCACCAATGAAGCTATAGCACCTTTAGCTGCCGCTCTTGCAGCACCTTGAGTTCTATATTGATTGGTTTCACTATATGTTGTGAAAATTGGGTCGTAAAGCACTATCTTTCCAGCAACATCTTCATCAGCGGCGTTTTCTAATTGTGAAAAGTTTTTAAATACAATAACTTCTCCTGTAATGCCTCCTGGTGGTGTGCTCACACTGCGCCCCAGACCCAGCAGATCCATATTTTTCTCTCTGGGTTCCAGCATTCTTATTTTCTCTTCACCTCTCACCCAGTGAGGTACCTATAATATAAATAGTGTATAGCATTTGTTACTAAAACATTAATATATATTGTCACCTAATTAAATTTTCATCGGGTATTAAAATGCAAGAAGTCAACAAAGATAACATTATGTTTACAATGCTATATTTGATAGCCCCTGAAGTCAAGCTGGCGACAAGATGTGAACGAGACGGTGTGGATTTGATCCTTACATCGAACTAAAAGTTTATGAGCCGCATAGATATAAATTGCTTCAAGTTTTGGTATTGTAATATGGAAAATAGCACCTTGTAGTTCATAATACCATGGTTAGGGCTGTTCATGTACATATTTATTATTATTAAGAAAAAAAACACTTATGCTAGAACTATACTTATATATATATATTTATAGCCTTTTAGAAAAATTCTATTTATTTTGACTAACATCAGACATGCATCCAATAAAACAACACAAATATGAATGGTACCTCTAGCTCCTCGGTAATGATATCTTGAAGGTCTTCTTCTCGAGTCAATTCAATCATATAGTCGATAGATTGTTCGAGAACCTCCGATCCAGATGGCCGAGCTCCAAACTTGTCGACAAATTTAGCCAATCTGGAAACACAAACATAGATTCATAATTTATCACCTGCGTGTAAACATTGAGTTTATTTACTATAAACTAAATAAACAATCACTGTTATTTAAACATACTCATCGTAAGTTTTATCTTTAAATTCTCCTTCTAGCACGTATTGCAGTATCTCATCTTTAACACTTTCGTAGGACCATATTTCGTCAATCAACTCGTCTCCTAAAATGTCTTGGCACTCGTCCGAATCCTTCGGCAAGACATGAGCGCTTGCAATAACACTACTAGCTACTACGAATATGAAAATATTCATATTTCTGCATATATGTGCTATCGAATGAACTAACTCTGCATCTGCTATTGATTTTGTATATCTCATGTCGCATATATCTTATCACTTATCCAATTCCGTCAACTATCTCATACATCTATATTAATTTTCACAAGATGTTTGATGGACATCATAATCTTGCGAGACTATTGTACATGTCGGAATGATTATATTCTTATCTTATCAAACTATGTATGAAATTTCGATTGTCTATTTCATCTACTTGACGGTCTTTCTAATATAGATAAAATGTTAAATATTTACAGTTTTAAGGTCAAATATACCAATCTTTGATTAATTATATACCTAGATAGAGTGACGCGCTGCAATGAAACTAAAATAAACAGGCCAACTTTTCTTAAGCTAGTATGCGTGACAGCTGTGTCATACGCTATCGCTGCATCATTCTGCGTATCCTTGTGTGCGCGCATAATAATACCAGTTATTACATGGTTTCTATTAAAACGGGGAGATAATTATATCCATGAAAAACAACAAAAAATAATTCACTCGAACTCATTTAGCGGGCAACAGTTGGCCTCTATTTTTTTCGACGCGTTTGAAACGTTCAGTGTCTATCTAGGTATATAATTAATCAAAGATACCAATATATAAAAGATCATAATTACTATAGTATTATCATTCAGTACACATACTACACATACTTAGCATCACAATGACGCCGAGGGTACAAATAATGGTTATAGACCCTCAAGTCTACAATACGTGAAATGAATTGAAAATCAAAGTTTAAAGTTAACAATACTCACTCCTCATAAGTCTTCCCTTTGAAGGGCCCGGTCGCATAGTCTATTATATCCATAACTAAAGTATCGTATGAGGCAATTTCCTCTTGCAACTCCTTAGAAATACACTGAACGGATTCTTCATAACTCTTTGATATTGGCACACTTTGACACGCGGAAATCAGAAGCAATAAACACAATAGCGTCATTTTAAAGCGAGAACGTCTATCTGTGGTCGACTGTGATTTAGTATTGATGTTTAGTACATCGTTTGAATAGGGGAGAGATAATGTGTTTACAACGGGCATAACTTGATGCAGCAGTTATGCAATTGACATTAATCTGGAGTGGCTCGCTCAGAATGGGGATTACAGTACAAGGCCATAATGCGACAATTTCGCACCAATTGTATTTATTAGCTTTATTGTACACCAAAAACAAGAACATTTTAGTGTTAAATATTAATAAAATATAACTATAGCTTAAAGTTAGAGTACTATAAGTTAGTCAAGATGTGTGTGTAGTCAGACGGACTGGGGCATCTTATCTAGTAAACAATGTCCTTTTATCGATTACAAAGATTAGATTTAGCCTAATCATAAATGATGTACTAAAGGTAAAAAGGATTTACTCAAAAGTTACTAATTTACCATATAAATGATAATCTACTGTTGTATATCACAATTCATTTAATTGTATGTAAGTACGTTCTGAGAACAATGTAATTTATAAATTATGGACGTATTTACTTAGTAAAGTACATACTTCCGAAGCAGATTAACAATCGTTGTAAGCACAAATTTTGTACCTAAATAAACCTGAATAGGATAAATAAAGTGAGACATTTAACTAATACCATCGCAATGAATTTGTTAAAGGAATTTAACGATGGCAGTTCAGCGGCGTTACTCCCCCGTTTTCCTTTTGTATTGTGAATATTTATTAGTTAGTAAATTTTATTTTGTCTGTTAATTTAGATCGGCTGAATTAAGGCTTGAGAAAGTGAATTAGCTGCTATTTGCACAATATCCTGAATAAACGAAGAATACAAATGAACTCAAATTAATACCTTTGGAAAGTTACGTTTATTGTAGTATTTTATATCGTTAAATCCTAGTTGTATAGATAAGGAAATGTTTTCGCTGTGAATCATTGAAGATCATGTTCATTTTAATTAACTCAATAAATTGATTCTAGTAAAAGATTTTCACACGAGCATAATAAATCAAATTCGCTAATACGAAGATAAAAACGCACGCATTTACGTAATGTAATCCTCTTAGCCAGTTTCGGCCACGGCGGCCAATCTCAACGGAGATCAGCCAGGTACGCAGGAGATATTATAAAGTGTGTGCGCAATACACAGGTGACTGAGTAATTTTTAAGATGGAAAAACCCAGTCACATTGTTTTTTTTTGGCTCGACCCGGGATTCGAACCCAGGACCTCAGCGCGCAAATCGTACTCGTAACGCGTACGCAATACAACTACGCCACCGAGGCAGTCAACATTTACTATTTACTATCGTGTTCATGGAATTATAATTTCGTTCATCGCAGTGCCCTAAAAATGACTGAAACTCTGCGTACAATACATGTATTTAGAGTTCGAATATTCCATAAGTATTTTGAATCGCTCACGTCCGTTCGTGCGCCGCAATCCGACCCAATCGGTGGTTATTGTACGCTCTGTTCGAATAAATTCATCCAATTTTCGCAATTATTTAGGTTGAACACTGATTGTGTCGACGTTGGGATAATTTGAATTGTTCCCGTAATCATTTTGCCTTCGTGATTGTTTGTGGGCATAAAAGTGATATTATTTTAATGTGCGTCGTTTGTTGTAAAGATGTTGATTAATAATTTATTTACATAATTTTTGTAAAATAAATTATTCAAGTTATTGGTTATGTGTTATTTGTATTAATTATAAAAAAGGGACATGCACGGTTTTTGGAATACCATATAGATAATATGTATAAAGTAAAAGCCAAATTGATATGTATTTAATTTTTTAGTGTAGGTATACTAATGTTATAAAGGGTTAAATTAAGTAAAACGTAAATTTTATGCATCAGAGGTAATCTCTGAAATTATTTGATTTATTGACTAATAGGAAACTACCTCGTCTCTGAAGTCTGACTGACTTAAGCAACAATAAGGGCCTGCTTCACAGGTTTTCAGTAAATTCTATTTGACAGTTATCGTATTACACAGCTAATGTAGATAGTACTCATTTTATTACCATTTAATGTTGGGTGTTTAGATTAGAGTGTGACTTTTCTATTTGGTCGGCTTATACGTTTGTGACGAGAGCATTTATCAGCAAGCGGTGACATCGGTCCTAATTATATCATATTTGGAAATATTATCTACTATTATTCCCGGATGATCCTATCACACGTGTAAAGTGCGCGCAAACGTAATTTATACGAATATATAAAGCTGAAGAGTTTGGTTGTTTGTTTGTTTGAACGCGCTAATCTCAGGAACTACTGGACTAATATATAAATAATATACAAAATATAATAAATAAATAATATACAAAAATTTACAACAAATTCGGTAGCCACTACCAAACTTTTCACTTACTTCATCAAAATAAGTAAGAAATTGCACGACATCACTAGAAAACCGCATCACAGCCCGTAAAACATTTATTACACTCTATAAATCAATGTTGCCGATAGTTCTGCGAGTGTCTACTTTTTCGCCATTCAAACTTTTTATCTGCCACATTTGGCCACGAATATGCCCATTATGCCCTTATCTTTATTGCGGTTGCTTGCATTGTCTCAGATGATTTACCAAATGGCTACGTTTCGGGATTTGTTTAAGCATTTTATGTGTCTAAAAATAAAATTGTTTTATATTGAATAAAGAGAAAAAAGTAGTTAATATTTATGTTTCATCATCATCATCATCATACCAGCCCTGTAATACTGCCCACTGCTGAGCACGGGCCTCCTCTACAACTGAGAGGGTTAAGGCCTTAGTCCACCACGCTGGCCTAGTGCGGGTTGGCGGACTTCACATACCTTCGAAATTCAGAGAACTTCTCAGGTTTCCTCACGATGTTTTCCTTCACCGTTAAAGGTTTATGTTACCTGAATTCGAAACAGTCGTCAATAACGAAAATTTGTTCAATACGTTCGATAATGCGTAAATACGGAGCGATAAATCAATTGAAACATTCAGAGGTGACAGATGAAGCTAACTTGTACTCAACAAACAAAATTTTCAATGTAATCACAAGTTCGGAAACAAAATTTATTAATTCGAAATAATTTGAGCAAGGTTGCAACATTAGCAGTTGACGCTTAATATTGATTGAAAAAAGTAATAATTTATGTGGCTGGCAATTTTCGGTGAAATTGTCCACCCCATGGCCCGAGATAATATCGGACTGTAATGAACATTACGTGACCCGATAGATTAGATGGTAGCGTGAAATAAAACAGGCATAAAACTTATATTGGGTACGAACAAATGATTATCTGGTGAAAAATACGTTTCATCATGCCTGTATGTACTGTCTGCCTCGGTGGCGTAGTTGTTACTATACGACTACAGTGCAGGTCTCGGGTTTGATCCCCAGGTTAGGCAAAGTGATATTGGGTTTTTCTACTCTACTAGTAATTTGTGCCTGATATGGGGATAAGCTCGCCCCCTATCACATCATAGAACACTGGTTGCGCCTTTGCCTACTTCTGTGGGGATAAAAGGCGTGAGTGTGTGTGTGTTCATGTAAATTTATAAATATACCATTTAGACTGGTTTGTTACCACTGTCTAATAGAAAACTGCGCGGCTACCACTTCACGCTGATTTCCTGGGCGACTACGCACGGCTACTCTTCAAAATGAATGCTTAAATCCATCAGAATCAATATTGCAATACTAGACTTTACTAATACTAGCATTAAATTAAAAGAAATTCACTCTGAACAAGATATAGTTTCTGGGAACCCTTGCGGCGAAAGCACTGCGAATATGGCACTGTGGTTATTGTAAACCACGACTACACATGAACCCTTTTAGTTCACACCGTGTAATAATCCCGATCGAAATTTAGACTGCGATGTTTCATACTGATTAATTTTGTCTCATAGGGCTAGCGGTAGCGGACTTGGTATGTTTTGGACTCAATTCCCAGTTTAGGTAAATACAATTTTGGTACAGTGCCATTTTAAACAGCTCGTTGGAGCATTGGTGTAATGAAGGTGTTGCTGATTCCGGGGTGCAATAGATGTAGACTTGTAGTAATTGTAGAATGCACTGATTTATTGTGAAATCACAAATGTTATAAAATAATAATAATACCAGCCCTGTATTATATACTGCCCACTGCTGAGCACGGGCCTCCTCTACTACTGAGAGGGGTTAGGCCTTAGTCCACCACGCTGGTGTAGTGCGGGTTGGCAGACTTCACATACCCTCGAAATTCTTATAGAGAATTCTCAGGTATGTAGGTTTCCTCACGATGTTTTCCTTCACCGTTAAAGCGAACGATAATTGATAAACAATACACACGTAACTTCGAAAAGTCAGAGGTGTGTGCCTTGGGTTTTAAACCTCCGGACATTGTCTCGGCAGACCGTTCCATTACCAACTACCCACCCAGACGGCCTCTTACATAATGAGAGACCTACCACCGGTGAATTGACGTGTCATGTGAAAGATATGATATTTTTGAACCAGTACGAACAAAAGACATCTTATATTCGTAATTTACACATAGAGAATTAAACGTCCCTATTGGCACGATTATGTGTCCTATTATCAAATATTTTGAATATCGTTGGTACTAAGTAGCAAAAAGCTATGTCTACTCTGAGAACCATCGAAACTTTGTGCGTAGTTAATGAGGCTTGTAACTTTCCTTCGGAGATTCGGAGATTAGCGGCGTTCTCCTCTAAGTTGTTACAAAGTTTTGGCATATTTTTTCCAAGACAGCGTGTTAATGTGCTGTAAGAATTTATAAGGTTCTTTTACATTGAAGAAAAAAAGTGTGTGTGTACTTATGCACCCGCGTTAGAAGTTATACTTCTTTGACGTAACAAGATAAAAATCTTTTTAAATAACGCGCCAAAAGAAGTATAACTTCAATACCTTTCGCCTCATTCTACGTTCAAAATTCAAAACTATTATGTTGACTATAGCTAACTTCAGGGTGTCGGTTTTTTGTGACGGTGTGCGCGCGCATCGTAAAAATTTACTCTCATCATTTTTCCCTAACACGCCAAAAGAAGTATAACTTCAATAATATATTATTTAAACGACTTATGACAGTAATGAAGATACTTTGATTTTATTGCTAAAAGTTTCTAAAATCGACGATGAATTGAAGAATTAATATTATTTTATTCAGAATAATATATATAAAACTTAATTAAGAAAGATTAGCTATAATCTAATTTAGGAACCGTGATATTCTGAAATTATTTTCAGAAGTTAAACTATGCCTCTATAGCACAGTTTGTGTTACGAAAGTACCATAATTATACTATAATCCACATCTGAAAATAATTGAATCTTAGAACCTGCAACGAGTAACTATCAAAAACAACCCCGAACGTAATAGATGTCATATACAAGTTGAAAACTGAAACGGTCACAAAACCATCTCTAAATGAATACTCCGCACCCCATATAAAAGACCTTTAAGGTATTAGCAGGAACTTTATCTGATTATTTAGTTAATACATTAGCAAACAAACGACTAACAAGGGACTCTGAAACGTACGCGTAATCAAACAAAAAGTTGTTTTCAATAGTCAGGCTTTGGTACGCGGGACTCGCCACGATTGTCTTTTATTTGAATATAAAGATGTTTTTGTTGTTATTTTACATTCAATTAACCATTTAATTAAACGGAATGATTGTTTTTGGAGTAACATGTTAAACTAGCGTTTGCTCGTGACTTTATCCGCGTATGTCTTGAACCGGAATCAAAATTCAGGATTTAGTCTAAGTGGCTAATCCAATTCTCCTCAGTAATTTCTACGTTTCCTTCACCTTAACATTTTATAAAAATGTTGCATTTATAATATTAGTAGGATTTTGAGTTTATTTATACTCTAGAGTCTTTCAATTTGGGTTTTTCTATTCAATATCAGCCCGGAATCTGGAATTTGTGCCCGATATGGCGATAGGCTCGTCGCCTATCACATCATGGGACGGAATACGCACGGCGATAAGTGTGTGCACTAGTTGCGCCTCTGCCTATCCCTTCGGGGATAAAGGGCGTCAGTGTATGTCTGTCATGTCTGTAGAGTCTTCGATTTATAGTTTTCCAGTTTTTATCTTGTATATTCCTACACTTACCATTCGCCTCTATAATAAAGATATTGTATTTCATATAACAGTCAAGCCGTTTTATATCTAAAGTTTCAAAATTATCAATAAGATCTAATAAATCTCAGTCATCTGTCTAGACTAACATCTATTTACTACGATCACAATAAAACCCCTAAAATCTGTACATTATTTACTATCTATCTTTACAGAAGCGAATTCAATTTGTATCCTATTATCCTTAAGAACCCACCAGGCTCTATAATAGATACTTCGTTAAGCCGTATATATTTTTATTTCGTATTTTGTCTAATGTATTCATATCTTATATATTTATGGATTTTCCTACCCCATTTTGTTTATAAAAGGATGGAAGCCACTCGCAAAGGCCTAAGTATATTTTATGTACAATTGTATTAGGAGAGAGAGCGAATTGAAAGGTCTTCGCATGTGTAATGCAAGGACGAACTGTCACATCACGTTGTGTTTTTTTTTTATTTCTTAATGGGCTCACGTTTGTCCGCTATCCGCCTGATGTAAAGCTGATGTTGTTTTTCTATGATTTATCATTTTTTTCTTGCTTTAACTTTTCGATGTAAGTAGATGTTTTTTTTATTAATTAATCTAAAAGTGACGTACAAATTAACTATTCCAACTTACTTTGGCAGAGAATCGTTAAAAGCACAATTATAACCATGATTTAGCTACATTGCTCAAATCATCAAATTGATATTTAATTACTTCGCAAACACATCTCCGATACACATTACTGTAAAGCCAGCATCGAGGCCAAGATAAATCACTTACCGATAAATCAATTTGTAGGCAGCAAGCAGCGATATCTTGTATTTAATGTCATTAGATGATTAATCACTGGTAATAAAGATCAATATGCTTCGTAGAGATGCCGTAGTAGTTCAATGAGTTTGGAATTGTGATGCATGAGTTTGCACTTTTGTACACACACACTCATGCCTTTCATCCCCAAAAGGATAGGCAGAGGCGCAACTAGTGCACCCACTTTTCGCCGTGCGTATTCCGTTCCATGATATGATAGGGGGCGAGCCTATCGCTATATCAGGCACAAATTCCAAATTCCGGGCTGATACTGAATTTAAAAAACCCAATATCACTTTGCCCGACCCGGGAATCGAACCCAAGACCTCAGCATTGCAGTCGTACCGTAATACAACTACGCCACCGAGGCAGTATTAGGTAATAATAAGCTTTTTACAATTCCTTTACTAATATTTATTACACACGGCACGTCTACATTTTTTTAGGGAGGACACCAAAGAGAAAAAGGAAAGTTTAATAGACAAACAACACGAAAAGGAACATAGACAATTAATAGGGATGTGTGGATGTATATTGCCTTCCAACACCCTCCCTCAATATATACACACACATTCTGCATATACACATATTTCAACAATCATTTTTACACTACTTTTCATCCCGGGAAAACATAAAGCGGGACTTTTATCCCAGAAAAACTTTTTAACGTGGGCGGAGCCGCGGGCAGAAGCTGGTATCATATAAACATAATTATGTATATTGTATCTAGGTTACCGCATCGCGACTATGTCGGTCGGGTAATAACTTAATTGTCAATATACGTACGCGGCGGTATAATCAATTGTATTACTGCTACCATTATTTGTACACGAATACCACGACTGTGATATGTCTTGAGAGTATAATATGAGAATTATTTTCAGTGACTTGCAGACCAGATTACTTATAAACGCAAATGTGTAAAAAATATTCTCGATGCATTTACTAACATACACTTAAATTGTTACCCAAATATCACCCTAACTATTTTTTTTTATGATATAGGGGGCAAACTAGCATACGGTTCACCTGATGGTAAGTGATCACCACCGCCCATGAACATCTGCAATACCAGGGGGCACAGAGATGCGTTGCCGGCCTTTTAGGTGGGAATACGCTCTTTTGTTGAAGGGCGCCAGGTCGTATCTGTCAGGAAATGCTGCTGGCGGCAATTGGTTCCATAGTTTAGTAGTAAAACTAAAAACAGTTTTGTTACCAAGTTTTAATTTACGCACACTAGTGAGCACTACATTACGCACACATCCTAAGCGAGCCTTTATCCGGCTTATTATGTGAGGGAATGTTTACCAATGCATTCATGAACGCGATCCGCCACACCTGGCTCATGCACGAACCTCGGGTATCAGAACGTAAGCTGAAGGTTTAACGTAGGTGCGAAACTTATATCGGGTTTTCATAATGACTTCTTATATTTACGTGAATGTTAGACATTGAAATAAAACTATTTTGCGGATTTTATCGCGGTTTTTTTAATTAATATTTCTTCCCGACGTTTCGAAGGCTTTGCAGCACTTCGTGGTCACGGGGCGGTCTGAGGTGTTGGTGGTCCGAAAAGTTAATGTTACAATATCTACCTTGATTTTTTAATTATAAATTAGAAAAAAAGAACAAAAACAAAATGTTAATTTAAAAAACCGCGATAAAATTCGCAAAATAGTTTTATTTCTATATCCTACCCCTTGGAGAATTAAAGGCGTGAGTGTGTTCGTGTGCGTGTGTGTATAATTGTATTAAAAATTAAAAATATATTTCATTATTTTGTTACACAACATTTTATTGCACTACATTTTTTATAAGTTGGACAAACACAAGGCCAGAAGAGGAAATCCAAGTCGCTATCCCTCGTAAAATAAGTTGCAGTGACATTTTGAAGTGGAAAAGTCAGTAACTTTGATATAAGTAACGAGTGTACGTGACACTGGGAGCTTTAGTGCGCCGATTAAAAGTTTAATGTCGAATGGCAGGCGTGGCGCACTATTGGCATGGGCGTATATAAGGGGGGCGTTCAGGGTATCCGGACCCCCCCCCCGCTTAGCTTACAATAAACCACGCTACGCCACTGACCGCTGACATTTTGGCGATCCGGACCCTTAGATTTTATGATTGGACTACCAAACATGTCCACACTCTAATATATTAGGTGGCGTAGTTGTATTGCGTACGCGTTACTAGTACGATTTGCGCGCTGAGGTCCTGGGTTCGAATCCCGGGTCGAGCCAAAAAACATTGTGATTGGGTTTTTCCATTTTAAAAAAATCAGTCGCAGCTCGGAGTCAGGAAGTTGGCGGTGTGATACCCCCGTGCCTCGGAAACCACGTAAAGCCGTTGGTCCTGCGCCTGATCTCTCTCCGGTCATGTCGGATTGCCGTCTCACCGGACTATGGGAGTAAAGGAATAGCGAGTGCATCTGTGTATTGCGCACACACTTGTGCACTATAATATCTCCTGCGTACCTGGCTGATCTCCGTTGAGATTGGCCGCTGTGGCCGAAACTGGCTAGGAGGATTAGATATTTACCCGAGATGAAAAGTAGCCTATGTTACTCACTAATATAGCTTTATACAGGTTCATTGTTACATTGCATTACTAAATGAAACCACATATTCGTCTTTACCTCTTGTAACATCTTGCCAAAAATCATCCAAGAATAACGAATATTATTGTCAAAAATTCCGGTTGTAGCTTTCAAATTTTTTGATCATTTTGTAGTTTAGTGCAAATATGGTGTGTGCGAAAGTGTATTTCTGAATGAAAGTATAATGTTGCCGCTGCGACGAATTATCTTAGAGCAGTAGTAGTGGCATGAGGGCGTGTAAACTTAAAGTTACTTTTTATTAATATTTATTTTGTTCGAAACTTACACTTTTTTATTTTAAGTTTATTGTTAAAATAACTTTATGGAAATCATTATTTTCGACAAGATAAGTACCTATGTGATTTCATTTGTTAAAGCAATGTCAAAATGACCCTGTATTGGTGAAAGAATTTTTCAAATCGGTCCAGTATTTTAGGAGCCTATTCAATGCAAACAAACAATCTAATCTTTTCTCTTTAAAATATTAGTATAGATTAACCTCTACAACAAACTTAATCTTAAAATATTATTCATAAACAATGCTTCATTTCTAGTGACGGGAAAATAAGTTTTCACATATTGAAGTAAACTGATTATACTCTAAAACTATTGAATTTGGGATTACAGGACTTGTAATTAATATACTTACTAGTATAGCTCTTTACATATTAGACGGCACACACAACATAACATATTATCAACGCCTAAAAGAGACTATCCCGCCCTCACACTCGCCACTGCAACTCCCGTATGCTGGGAACGGCAGTGGCACACATTTTATGACATTAGCCACTTGAAATCCACTGCTGAACATAAGCCTCCCCTACTCCAGATGGACCTGTTGAAAGCGGCCTGCATCCAGCTGGTAAACAATAAATATTGACAGGCAGGGATACGCTGGACATCGAGCTGTGAAATTCGGCGAGTCTCTGGCAGCACCAATAAGTCTTAACCCGCAACGAAATTCTATGGAATATATATATATATATATATATATATATAGAAATATCAAATGGATGGATAAGGAGGAGGTGTAAATATATTTTTTTCACTTCGAAGCTTGACAAGCAAACATTATCTAAGCAACAAATATACCTAAAATGAGATATAAAAGATAGAAATTCTATTCCAACCGACGTAATCACAAAGTGGCTTCGCAAATCACAAACATACAGGGTAATAAATAGGACATGACATTCTTATTACCTACAGAATAGATTTTCAATAACCGCACGCAAAATCGGCACTCTCAAGAAATTGATGTAATTTTTTGTAATACCTATTTCGGTTGCGTGTAAAGTGAAGCGGTTAGTTTTTTTTGGTTATGTCTACGGAATAATGTCCGATTTTATACAAAATATTGTGGGCTGGCAAATAATATATAAAAATTGCGTGAAATTATTTATTGCAGAACCCACAGTTTCGTTAACGATACTGGTGTTGGTGCCATGCGGAATTCATTAAAACGTACGAAGATAATCAAAGCGATAAATTTTGCCGAAGACTTTCTGTTATATCCTTACACATCTGTTTTCATCTATGAAAAAATATATTATAATATGACATTTATATGGCTATGTCCATAATAATATATTTTTACTTTTTCTTTTTTTTTTGACATTTAAGTTCAATTTTTTTAGACATTTTGACATTGTTCAATTAAAGTGACGACCGATCTATAGGTATATATTACTATTAATGATTTGTAAACGTGGGTTAATGCATCATGAACGCCAATATATTTTTATTTGGTTGCTTCCAAATAGTATTTTATTTATATCTTAGGGCTACATCCATGCATACATTAACCTGTGTAATAATAATACTGTCAAATATACATTTGAAAAACAATGAAGAAAATCATGACAATTGATGACGAAAAAATTAAGCCCGGAGTTTCTTTCTGCCTTTCTTCTTCGGGTCGTCATCGCTTAGGTAGCTAGTGAAAGGCTGGTAGGTTAGCTAGGCTAGGACCTTTTTATCCTCGCCGGCGAGGACCGTGGCGTTTCCTTTCCTCGTAATGTAAAGATACTCCTTCCCTTTCTTTTATATCAGCTCCACTTCTCCTTACCTAGCCCTATTCCCGTCCCCAATGTCCGTGTCCTCTGTACCTATCAGCCCGTGCTGGTTGTTCATTATTTAATCTAGGTACTTTAAATTATTTAATTGGTATATGTACCTTTGTTATTGTCTCTACCTTGTCATGACTTGTCATAAGTGCTTATTTATAAGCCTACTTGATCAATAAATGATTTTATTATTTTATTATTTTTATTTTTTATTTATGTTTTCTCGCTGATAAATAGTAGTAACCTTTATCAGTGGTTCGTTGTATACACTAATGCATAGACATCAGTGGCGAAGCGTCCATATAACCCGATTCCTATCGGCTTCCCTTTTAAGTTTTGGGTACCTCACAATATATTAGTTAGTAAATTATAAATTTAGAAAATACTAAGCTAGGAACAATAATAATAGTTACAACTAACATTAATGATCACTTAATAATGACATCTATCGGCCATCTGCCTGTTGTTTGTCAACATAATCGATATCGATGTGTTATATTAATAAACAATGTTTAAGTAACGTTAGATGGCGCGCCTTGTATTTCTTTTCCTAGAAATTCCGTTACCAATATGAAATTGTGGAGCCACGGGCGCGAGGTAACCCGCTGGCCACCGGGTTCATGTCGTAGTATGTTATTGGACATAGGTGGCAGCACTTTCTAAGACTTTCTATGACTTGCTAGCTCTCTCTGTTCGTCGGAATCGCGCCAGAGATATGGGCAAAGGGAACCCGAGCCTGCTCGGCTTCACGTTAACCGACTATGTATTGTTGTCACTTTTTACGTCATAATTTATTATGATACCGATTTACGATGTCTGTGAATTGTCAAATTCAATTTAATTATTGACAGTTATGTGTTGTTTAGAAGTTGTTTTTTAATTAGTAAATACAAATTAATGTAGTGCTATGCTATGGAAATTACTGTTAGTGATTAGTGTAGCGTCTCCTTTCACGTAAGTATATTATTTGTTTGTAAATCTGATTAGTTTTTAATTTCAGACATGAAATGTTTGTTAGAAGTAAATAATAGTGATATTTTATGAATTTAAAGGGCACGCCGATACCAAGTAAAACTTTACGAATAACGTTGATTATTTATATAGATAATATGAGGTATTTATGAACACATTAACTGCTGGTCTGTTTGACGAATAACATATATTTTGTTAGTAGAAATTACATTTACTTAGAAAGTTATAACAAATTAATAAACAAATGTAGGTATTAGATATCGTGATTATATTTCTAATACTTATGCTGTTCTTGTAACAATTTAGATTGTTGTATTAGAATTAAGACTAATCCACTATCGAAGTTTTAGTTTTCCGTTAAATTGACCTATACCGTGAATACCGTGCGATATGTTAACTGAGGCAAAAATAGGTTGCCTCGGGTTCCCTTTTGAAAAATTTCACCCTTCGCCACTGATAGACATATTTTAACTATTTAATGTAGCCACTATTTGTTGAAGCGGCGATAGCCTAGTTGGGAGTGGAACGGACTGCCGAGACGAATGTCCGCAGGTTCAAAACCCAAGGGCACACACCTCTGACTTTTCTAAAAAGTTATGTGTGTATTCTTTGTGAAGTATCGCTCGATTTAACGGTGAAGGAAAACATCGTGAGGAAACCTGCATACCCGAGAAGTTCTCTGAATTTCGAAGGTATGTGAAGTCCGCCAACACGCACTAGGCCAGCTTGGTGTACTAAGGCCTAAAACCCTCTCAGTAGTAGAGGAGGCCCGTGCTCAGCAGTAGGCAGTATATAATACAGGGCTGGTATGGTATGGTGGTGGTAATGTAGCCACTACTTAACTAAGGCTCCCCTAAAGCTCTAAATATATCAATAAATAAATTATATTTTATATTGATTCATTGAATCAAATAGGATACATAATTCCACACTACAAACTTCTTCCGTAACACAAAACATTCCGTTTTGCTGAGACCTCTTTCTTTACTACAATAAATCTGATCTAGATCGAACTGCTTTATATTCAAGGGCAAAGAAACGTAAAGTTTAGCTCGAAATACGCACAATATCTTATATTACTATTTATTGAACACACTCGTACACTTTAAAAACAATTTGCTTTGGCAGACAGCAATAAAATGTACTTACTTCAACAAAATAAGGTATAGGTACACTAGGTCCTGAAAAAAAATCTAAATCCTTTTTGCAATAAGTATATTTGTGAAGCATAATCGTACACTATATTAAAATGGACACGAGCATTGATGTTTTGGGTTTTTTAATACATCGATGGACACGAGCGAAAAATTATGACAATTAACATGAAGGAATCATATAGGTACCTGCATCAAAACATATAATATGTAGATCATAATACATATTTTAGAAAGAAGTTCTGAACAGAATAAAAAGTAATGAGGTAAGTAAATTATTGCATTGTCAATTAGTTATGAAGTTCAAGTTTTAGGTTTACCTCATCGTAAATTAGATCAAAAGTACCAAATAAGAATCCTCCTAGCCAGTTTCGGCTACGGCGGCCAATATCAACGGAGATTAGCCACTTGGCTTGCATACTTATGCAGGAGATATTATAGTGCACAAGTGTGTGCGCAATACACAGGTGCACTTGCTATTCCTTCACTCTCATAGTCCGGTGAGACGGCAATCCGACAAGACCGGAGAGAGATCAGGCGCAGGACCAACGGCTTTACGTATTTTCCGAGGCACGGGGGTATCACACCGCCAACTTCCAGACTCCGAGCTGCGACTGAGTAATTTTTAAGAAGGAAAAACCCAGTCACAATGTTTTTGACTCGACCCGGGATTCGAAACCAGGACCTCAGCGTGCAAATCGTACTCGTAACGCGTACGCAATACAACTTCGCTACCGAGGCACTCAAAAAAGTACCAAGTATACAAACTAAAAGTCTGTTAATAAAACATAGTAGTAAGTTAATCTACTGATATAAAACTTGCGTTAATGTGGTTTCCAATTTTAGGAAACAGCCTAATATTGCATTATAATAACATATTACACGATTCAATACAAATGTTGGCACAACATTTCAGTAAAGATTTATCTTGAAATATTTTCACAAGAAAAATATTCTATCGGACAATTGTGCCATTGTTTGACTTCCAATGAATTGGGAAAATTTAAGACGATTCCAATATTATTTGATATCTAGAGATAGGAGTCGAATTATATATTGAAGGTTTCTGCGAATCTCATACAATATATTTTGTCAGACAATCTACGACCTTTCCTCTAGATATTATTAGTCTAGAATATTCCATTATAATGTTATTTTGGATAAGAAAGAACAGTTTAGAAGAAATAGTTTTAAATAAAATTGATTAAAGTTTGCCACAAGAAATTATTACATTTGTGAAAATTGGCATTTATTTAAAATACATCTTTACTAATATTATAAAAAGAAAAGATTAGATTTATTGTTTGTTTGTAATAGATACACACTCAAAAACTACTGGACCGATTTTAAAAATACTTTCACCAATATAAACCTAGTCAAGTCTAGTTCTTCAAGCCGCGAGTGAATCGGTTTCTTCTGGGCAAGCGTGCTTCACCTTAGGCCGCATCATCGCTTAACATCAGGCGGATAGCGGATAAACGTGAGACCATATAGCATAAAAAAGAGTAACATAGGCTACTTTTTAGCCCAAAAGTTAGTCCTACTTCCTACTAATATTATAAACGCGAAAGATTTTAAGTATGGATGTATGGATGTCTGGATGTCTGGATGTATCGATGTTTGTTACTCTTTCTCGCAAAAACTACAGAACGGATTTCGATGAAATTTGGCACACGGGTAGATAATGTACTGGATTAACACATAGGCTACTATTTATCCCGGGAAAATATAAAACGGGACTTTTATCCCGGGAAAACTCATTCACGCGGGCGGAGCCGCGGGCAAAAGCTCGTAAACTATATACCTACTCACCTTTATCTCTCAAGAGTTACGCAGAGGCTCAACTCCTATGCTCCTACACTTAGACGAGCTTACATCCCGTCGCAACATGTCATATGAGTTGATCGTCATACCAGGCACAAATTTTAATCTTGTAGAACTTAGAGCCTTTCAAACAGGCCGGTATAATTGTGTCAACCACTCCGCTCGTGCATAGGAGTCACTGTCGTGCTCGTATAAAAAAGTGTGGCTTTTAATAGCTCGACCTGAGACCAAAATCTTTCAGTTACCAATCCAGGTACGCTCATACCAAGGGTACTTAAAAAAAAAATAATGGTAATAATTCAAACAAAACCAAAATAAAGCCGGGTTATACAAATATCGTTGTCCTTGCTTCATGACGTTGCTGAAACAAAGCCCGCAATCCACTTACATTCGCGCTTTTTATGGCATACGGAAAGTCGATTGTTTTAGAACACCCATTTCTTGAGTTTACTTCCGCTTTTAGAATAAAAAATTGGATTTGCTTTGAAAACGTCGTGAGTTACTTTAAATCAAAATAACTCCTAAATACATTTCCTTTTGTCTTGAAATAAATTTTATTTAAATTTTACTACGAGAAGTTCTTTTTAGACGGAGGGTCTATTAAATCAATACATTGCAATGCAATGCAATCAGCCGTGTATTCCTATATACTGCCCACTGCTGAGCACGAGCCTTCTCTACTACTGAGAGGGGTTAGGCCTTGAATACATTAATTAAGTACAATATTGTTATATGCTTTATAAAATTAATGAGTATGAGTAGGTAAGTGCCTGTTTTGTTGCAGAACGGACCTCCGGTTTAAAGGGGATATTATTAAGGAATTATTTCAAAGTAACATTTTAATTGATGAGATATTTATATGAAACTCATATATTATCATTCTAGACATTATTCTAGCCCACAGTAGCATAACTTACATCAAGAGTCTTTTTTTATTTTTGGTTTCGCGGAGAAAGTGCGTTACCACTACCGCCCGGCCTTCGTGGGGGGCGACCGAGCGGTTATGTTGGGTTCACCGTGCCTTACGACTCGGCGTTGAGCCGCCCGGAGAGATGGAAAACGTCGGGCGACCGCCGGGCCGAGTCCCTAACCTATGTACAACGCACGGCATACCAACTAAAACTCCGCGGTGGCCATCTTCGGCGCATTAGAGACGGCTGCGGGCTTCCTCTGACGAAAAGTATCTAAGTTGTCGTCCGCAACCGCCCCTGCGCGGTGCCGCCTAGTGCGGCCCGTCTCCTGTTGTGGGGGAGCTCAGAAGCCCCCGCGCACCAAAGGACGCTCTCAGCGTCAACGGCAGCGTGAGGCCTACCTGCCACGCTGCCGTCCATCACGGGGGTCGCAACAATGTGCTGAATGATACACAAAACTAAGGACGGACAGCCCCCTGCCGCCCGCCCGCGACCCCCGGTGGCCCCTATTAGTCGCCTTTTACGACAGGCAGGGGATACCGTGGTGGAATTCTCCAAACGCCCCCAATCCACAGGGCGGGAGACGCCGGTCAGTCGTCCACCCGGCGCCTCCTTCGTCTCCTCTGGCGGCGGGACGGATCTTCGCGCTCCCGATCCCTCTCGGCACTCTCCTTCTGCAAGATGACCACCTCGCAGAAGTGGGCACGCCAGGCCTCCCGACTGCCGACCATGGAAGCGACCACGGCCGGCAGCGAGAGGTCTCCTCCGACGATTCATCAAGAGTCTCACTTAAGTAAGCGTAACTGCCTTGAGCATCATTCAGAATTCCGCCCACTGCG
Source organism: Sphinx pinastri (assembly GCA_947568825.1). Classification (NCBI taxonomy): domain Eukaryota; kingdom Metazoa; phylum Arthropoda; class Insecta; order Lepidoptera; family Sphingidae; genus Sphinx; species Sphinx pinastri. The sequence continues at coordinate 5,149,099 of OX387623.1, forward strand.
ATAACTTTTGACTAAAATATACAGGATGAGACGTGGCATACATCAAACATCATATTAGTTTGTGTACCAGGTTCATTTCTATGAAAGAAAAGTTTTTAAAGAGAAATACTGTTGTCAGTTGTATCTTCAGCATAAATGGGAGGGTCGAAATGTATAGACAACTGACATAAAGTAACAATAAAGCCAAAGAAAATACTTCTATTTAACTTCAAGTTTACGCATCTAAAATTATCTACGCAGGAGTGATCATACTGATTTCTTTTGTTTAGTTTTCGGATTTTAGGGCGGGTTTTTTCTTTAATTCGTGATCGTATTCATCAAATGACTCGCTTTTTTCTTCCTCTGATATAAAACGATTATTCTGTACATACTGATTAAAAACAACACGTACATTGTTTCCAATTCTATGTTTAGGAATAACATTCGCGAAATATATCCAGTACTAGGAAAGGTCCCAAGATAAACATTTGAAAATACTGTGGATATAAAGTTTATACTTCACTCTATACTGGAGTGAGCGAACATTCTCTTTCATAAATCTACGTACTTTATGGACTTCCTTCACAGTATTTTACGAAGCTTTTGCATTCGCCTTTATACTTCGTTTATCTGAATTAGGTTGGAAATTGTAAGGATATTGGTGGATGGTTAATTTAGTTTAAGTTCGGATTGTGAAGAATAACTTTGTATAATTATATAAGTACATTTAAAATCGACAATTATTGAACTTCAAACATAATAATAATAATATAATTTAATCCCTTCCTAGCCGATTTCGGTCACAGCGGCCAATCTCAACGGAGATCAGCCAGGTGCGCAGGAGATATTATAGTGCACAAGTGTGTGCGCAATACACAAGTGCACTCACTATTCCATCACTCTCATAGTCCGGTGAGACGGCAATCCGACATGACCGGAGAGAGATCAGGCGCAGGACCAACGGCTTTACGTGCTTTCCGAGGCACGGGGGTATCACACCGCCAACTTCCTGACTCCGAGCTGCGACTGAGTAATTTTTAAGATGGGTAAACCCAGTCACAATGTTTTTGGCCCGACCCAGGATTCGAATCCAGGACCTCAGCGCGCAAATCGTACTCGTAACGCGTACGCAATACAACTACGCCACCGAGGCAGTCAAACATACAACAATTTCGAAGGTAAATATGTTAAGTCTACTAACCAGAATCCTCAGGCGTAAGACCTCACTAACTTACTTTGGGCCCGCGAAACGAAACGATACATACCACGAAACGCATTTCAATACAAGCTGCAGTTTTTTCTTCTTATCTTTAACATCACAGAAACAACAAACTTCACAACAATACCAACTCTCAAACGTTCTTATTCCACTAAACCGTACTCTTTCTATGTTATTTGCCGGGAGCGGCGCTTTTGTCGGCCACTCAAATTTTACGCTATGCGTCGTCCCACTTCGCGACTTTATTTTTGCTCTAACGACTGTTTTATTGTTGCTCGAGGCAAACGGAACGATGCGAAGAGAGAAAATTACAGGAAAGATAATCTAGTTTTTTATAGCTTCCATTATAGTATTGCACTGGCTTACCGGCGATATAAAATGACAACTTCTCCGGACGCGATCCTCCCCGGTTTTATTTTTGTTTTAATGAGAACCGAGACCGTTTGAATCTCGTTAAGGTTTTATAGAGTTTTATTGAGTAAATCAAGTGTTCGCGCATTGAGTTTCACCTCTTTATACGCCTACGCCTGGTCTGGGTGTGGAAGTAAAATTAAATAGCTTCATAAGAAGTTAAAGGCAATCTAACTTTGAAAGAAAATTTGTGAAGATAATGGATTTTACAATCATGTCATTAATTTGGAAACTCATCAATAGCAGGTACTTAGTTATTGTATGGATATTATGAAATCCTGTAAATGATAATATGACAAAGTCAAACCTATAAACCACGTCCTACCCTCATATGCATATTCAATTTAAAAATCGACATTTTATTATATTCTGCTTACGAGGCACGCCGTTCGTCGCATAATCTCATCTTATTACGCCATAAAATTTGTCCTAATTCCCACTTTAGCAGTTCAAGTGCCGTCGATTCAGCAATTTCAATCACGTTCAGGGATTCCATTCCAGTCATTAGAGGCTAGTGCACTCCAACCCAATGTATTTTTAGTATATAAAGTATTCTTAGTTGGAACATGTAGGACTGGTTTTTCAATCCTAAGATGAAATATCTAGGTGTAGCTCGCGGCTTCGCTCGCGTGATTAGCCTTTCCCGCTACGAAAGTCCCTAGAACACAGTACGACGCCAGCGCCACCTACTTAAAGAATCAGATTAAAAATATCCATTATTTCCCATGGGAGAAAATTACCGGGATAAAAGTCTAGCCTGTGTTCCTGTGTTAATCCAGGACCTACCCGTGTGCCACATTTCATCCAAATCCGTTTAGTTGGTTCTGCGTTTATTTCAAACAAACTTTTTCACAATCTTTCGCATTTATAATATTAGTAAAATAAGATAAGATGTAAAGTATAATTTGTAAATGTTAAATGTCACTTATGTCAACGAAATATTTCAATTGTTTCATTTAGTCGGCTCATAATTTATTTGATGACAAAGGAGATGTCCGCTTTTTGTATTAGTGCTGGGCCTCAAAATCTAACAAGGCTCAAACTTTAGGGATATTAAAAGGGCAAAATATGGAACTTAGATCCATTAAAAAAATATTTTTAGATCCCTCCATTCATAAGCAACTTTTTTAAAAACGTTCATATTAAGTGTAGTTTTCAAGCCAAACAAAAACACATAAATCTCAAAATCGGAGGTGTTTAAAATTAAACGATTTATTGCAAAAGGCTAGTTTTCAGGAGTTCTATCCAAATATATGTAAATTGTCTTGTTTAGATTTTCAGGCCCGTTTTTGGACATGTACTTTATCTGATAATTGAAAAATCGACCCCTTTTCAGCTGTACCTATTTACTGAACGATTTTCCATATTCTCAAACTGTCGGGAAAGTCATGTTTAATCCGGTTATAGGATAAAGTTCCACAGCCATTTTGTAAATTGAACAATTTGACTTTCATTCGCTTTCAAACAAAATGTAGGACTGGCGACTTTTCGAGTGTGAGTTGGCAATTGTTTTTTCTACTCCGAGAGAGTTTCAATTTGAAGTGAACTTCGGAGTTTTAATTGTGTCTGCAAACAAAAATAGAGTCGGGCTTGTGTTTTTGTCTGTTTGGAGTGGCCTTCAGTTGGTCTCTAAATACTGTTCAACTAATATAATTTAGTTTTCATTATAAGTTTTGAAATTTGGTGATTGGATTTTATTTTGTAAGTATTAATTATATTTCGGATCTCGGGGTGCCTAGATTAAGAAATCGGTAACACTATCTACAATTAATATCTTAATAAAGTTATAGTATATATTATACTCATCTTATAGATCTCTCAAAATGTAAATATTTATGGTAAGCACTAAACGCCATGTAATTTCTTGATAGTTCTATAAACTTCTCAAATAATCCTTGTTCTGCTAAAGTGAGCTGCCATAATTCCAAAGCGCAAAAGTGAATAAATTCAAGCGAAGAAAACTTTAAACTTAATTCCTTGTATCTAGTTATGAAGTTTAATCTACAAGCTAAGACGTCAAACTCAGAGGAACTTAACACTAGGTAAGTTACAAGCGTCACTTGGAAAAGGGAAGTACCCTTGGCTCAAAACTTCTTGTCATAAGTTTTTGATTATAATTAAATGTGTAAAAACAATTCAAAATTCTAACATGAAATTGTAGCTTTTGTGAAAGAGTCTCTAATTCGCTTTTTCAAATCCTTACATATTATGAAACAAAGTCTTCCAGTCACGTCTGTCTGTCTGTCTGAATGCGATAAACTCAAAACTACTGAATAGATTTCGATGAAATTTGGTAAGGAGATAGTTTTAGACCCTGGGAATGACTTAAGCTTTTTATCCCGGAAAATCTCTTCCACGCGGGCAAAGCCGTGAGCAAAAGCTAGTATTCAGATAAAATATATATCTTAAGATACGATTATATTCTAGCTAAATTTATAAATCCATTTTGCTCCCAAAATAAACGATGCAATCTTGATAAAATTCGTAGTTAATAATATATTTGAATGAAATCTGATTAAAGCATAGATACGGCGCAATATTGGCTCCCGCCGAACAAAATCAAAGTTAATCGAGCATGTCACATAAAATTGATCCGTTTTGCATTACCATAAGATACCCTTATTCTATACCTGATCCTGAAACAATAGACTGCCGAACCCTGATCCCGTAAGAGGGCCCTCGAACTATTGCTTTGAAAAGGAGATTAGTATTATCATTAACGCGTATACATTGCGGATGTGGTAATAGGATATTTTCCTTGCGAAGGTTTTGTATGAATGGTATATTAGTTGAGGTTAGTTCTTTATCGTGGTGAATTACCAAAATTATAATTGCGTCGAAATATCTTATCAAGTGGTTGAAATAGTCCCATATATTATCTTTTACAATAACTAATATTATAAACGCGAAAGTTTGTAAGAATGTATGAATGTATTGATGAATGAATGAAACACTTTACTGTACACCGCATACAGCAAAACGAATACAATTATTGTTTACAGAAAATAAAAATAAAAAATACGAGCGACAATAGGCGGTCTTATCGTTAAAAAGCGATCACTTACAGACAACCCGTATGTATGTTTGTTACTCTTTCACCCAAAAAGTACTGACCGGATTTCGATGAAATTTGGCACACGGGTAGGCTATGTCCTGGATTAATACATACGCTACTTTTTATCCCGGGAAAATATAAAGCGGGGCTTTTATCCCGGAGACAATATTTTAAAAACAGACCAAAAACCCGTCCCATTACACGTACCGTTCGAGGACTTACCAAGTAAAAACCAATTTCAAATACATTATAGGCTCACCTAAAGTATTGGCTCATATTCTCCATTGAAGAATATCGTATTATGTCTGGAGAACGCTGACATCACTTACCTTTTTATGAAGTCCTAGTGGCTTTGTAGGTTCATCCATTTGATGAGGTATTCGAATATACAATCAACTTCGACTTGGCTTTCACTGAAATTAACAAGAATCCGGAATCAGAAGATATGGATAAAGCTTTATTTTTAAACTTTGTTATTGACTACTTATGATCTATGTGATCAAATTGCTAAAGGGGCTTTTCTCGTTTATCTAGTCTAATCACGTAATGGCTACAGACTGGGAAGTCTTGAGTTCTACTTCCAGATAGGGCAACATTTTGTGTATTTTTTTCTAACACGATTCCATCGTGTTTGGATCCCTCAGAGGAAGTTGCTATCAATCGGTTGTAAAAACTAAGCAAAAACGTTTCGGTGTCGTGTATGAAAGTATAGTCCACGAACGATCTCTGAGGAATCGACGGGCGGAGAAATGGACGAGTGCGCGCCGCGTCCCGTACACCACATACATTCCCAGTATCAGTGTTGGGCTTAGCGCGAGACTACGCTAATGTCGATGTCGTATCATTCATTTTCATTTTGAGCATTTTTTACGGGCAAATCACAACTTATATTAAAGTTGCATCATTTATAATGTAACTTCATTGAATAGCCATTGGTTGTTAAATAAATTTCTTCTTCTTCGTCGTTTCCTTCATGACTGAAGGTCGTGCCCGCTTTGGTAAGCCTTGGTGGTGGCGCTGACAAGCTGCTTCCACTCCACCCTGTCTTGTGCCTGTCGCAGAGCATCCGTAACTGGGATCCCCATGACCTCTCTGATGGTGTCAGACCATCGGGTAGGTGCTCGGCCTCTAGGTCTTCTGCCATCTACACTACCCACCATAACCAGCTTATCCAGGTTGTCTGACTGTCTTCGTGCTACATGGCCAAAGTACGAGAGGATCCGCTGGTAGCAGATTGTGGAGAGTCTGGTTTTAATGTTTAGCTGGCTGAGTATGGATATATTGGTTATTTTTGCAGTCCACGGTATGCGCAACATTCTCCTCCAGCACCACATTTCGAAAGCGTCGATCTTTCTCCTGTCCATAGCGCGGATCGTCCAGGACTCGGATGCATACAGGAAAATAGAGAAAACTAAAGTTCGTACCAGTCTCATTTTAGTGACATTGGAGATGGTTCGACTCTGCCAAATTCTGATGAGCTTGCTCATTGCACTCTTAGCCATCTGAGTTCGCCGTCGTATCTCGAACAGGAAAATAGAGAAAACTAAAATTCGTACCAGTCTCATTTTAGTGACATTGGAGATGGTTCGACTCTGCCAAATTCTGGTGAGCTTGCTCATTGCACTCTTAGCCATCTGAGTTCGCCGTCGTATCTCGATCACTGATCAAGGAGCCGAGATAAACAAACTCACTCACCATCTCCAAGTTGGACAATAATCCTGTCTGCCGGAGCTGGCCCGCTCTGTCCACGCACATGACTTTAGTCTTTGCCCTATTAATTGAGAGTCCGATCAGTTCGCTTTCCTGCTCCACTCTCTTAAACAAATAATTCCAAATAATTCCAAACAATTCCAACATTCAAATAATTCCTAAATATAATATTTTATTTTGCATTGAATGCATCTAAAAAATATATAATGCATTTTCGCCATTAGATTTTACTTACATCGATAAAGTAAATTTGATGTATTCACTACAATAAGTCATAACGTCAACATTCTTTTATAAATTCCTCAGAGCTCGCGCGCAGACTGTATGTTGCGTCGACAGCTGGAGGGGAATAAAGCAAGATGAACGAAAGAATTTATATACATAATATGTATAGTATTGTTGATATATCATTTTATGAGGAAATCTTTGTATAATTTAGCATAACATATAAATACTAATAAAAATATTCAGCCAACATTTTATACACCATTGCATCGCACTAAACATAAGTTAATACTTAAATAATGTACAAATTAATTAAAATCTAGAATACAGACACGACTTTGTTTTATGGTGTGTTAGCTGAAAATCCTCTCAATAATTGTGCAACCACTCAATGGGACAAAACGTACGTGGCTATGACATGAATTATTTCGACTCGAATTCGACGGAGGAACCTTCCTGACAGGCATTTATCTCCGGCCTTTGATTACAACGGTTCGGTTGGCGGAATTTGAATTTATTGCGAGATCATTTCATGTACTGCCTCGGTGGCGTAGTTGTATTACAGTACGACTGCAATGCTGAGGTCTCTGGTTCGATCCCCAGGTCGGGTAAAGTGATATTGGAATTTTCTATTCAGTATCAGCCTAGAGTCTGGAGTTTGTGCCCGATATGGCGATAGGCTCGCCCCCTATCACATCATAGGACGGAATACGCAGGGCGAAAAGTGAATGCACTAGTTGCGCCTCTGCCTACCCCTCCGGGGATAAAATGCGTGAGTGTGTATGTATATACATACATACATACATACATATATATGTATGTACATTTCCTGTAATACTCGCAGTTAAGTGCAGTACGGGGGAAAGGAGAGTTTATGTAACATTTTGACATGATCTTATATCTATTCTCCATGATTATGACATTGTATACCTAAAAGTCTGTAGTAGTTACTATCGCATCATCGACAGCTTGCTATATGTCTTGATATCTATTCTCGTTTGGGGATGTAATTTCATAAATCTCTTCTTAGTATTCATCTACATTATGTAATGTATATAATATAGTATTTAATACTAAACTTACTGTTCTAAGCTGTGTGTTGTAAAGTTTTTGAGGCTATCCCGCCCTAACACCCACCACTGCAACTCCTGTAAGCCAGGATCAGCAGTGGCACGCATTTTATGACACCAAGCGGTGAAGCTCGGCGAGTCTCAGGGAACACTAATCTGTCTTTAACCCGCAACGACATTAATCAAATAGAAAGATAGAGAGGAGTTGGAAATATTAATTTTAAAGTTTGTCTGATTATAATAATTCTGTCAGTATTAAGATTTTTTCGAGTAGGTATGTATATAATTGCTAAGACAATACAATTCTTACCTACGTCAAAAATGTACAACATATGAAAGCGCAATACGACAAAAAATATACGTTTCTTTCCCAGTAATATATTGCTGACCCATGTTAGACGTAGGCAAAATATCAGGCAACTAAGCCAGATATTGGATTTTTCTAGCCTCACACAACTTAGGGTCTTGATACATGACCTTGCCATTTATTTTAGCTTTTGGATCTCTGAATGATTGAGACGCTTATATTAAGTGTCAGGGATCCTAAAATATTGCAGGTATTTTTGGTGTAATTTATCTTTTAAAGGGTGCTTTAAGCAATAAGGAGCTAACATAAATGGTCGAAAACTTTAAATCTATATGAAATGAAATGAAATTATTTATTAGAATCCATAAAATGTTACACATTACTTAGATTCAGTCAATTTTTACTCTACGACCAGTTCGGAAAGCAGTTTCCATCAGAGAAGAACGGGCAAGAACTCTAGGGTTGCTCTTTTCAAAATCAGTTCAAAAGTAGGTAAATTAGGTACAGTGTATAAAACAAAAAGAAATATATACAAATTTTTATTTTGTTTAGAGGAGTTCGTATATTTACTTGCATAATAATAAATTCTCAATTCCCATCTGAGTGTACAACCCTCTTAGGAATCACGAAATAATTAGTTAATCCATGCTTGTCCAATACAGGTATTATTAATCATTAGTTCTTAGACATAGTAAGTGAAATGGGCAGACCAGTCTACAACAGCAGCACCCGTTCACGAGTATGACGCATTTGCCAGCCATCGACCTCCTTAACCATGTTGCAGGGAAGTGGCCGACCCGGCACATGACGCCGCCGCAGGCACAGACAGTTAGTGTATGACTGTATGTCATACCCAAGCCATTTACAATGATTTATATTATATTACTACGGAAAAATACACACATATATTATATACTAATATTATAAAGCTGTAGAGTATGTTTATTTGTTTGTTTGGGTGAACGCGCTAATTCACCAATAAGATGCTACATTACTCCCGGGTGCAATAAGCTACTTTTTATCCCGAGAAAATATTTTAAACCCGGAAAAACTTTTTCACGCGGCGGAGCCGCGAGCATCACCTAGTATGATATTAAATGAAAATTATAACGTCTCAACAAAGTGGTCAGAATAATAGTTACAGAATCAAATATAGATGAAAATTACGTGAAAACCGGATCCACTTTATTTTTTATCTCACTTGGTTTTCTTGGTTTTATGACATACAATTAAAATGTTTTCAGGTTAGTACAGTAATTTCCACATACCAAAATAGCTAATAAAGCGGCGATAGCCTAGTTGGTAGTGCAACGGACTGCCGAGACGAATGTCCGCAGGTTCAAAACCCAAGGGCACACACCTCTGACTTTTCTAAAAAGTTATGTGTGTATTCTTTATGAATTATCGCTCGCTTTAACGGTGAAGGAAAACATCGTGAGGAAACCTGCATACCTGAGAAGTTCTCTGAATTTCGAAGGTATGTGACGTCTGCCAACCCGCACTAGGCCAGCGTGGTGGACTAAGGCCTTAACCCTCTCAGTTGTAGAGGAGGCCGGTGCTCAGCAGTGGGCAGTATATAATACAGGGCTGGTATGGTATGGTAAAATAGTTATTGTCCTTCCATCTTTTGAGGCCGGAAGCATCGTTCTACAACAATTTTGGTATTTGTTTGTAATTAAGATCATTAAACTTCAGGGGAGTGACTGGCCCGTTTGCCCAATATTGCTCGACAGTTTTCTTTATAAAAATCAAAGCTAAATAATTTACTATATATTTTATTCGTGACAAAAATACCTTCTCCGTCTTTTCTTAAATAATCCAGAGGTTTCGAATATTGTTTCACTTGTAACGTAGCAATTATTATCTTTTTATGAGATAATTAAGTTAACTTCCGGTTTGAACGGAGCTTCTTCTACGGGAAAGTTAAAGTAACTTTATAAAAGTGAAATTGCCTTAAAAAACATGTTTTTCCTGCCTAGATCGAAATTTGTCTCAAGGTTTCCGCATCTTTGAACTTAACCTTCCATAAGACCATTTATAAAACCATGTATAAGATTATCCTTTATAAGATTCACGGAGCTAAGTAGCACAAATATTTTACGAATTTTGTGAAGGTGATTTTGTTAGATAAAAAAACACATTTTACTAATGATCCGAATAGATAGCGAGCTGACGAAAATATTTTTGTAACATTGTCGACATTCTGTTGAACGTTCGTTGAAACTAAGGGTAAATTCAAGCGGAAATGTCTCGAGAGCTAGGAATGTTGTTCTGCCGGAGCAAAGAACTTATTGCTTGCGAGCTGCTGATTCCGAAACTCGCTGTCTAAGTTTATATTATAGGATAAGGGTAGACGAATTGCTCAAAGAAATTGCTTACATTACTGGAATTGTCAGGAGTTTAAGTATTCAATTATTATAGTGGGTTTTTTAAATTGAAATGTTAAATAAGTTTTTAAATTGGTAGTTTTGATGTAAATTATCGTTCTAATATAATGAAAGTAGAATTCTAAGTAGTGATATTTTTTAATAAAAAATATACCACATTCGACGTAATCGAATGTGGTATTTGGAGATTTAGTCCACAGACATTTTCATCACAAATCAATTATTATTAATACACAATACATACACAACACTTTAAAAAATATTTTTAATATATTGTTGATGCAAAACTTATTGTATTTATCTTTTATTTTCTTAACAATATTAGAATTATATCTTGAAACATTTTAAATATTGTTGGAAGCTCACGAAATATCATGAAAACTATTTTACTCTGCCCAAATTTCAACCACCACACGAAGTCACGAATTACTGAAAGCACTTAGCTAGTATCAATCAATTTGCCCTCACCGCATTGGCCTCCATAAATTTTCCCTTAAACCGTGAGCTGTCCACAACCCTGCCTCAATCTTAAGTCTCCGATATCCTAACCCTTAGCACCAAACAAAACTTTTCAAGTAAACTTTGCAACTCGTGCGCGTAACATAAAATTTAGCACCAATGAAGTTCTGGGTAAGCAAATTTCTGTAATACCCGTAAATTATTAACTGCTTTACTTTATGCATAATTTTGAAATTTAACGGTTTGCTATTATGTTGTAATAATTTTAGATTTATAATTTAGAAGTTGAAATTACGTAAGATTTAGAGATGCTTTTATAAATTTATGTATGATGAACAAAAATAGATGATGTGATATAGATATCACATGTTTCTACCTACCTCTTTCAACATCTATCTATACTCCTGTTGCCTTTATTTTCTGGATCAATGCTACCTTAAGTGTTTATAGACGTGATAAAAAATATACTGCCTAGGTGGCGTAGTTGTATTATAGTACGAGTGCAATGATGAGGTCTCGGGTTTGATCCCCGGGTCGGGCAAAGTGGTATTGGATTTTTCTATTCAGTATCAGCCTGGAGTCTGGAATTAGTAGTCCCGATATGGCGATAAGCTCTCGCCCCCTATCACGTCATGGGACGGAATACGCATGGCAAAAAGTGGGTGCATTAGTTGTGCCTCTGCCTACCCTTTCGGGGATAAAAGGCGTGATTGCGTGTGTATAAAAATATTATATATTCAAGAAATGTATATAGCGTGGAATGTAGATTAAGCATTTAGTGTTTCGACAAACCGGTGTTAACTGAGACTACACTGTCATTCAAGTTAAGCCCGGAAGCCAACCACACTGCTACACCATATACATCCGCCAAGAATGCCTGCAACCCGCATTTGGGTAGGCCGAGATTACCTACACGGAATGTCGGACTGACATAGTCGAGAATACTACTCACTGTACAAAATATGAGTAGATTTTTGTTTGTTATTACATTAATTTATCGTAGGTACAAGTCATAGTCAGATATATAAGACTATCATATAATTCACGTTGCAACTGTCGCAGACTAGAATAATAGTGACTATACTAGATAGTCAGTTGTAGCAATTTACTGGAATTCCAATTTTTTGCCACGCCATCCAATATTTTAGTTGCCATCAGTCAGCCGCTATCGCCGATTTCGCACACCCGCTCTGGTTTCGGCCTTCATTCATCTCCCTATTGTGATAGTTTTTTAAAAATATTTTGGGAAATTTAGAACTGTCTCAATTTACATCAACCTATATCTCACGTTTGAAAATGAAATATATCCAGTAAATATTTTTTGTAATAAAACTAGAGGATTTTGATAATACATGAATCAATACATGTTCACGGAAAGCGAAAATTAAATATAAATAAATAATTTTTCATTTTTCTATTATTTCTATTGTATTTTATATATGGAGAGAACTGAAAAAAAGATTAAGTAAAAGCTAATCTTTGTTTACATAATATTTTTCCTTCCCTTAACTTTATACCCACTATAAATAGACTATTATTCAAATTGTTAGGTAATTTAGAAACCAAAGTTAATACTATTTTACCTCTTATTCCACGCCACTATCGCGCAGTTGTCGGACGAATTGCGTGAAAACAACCGAAATACATTTAAATATTGTTATTGATATCAAATTTATTCAAGATATTTTACTCGTTAAATTATAGTATATATTAATTATATGCGTTGAATTCAACATATCGTATTTAGTAGATAAAAATACAAGTGATTAGTCTTTATCTTATAAATAATAAGTTCTCTTCTTCTGCCGGTTAATTTGTAAATTAATGTCTTTTAGTTATCTCGATAATTAATTTATACCTTAGAAAACCATAATTACCAATTTTATTTATAAGATCTATTCATTCTTTCCACATATTACGATATAATGTTCTGCTATTAGCTTTTAAGTTAATTATATTAGTCTTTCAATTCCTTGTCCATAGTTTTAAAAGTGTAGTTCCTAACCAGTGTTTTGTTTTTCTCTTCTTCAGCCTTTGGAAGTCCACTGCTGAACATAGGTCTCGTCCAAAGATTTCCAGACCAACCTGTTAGACGCGAGCTGCATCCAGCGGGTTACTGCAACCTATACCATCTGTCCACCTTTTAAGAGGACGTCCAACGCTGCTGCTTGTCTTTCTCCCATAGAAGAAAATTACTATATGGTTGAATAGAATTCTTCTATAGTTATAGTAAGTGTATACAACACCAACCTTTCTGGGAATGCTACAAAAAGAAAACCACTTGTATTTATGCGATAACTTTGAATGCTTTATTGGATGAGTTTTAGCGATCGTGCTCTGTCCAGCCAATCAGAGCGCGCCACGTAGCTGCCGCACAAGACTCGAGTGCCGGAGAAACCGGTCCTTCCGTGCAGCACTCTAAAGTTGTCCATCACCATAACAGTACCTACAAAAATAGACGTGAGATTAGAATATTTTGTAAAGGCATGTAATAAGAACAATAAAGTACGAAAGGCATTATAATATTATTTATAGTTTGATACCCGATTTCATAGCTAGCTGATAAGGTCCTCGATAGCCTATTTGGAACTTATTCGCCAATTAAATTGCAGCTTTTGGTTTCACTGATTTCAAATAAAATTATCTGGCATGTGAAGGAAAAACATCGTGAGGAGACCAGCTTACCTCAGAAGTTCTCTATAAGAATTTCGAAGGTATGTGAAGTCTGCCAACCCGCACTAGGCCAGCGTGGTGGACTAAGGCCTAAACCCTCTCAGGTGTAGAGGAGTCCCGTGATCAGCAGTGGGCAGTATATAGCACAGGGTACAGCAGTAGTATAGCACAGGGTTGGTATGGTATGGTTTGTTAGTTTGTACCTGGTGTCAATTTAAACTGCCACTGACTCTTAGGGTCTTCATAGTAGTGAGACAAGTTTCGCAGAGAACGATAGTATAGTTTGCACTCCACGCTATTATTGAAGGCCATGGCTGACCGGTCGTAAACATTGAATCTGGAAAAAAGACATGTAGCCATAGAATGTTTCTATTGATTCCCGATGAAGTTATACATGTCGATACTATAATAGAACCAATAAAAGTATTTGTTGATATTGGAATACACTGCATCTCCCATCAGGTCTAGTGCAATCGCTTTGTTGTGCCGGGTTAAAAATTGCGTATGAAGACGTATTCGAAGTTATGGTAAACGGACTAACAAACAAAAATAACTTTGTTCAAAGTTTAGTATCGCTTGCTTTTGCTATAACAATTTGTCCAAATGATGTAAACAGTAAACATTAAGTGAGTTATAGGCCATTATTGTAACTCAAAGCTATGAATATTGTAGGTTTCTGCTGGTAATCCTAGCTTGGGAGTTTGGGACACTCGTGTCAAAGGTTTCCCAAAGTCTTAAGTTGTTACTCCAACACCGATTTATTACCTTTATGTATAAATAAACCATGAATTTACAAAGTTTAAATTAACCTGCTCCAATTTGAAAATTAAGGTAATAGTTGAACCAATTACTAGACTATCTGGTAGTCTTACCTAATTGTTATGATTAAGATTATTTTTTAAACCTTGTCTTACCTTATTTGTTTTAAGTCTTGTGTCTTCTTATCAACTTGTATCACTGGCGCAGCAAAAGCGTGGTGATGTCCTTCCTCTATGTACTCGGCTTCAACTTCAAATGTTGTGAGAAACTCATAATCTTCAGGATGGTCATCTTTCAAACAGTTAGCACCATAAAACCCATCAACTAAGATTGTCTCACCACCGATACCATTTGTATGCTCAATACAATGGAGGATCTGAAGTCTAAAAAAATAATTCAGAAAATAGTTTTTGAGGTAAAAATATTTATTAAAGCAACATTTTTTAAATAAGTTATTACTGAAATGTAAGTAGTCAATCTTTTTAACAGTAAAAGTGCTTCTTATCGAAATATACATTAGAAATATTGTTGAATGTACAATAAAAATCTTTTAACCATTTTGACGATCTTAGTGTGTTTGGCATAGTAGCTATAGTATATGTTTTAAATGGATTGATAATTACAATAATAAATGATGATTCTTCATTTTTTAATCGTCATTTATAACAAAATTGGATCTTTGAAATCTCTTATAAACAACTCGCAACTCAAATAAATTCTTGCGGTCTTTGTTCATAATAATTAAGACGCTTCATATACACCACAAAACATTTCTGAACACATTCACACACTCTTTTATTTAATAATACGATATCAAAGAAAGAACGTTTATTATCTCGTATATCGTGACATTTCCTAGAAAAGATTTTCTAAAAATATAAGACGCACGAGCCGAAACATCGTTTGTCGTTATTACGGTCAAAACTTGGATACCTCGTGAGGTCTTTATAAGGATTATTAGAATAAAATTGTTCACTGGGAAAAAAATCATATGTCAGACAAATCAAATCAATAGTACTTTCCGACGCTCAGTCAAACACATATTCACAGCACCAAAGTCAGATACAACTCCCATATCGTTTGTCTTACATTAGTCAATATAGTTTATTATTATTATTTTTCTTCTTTATATTCACGCACCTGCTGCTAAGTGCTTAGCTGTTTAGATCTAAATAGTAAGTAACAAAGATGTGTCAACATGGTTGGGATTGCAATCTGGAATAGTACCTTATGCTAATGTTACATCTTACAATGTATTTGATTGTTGTCTGTTTTGTTGTCCAAATAAATAAAATAAAATAAAATCAAACGCATACAACGTAATAATGAAGTCGTTCTATTTAAGTCTACTATTGAGTCGGATGTGGGCCAATTGAGAGGCATTATTTCAGATGTATTCAAAGGACGGAAGCCGAATGGCCGAGGAGCCGTGAACGAATTACTAAACAGAATTTGAAAGCGACCAAAATGCGAAGGCTTTCCGAACGAGCCTTGAAATAATAATGATTGAAAGGATCCAACTAAAGTGGGTCTCAAATATACGCGCTCTTAAAAAAATAACTAGCTTTATTATTGTGTAAATCAAAATGGTTTTCTTTCTCGGGACGTCTTTTTCTTTGACCATGAAAAGAATTGTATTGTTCTCACGCTTCAATTAATTTAACCATATTGTAAATAAAAGTCGTGGGTTGAAAAAAAAGCTCTTAAGGAAATTGATATTACTCGCAGTCACAATTTGTGTTCCATTTAACGAATATTTTTCTCCAGCTCCAGCTTTCTTTTTGTATCAATCCTCAATCGTTTTGACGAAGCGAGTGATTTGTTCAATCACATCTGATATATTTATGCGTAACGATTTCGCTGCTTTGAATATACCTACAGGGGCATTTTGCCATTGCGTTACTAAATGCAACCACATACTTATCTCCTTGAAAATAACACTTTCCATTAACCTACTCGAACCACAGAGAAAAATTAAAAAAATAATTAGTTTCGAACATAATAAATATCAATAAAATTTAACTTTAATTTAACAGGCCCTCAAGTCACTACTACTACTTACTCTAAGAGGATTCATCGCAGCGGCAACATTACACTTTCAATGAGAAATACACTCACGCACATGCCATATTTGCACTAAACCACAAAATGATAAAAAAATCAGGAAAGATATTTTTTTTTCACGGATGATTTTTGACGTAATGTTAGCAGAGGTAAAAACGAGTATCTGGTTTAATTTATTAACACAGTGTGCAAATGACCCTGTATAATTTAGTACAATACAAAGAAACATTATTATTTATACACAATGACTATGGAAGTAATTAGCTGGCAATTTAAATTAGGCACCGACTCCAAATATCTATATTATACATAAAGAAATCAGTGCACACACATACAAAAAAATATAAACACACGAATTGATAACCTCCTACTTTTGGAAGTCGGAAGACGAAAGGTCACTGACTCACTCATCACGAAATCTCAGAAGGTACAAGTGCTGGGAGGCTCAAATTTTGCATGGGGGTTCCTTTTAGGACGTAGGTGCCCACTAAGATAGGATTTTGCGAAATTCAACCCCTAAGAAGGTAAAAAGGGGTGGTAAAGTTTGTATAGTATAAAATAAAGTCGCCCGTCGCGTACCGAAGGGATTTCGATGAAATTTGGTATGGACATAGTTCGAGACCCTGTAAAGGTTTTTGGGCTACTTTTTATCCCGGCTAAATGTATAGCAGGACTTTTATCCAGGAAAAACTCTTTCTTGCGGGCGAAGCCGCGGGCAAAAGCTAGTACGTATATAAAGTTAAATTATTTTTTGGTTTGTAGTGGTTTTGGTCGAATACAGAACCTCCTTTTTTAAAGTCGGTTATAAAAAAACCACCACATAACGTTTTAATACTAAAGGTACAATTGAAAATATTTGTTACATATTGTGTACTGATTTAATTTTTTTTTATTTATTAAATTATCAAATCTATACATACCCAGCTGCTTCAGTGAAGTAAGTGTTATCGTTATGTACGGCAAGGGGAAGGTTTGTGTACGCAGTGTCCGCATGAACTGCTTTGGTAGTAAACTGCCACATGCCGCCGAAGAATGTGTGCTGAACTCCGCCCAAAGACTTGCACACAATTTCCGTGGCCTCCACAGAAGGTTTCACCTAAAATTACCAATAACTTAAATAAATACATAGATCAGTTTGTCCCCACGTGTTATAAAATATGATTATAGGAAATATTTCTGTCAAAAATATTTGCATCTGTTTAACTAACCTACAAAAAAACCTATAACGATGCTTTAGATTCAGAGATTGTCAAAAAGCCAATTTCAAATACTAATAAAACATAACTATATTATAGACATAGGCCCACAAAGCGATTGTTAAAGAAAAACACAATTAAATACATACGCCCTCAATCAAAGCGACGCCGTAGTCGAGAAGCGATTGGAAAACACTTTTCTGTCCCTCCACAGAGTTAAGAAAGTCATCGACATGAATCTTTGTTATTTTTTCACTGACTTTTGGTCCTCGCCACAGTATAGGCTTAAGTCTTCTGCCCTCTCTCCATGTTTTGTAGTCGAATTGTGATAGAAAGTCTGATGTGAATGTTGATTCATGTTGGTCGCTCCCTCAAAATAGATAAAAGAAAGAAAAATCTTAGAGATGTAACAGGACATATAAGCTCATGTATTCATTTCCAAAGGTGCGAGGCAGACTTGAAAGTCTCAGCCAGCTCGCCCATACTTGAACGAGAGTATATCTGTTTTATAATCATATTATCATTTAATGAAAGCCATCACGGGACCTATATACTAGCACAATTATTAATCAGCTCAATTCTGTTATTTTATTCTTCATTTTAATTGACCAAGTCTTCTCTAAAACAATTAACCTAAAACAATAATTTAACAAAAAATGCAATTAACTAACATTTTACAATAAGCCGAGTCTTATCATGTTCAACATGAACTATCGTCGCATCTGGTATCAGTAGTAAATGCTTAGCTCTCTGGAAAGTGTCGGCATGGTAGCACGAGACACACCTGAAACAATTTACGGTTTATTGTGATGAAGGTACATGGACAATGTAATTGAACATAGCAATATAAAATAGTATAGACTTTATACGAAAAGAAGTTTACGGTTCCAATCATTGATGTATAAAAAAACCCTTACATATGGTTCCAACCTATTCCATGTTCCGTAAGTATTCATAATATATAACCGAGCTATTTTAGACAATGTCTAAATGTAAATTTGAGGTTGTATAATGCTACTTGTTTAGTTTTAGAGAAGCAGGAGGACTATAAACTCTTCCTCAATTCTTTTTCTTTTGCTTACATAAAGCACCCACGGTTTGTTCGTTTATTATATTATGTGGAACGTAATGTTATACATAAATAATCTACATTCTGCTAAAAATAACTACCAAATCATTATTACCTGCAGTGATCACGAAGCCAACATTCTTCAAATTTAATTTTCTTTAAATCCTCGAAATGTACTTCAAGTGCGCTGCCTACTGTAACCACTTTTTCAATTGCTGTCAAAAACATATTTTTATAATGATGATAGCAATTAATAAATTTTTATTAATACGTCTTAAAGAGAACTCTATTGGTGAACCCTAAAATGAGTCCTTGCATTAGCAATATGGCTATTTTTTCGCCTCATTGCAATGGACTAACTTTGATTAAATTTCTTACTTATATTATAAATGCGAAAGTAACTCTGTCGCGCTTTCACGCCAAAGCTACTGAACCGATTTAAGTGAAATTTGGTACGCAGATAGTCTAGAGCCCGAGAAAGGACATAGGCTACTTTTTATCCCGGGAAAATACAAAGCGGGACTTTTATCCCAGAAAAACTTTTTCACTCGGGCGGAGCCGCGAGCAATCAGAAATAAATGGAATCAGAAGTTACCACGTTTTTGGTGTAAAATGACTAGTTTAAAACTTTAATGCAACTGCCTGTATACAACTATCAGACTGGAGTATCGTCTAATTTTATCAAATAATTGATCATAAGGTAAACAAGATTAGTATACACTGTGCTAATGCTATATTATTGATTAAAATAGTATGTTTATCGTACCAAAATAACAACGTTAAAGGACATGTCCAAAAACGTGCCTAAAATTCTAACCAAAACACTTTATTTATATTTGGATAGTAGTCCCGAAAACTACGCCTTTTGCAATAAATCGTATAATTTTAAAGTCCTCTGATTTTGAGATTTCTGTAATTTTATTTTGCTTAAAAACTACACTTAATATGAAGGTTATTAAAAGAGTTAGTTATAAATGGAGGGGTCTAAAAATATTCTTTTATTGGATACAAGATCCATATTTTTGTCCATTATCCATAAAGTTTGAGCCTGGTTAGATTTAGAGGTCCAGCACCCATACAAAAAGCGGAGATGTCCTCTTTTTTATGTTATAAATATGAAACAAGTAAACTATAATAAATTCATTTTTTTTTATTTTCTAGAATATTGCTTTACATACCATTATTATTCATTTTACTAAGATCCAGTAACGTTTTTACACTCAAAAGTACACAATGACAATGGCTATACTGCCTGAGTGATCTTCGAACGTTCGTTATCACATGAACCGGTCGCAGTTTAGGTCCATTGACCTAAACTGCGACCGGTTCATGTGATAAAGTGAACCTGTAATAATAAGTCATTGACTTATTATTCCAGGCTCAGTCCCAAGCTCGCATACTATTATAATATAATGCGAGCTTATCACCATATCGGGCACAAATTCTGAATTCCGAGTTGTGCTGAAAAGAAAAACCCAATCTCTCTTTGCCCAACCTGGGACCTAAGAAAGAAAGTCGTATAGCGTACCCAATACAACTATGCCATCGAGGCCAATTGTTTGTCGTTTGTCGATAAACGATAATTTGATTCGTTTAGAAATTCTACTATGATTTACAAACTTTTTCAATATCTTAGATTTCATTTTTATCGATTAATGTGATGAAACAATAAGCAATATCGAAGACCTAATCACATGATGTAATATTAATATAATCTATACTAATATATAAAGCTGAAGAGATTGTTTGTTTGTTAGTTTGTTTGAACGCGCTAATCTCAGGAACTACTGGACCGATTTTGAATCCGCGCATGCAGAAATATACTGCTTTGATAAGGACGCGCTAGTGCAATAATTCTAATATTCCCTATAAAAAATAATTGATACATTACGAGTAAAAAATATAATATTTTGTAAGACTAAACAGTGGGGTTACTCCTGACACGTTCGAATCCTAAATCAAATCGAGTTTGATTCGATCTCATGCGTTTTGGTACTCCCGAAATCTACACTAGCGCACGATCGAGCCGTGCCTCAAATGGAAACTTACTTGGATCAAAAAAATCCGTTAGGCTCGAGAAATGCTTACTCTCCACTCGTTCGTACGATCGTGAATCGAGTTGTCAATTCGACTTTATCTGTCAAATTCTACGATTGCTAAAGAGGTGCAGTGTACGGTTCAAGTGAAGTTGTTTTGTGTTTTGGTGAGAATTTTTAAAAATATCTGAGCAATTATGGCTAGACTTCAATCATTTTTTAATGTTCTTAAAGAAGCTAACCGTATTGACAATCGAAGAAGAAGAAATTTGCTTAGGATGGGCCGTTTTACTAATCGGGCAATTAATATGGATTGCGATGAGTTTCGAAGTTAGCATAACTGCCCATCCCTTATTATTATTGCTGAAGACATGGAGACAGGCATTGCAGACAATGTCATACATGCCTCATCATCATCTCGAAATGATGAGCTACGACGTAGGCAAAATGCACGGCAACGTCTTGTTCAAAGTCTGTGACTTATTGTTTGATTTTTTTAAATTTAGTTGTTTCTTAGTTTGTTATAAAATAATAATATACATGTTAAGACAAAAATCTACTTTTTCCTTTTATCTCATTAAGCCCTGTTACATATTTTTTATGAAATGCAGTCTAATCTCGACCACTGGGTGAAGTCTAGTTCTTATTATATTCATATCATAACCATTATAATCATTCTGATTTACAAATCATATTATGTTCAAACTTTAATTAAGGGCTGATACTGAAAAAAATACATTTGTTTGTTTTTGTTTTCACTTATAATAAAACCATTTTTGAGCCTAGAACTTGCCTGTAACTTTTTTTGGAAACTCATTTCAATTTATTTTTATCTTTACACACACACATACTCACGCCTTTTATCTACGAAGTGGTAGGCAGAGGCGCTACTACTAATGCACCCATCATCGTGCGTATTCCGTCACATGATGTAACAGGGGGCGAGCCTATCGCCATATCGGGCACAAATTCCAGACTCCAGGCTATAAATAATATCAATACTATCCAGCACTTTGAGTTCCAAATACTGTGTTTTTTTTTATGGCATTTAATGACGAGCCGAGCATTCCGTTCGCCTGATGGTAAGCGATACGACCACCCATAAACAGTAGCAACACCATCCAGCACCTTGAGTTACAAAGTACTGTGTGCCTTTGCACTGCGCTCGTCATCCTGAGACATAAAATGTTAAGTCTCACTATGTCCTGTAGTTCCACTGGCTACAATGTCCTTCAAACCGAAACACAACAATGCATGCACACTGCTGCTTGGCGGTAGAAATAGACATTGCGGTGGTACCCACCCAGACGGACTCTTACATATGAGAGACCAGTAAATTATAACTTTACTTATTTTAACCATATAAAAATAAAAATTATTCGATATTAATTTCCAAAAAAATATATTTTCTAAGCTTGAAAATGGTTTTGTTATATGTGAAAAAAATAAATAATCCAATTAACCAAATTACCAAAAACTGTATTTTGAGTTTCCCGCTACGACTTATATAGTTATGACGTGACGCTGACAATGTCAGATATTTTGATAGTTCATAGCATAGACTAAATAGATTTGGGCAACTCAATTTATCTTTGGTTACTGAATTATTACAAAAAACTCAATAAACAACGTAATAATTTCTTATATTTATATAAATATGTATGTAACAACAACTGGAGCATCGTTTTATAAGTAAAATAAATTAAATATAAATTATTGTAATGAAGTTCTCCATAGAACATAGCCACATAAATATGACGTGATCTACAGGATACAGATATAATCTGTGAACGAATACTCGATCGACGAGTTGATAACGGCCGTTTTTGATCAGCTAGTCGATCGACGTCGGGAGTGCGCATCGAATCGAGTTCGATTCCAGGAACAATCGAACAATCGAATCAGTTTCAGGAGTTACCCCACAGATTACAAAATATATTTTATTTTAAAACAATAATTATCTCTATAATACAAATAAGTGTATTCTAACCATCTGAGTATAGTTTCGATTTTCTACAAATCTTCTTCATTTTTGCACTTACGCGTACTCACGCCTTATTTATTATTTATTTATTTATTACTCAAATGGCACACCAACAGTTAATAGACTGAAACTTGTTACATAAAGTCATTTTGTTTCAATACAATAGACTAGTCTACTCACCAATTACAGGTGCGAAACAGCATTCCTTTTATCCCCGAAGGGGTATGCAGAGGCGCAACTAGTGCACCCACTTTTCGCCGTGCGTATTCCGTCCCATGATGTGATAGGGGGCGAGCCTATCGCCATTGCGGGCACAAATTCCAGACTCCGGGCTGATACTGAATTTAAAAAACCCAATATCAATTTACCCGATCCGGAAATCGAACCCAAGACCTCAGCATTGCAGTCATCCCGTGCGGAGTTGCTGGTCTCCCATCGGGCGCGTCTCCCTGGGTGGCGGATAGGGGAACGCCCCCCAAATTTGGGGGGTACCGGAAACGGCGTGGACCAAAACCAGCAAAGAAGATTCTTCCGCGTTCCCTCTGACTAGCAGAGGGTGCAGTGGAGGAATATGTAGACGGGTTCCGTGTGCACTCACCCTGCCGCGGAACAGGCCGGGGCAGAACTAGTTCTCCTTGGCCACCGTTAGTCTCGGAATCTCAGGGGGCGCTGTGGTCATGTTTCGCAGCGACTCCTGGGGCCGAGGGTCTTGGCTTAACCGCCTGGACTGCGAGGGAGATAACCTCTATAAAAAGTTACCCCGAATTCCAAGCGGCGGCGCACCGCGAGGGGATGCATGGCCGATGGGTAGTTCGGTCTCGAGTGCGACCCCCGCCAGAGTACCGGCCGACACTCTGTGCGGGTTACGCTAGGCTTAGCCAGGTACAGGGGGCACTGCCTGGTCGGACTGTTATTTCCCCCATACTCGTGGGATTCATAATGAACAAATCAAAACCCAAAAACACATTGACGAGGTTGCCTACTCCACTTCCGGCTGGAGAGGCGGAGGTTGAAGGGCGCAAGCCCAACGACGGAAAAATAGAAAGGGGGAATGTGGGCGTGAGGCTCACTGAAGACATGTGCGTGGACTCCGAGTCCAGCGATAGTGGCTCTTCAGTGAGAGGCGGGCGATTTTGGAGGAGCCTGTCGACCGACACGGACGAGCCGGCGCCGAAGACGAGGGCGACCGTTGCTCGCGGTAGAGGGGGTCCACCTTCGGTGGGCATCTTAAAGAAGGCAGAGAGGGAGCGCAGCGACGCGAAGCGTGCCGAGGCTCGCCAAAAGTCGGAGGTCGTGCCGAAGCGGCTCCGCTCTGCCGGGTCGCTGGCGCGCTCCAAGGCCACAGACACCACGGTCACCGGCCTTGAAGACGAGGCGAAGAGGTGGCGGGAAAAGAGCTCCCGCCTTGAGGCTGCAGTTAAGCAGCTTCAGGAGGAGAACGCCTCCCTCCGTCGCCGCCTCGAAGACCTAGAGGCGGCCGCCAGCAAAAGTTCAACGGAGGAAATGCTGGGGATGATAGAGGCGAGGGTGGAGGCAAGGATGGAGTCACTGCTCATGGGACCGGCCGCAAGACCGCCTCTAGCCCATGAAAATAGGGCCCAAGTAGTGGAGCTCCCGGTTCAGGGGGGGTATGTCGGGGGTCAACACCGGTCCTTGGGCAAGGGCAAGGGAAAAGGTAAGGGCAAAGGAGCAGCCCAACCCAGTCCTCCCACCCTGATCCCAATCGCCGGTCCCTCCAATGTTCCGCCCCGATTCATCATGGCGGAACTATTGGGGGTGCAAGCGAAGGGCCAAGGAGCGGAGAAGCGAGTCGTTCTGGCTTCCACACTTCCTCCAGTGCCCAAGCTGAAGCCAGTAAAGGGGGGGAAAAATAAACCCAATCCCCCAGCGCAACAAGCTCCCCGTGAGCCCCGCCCGCTGCCGCCGGCTCCAGTGTCTATGGACAGGGAATGGACGGTAGTAGTGGGTAAGAGGAAGACAAAGTCCAAGTCCGGCGCGGCGCCTGCTGCAAGTTCGCAGCAACCGCCGCGCCGGGCCGAGCCCAAGCTCCGCCCACCGCGCTCCGCGGCTGTCATGATAACCCTGACGCCGACGGCTGTGGCGAAGGGGCTCACCTATGCCAGGGTTCTGACAGAGGCGCAGGATAAGGTGAACCTCACCGGCCTTGATATCACAAGGCTGAGGCCTAAGTTTGCGGCCACGGGTGCCCCAATGTACGAGGTGCCCGGGGCTAACTCTGATGAGAGGGCCGACTCCCTCGCCGCAAGGCTGAGGGAGTGTTTCAATGGGTCGGAGGATGTTCGGATCTCCCGGCCCATCAAAAATGCGGAACTGCGGCTTACGGAGCTGGATTACACGGCCACTCCTGAGTCAGTCGCAATGGCCCTCTCTAAGGCCGGTGAGTGTGCACTTGAATCTATCAAGGTAGGGCAAATCCGACCTGACCGTTCTGGTGTAGGTACGGCTTGGGCTCGGATGCCAATAAAGGCAGCTCAGAAAGTGCGAGGGGCGGGCCGTGTAACGATCGGCTGGGTCGCGGCTCGAGTTTCTGTGCTCGAGGCACGGCCCCTTCGGTGCTTCCGGTGCCTGGAGCCCGGGCACGTTCGGGAACGCTGCGACTGCGCAGTGGACCGTAGCGCGCTGTGCTACCGCTGCGGCCAGACAGGCCACAAGGCCCGTGAGTGCAGCGCTGCGCCAAACTGCGTGGTCTGCGCAGCCTCCGGCAAGCCCGCCGGGCACCAAGTCGGGGGGAAGGCGTGTCCCGCCTCCTCCCGCCGCAACCGTCGTCGCCCCTCCCGACGTAATGCTGCTGCTGCTGTGGCCACAACCCAGCCGCAGGCAGCAAGCCCACCGCAAGAGGCCGAGATGGAAGGTGTTGTAGAGATCGCCCAATAATGGACCTAAAGTTCCTCCAGGCGAACATCAACCACTGCGCCAGTGCCCAAGACCTGTTGTCCCAAAGCCTGGCGCAGTGGTCGGTGCAAGTGGCCGTGGTCGCTGAGCCGTACTTTGTCCCTCCCCGTGACAACTGGGCTGGGGACACCGACGGTTTGGTGGCCATAATCACACAGGGTGCCGCTGGCTCCCCGCCCTTCGAAAAGATATCGAAGGACCAGGGATGCGTGGCGGCTCTGTTGGGAGACGTTTGGGTTGTAGGAGTATATTTCTCTCCCAACAGACCCCTCGCCGAATTCGAATCTTTTCTCGTTCGGCTGGGGGCCCTAGTGGAACAAGGCCAACCTTACCCGGCAGTCGTCGCCGGTGACTTCAACGCCAAGTCTGTGGCTTGGGGTTCGCCGGCGACGAGCGGTCGCGGTAGGGTCCTGGAGGACTGGGCGATCTCTGTCGGCCTGGTCGTCCTGAACAGGGGGTCGGTGCACACGTGCGTGCGGCGCAACGGCGGGTCCATAGTTGATCTGTCGTTTGCAAGTCCCACCGTTGCGCACCGTGTCCGGGGCTGGAGAGTCCTCGCGGGCGTGGAGACGATGTCGGACCACCGTTACATTAGGTTCGACGTCTCCGCGTCCGCGAGTATCCAGCCCGATCGTGAAACGAGCGCCCCGAATCAGGACGGCCCGCGGTGGGTGCTTCGTCGCCTCAATAAAGAGGCCCTAGAGTTAGCCGCTCTGGTGATGTCGTGGCTCCCCGTGCCGGACGGGCCGGTACGGGTTGAGCAGGAGGCGGAGTGGCTCGGGGTGGCAATGTCGGACGTTTGCGACGCCGCCATGCCCCGGGCCCTCCGCCGTTCGACTCGGCGGCAGGTGTACTGGTGGTCGGCGGAGCTAGCGCAATTGCGCGCGTCTTGCGTTGCTGCGCGCCGTCGATACGCCAGGCATCACCGTCGCCGAATTCGAACACAGGATCACGCAGACCAGGAGCGGCGGCTCTATGACCTCTACAAAGAGGCGAAGAGAGCGCTGCGGGTGGCCGTTCATAGGGCCAAGGTCGCGGCACGCAAGGAGTTTCTGGAGACTCTCGACGGTGACTCGTGGGGGCGCCCCTATCGCATGGTGATGAATAAGCTTCGCCCAGCGGCGCCCCCGCTGTCGCAGAGTCTCCGGCCAGAATTACTGGCCAACGTCGTCGCGGCTTTGTTCCCGGCCACCGTGGAGACCACTCCTCCACCGATGTCGCCACCGGATGTGGCGTCATCGTCGATTGAGAATCCGGCAAGGGATATCCCAGAGGTTTCGCCCGCAGAAATGCGGGCGGTAGTGCTTCGGCTGCGGAGCAAAAACACGGCCCCAGGGCTCGATGGCATCCCCGGAAGAGCCTGGGTGCTAGCCCTCGAGCACCTGGGTCCGAGGCTCCGCAGTTTATTCACCGCCTGTTTGGAGCAGGGCGTCCTCCCGGCGCGTTGGAAAACCGGGAAGCTCGTCCTGCTTAAAAAGGAAGGACGACCCGCAGAGTCGCCGTCGGCCTACCGGCCCATCGTGTTGCTCGACGAGGTCGCCAAACTCTTCGAGCGCATCGTCCATGCTCGCCTTGTCGAGCACCTCGAGAGGGTCGGACCGAACCTGGCCGACAGCCAATTTGGCTTTAGGAGGGGACGTTCCACCGTCCACGCGATTCTGCGGGTGAAGGCACAGGCGGAGGATGCAGTGGCCGGAGGCGGAATAGTTGTCGCGGTGTCCTTGGACATCTCCAACGCGTTCAACACGCTGCCTTGGCCCTGCATTCACGAGGCACTGCGGTACCACGTGGTGCCGCCCTATCTTCGGCGTCTGGTGCACGCGTACCTGTCTGACAGGGACGTTGTGTATCCGGGCGCCGACGGGTGGCACCGAAGAGCGATGTCGTGCGGTGTTCCACAGGGCTCGGTTTTGGGCCCTCTCCTGTGGAACATCGGATACGACTGGGTGCTCCGTGGTGCAAATCTCTGGGACGTCGGCGTGACGTGCTACGCCGACGACACATTGGTCACAGCGACCGCCAGGACATTCCGGGACGCCGCCACCTTGGCGGCGGTGGGCACCGGCCAAGTAGTAAGTCGGATTCGACGGTTGGGTTTAAAGGTGGCCCTCGAGAAAACCGAGGCCATTTGTTTCCACGGGCCTCGGAGAGGGCCACCGACCGGTGCCCACATCGTGGTTGAGGGGGTGCGGATTCCCATCGGCAAAGATATGAAATATCTAGGCTTAGTCTTAGATAGCCGATGGAAATTCCGCGCCCATTTCAAGAAACTGGGGACGAAACTGTCTCGGGCAGCGGGCGCTCTTTCCAGCCTGCTGCCCAACCTGGAAGGTCCTGGCATCCCTTGCCGGAGATTATATCACGGAGTCGTGCGGTCCATGGCCCTCTATGGCAGCCCCGTTTGGGCTGACTCCCTGAACCGCCCCTGCGTCGCCCTCCTGCGCACTCCGCAGAGAGCTTTGGCGCAGCGGGCGATCAGGGCGTACCGCACGGTCTCTTTCGAGGCGGCTTGTTTGTTGGCCGGATTCCTGCCCTGGGATCTGGACGCCAAATCCCTCTCCGATGTCTTTCATTGGCGGGAGGAGGCGTCCAGTCGCGGGCAACATCCGGCCCTGAAGGAGGTGGAGGCCATGAGGGCCTCCCTACGGCAAGCCGCCGTGGAGGAGTGGCGTCTCAGGCTGGAGGCCCCGTCAGCGGGGCTCAGGGTCGTCGTGGCAGTGCGTCCTGTCTTTGCCGAATGGCTGGACAGGCGCCACGGTGCGGCAACGTTTCGCCTGACGCAGGTGCTCACCGGGCATGGCTGCTTCGGTGAGTTCTTGTGGCGGGTAGTGCGGAAGGAGGTGTCGGCCGTGTGTCACCACTGTGACAACTGCCCGCTGGATACGGCCCAGCATACGTTTGAGTTTTGCCCAGCCTGGGATGAGGAGCGCAGCGCTCTCAGAGCAGTCGTCGGAGGAGACCTCTCGCTGCCGGCCGTGGTCGCTTCCATGGTCGACAGCCGGAGGTCCTGGCGTGCGGTGGCACACTTCTGTAAGGTGGTTCTCTCGCGGAAGGAGAGTGCCGAGAGGGATCGGAGGCGCGGAGATCCCTCCCGCCGCCAGACGAGACGCAGGAGGCGCCGGGTGGACGACTGACTGGCGTCTTCCGCCCTGTGGATTGGGGGCGTTTGGAGAATTCTACCACGGTATCCCCTGCCTGTCGTAAAAGGCGACTAATAGGGGCCACCGGGGGTCGCAGGCGGGCAGCAGGGGGCTGTCCGTCTTTAATTTTTTGTGTTCCATTAGCACATTGTAGCGATCCCTGTGATGGACGGCAGCGTGGCTGGTAGGCCTCACGTTGCCGTTGACGCCGAGGGTGTCCTTCGGTGCGCGGGGGTTTCTGAGCCCCCCCCCACAACAGGAGACGGGCCGCACTAGGCGGCACCGCGCAGGGGCGGCTGCGGATGACAACTTAGACACTTCCGTCAGAGGAAGCCCGCAGCCGTCCCTAATGCGCCGAAGATGGCCACCGCGGAGTTTTGGTTGGTATGCCGTGCGTTGTACATAGGTTAGGGACTCGGCCCGGTGGTCGCCCGATGGTAACATCTCTCCGGGCGGCGTAACGCCGGGTCGTAAGGTACGGTGAACCTAACATAACCGCTCAGTCGCCCCCCTTAAAGGCTGGGCGGTAGTAATAAGTCACTTTCTCCGCGAAAACAAAAAAAAAAAAAAAAAAAAAAAAAAAAAAAAAAAAAAAAAGCATTGCAGTCATACCGTAATACAACTTCGCCACCGAGGCAGTCGAACCAGGGACCACTTAGTCTACAAACTATGTATGTTGCCACAAGACTAAGGAGGCGATGGCATAAGGAAAGGTGGTAACAATGCCAATGCACTTGTGAGATAATTCTTTTTTAAAACTTATTTAAATTATAACTATGATATTGACAATACACACATAACTTCGAAAAGTCAGAGGTTATACACACATAACCTCTGACTTTTCGAAGATATGTGTGTATTGTTTATCAATTTTCGTCCGCTTTAACGGCGAAGGAAAACATCGTAAGGAGTCCTACATACCTGAGAATTCTCCATAAGAATTTCGAGGGTATGCGAAGTCTGCCATCCCGCAATAGGACAGCGTGGTGGACTAAGGCCTAACCCCTCTCAGTAGTAGAGGAGGCCCGTGCTCAGCAGTGGGCAGTATATAATACAGGGCTGATTGCATGATATTGGCAGACAAGAGTAAAAATGAATGCAAACTAACAGGACAATGGAAAGAAATAAAGATTTACGTGTGATTAGTAACAAACTGCAAATCTATCATTATAATAATTTTCATACATACATACATAAACTCACTCCTTTCTCCCATTGGGGTAGGCAGAGACTATGGAGCGCCAAGTGCTACGATCCAAGCATACCTCTTTCGCTTCTTCTACAGTCATTAGTCTCTTCATACATGCTCGTCGGTTACGAGAACTCCTTATTTGGCCTTATAATATAATATTCATTGTAACAAGATGTGTAGGAAAGCACAACGCCGATATGTCCATAGCTCTGTAGAAAATGGTGATCCAGCAAAAGTTTGGAAATTTCTCAGATCTATGGGAGTTGGAAAATCTCCTAATACTACAAATTATAATAATTTAAATATAGATCTATTGAATAGTCATTTCACTGCGTCGCCTAATTTTGATAAAGCTATGAAAACTAATACAATGAACCATCTTTCTTCACGTCCGACTCCTGACTATCCTCATTTCGTCTTTACTCAGTTCTCGGATCGTGATGTCATAAAATGCATATTAGCGATTGTCTCTAATGCAGTTGGGAATGATTGCATTAGCCGTAGTATGATCATTCCTATCCTTGACGAGTGTCTTCCAATTCTCACTCATATCCTGAATTTCTCCATCTCAAATGGCGTCTTTCCCACATTGTGGAAAAGTGCTGAAGTTATCCCTCTACCTAAACGGCGTAATCCTGCTTCTTTTTCTGAGTATCGTCCTATATCTATCCTTCCATTTCTGTCTAAAGTCCTCGAAAGCTTAATCCATCACCAACTTAATCTTTTTCTGTCCAATAATAGCCTACTTAATCCCTTCCAATCCGGATTCCGCCCTGGTCACAGTACCACTACTGCATTAGTGCATATCACTGACGACATCAGGGCTGCTATGGAGAATGGCAAATTAACTGTTCTAGCATTGTTAGATTTTAGTAATGCTTTTAATTCTGTCGACTACGATGTCCTGCTTAGTATATTATGCTCAATTAACATTTCTCCGACAGCAATTGACTGGTTTCGTAATTACCTGTTAGGTCGTCGGCAGTGTATTCGCCTTGATGATATTCATTCATCTTGGTGTGATATATCTGCCGGCGTTCCTCAGGGCGGCATTTTATCTCCTTTACTCTTTGCGTTATTCATTAACTCTATCACAGACCGTCTTATTTCTTCTCACCATCTTTACGCAGATGACCTACAAATTTATTACTCTGTACCAGCAGAACGCGTGGATGAAGCTATTACTACAATTAATAAAGACCTTACTATAATTGCTGCATGGGCTGCGAATTTTGGTCTCATAGTGAATCCTGAGAAAACACAGGTCATTGTTATTGGCAGCCACAGGATGGTTTCCAAAGTCGATTTCAGTGGACTTCCTCAAGTCCTGTTTGATGGCTGTACTATACCCTTTAGTGATAAGGTCAAGAACTTGGGAATTCTTCTTGACAGAAACCTATCTTGGGGGCCCCAATTGCGGGAACTGAGTCGCAAAATATTCTCTGCTGCTGGGTCCTTGCGTCGTTTACGTAACTTCCTTCCTATTCCCACTAAAATTGCTCTTGTGCAGTCTCTTCTCTTTCCTCTCCTTGACTATGCTGACGCCAGCTATCTCGATTTATCCGAAGCCCAATTTGATCAACTTGAGCGACTACAAAATTTCTGCATCCGTTTCATATTTGGACTACGTAAGTATGACCATATCTCAGAATTTCGGACTAAACTCAAGTGGTTGCCTATACGCCTTCGCCGGAATACTCGTATTTTATCCTTGTTATATAGTGTTCTGTTCCTTCCTTCTTCACCTTTCTATCTTAAAAACTGTTTCCACTTCTTGAGTAGCACCCATACCCGATGCTTAAGATCATCAGAGAGTCTGGAATTAGAGATTCCCAAGCATGCCACTCATTTCCTTGATAAATCTTTTACAGTACAGGCTGCACGCTTGTGGAACGAGTTACCTGTGTTGATAAGAAGGGCTAAATCTCTCCCCATTTTTAAAAGGCTTGTGAAGCAACACTACTTGTCACTGTGATATTTTATTTCTCTTTTTTTTCTATTTATTACTGGATATTATGTATATGTTGTATTGTAGTTATGTAGTTTATGTACTATTGTATGTATTTACTTTTATATTAGGTATAGAATACGTAGTTTTTATTAAATTTTAGATATAATGTTTATGTACATCTCTAACCCCTCTTATTACCTGTAGATGACCGCCCGCTCTATTTTTCCTTCTTAACTAAGTCCATCCAAAGGTTGTCTGGAAGAAATCGCCAATTGCGATAAGACCGCCACTTGTACTTCTTGTTGTTTAGCCTAGTTTATATTGTATATTTGTTATTTCCACTTTGCCTTAGATGTACAATAAAGAGTTTATAAATAAATAAAAATAAATATAATAATTTAATTGTAGGTTTAGTAGAATTAAAGTTTGTAAAGTGAAAGTGCCCTATTTCTTGTATGTGAAGCTCTGTTGAGGCAACTAACACGTTTATATCCATTTCTAACGCCTTAGTATACCAGTATTGTTGAATCCACTGGGCACTACAAGGCAGAACAATATTTTGTACCTATGTCTAAAGTCATAAATACAATCATCAAAACCAAAACGAAACTTTCCCCAAGAAAAACCTATTTTGCGCACAATAATATTACTAACAGCATTTTTACCATTCAACCAACCCATACAAATATCAAAGAGATCTGTGTATTAAGGTTGACATTGAAAGCCGTTTTTATGTGGATTCTAACACATTGCGTTGGCAACTATCGTCGGCAAAGGAATAAAACATGTTCGGTGCGGGTAACCAGATACTTCGGAAACATTTCACGTAAATATCTTTTAAGACGCTCTGTTACACACGACTGTAGGGGTAGTAAAACATTTGTTTTGTCATCGCTACGTGGCTACACTTGATCGAAAGTAAAAGACAGAAACAAACCGAACAAACACAGACAACTGTTATGTGTGCGCGATACGACTACCGCATTAAAGTCCCGGGTACGAATCCTAGGTCAGGCAGTGATATTGGGTTTTTCTACTCAGTATCAACTCGGACTCTAGAATTTGTGCCCGATATGGTATTAGGCTCGCTCCCTATAACATCATGGGTGTTGGGAGGAAACACACATAGCGAAAATAGGGTGCCCTGGATGGACCTATGCCTACACCTTCGGGGATAAAAGCGTGAAGTGTGTATGTGTGTTTAAATAAAGTTCAGTCTGGAGTTATTTAAATTTTGTTTGTGTTTGTCACTTTCGTTGATATGTGATTAAATCGTAAAACTATCCTCTCATCTAACGAGGCCAAAAGTATTATTAATATTTTGATGGGGTTTCTTTTGAGTTAAATTTATATCGTACAACAGCAGTGGTCTTGTAATTTCATTATTATCTTATAAACAGTGAATATGTTAAAACATATTAAACTTTTATATTCCACTTCAGACACGTTACTTTACAAACAACACAGCCGTGTGTCCCACCCGCCCCAAATCTCACTCAGAGGACGCCGGAAATATGATAGCGGGACTCACACTTAGGCTCAGTATTTCCCCTCAATTTCTCCTTATAGCTTTTTGTGCCAAATATACATTTAAAGTTTATTTTATCCGGTTCAGCTGTTACGTCGAATCACGTATGCCAATTTGTGCTATATTATAAGCTGTATGTGGCTAATGAATATATTCTTGTTTTACATCGGTGTTAGGTGTTGGACGTGGTGTTTAAAATTGATAATACCAACATAATTCGAGTTCGTCGATTTTCAAACGTTTGTTTATACGAATTTGGTAGCTCCACATCACTGAGGGAATCCTAGATACATAAAATCCTACAATAGAACAACTAATATCTATATATATAAAAGAAAGTCGTGTTAGTTACACTATTTATAACTCAAGAACGGCTTTTTTTTATTGAATTGAATGTCGAGACGAGCATGCCGTTAGCCTGATGGTAAGCGATACGACTGAAAAAAACAAACAGTAGCAACACCATCCAGCACTTTGAGTTACAAAGTACTGTGTAGCATTCTACTGCGCTCGTCATCCTGAGACATAAGATGTTAAGTCTCATTATGTCCAGTAGTTACACTGGCTACAATGTCCTTCAAACCGAAACACAACAGTGCATACACACTGCTGCTTGGTATCAGAAATAGACATTGCGGTGGTACCCACGCAGACGGACTCTTACATATGAGAGACCTACCACCAGTAAAACGGCTGAACCGATTTGGCTGAAAATTGGTGGTGAGGTAGCTTAGAACCAGGAGATGGACATAGGATACTTTTTATCCCGGGAAATATAAACCGGGACATTTATCCCGAAAAATCACCAATGTACCTACGGAGTGATTCAGAGGAAGGTTTATGTCTATAGTTCATAAATATTTTGTATGACAGAAAAATAAATGTAGGCATAAAATATTATGCTTTGCTACCTGTGCGAAGCCAGGGCGGGCCGCTAGTATTGTTTAAGAGTAACGTAATGTGCTCACATTAGTATAAAATATTAATTGATAATAAAAATAATATTTTTCATGTTGTGGGAAAACGACAATTATCTAAACTCAGGTATATTTCTTTTCCCATTGGTTCATTTCTTGTAACTAGGTGAAAAATGATTTCTATTAGTACCTACGTCTGGCTGCCTGCCCGACTTCAGCCCCTTCTGAATGATCTAGTCACAAGCAAATCGTGATAAACAAACCTACACAATGTGGCCTGATCTGGAAATCGATCTCTGGACTTGTCATTCCACGGCCCATTTAATCTAACACTACACCAAAGAGGCAGCTTTAGTATACAAAACGAAATACCTCTCATAAATTACGAAATCTCAAGAACTACAAAACTTTTTAAACAGTCTTAAAATGTATATTAGAGAGCAGAAGTTCTTTAAGAAAGGATTTGGGAAAATCCGCCTCTAAAGATTTGAAATAGTGTTAAAGTTACAAGATTTTTTACATGAGTAAAAACTAATTGAATGTCTTGAATTATCGAATTGTTCAATTTAAAAAATTCTAATATTATCAAAATAGCTCACTACAAATCTTTGAAATGAACCATATTCAGATAATGGAACGAATCTCGCAAAATTTCATTACTATAACAGAATTTCATTTCATAAAATGCAATTTCTTTAGACAGGTGCTTTACACGCTTTTATTGCGACTGCACTATTTGAGGCTAAGAATATTGAATCCTGGTTTTGTTCTTTACAGAACAGGAGGTAGGAGAAAGTAGGTCATCTGATAGTGATCACAGCCCATCAGTGTCTACCATATCGGATAAATCGTCGAGCATAGGAGGCCTAAGAATAGGATCTACTTTTGAAGGTCCCTAAATATTATCAGTTGGGACGTACCATAAGTGAAAGCTAGCACAAATGATACCTGACTAAAAGTTTTTTAATGTCTTTTTCAATATGTCCATACTTCAGAAAGTACTGACAATCTATATAAATACTTTACGTTACGAACTTGTAAGAAATGGAACGCAATTTGTAGTTTAAGATTCCTGCCGCATGACGGCGTCACTGTCGGCGGCTACGTCAAACTCACCTAGTTAAC
Source organism: Sphinx pinastri (assembly GCA_947568825.1). Classification (NCBI taxonomy): domain Eukaryota; kingdom Metazoa; phylum Arthropoda; class Insecta; order Lepidoptera; family Sphingidae; genus Sphinx; species Sphinx pinastri. Next base: position 5,184,468 of record OX387623.1, read on the forward strand.
GGATTATTGTGCTCAGTTCTTGTAACCGTTTTGTAACTTTATATTAAGTATCTAATACAGAATCCAATATCAAATATCTGTACTTTATTCCGTGAATCTCCTACATGGTAGCAGAGCGTGGTTCAGAATAAAGTAATATCAGTGATATCGAAGATTCTCCGAAAGTATAACTTGTACCGGCCATTTTGTGTTATATAGAATACGTTATACGCGTAACCATTATGACTTCGCATAATATGTTCAATCTGGAAAAATTGAATGGTCGCGATAATTTTGCCACCTGGAAGTTTAGTGCGAAAACCTATCTTGAACACGAGGGACTATGGAATTGTGTGGAACCCGTAGCAGAACAAAAAGTGGATTCGGCGAAAGACATTTTGGCTAAGTCGAAGCTTATTTTATTGATAAAATCCCAGAACTATGTTCACATACAGGACTGCAATACCGCAAAAGAGGTATGGACTAACCTACATAAAGCATTTGATGATAATGGGCTTACCAGAAAAGTCGGTTTACTCAAGGAATTGATAAACACATCCCTCGAGTCTAGCAGTGGTATAGAGGACTATATCAGCAGAATTATGAATGCTGCGCATAAATTGCGGAATATCAACTTTGATGTAAACGACGAATGGCTTGGCACGTTAATGTTGGCTGGTCTGCCAGATCAGTATAAGCCTATGATTATGGGACTCGAAAACTCCGGAATTAAAATTAGTGCAGACCTAATTAAGACCAAACTCTTGCAAGAAATAGAAGTTAACGATTTGAATAGTGCGCTTTACTCACATGCAAGAAAAGGAAAACATAATCCACATAAGTCTAAACTCACTAAGACAATCAAAGGTCCAAGGTGTTACAGTTGCAATGGTTATGGACATTTTGCAAAATATTGTCAAGATTCAAAGAAGAAAAAGGAACATTACAAACCAGAGAGTTCTAGTTTTGCCGCAGCTTTTTTGGTCACTAGTGGTGAAAATCATAAACAATGGTACATTGATTCCGGTGCATCCATGCACATGTGTAGTGACAAAGAATGGATGTATAATATCCGTGAACCATCAGTTAAAACTATTACAGTGGCCAACAGTGAGCCATTGTCTGTAAAGGGGATTGGAGAAATAAGTGTCAACATATCACAGGGAGGTAAAATTTTATTAAAAAATGTGTTATATGTGCCTGGACTTGCAGCCAATTTAATATCAGTCAGCACTATCACAAAAAATGGATATAAAGTTATTTTTAATGAAAAAGGATGCAGTATCAATGATATAAATGGAAGACTTATATGTTCAGCTACATTAAGTAATAAATTATATGCTTTGGATATGCAGTCAAAGAAAGAGGCTGTTCACTTGGCATCAAGTAATCCCAATGATGTAAAGTTATGGCATCTTAGGATGGCACATTTGAATTTTTCAGATTTACAAAAGTTACCAAGTTGTGCTGAGGGGGTTGAGCTAGAAAAGGGTGACCGAGTTAAGGTGCATTGTCCAAGCTGTCTTGAAGGTAAGCAGACAAGACTTCCGTTCAAACATGTTGGTACAAGGGCAACAAAACCTTTGGAATTGATTCACTCGGACTTGTGTGGCCCAATGGAAAGTACATCTTATGGAGGTATGCGATATTTTATTAATTTCATAGATGACTATACCAAAATGGTACATGTATATTTCACAAAAGATAAGCTTAGTATTCTAGATATTTTTAAGGATTTTAAAAGGAGAGTAGAGAATCAACTTGACTCTAAAATTAAAATATTAAGAACCGATAACGGAAAAGAATACTGTAATAATAATTTTGAGAGATACTTGGCTAATTGTGGAATCATACATCAGACTTCAACTCCATACACCCCCCAGCAGAACGGATTAGCAGAGAGGATGAATAGAACACTTGTTGAAAAGGCTAGATGCATGATATCCAATGCTAATCTAAGTAAACCTGTTTGGGCCGAAGCCATTGCCACAGCCGCTTATATTGTAAATAGGTCACCAACCAAAAGTCTTGGAGAGACTACTCCATATGAAATGTGGACGGGACGTAAACCAAAATTGTCTCACATGAGAATATTTGGTTCCGAGTCGATGGTGCATATCCCCAAGGAGAGACGGCAAAAGTGGGATAAGAAATCCGAAAAGATGATCTTCGTAGGTTATTGCGAAAGCACAAAGGGATACCGTGTCATGCACCCTAAGACACATCAGATAATAAAAAGTAGAAATGTAAATTTTTTTGAAAAAACTGGTCTATGTGATGAATTTCTCATTTCAGCCCAATCAACAAGAGAGGAGAAATTGGAGATATCAGAAATGCCAAAGGACTGTAATACAAAGCAAGACGAGCAACGGGAGGACCCAGACATTACTTCTCAGCCAACATGTAATTCTAGTTTGGAAGAAGCCGATAATGACACTGGCAGCAGGTATGAGACTGATACAGATGATCTTGATGATACATACCATCCCCCTAAACACATTACAGTTCCGGAGGTGAACACTAGAATGATCACACTGAGACCACGAAATAAAGTTGACCATGATAAAAAGGGTATGTTATGCTTTTATACCAATCTATCTGATCCTCAGACAGTAGAAGAAGCGCTATCATCTTCAGAAGCTAATGAATGGAAACAAGCAATGGACAATGAGATAAATTCTTTATTGAAAAATGAGACATGGAATTTGGTAGGCCTCCCTTCTGGAAAAACTGCATTGCCATGCAAATGGGTCTTTAAAAGAAAAACCAATCAACAAGGAATTGTCATACAATATAAAGCAAGACTTGTCATAAAAGGGTATGCGCAGAAAAGGGGTGTGGATTTCCAAGAAGTATATTCTCCAGTTGTAAGATGGACATCCATCAGGTATTTATTCGCTTTAGCTGCACAGCAAGACCTTCATGTTGAGCAAATGGATGCAGTCTCAGCTTTTCTACAAGGATCAATAGATACAGATATTTATATGATACAGCCTGAAATGTATAAAAACGGAGATAAGGTGTGTCATTTGAAGAAATCAATATATGGCCTGAAACAAGCCAGTAGATTATGGAACATTAAGCTCAGTACAATCTTAAAAGAAATGGGCATTCATCAATCAAAAACTGACCCATGTGTATACTATAACATCAACATGGGAATTTACCTTGCAATCTGGGTTGATGACATTTTATTATTTGCTTCTCAGAAAGAGACAAAAAATATTATAAAGGAAAAATTGCAACAGAAGCTAAGTATGAAAGACCTAGGCAAAGTAAGCCAATGTTTGGGTCTTAATATAACCAGAACAAAAAATTCAATTATGCTAGACCAAGAAAAGTACATTAAAGAGATATTGTGTAGATTCAACATGTCAGACTGCAAAACTGTTAAGACACCTGTGGAAGTTGGATTGAAGTTTTGTGAAAACACAGAGCATGAAACATTTGATTGCCCATACCAGCAAGCTATTGGAAGTCTCTTATATGTTGCTCAAGGAACCAGACCCGATATTTCATATATTGTAAATTGTCTAAGTAGATTTAACAAAGAACCGATGTCTGAGCATTGGGCAGCAGTAAAAAGAATAATGAGGTACTTACAAGGCACAAAGGGGTACAAACTTACATATACCAAGAATGGTAATGAAGAAATCACAGGTTACTGTGATGCAGACTGGGCAAGTGACACCCATGACCGGAAATCGTGCACCGGTTACGTTTTTATGTTTCAGGGTGGAGCAATCTCATGGTGTTCCCGCAAACAACGGACCATCGCTCTGTCCACTGCGGAGGCTGAATATATGGCGATGGGCAGCGCGGCGCAGGAGGCGCTTTGGCTGCGACAGCTGCAGGCTGAGCTCGGGCGCGACTCCGGCACACTGCACATATACAGCGACAACCAGAGCGCTATCAAGCTATCTGCCAATGATTGTTACTTACCCAGATCAAAACACATAGACATTAGATACCATTTTCTTAAGGATCATGTTGTTAATAATTCGTTAAAATTTTGTTATGTCAAAGGTTGTGAGAACATTTCTGATATTTTAACTAAAGGAACAACAGTAGAGAAACATGTATATTGTGTTACTAATATGGGATTGCGTTCCGGGGTGGATGTAAGAAATGGAACGCAATTTGTAGTTTAAGATTCCTGCCGCATGACGGCGTCACTGTCGGCGGCTACGTCAAACTCACCTAGTTAACGGATTATTGTGCTCAGTTCTTGTAACCGTTTTGTAACTTTATATTAAGTATCTAATACAGAATCCAATATCAAATATCTGTACTTTATTCCGTGAATCTCCTACAGAACTGACCAACAATAATATCCACCAAGAAGAGCTATAAAGTGTTCTAAACTAATTACCGTAGCCTGCACACCGCGTCTTCACAACAAGATGTCCTTCAGGACGCAGGGAAGGTTGCTCCACGTCTTAATAAAACGGCAGTTAGTACATGTGGCACCCTTACATGGGTATAACGCGATCGTAAACTACTCGTAAGTACGTACTCTTAACACCGGCGACTTTTCAACAACAGTTTCAAGCTATTGTATGGAAAGCATTCAGTGTATTCTTACTTTATAGTTTGTAATAATGATTACTAACTTAAAATATTATAATCTACAATACATAAATTTATAACGGTGTTTCACAAAGATACAGGTTTCTGTTTCACTCATGGCATAACCTATAACAATCTTCTTAATACGATATAAGACATTTCGTTTTTTCAGTATATTTGCATACTTTAGTATCATAAAATGCGGTACATCCAATGATGACCACGATCCTTAGTCATGAGGGACCGACTACAGAGAGAGAGAGAGTATCATAAACATACAGCAGAAACAATTCACCTATTTCCATAACCAAATAAAGATAGAATACTGTTAAATTAAAAAGGTCGTCTGATCCCAAACTCGGGCCGCACTAGTAAGGATTTGTAACCGAATAGCGGTCGCTCAGAGCACCATCTGAATTGTAAATGTTATTATATACAAACAATGCTGGCCAGATCGGGTTCCCTTCCTTTCTGGAAGGTCAACAGTGCCAACCAGCTGAGTAATTGGCGGTGTATCCCTAATGTTCCCGCTTAGTTAACATAATGTAAACTAGCTTTTGTTTACAGCATTGTGTGCACTAAAATACGGAGAATCTAATTTGGAATTGAATCTATCATGACAATAGACGTCCAAAAGGCTTATTTCTTGAAAGAAGACAGGAGTCTTCTGTATATAGAAACATGCATGATACACATACACATACATATATACATGCACGCCTTTTATCCCCGAAGGGGTAGGTAGAGGCGCAACTAATACACCCACTTTTCGCCGTGCGTATTCCGTCCCATGATGTAATAGAGCGAGCCTATCGCCATATCGGGCACAAGTTCCAGACACCGGGCTGATACTGAATAAAAAAATGAATATCACTTTGCCCGACCCGGGGATCGAACCTGAGACCCCAGCACTGCAGTCGTACCGTAATACAATTACGCCAGCGAGGCAATCTTGTAGCTTGATATAATAACAATTAGCTTCAGTAATCAACAAAACAGGAAAGTGAAGGCTTACAGCATCTTTAACACCATAAAACTGCCCATAAAATTATTATATTGTAAACTAGTTAACAAAGTAATTTTGCTGAAATTGCGCATACTTGTATTAAAACATAAGCAGCATTAACATTGTTCCGGCTTTTAAAGCTGGTTTCACGGAAAACTGATCAATATACAAACGTGGACCCTCTAGTTTCGTAACATATTGAGGTTAAGAAATTTGCTTCGTCTGCTGACTTAGCACATACTTGTTTTATTGTTCTTGTTCGATGTGGTTCCATTTGCATTGAATACTTTACTAACACGAATGCATGACGAACATGCTTTTACTTTGATTAGGTTTTGCTAAACAAATTTGGATTTCTGCTTTTGTTAAAATTATACTTGTATATATTATTTTATTTGGTTTGTTGGGTCATATTTAGAAAAGTCTAGAAGATCAACAAAAAATATAAAGTGCATTATTTTACAAACAATTGCAAAAACTGGAACTCTTTGTTCATTTTATATTCATTTCGTAATGGATTTAAACCTATGGATTCCTAAAGGCTTGCCGAACTCTATGGTCGATGACGATGTAAATATGGTGGAGAATGTTCGTCGATTCGACTTCAAATGTCGAAATATGGTCGAAATCGACATTTGAAGTTATGGAAAATTATGACCGTTCTTGAAGGGTCTTTCAAAACTTTACACTTAGATATTAGTTAGCCGGTGAATAATATATTTTCGTAAAGTTACAGGCGATAAATAATTTGAATGTGTCAAGAAATATTCAGGGATATAATGATAATTCGAAATACCTAAAAAATGTGAATAAAATTGTGAGTTAATTAGTGTGTTATTAATATTCAAAACTTTTAATTTAATTTGATATAAAAAGAAGAGTTGTTTATTTCAAGGACAGATTTTTTTTTTGCGAGCGCGACAATGTTGTCTCTATGCATCTGATGGTAAGCAAAATGGGGAATCTCTCACTAGTCGACACAATTTGAATGAAAATGACTGTTTTGACATTCTCAGCAAATAAAAACGATATTTTAATAATAACTAACCGAACTAAAAATAACCGAACCCCCGACCAGGAGATTTTTTTATTGCATTGAATGACGAGACAAGCATGCCGTTCGCCTAGTCAGCGATACGACCACCCATAAACAGTAGCAACACCATTCAGCACCTTGAGTTACAAAGTACCTACTGTGTGGCATACCACTGAGCTCGTCATCCTGAGACATAAGATGTTATGTCTCATTATGTCCAGTAGTTACACTGGCTACAATGTCCTACAAACCGCAACAGAATAGTGCATGCACACTACTGATTGGCGGTAGAAATAGACATTGCGGTGGTACCCGCCCAGACGGACTCTTACATATGAGAGACCTACCACCAGTAAATGAAAATACTTCTCTAGTGGTCCCCCGACCCGAGGACGCTTGGGTCAAATTATTACTAGGTACTTATTATGTTATAGTTAAAGATCGAACAAACACATTTTATTTTTCACTTTTTAGAAAACTTTTTGTGTCAGGGGTTATTTAAATGTTTAATTTCATTTCATTTTCAAGTTTTTTTTATTAGTATTTTCTCCACGATTGGAGCCTCAATCTTCATCTATTCAACACATACTCATTGAGACCATTCTTATGAGCTCAAACACGCTATACCTATCCGCTGTAAGATAATGAGGAGCTGGGTATTACTACTACTTGATGCTACAGCATCACCTTTAAGGTTGCCATGTCTTAAAAATACCACCGAAGTAACAGTACACCAAATTTCAAATCTAAGTAGGAAATAAGCTGATTATCTTCAAACCCCTGAATACATCTTTCCAAATTATAGCTAAGAACCATCTCGATCATCACATCAGCTTTCAAGCAAAAGGAAACCGCATCGAAATCTGTTTATTCGTTTCAGAGGTACAATGCCACAGTCCACAGACAGACATACAGATACCTTAAAGTTACTACACCCCCTTGTTCCGCCAAGGTTTAAAAATCAAATACCTACCTATAAACATCAAAAATATTATATTTTCCGATGAAAATTTACGTACAAAATTCGAAAATTTTTGTCCCGGACTGGATTAAAATTTAAAGGCACGCTCAAATGCCTTATTAAAGCAAGTGTTTTACTACACCGGTTGGCGTAAGCTTGCTCCGAGTGTGCCAAATTTTAAACCAAGTTTTTCATTTTTATATTTTTTCCCGCGATATTTATGAAGCACCGAGTTCCTATAGGCGTCGGGCCGAGCGTTTACCGCCACTTTTTGTGCAAATAAAAATACTATAAAAATTGTGGATGAATTTTTCTTTTTTTGGTTTCGGGTTGCTGCAATGAATGTGAGGAAAAATGTAAAGCTAGTATACTTACGTGTATATATGAATTTTACTATTCCATGTTTGGAGATGCATAAAACTAAATACAAACGTGGCGACGACTTCTAAGTTTATTATACCTACCTCATGTAAGTTTATTGCGTTTTACAATGGCAGTATTTATAACATACCCTTTTTAATAATAAGTATTTTTTCTCCATCTTTTTGCCGATCCTTATAAGGACTCTTCGTTGTTTTACTAAGACTGTGTATGCACAAAGTATAGTGTTGATAATTACAGAATATTATGCAGCTGTATTCACTTCATGTTAAACACTCGTTACTAATGTTAGTAAACTCTTAGTTACCTTTGAAATTCGAATATACAACACGTTGAAAAATATCTAAAACATTATTTATTAGTTTCCAATAAACGTAGCAACTTTATTTATTATACCACTTTTTACAGCTTTAGAACTCATTAGATAGTAGGTGAGAGGAAATTTGTCGAAAATACCTAGACTAATAGCACCCTAAATGACACCAGGGAGTTAGGTAAAATTAATGCCTTCTTACATGGCCCCTTTTTCTTAGTTTTAAATCAGCTCTTGGCAATTTTCCCGTTCATTAGGGCTGCCACTCTGGCCGCAAACGGGTCTTTTTCACAAATGAAGATAGATGGTAGCTCTTACATGGGACCCGGACAAAAACACCGGAATAAATTAACGAAGTTTTCTTCACTATCCACCAGGGTTGTTACACATAAAGTAATTAGTTAAGTGTTTAGTGTCAGGGCTTCGACCTCGGATGCTTAATTGTTATAAAGTAGACATAATTTACACTGTTCTAGGTTACTATATTTCAGTTTATTTGGTTTCCTTTAAAACGTATCGTTTTTTAATGATATAGGTGAATTTACTTCAATACTTTAAAAATGTTTTTGATTTAAAATATAGCTATCCTGTCCAAATTAAGAAAAAAAATATCTATAATGACATGAATGTTGTAACAAAATCTTTCATTCCCTTGTATTATTTACTCATCAACGCTAAGTTAACACAATATATATCTTGTTTCTCGAGGGTCACATTTTTTGTTTGCACGCAAACGTTCCAAGCCTCGTTAGGCGAAGGTTCATAAATTTGCCACATTATCGACACCTGGCGCCAAAATTCCGTCCGGTATCAAATGTGATTAAGTATACTAATGTCCTCCGATCGCTGAGGACTGTATTGTTCACAGCTGTCATTTTGTTAGATGTCAAAAAAGCGGCGATAGCCTACTTGGGAGTGGAACCGTCTGCCGAGACGAATGTCCGCAGGTTCAAAACCCAAGGGCACACACCTCTGACTTTTCTAAAAAGTTATGCATGTATTCTTTGTGAATTATCGCACGCTTTAACGGTGAAGGAAAACATCGTGAGGAAACCTGCATAGCTGAGAAGTTCTCTAAATTTCGAAGGTATGTGCAGTCTGCCACCCCGCACTAGGCCAGCATGGTGGACTAAGGCCTAAAAACCCTCTAAGTTGTAGAGGAGGCCCGTGCTCAGCAGTGGGCAGTATATAATATAGGGCTGGTATGATGATGATTGTTCCTTGTTAATCAGCATCTGTGATTATATGAAGATATGTGTTTGTTTATGTATTGTTTCAATTTTAATCAAATATCTAAATATATACCCCCTCAGTAATGGAGGAGGCCCATGCTCAGCATTGGGCAGTATATAATACAGGGCTGATTGCATTGCATTGGATTGCATTTAAATAATATAATCCGCGCGCGATCAGAATCGGATGGAACCTTGTAGAAGTAAACCAAAAATGAAAATTCCCGAGCGAAGTAGCATTCGTAAATTTTCTTGTTGTTTTTACCCGACTACGGCGAAGCAAGGAAGAGTAATGATTAATTATTATAATTTGCAAAATCAAAAAAAGGTGGTGATTTCAGAATATTTTCTCCTCCTACACTATTTTACAAAATAGGTACGCATATCTGTATTACGGAATCGTCTATTTAATTTGTATCACTCGAGAATCAGCGTGAGTTTGCCGACGCTTCCGAGCCGTGTCAGTTCCAAAGGATCGCATCCCATTCTGAACCCTAAATATACTACCATTTGTAATAAAGGCAGACATTCTCTTTTAGTTTTATACGGTGACGTCACGACCGTAATACTTGTCTGTCACGTCTTTATACTTAGTTATGTTATAATATCTAACTACAGTAGACCCGCGGTAATCCGACAAAAGTTTTGCAAGACGTTGTGGGATTGTCGAATTTGTCGGACTACAGGGTACTCCCGCCGACCCCCTGTAGTCCGGAACTTTAATAAGGAGTACCTTGTAATCCGACAAATTATGTACTTATATAAAGTTTGATTGTACCTATGTGTATGTATGTACTATACAATTGTGCATTGACGAAAATGTCATGACAAGCCATGTCGGATTACAAGGGGAGCTGGATTAGCCAAGGGCCGGATTACCGCGGGTCTGCTGTATTAAGTTTCCTCGGCGTTATTTGTTTATTTTTTCACTATTGCTTGTATTAAGGTTATACAATATAAAAATCAAAAAGTCTAAGTGCCACTGCTTTTGAAGGTTGTCACAACTCACAACATGCATTGGAGAAAAGTAGCAGTAACATTTATTATTAAACTAAGTTAAGAAATGTTACTTAAATTAACAAAATAATTTAATATAATAACAATGAAATTAAAATGAAATTTTATAATAATGACAATCAACTACAAACTATACACAAGTAAATTACGCTAGTGGTAGGCAGAGTTCTGTCAGGTCCTGTGGGTCAAATATTTCCGAATTTGACATTTAAATTGTTTTAGGTTAAGATGAAATATATCCACTTTGCCACCAACTGAATTATAAAGTTTGGCTATTATGGCATGTCCTTCATTAAACCAGGTTAAAAAAGGTGTTTTAGGCCAGGTGAGCTTTAAAAGCAGGGTTTATAGGCAGTAGCATAGATATGCCCCTAGCCATTCCGACGTCCATCGTCACCCGACGGTGACCACCATCCGATGGGCCGTTAGCTCAACTACCTTCAGAGGCAATAAAAAAATTGCAATAATGATTGTTTAATATTTTTGCATCTGATCATGATATCATAAATATAAAATATCGGCCAATATTCTATCCATTTATTAAGAGTTTCAACCAGTCCACAATACGTATTATACCAATAAAAGAAAATTCGAAAAGGTTTCTATCAACGTCAACGGAAAATGGAAAACATTTACTTCAAAAAGAATAGAGCTAAACTCGAGGAAAATCTTTGAAAATGGCTCGAAGCCCGGCTTGCCACTAATCAGGTTTGGCGACAGAAAGGGTCAGACCCGCCACCTGCTACCCAATTTGTCAAGTTGTCGCTATCTTGCTATCTCCTATCTCCAACAATGCCTTTCAATGGTTAGATGATATTTTTGGACATTGCTATTAATATAATATTATAATATTACATCAACACACACACACACACACTCACGCCTTTTAACCTCGAAAGGGTAAGCAGAGGCGCAACTAGTTCACCCACTTTTCGCCGTGCGTATGCCGTCCCATGATGTGATAGGAGGCGAATATTACATCTACATATTTGAATATTATTTATCTTATTTCTACTTGTATAATTAGGTATTTAATATGAAGCAAGCGGTGAAGGAAAACATCGGAGGATACCTTTATACCTGAGAACTATCCATAAGAATTTCGAAGGTATGTGAAGTCCACCGCACTAGGCTAGCGTGGTAGATTAAGGCCTAAGCCCCCTCAGTACAGGAGGCTTGTGCATAGCAGTGAGCAGTATATAATACAGGGCTGGTTTTAATAATTATTATCATACCTTATGGATGCAGGATATCCTTCTGTGGTTTAGTTTTTATATACCTTATCCTATTTCTTATCTCTCGATAATAATAATAAGTACTATCATAGCTTCCTAAAAAAACTATAAAGTAATAATGATTATAAATACATAATCATTATTACTTTACAGGTTTTTTTTGTTGAAGCCAAATTAATCAATCAGACCTGCCCAGAATGTACCGAAACGAAGCAGAAATAAAGGATCTTACTAGGTCCATTAAGCTGATTACATACCATTTAATAAAGCTGCTTCGTTACTAATACAAAAATGAGGCCGTATATACCTTCAGGCTAATGTTTTTCGTAGATAACTTGAATACGAATGTGTAGGTGACCTTGATAAGGCTTACTGTCATACGATTAATGTTATATGATATGTATTACACACATTCAATTACCTATAATAGCTGGTCGATTTTCTATATAATAAACTTATTTGTTATTAAAATTGAAGCCTAATGTGTTTCTATCTACGTGATACGGCTTAAAGCATCGATATTTCTCAATAAATTGTAATGAAGAGTTTTAATGTATCAGTGTTATGTTGTTAAGTAAGAGATTATCGCTTTTACCGGGTGGACATAAGATTTGAAGAAATTTAGAGGAAATAATAATATTGTGAAATATACCTTTGCATATCACACAAAGTTTTCTATACCTACTATTCAAAATAATACGTATCCCATAGTTAAAACAAACCCTTAAATATGATTGCTTTTTACGATCCCTATCTAAATGAACAAAAACTAGGGCCTACCTTTATTAAAGTACGAACTTAACCTGAAGAGCACTTTACCCTTATCATAAAAATCATGTTTTAAATGCGTAAGAAAGATATAATTTATTTTATGCATCATAAAACCTCCATTTCAATCGATCGATGCAGAAAAACGTTCCTGCTGTAATTAAGCCCAATTTAGGGAAAACGTCTTACCCGGTCGAGCCTGTTATTTACGAGCCACAGGAAAATAGCGTCTAATACCGTCTAAATTTGTGTGGACAGGTGGATTGGTTAATACCACGTTTTTACGCTGTGTAAATTTGGGTTGGTATTAGACAGAGCTGTTTCCAATAGTGTTTTTAAAGAGCCTAAGTTAGAGCTTAGATACTTTAAAGGATTTTTAAGGGTGGGATAACGGAGATAAAATTCTTAATTAGTGCTACTTATAGGTAGATACTATCTTACGTAAAACGTTCATTGAAATATTAATGAACAAATTATGACTTACCATACCATACCAGCCCTGTATTATATACTGCCCACTGCTGAGCACGGGCCTCCTCTACAATTGAAAGGGTTAACGCCTTAGTCCACCACGCTGGCCTAGTGCGGGTTGGCGGACTTCACATACCTTCGAAATTCAGAGAACTTCTCAGGTATGCAGGTTTCCTCACGATGTTTTCCTATAATTATGACTTATGTACAGTCATATATACTCGACCACCTTAATGTTCTAAATAAGTCGCTTGTGCGTCGTCTGTCAGTGACATGGAACTTACAACTAAAGTAGACAATAAGAGCTATCTGCTGTTTCCTTTGTACATCTTCAAAACGACAACCTGCGTGGCAAAATATGAAAAATAGGCGTGTTACTTAAGAATTGTACTAGCACCAAATTGGGCGATTGTACAGGTACCTAATGTCTTACGCAAGTTAACTTTTTCAGCAGTATGACTTACTAAACCCAAAAGGGCCTTTGTAGATCCGTGTTTCAATTGAACATAAATAAAGATTAATTTGTGGGTGTGCCATATCTGAACATTCGTAAGTTAATTATGTCCAATGTCCAATATATTGCTAGAGATAAGAAAGTTAAAACAATTGGCACAGTGAGATATGTTTTATGATAAATAAATATTATGTCTTAGAGATAACGTCCGATGCAAACTGGTTAAGGCACTATTATCTGGCTGAATATATATCATTATCACTATAATTTTGGTAAAGTACTATAATGTTGCGCTTGGCGTTAATTCTAGCCTCGTTCGAAACAGTAACTATTCAGCCAGTATTTTTTCTTATAAACCATAAACATTATTTACTTTTAAAAAATAAATCACCGCCATCGAAAAAACAAAAGAGATCTGACAAGAATAATAAAAGAATATGAAGTTAATACAGCTTTATTTCACAAAAACAAGGTAATAAATACGGACTGGCACAAAACTCTTGGGTGTTAGGACAAAAATAAAAAACCATTACGGTAAAATGGCGGCTAAGTGATTTTATATCTGCTGCTAATGGAGCCCGTCAGAACAGTAAGCTTTTAAGTTATAGAGTGATGCGGTGTGGGAAAACGTGTGATTGTTTTCGGTTACGCAGTTTATTTTTGGTAAAGTATTTTTTTGTTTTGTGGATGTTTGTTTTTGTCAGAGGGAAATGTTTTGAGTTTGATTATAATCTGTGATAAGGGACATGTCCAAAAACGGGCCTAAAATTCTAACCAAGACAGTTTTATATACTTGGATAGAACTCTTAAAAACTAGCTTTTTAATTGCTGATTGATTGATTATAATTGCCAAGACTAACGAGAAACTGGGCAATGGAAGTCAAAATATCTGTCAATTCATATATTGAAGTTATACTTCTTTTAGCGCGTTAGGGAAAAATGATGATAGTAATTTTTTTACGATGCGCGCGCACACCCTCACGAAAAACCGTCACCCCGAAGTTAGCTATAGTCAACATTTTAGTTTTGAATTTTGAACGTAAGGCGAAAGATATTGAAGTTATACTTCTTTTGGCGCGTTATTTAAAAAGATTTTTATCTTGTTACGCCAAAGAAGTATAACTTCTAACGCGTGTACATAAGTACACACACACTTTTTATTACTATTAAAATACAAAGTAAGTGGGTATTACAGAAAACAGTCCGTCGTAGAAAAACACATTTATTTTGTACTTAAAGTACTTGAAATACTCATATTTACATACATTCCATAACTAGAAGTGCAATACATAAATAGTTGATAAATAAAAATATTATCGCTCGGAACCCTGTCTCATACGGTAATTACACACATTGGAACATTAAGTAACTGTAAAATACTCTCCATATAATAATTTAAAAAATATTTACATCTCAATAAATTGTTAATTACATTTAATTATTGCTATAAACAGGTAACTGTGTATTACTACAATTCTTTATATCAATACTTTTAATTGTTGAGGTTATTAAAGTTAGTAATGCAAGAAATTGGCTCTGCGAAAGGTTTTAAGCTAAGCGTACACTAAACTTGCAGTAACCACCATGAGTTATTAAAATTATCTGAATTATTCATCCTATGCTTCAAAACAGTAGAATAAAAATTGTATACCCAACCTTACTTAAAAAATTATAAAGTATTTACCCATTAATCAATTAAGAAGTTATTTGTGTGATTTTGTAATTTACCGTGTAATTTCATGGTATTATTTCATAGAAAATATAACTATCTATAGAATACCATGACATTACATCTTATTGAGGAAATCAAATCAATTTAGGTAATATTTGCTTAGTGGTTATTTTTCTTCTTTTTTGGCACTGGGTTAGATAAAATTCTTAAATGTGATTCTTTAGTGTACGCCCAGTTCATATGCAAATAACTATTTTAACATCTTTATGCATACCAAAATATTTATCTCAATAACATCCAGTACCTATATTGTTCTAAAGTTGTTTTATTTTCTGTCTCTGCCAATGATAGCCTCTTTATTGTTCTTAAAATTATAACAATTAACAAATGACTGTTTCTAACAGTATTTAAAACATGTTTCCTTGTAGGAAATTCTCTAAAGCGTGGTATAGATGCGGTCTTACACCGACTAAGCCGTGGTCTTCGTCAGTGTAGCTCTGTTGAAGAAAAAACAAATTAAAATTAAATTTCAGATTCTGATAAATTTAAAATCAGAATTGTCCATGTGTCTTTGGCTTTAACATTTTTTTTCCGAAATATATAAGTAATTCATACATTGTAATGTGCTATATCGTTTCTCATTTCTGACAACCCTAATTTTATTAGGCATGATAGCAAATGTAACCATTCAAATCGTATAAAATAATAATCGTAAATTATAATCGTCCAATTTTATTAACGCTAGCATAATATATCAAAGTAACACGACGAAAGACCCAAGGGGACTATATGCTGACAACGTTAATGTCCTAAAGAGGCCATAAATTCGTACAAATGGCCGGCCGCTTCCTCAAACTTCCATGCCATATTTTTAGATAAAATGTAACTATTCATGTTTAATGTAAGAACAAAGCGGTATCTGGGTGCTTTATAATAATTATATTAAGTCCCGAAGGGGTCTTTCCAGTGTTTTATCTTGGATAATAAAGTTTTCACGACACGACAGTGCATTTTAAATGTATTTTATTTTGTAAAACTTTTATGATGTCGTTATGCATGCCCCAGGTACTCTGCCACACAACTAATCATGTACTCAGCTATGGAAGTAAAGCTGACATTCTAAACCCATCAATCTTTTGTGAAATAATAAGCTGATCGATCGCCAGTGCCTTCTACGACATCATATTATAATTAGGTATACCTTAACCTAAGTAAATTGCAGATCTTAACCTAGATACACGTATCTAATATCTATGATAAAATATAGCTGGTCATCATCGAGACAGGCCGACAATTGTCATGTCCACCGAGGGCGGAACCGCCTCACTGGTATCTTTGAAACTACTGTACTTACCATTAAAAGCTATATGTTCATATGATTATGATTTTCATCATTATCAAAATCACTTACAATGCCAGAGTAAAAACCTTGTAATATCAAAAGGTCTGATTACCTCAGTGGCGTAGTTGTGTTACGGTACGACTGCAATGCTGCAGTCTTGGGTTCGATGCCCGGCTTGGGCAAAGTAATATTTGCTTTTTCTGCTCAGTATCAACCTGAAGTCTGGAACTTATGCCCGATATGGCGATGGGCTCGCCCCCTTTAATATCATGGGACGGAATACGCACGGCAAAAAGTGCGCTAGTTGTGCCTGTGCCTACCCCCTCGGGGATAAAAGGCGCGTGTGTGTATCAAAAGTTCCAATGACTTGTATTCTTACCATTTGCGTAAAGTAAACGTCTCGCCTCTGCAGTAGTCGAGAGATCAACATAGCGTGTTGGTAATGAACGTTGTCGTCTGCCGTACCGTGGATCAGGAAGTAGCTCTTGTCTCGGTAGGCTGTCACCTAGATAGAAAAAATCTTTTATAAAACCTACAGTCAGCAGTAACAAGATAAATCTCATCATATTAGAAGAACTCTGAGATTATTTAAAAAAGTCTTACGAGACGAACTAGTCGCTCGAATTATGTCTCACAACAGCTCTGCGAGAGTAACAACAAAGCTAGAACTTCGATTCCATCATAAAATGCACGGTATACACAGACATAGACCCACACTGCATAATTTATTCGTCCTGATATTTTGGGGATTAGGTCTGCTAATGAGTAATATGTTTGAGGTAATATAGGTACATAGAGCCTGTTTCAGAAGCTTCAAGTGTTTTTTTTCTTTTATTGCCTTAGTAGGCAAACGAGCACAGTTGTCAGTTGTATTAAACAATAATGATACTTATAACTAATATAGATAGGGCTCATTTGATTATCATTTATTTGGAAACATAGATTAATGTGTGGCAAGTGGTATTCATTCAAAAGTTGGTAAACATGCCCTTAATGTTTCGAGGATTTTATGCAATATATTATGGTCTTATAATATGATTATATTATGGCTACTGTTTTTATTTTAGGATAACACGTACCACATCTTCTGTTAATAAAGATGAAGCAGCATATCCTTGCGGATTAACTGATGGTAGATCCATATACCGTTCAGTGTAGATTGTGTCTGAAAAAAAAACATGAAAAGTTTATTCAGATATGACGCATCTAAATAGGTAATTTATTATTTTGTAGTACTTTGCTTTTTTCTGGGACTTTACCTGTCTTTGTACGGCTTCTGACAAATGAATAAATCTGGTTCAACTACACTTGTTTAATACAAGTCAAAAGCAGTTTCGTTGAGGCCAGAATTGCAGTTTGAGCTGTTTCTGAGGAATTCCAAAAAAGGAATGACGCAATTTTACGGCCCCATAAGTACATATTATACGTTTCCGAATAATCAATTAAATTGATCAAGTCCAAACATCGATATTACAGCTTTAACTGCATCGACATTATTATAAAAATACTAGGTGTTTGCCCGTGGCTACGCCCGCTTGAAAAGCTTCTCCCACTACAAAAGTCCCAAAATGACTGTAGCGATCCATGGCGGCACGGATACGACGCCAGCGTCATTTATTTGAAAAATCTGTTAAAAATATTCATTTATTTTTTATGGGAGTAAATCACCTGTATAAAAAATAGCCTACCCACGAGATAGTGTATCCGTGTCATACATCAATGATCCGTATGCCATATTACAAATCCGTTCAGCTTTCTCTCCATTTTAACAAACATCCAACAACTAAACATTTTCAACTTTCAATGTTCACATTTAAATTAGTAATGGTAATTAATAGTAGTAATAGTAATTTTGTGGTGATAGGTCTCTCATATGTAAGAGTCCGTCTGGGTGGGTACCACCGCAATGTCTATTTCTACCGCCAAGCAGCAGTGTGCATGCACTGTTGGGTTTCGGTTTGAAGGACATTGTAGCCAGTGTAATTATAATCTCATTATAATTATTAAATTATTATTATAATGAGACTTAACATCTTATGTCTCAGGACGACGAACGCCGTGGAATGCCACACAGTACTTTGTAAGTCAAGGTGCTGGATGGTGTTACTACTGTTTATGGGTGGTCGTATCGCTTACCATCAGGCAAACGGCATGCTCGTCTCGTCATTCAATGCCATAAAAAAAAACAAAAGTAAAATAACATACCATAGAATCTCCAGTCGACAACAGGCGCGACGGCTGCGGCGCAGCGGAACACTCCCTCTCCACGAGCCAAAGCGAGAGACGCCGCGTACCCACCGTACGACCAGCCCCAGATGCAGGTGCGGTTCGAATCCACCCAGCTGAGATTTTGTTGGATATATCTAGACATAGGGCATAAGGAAATTAATATAGATGCAGATTCTGTTTGGGGTTGGTATCACGCAGGCCGGTTGTAAAAAGTAAATCAAATTAAGTACTTCTAAAACGTGCATGCTTGATAAGTGTGTTACGTCGACTCCACAGAGATATAAGGCAGAGATAAAAAAATATATGCAGATAAGTTATGATCATTAATTAAAGATCTCCACATTAAGAGTATTATTTTATAGATAACATGGAAAACGTAAGTTGACTACAATGAATTAATACATCAAAGATTTGGCATCAACAATCCAATTAGATCTTAATTCTTATTTGTAAAAATATATGGCCCTCTATTTTATAGGGTTAATTCCCCAGGCATCATATTTATTGTATGTAGTCATCATTTAAAATGAACCAAATCCTTAACAATCTATTTCAATGTAATTTACCTAGTAACAGAGATCTGGTCCTCAATCTCTATGGTGCCTAGGCGCCTGTTTAGGGCGAACAAGTTGGCAACACCACGGAGGCCAGAGCCTCGGCCGTCGATCTGCGCCACGGCGATGCCCCAGCGGCTGACTAGAGAGCTGCCCCAGTCGATGCTCCATTGTTTTGTCACTAGAGCAGTATCGGGACCACCGTACCTGGAATTAGCATTTACAAGTCCGATAGTGGGTAGGAAGTTCTTGATATTTAATATTACTTTAAAGGAAATTGTAGTTCAGTATTTGGAAGGTATGTGAAGTCTACCTACCCGCACTAGGCCAGCGTGGTGGACACAAACTCTAACTCAAAATTTTCTTTATTCAAATAGTCTTTCACAGGCTCTTTAATCGTCATGAATCTACCACCGCTTCGGAACGTGTTATCGCTGTGAAGAAGCGGTGCAAGAAACTCCCTCTAAGGCATAAACCCTCTCAGTAGTAGAGGAGGCCGGTGCTCAGCAGTGGGATAGTATATGATATAGGGCTGGTATTATTGATATTTGTAAGCTTTAAAGATATGTGGGATAATTTTACACAGCAATCAAATTAAATATTTACCGATTTTTTAAATGTCAAAGCACCAAATCAGAACTGAATTTGGTATGTAGTAACTCGTAAATCTTCCGGATGATTAGCATGTAATATTATTTTACTAAGACTAACCTCTGAAGTCTATTCATCTTAGAACAAACAATATTTATTATAATACTACGACCCCTCAAAAATACCATTAGTAACCTAGTCATCCGTTTTATAGAATGAATATAACCCGTACTCACACATAAACAAGAAGCGGCACATTAGAGCGGTTAGTGTAATCGGCTGGCACTTGGATCTGGACGTCAGCCTCAGGAAAACCGGCAGTTATGGGCACTGACATACGGATGGTGTTCGGGAGCACTCTGTTCGCCATCAATGCTGTCAGCTCTGCGTTATCATCCCAGGTCCTGATGTAATTACCTTCCTGAAATATTTGTTTGCATATGAAGTGTGCCTCAACACTTTAAGTGACCTCTCAAGCACAATTGCACTGGCACAGGCAGCCTATCGTAAAAAAACTAAGCCAAATTCTTTCTGGACCATACTTGAAACGTTTGTAGCCAGACCCCACAATGGAGTGAAAGATAGATAGTGACGCAAATGCAATATAAGTCATTTGAATATGAATAAAATATTGTAGCAAGTTAAGGTAGTAACTGAAGCAATTATGTGTGCAGTTTTCTTTCAAGTAAGTATTTTTTTTATTGCATTGAATGACGGACGAGTATGCCGTTTGCCTGATGGTAAGCGATACGACCACCCATAAACAGTAGCAACACCATCCAGCACCTTGACTTACAAAGTACTGTTTGGTATTCCACTGCGCTCGTCATCCTGAGACATAAGGTACTAAGTCTCATTATGTCCAGTAGTTACACTGGCTACAATGTCCATCAAACCGAAACACAACAGTACATGCAACCGCAACCGCAACACTGCTGCTCACACTGTTGTATTTGTTTGTTCACTGCTGCTTTTTCACAAACTATATTACTTTCCTTGTCCAGATCTAACTAGATGCCAGAAACTGTTTTTTTTTCAGTCTAAATCAGATTAGATGCCAAATAGCCAACTCACGATATCATAAATGTAGACTTGCGGCACATCAGGTCCAGCACAGTTGATTGTGATTCTGTTGCCAGATGCGCTGAGGGTGCCGTCATTGTACAGGCATTCGCCGCCATCAGGTCTCCTGATTTCGCACGTGAAGCAAGAAATGTGGCCTGACGCGTTGACTGAGTAGATGTGTTGCTCAGCCGAGTCATTGACGTGTGTGGCACGATACCAGCTACAAATAGATTGGTGTATATTTTACAAAAAGGCTAAATACACTTGGTAGCCCAGCGCCGTCCTTAGGTAACTAGGCGCAAGCTATCTTATAGTTATTGCATCCACCTCGAGCATTTGACACCATGCCCAATGCGCCATTCCCAGAATCTGGCGCCATCTCTAGGAATGCTCCCCCTCTACCGATATCGGAGTATTTTCACGAGACACATAAGAAAGGAGTACTGCTGGACTGACTATCAAGTCCAGGGTGGTAAACTTATCGTGCTTAAATAAAAAACAAGCTTACATAACGTTATCAGGTGTCCAGTCCATAATGTCGCTAACAGTATTCGGTGTGTTGAGGATAGCATTGCTCGACCACAAGCTGCCAGCGGTGGACTGAGATATTTGCACTATTTGCTTGTACAATACCCCTCCCACAGGCTGGAACATTTCAATCATATAATATAAATTTAAACTATCGGTTTGTAATTAAAAAATAAATGTTTTTTTTTAATAATGGTCGTAATTAGTACCATGCATCCCTATACCAAAATTTGTTTAAAATTTTTTGCTGTCGACAGTGTATTTATTCTAGCTTATTTCTGATTTTAACATGACTTTAACTGAGAAAGTTGACTCCATAATTTTAAAATAAATAACAAGAGTCAGGAGTTAAGGAGTATCTAGTTAACTATCACAAAAGTAAAACTGAAGAGTTATTTTTTCAACGCCGATCTTTGAAACTACTGCTCTGATGCTGATTTTTTTACTAATAGAGGGGATAGACTATGTCTGAGTACCTTAGGCTATATTTTAACACGGTAACGGACTTTTCCGCAGGTAGGTTCATGAGCTGAATCTAGGTAAAAGTAATATCATACCTGTGGTAAAATTGTGATGAAAGCATTTCCGAGGCGGTTGAAGACGAGAGGGATGTTATCAATCCAACCGTCGTTTTCTGTGTATGAGTAAATCTGTAAGGCAAGAAATTAAAAGAAATAAATATTCAAACTTCAGTGAATGTACGTTAATTCCAAAACTTGTCATGTTTATTGATAAATTATATGGCATTTAGTTTTTATTACAATGCAGAAATTGATTTAGATATCCGAATGCTGTTCTAGAAGATCAGAATTGCTTGGCTAAAGGCTACCTATTTGAAATCGATCGCTCAAGAGATCTTCAGCAATCGATATCAGATAGTAGTCTCCATGTTGGAGCAAAGTAGGTATAAGCAAAGAAAATCAGATTTAAAATAATTGCATTGTTAATCAAAGTTCTGTCTACTTTTATCTTAACACCGTTTGTCTTAATTATATTAATAGCTTACCAGATTACATGAGGTTTGTCCGTCCGTACACAACAACACCCTGAACGTAGTCTGCACCCTGTTGGTCCACATTACAGCAATGGTTTCATTGTTCACGAAACGCACTGATTTCAGAATTGGCCTGGAAATCATAAAAAAAAACATGTAATATGAGGAGATACTACATATATCTGTAACTTGCAGGTTTTTTTCTTGTTAATTAACACCACGTTTTTTTTACAAAGTACTGCATTGCGTATGTTCTGAAACAGTAGTTATAAAGCCTCATAGAGTTCAGTAACGCTGTAAATAATATCTTTGAGACCAGTTTGCACACCAATGCCTATTAGCCAAAATTTAAAATGTAGTACCTACCTACTCCAGAAGACTTACATATATGGGACGTGTCACCCAGTAAATGTAATTTAAATGTTTGTTTCCAGGGTATAACATAGGAATAACTTACTGTTGAAGATCAGTGGGAGCATAAAATACTGTGTCGTTTCCATTTTCCAGATCTCTGATGGTGACTGACACAGTTGGGTTGGTGGTACCGGGCTGGAATTTAAACATACATTTTATAATTAACGCAAAGTGCAGCAGTAGAGTTATTAAGTCTTATTAAGAAATAGGACGATGATACAGAAAGCTAAAAACAAGTCACATAATAATAGATGGAATTCTTCAAGGTTGCAGCCGAAGATTTTTTTTATTGCATTGATGACGAGACGAGCATAGCGTTCGCCACAAAAATTACAATATTATAGTTTTCTGTTGTTGTAAATCATATTATGGTTTTCAGTTTTAAGGTAGTTATTAATGTCATAGTAGATATAATATCAGTTACCATAATTTCCATATTATATAAACTAACCCAAATAAATGTTATTCAGTTGTCATGACATATTACCTTTTGAGAACAATGAGCATGATGTTGGAAGCATTATGCAACGGTTAAAACTGTGGCCACTAAAAGAGAGGCTTAAATATGTTATAATATTTGCAAATTGTACATTTTTGACATTTGATATTTTTTATGTATTTTTCTGAAATTATTAAGAACTGTTACGAAAAAGCATCGCTCTTTTTAAACTACAATGTTTAAAAGAGGAAAATCTATGTGTTGTTAGAATCGACATAGAAAAAAAATGCAATGTAACACACACGAATGTATAATAATAATTATTATTGTAGTAGGAATGTATGCCGCGTTATTTGGTTCCATCCAATATTTTTCGAGGCCCATGTTATCTTTAACACGTGATACAAGCCAGTAATACAAAGCGCCAAGGGAAACACACCAAAGCGCGCTTGGAACCAATATAGTAATCTAACAAACTCTATTTTTTTTTATTGCTTTGAATGATGAGACGAGCATGCCGTTCGCCTGATGGTAAGCGATACGACCACCCATAAATAGTAGCAACACCATCCAGCACCCTGACTTACAAAGTACTGTGTGGTATTCCACTGCGCTCGTCATCCTGAGACATACGACGTTAAGTCTCATTACGTCTAGTAGTTACACTAGCTACAATGTCCTTCAAACCGAAACACAACAGTGCATGTACATTGCACACTGCTGCTTGGCGGTAGAAGTAGATATTGCGGTGGTACCCACCCAGATGGACTCTTACATATGAGAGACCTACCACCAGTAATTACCTACCATCTAATTTAAACAAAACATCAAATTTATATGCATTTATAACTAAAATATCTATTGTATAAAAAATATTTTGGTTTCACTATCTAATCATGAAGAGGTTGTATATTGCTTGTCGGCATTTAATGTATTTCAATTATAAAAGCAATAAAAATATATCGTTTGTTGGATTTTAAATAGCGTTTTCTGAGGATTTGACGAAAGCATTTATTCATATAATTTACTACTATAATCGCTAGTATTAAGGCCCAACATAAACATTATCAATCTAGAGGCATATTACGAACAGGTTTTGTACACTTTCACTTCAATCTACTGTTTGTCTTTATCTTCTGTTAGCAGTATGCTAGTAATACCTACATCCGCATTAATATAATATTTTATATAAATTATCTTTACCATACAATAATTGATAAACTAGTTTTTGCATGCGGCTTTCCGGTGTGAGTCTTTTTCCGAAATTTATATAATGAGAGGATATTACTGAGCCCTAAATTAGCCTATTTATTTATTTATTTGCACTTCACACAAAAACATGTAAAGGCGGACTTAATGCCGAAGTTCTTCTTTACCAGTCAACCTGGAATGGAGCAGTCAAAAACATAGTACGTGCACGAAACTAATTTGGATCAAAGTTTCTCTTCAATTAAATTAGTAATATTAGGTAAGCACTGCATCAATAACAGCCTATATTAAGAATTTAATAGCCTATATTATATTAATCCTGGGTATAGTCGTTCTGGAAGAATTCACCTATATCCATTAAACGATTATGTTTATTATTATGATGACTTGTATTGCTAACCGAATTCAAAAAGGTTCAACTTATTTGTTTTTTTATATAGGGATTTTTCTTTTTTTATAGACGATTTAATTAAATTATTTTATTTATAGACAATTTAATTAAATTAAATTTATTTCCAGCTTAAGAATACTAATCATATAGGTAGGCAATTCTAGTATGTTAATTATAAGAACCATTTTGATAGCGAAAAGGTATTCCAAACAACATAATAAAATGCCTCTCTACCCTTTCATAATTTATGAAAAAAAAATTCAATACTGTACATAGAGCAATAATAACTCATGTAGAAGGAATTCATTCCTGCCTTGTATATGCCTGTGGTATGACGTAATTAACAGTATCGAAATGTAGATGTAGAGTAAGAAACTAGTTTGTTGAACCTGGATGGATAACTTCCCAACTAAACAACTTCGTGGGACAGATTGAAACACGTACGATTCGTACGGTACGAACTCGTAATTATGTTATATGAGGTGGAAAATAGGTAGGGTGTGAAGTTACATTGTCTTCCTTTTTGCTTGAATTATTGATAGTCATTGAGCTAACTATTACAATTATGATAACAATCATGATATGTAAACGGACTGTCAGATGTGTCTGTAAGATGGTATCCTCAAGACAAGACCCCTGACTTGTCGGTGTTAGGTGTGTATCCATTATATCGTTCAAATGAACGATGCACGAAAGATGCTTACGGAGAATTCTTTCTTAAAAAACTGAATTTAGAAGTGCTTACTCCTACCAGCACGTCGTGGTAACACACAGCCTAAACCTTATCAATGTTAGTACTGAGTACTTCATTAAACGAAACGTACCTTGGGGTACCGAATCTCATGATGCTGAGTATACTGGTAATCCACGGAGCCGGGAACGCCGTAGTGAGGGACCTTCATTACGCGAACATCCGTGTCATTGAAAGTGACGTATGCCATCTTAGCGCCATCGGCGGAGAAATACATCGCGTTGTTAGAGCCAAATACCTCCTCTGGAAATAGATTGATGGAGTTATAGTTTCATATATTCTAATGGTTTAAGATATATAGTTTGTGAGTTTACAGCAGATCAATTCAATAGAAGAAACGATCCGATTCTGGAAATACTTTTATTAATCAGAAGTTACATTTTACCTTTATGCAGAAGGGTTTGATAGTCGCAGCCAAAGCTTGTACCAAATATCACTTTCACAGTTAAAAATCATCATATACTAACGATTTTTAAATCATTTTTGGCAATAAAAATATTAGGCCCTTACTTATGAAATTGGCGTTTTGTCGTATTAGCCACTTTGATCTGAAATATCTCCCCTTTGGTTAAGAATTCAAAATTAAAGTTTATAAATGCATTTTACTGGTACATTTGAGTTTCGAAAACAGTCATTTATTTGTCTTTTCCTGTTTATTTTTTCTTTGGCGTCTTTCATATCGCACAATGGAAAACATGAAATATCGAGCTATATTTACGAGTATGAGTTCCATGGCACCAGTGTTGCAGAAACAGCTCGAATTATTAACTATGTGTATGGCGCTGGTGTCGCAAAAGTAAACAAGGTACGTTTTTTGTTCCAACGTTTTCGTTCTGGGAATTTCGACCTTCAGAACAAGCCAACAACAAGGTGGATAATGAGGAATTAAAGGCTATTGTGGAAGCGGATCCATCGCAAACCATTTTAGAATTACCTGCAGGCTTCAGTGGAAGTGATAAAACTGTTTTAATCCACTTGAAGCAAAATCGGGAAAGTATAAAAGCTTAAAACAATACGCACACTGCACAACAGACGGACGCTAAACTAGAGGTGCTGCAATTAGAATGTCTTCGACATCCACCGTCCTTCCCGGACCTTGCTCCAACAGATTACCATTTTTTCCGTAAAAGGGAAAGAGGGAAAAAAATTCAACTCCGATGTGGCAGTAGAAACCGCCTTCAGAGAGTTTATTGATTTTCGCCCCCATGGTTTATTTAGTAGAGGGATCAATGAACTCCCTATGAGATGGCAAAAGTGCATAGATAACAATGGTGCATACTTTGATTAATTCATTATATTTTACTAAAAAAAACGACTTTCCATTCCTTCCATACAAAACGCCAATTTTATATGTAAGGACCTAATATTTAGAAATCATAATTACCTTCATAAACCCAATCAGGGATTCCATGGTAGATCACGTTCAACTGCCCTGTGGTGGTGATCTGCTCAGGCTCGCTTGTCAGGTTGGCTTGATAGTAGATATTGTTCAGGTAAACGAAAGCGAGGGCAGTGCCTGACGGACCCCAGACGAAATTCTGCAGGAACGCTTCCGAGGAACGAAGGGTGGGTGGGAGGATGTCAGTCTCATTACCAAAAAGCAGGTCCACGACAGCATATCTTGCCAGGAAACTGTATCTGTAGACCTGTAAGAAAATAAACCAATATTAATATCGCTGATGATTGTTTTTCGATATTGAACTTTATGCAATGTAATGCAATCAGCCCTATTTAATACAATGTGTTTAAAGGCGGATTTAATATTATGGGCATTGTCTACCACGCAATGAGGGTTTATAAGCCATACCAGGCTAATTCGGTAAAATTCGTATGATTTGAGACTAAAATATCGAAGCCTAGAAACGCTTACGATTTAATCGTTATCGATTATCATATAAATAATGTGGATTAGCGCATCATAATCACTGTGAATGATGATTTATTTTCAATATGAAAGTCATTTAGAACCTACAATACGTTTTATGCCTATTCCTAAAAGATAAGTTTATTTCAAAAATATTTCAATATAGCAAAGATAGTTAAAATTGCTTAGATTATTCATAGGCTGGCTAGCTACCATTAGGATAGCTGTGACGCTTATGCTAGTGACGTCATCTTGTCGTTATTAAATTAAAAAAATATTTTATTACTTAGATATTTTTTTACCATCTAATGAAAATGGTTGACATTCTCAAACTTTGTGACTCTACAAAGGATTTTATTGCGTTTGTAAATAAAATCGTCTGGCATTGACATACACTTTTACAGCCTAACAATCTCTACATAATTTACATTCCTACAATATAATATAATGTCACAACTTGGCATTCTCAGCTAAATAAATGGTTTATAAATGTATCTTAATTAATCGTTCTGCTGAGTTTAAAGTAATGTATCAAAAAAGCAACTAGTTAATGATTAATTAAAATATAATCTTTCAAAGCGGTAGATCAAATTATTATTTAAATCGAAACTAGAATCTGAAGTGGTATCAATCTAGATACCAATTAAAATAATGATATTCAAAGAGCTAATAAAAGTAAAACTTATAGAACTTTATCTAGTCAAATCTTCAGAGATTAAGGTACAAATTAAGTGCGCACGTGCCTGCTTAATTACGTTTTGATTAAAAGATAAGATTACTAAGCAGTACATTACGACAACGATAATTTGTAACTATTTACTTAAATGAAAGATAAATACCTAGGTACTACTTTCTATCGCGTCATAATATTACATATATATATATATATATATACACAGTCACGCTCTTTATCCCCGAAGGGGTAGGCACAGGCACAACTAGTGCACCCACTTTTCGACGTGCGTATTCCGTCCCATGATGTGATAGTGGGTTAGCTTATTGCCATATCGGGCACAAATTCCAGACTCCGGGCTGGTACTGAGTAGGAAAACCTAAGATCACTTTGCCCGACCCGGGGATCGAACCCGACACCTCAGCATTGCAGTCTTACCGTAATACAACTACGCCACCAAGGCAGTCGAATCATCATCATCATCATAATCAGCCACATGACGTCCACTGCTGAACATAAGCCTCCCCCAAAGATTTCCAGACGGACCTGTCAAAAGCGGCCCGCATCCAGGCAGTCGAATACAACAGAATATTACAACAAAGCCTAAAACTTAAAATGGACAAGTTCTTTATATTATAAACTAGACGTTTTATTAAAAAAAAATACCTTACGACTCCTACTAAAGAGGTAAACAGGACTAAGGATAAACGCGGTCTAAGTCCTGAGAAACAGCTAGTCATTGACACGTTTGAGAAATTTATTTTCAATATATCAACTTCTATGTGCATTTAACACAAACGACGATAATAGTATAAATTTTATATTTTGAAGATATACAGCTGAATAAAAATCAATCTTAATCTTCTGGATACAGCCTGAAAGATGTTTACTAAAAAATACCATATTTTCAATCTTTTTCACTATAACATATTTTATTATAATAATAATAATAAAGCCTTTATTTCCGAACTTTATATACAATTGTGAACAACATAATATGCACTTTTGTTACAGTATGTCTCTCTGCCCGGTGTGCCTTACGGCATAGGCCTCCTCCAACGCCTTCCATTGCTTTCTATCTGCCGCCACTCTTAACCAATGGGGACCTAAGGTCATTTTTAATACATCTTCCCATCTTCTCACTTTGCGACCTCGGCTCCTAAAGCCATCCCTTGGGTACCAGACTGTCACATATTTTATTATGAACATTTAATTAACAAAACAATTAGTACTCACTGGCGCAACGTTGTATGCTATAACCACGTAGGCCTGGTCCGGAGAAAGTTCGATTACTCGCGATGACGCCTGCAGGGTCTGTAATATAAAATATGTATTTAAACAAGTATTCAATAAAAGTTGATCTAAATTGTCATAATTAATATACTCCACGGATTGTGTTAACGTATGGCAAAAAAATCCGTTAAATAAATTATTTTAAATGTAGAACATATGAAATCATTGTAAAAGTTATTCCAGTTTAACTAAAAATCAATGGCAAGTTATAGATTCATTTTGATGTCAGATAAAGTATATTTTTAGCTCCAATATAATTGACTAGTGATAGGAATTCATAAACTTTCATATACGTAACAACTGCTCGTAATATTTTATGTTAATAAATTAATACAATAAAGGAATATCAAATGAATATAGGTCTGTTCAAAATATAAAATTTAATGGCGCTGTTCAATTTCTTTCCTAGCCTTACGCTGGTCTTATTTCTTACGATGAACGAATTTAATTATTAAATACAGGAGCTTCTCAATTATAGCCACTCCTATTTCCATTTCAAATATTTGGTACCATTTCATAAACAAACCAAGTTCAGAACAATATATTTTGTTGACAAATTAGATCGTAAATTTAGAATTAGGCGCGAGCAAACATCGTCGTTCCTAGGCTCACCTGAATTAGATCATCTATATTTATAAGACATCCTAGACTTCCCAAGACGCTAAGTTGATGAGATACAAGCCTTATGTAATTTTGAAGATATATTTTATTTATAAGCTGTTCAAAGTTAGTCTATGTAAGAGATTGCTACCGTGGAATGAGATACTATTTGAACAGAAGTAGATAATACATGTTATATACATGCATATAACTCCACAGGAGTTACAAAATATCATTAATGCACTCAGGTAAGGAACCTAATTTCACCCTAATATATCGCGAAATAATCACTTTGTGACATATTACACTTATCAGCAGTTGACAACACATGTTGACAATCACAAATAAACAGAAACACATTAGTATTATGTTATACTGATTGACTAGGGCTGCCTCGGTGGCGTAGTTGTATTACGGTACGACTGTAATGCTGAGGTCTCGGGTTCGATCCCCGCGTCAGGCAAAGTGATATTGGATTTTCTATTCACTATCAGCCCGGAGCCTAGAATTTGTGCCCGATATGTCGATAGCCTCGCCTCCATCACATTTTGGGACGTAATACGCACGGCGAAAAGTGGATGCTATAGTTGCGCCTCTGCCTACCCCTTCTGGGATAAAAGGCGTGAGTGTATGTGTAATATGTTACAATTATTTAAACTTGTTTTGTGATGCATATTCATATTCGAGTTCAAGCACTGCCGATTGCACGACAGTCTTAACGCAGAAACGCCAGCACATAAGGTTGATCTCTATTGTAATTAAATATAGACGTATAATTTTATTTACTGCAAAGTTATGGGCTATTAACTCGTGGTCGCATGGTTGGGATTATATTAAGGTATCTAAAATATAAATGTTACGTGTAACAAACTCGGGTATACTTCAAAACAGTTTTTTTTAGATAGTAACTGAAAAACTTTGATATTGGGGATCGAACCCAGACCTCGCAACTGAGATCGGGCGAAACCCTTTTTCTGTCATAAAAGTAGCACTGAGCATTTTTAGAGAAAAATAAAAAACCGGTCAAGTGCGAGTTGTACTCGCGTACTGAGGGTTCCGTAAAAACTTGTAGGTAAGATATCTAACACATTACGTACATTAGTTCAATTATTCGCCAAAATTAATCAAATGTAAAAAAATAGTTATTAATTACATATTTTTTTGATTGCGTTGACTTACAAGTTTGATTTTTTGGTTCTGAAAGGGACTTTGGCGGCGAAAGGTCGTCGCCGCAGTAGAGGAACAGATGGTTGCGTTCCTCTATGGAAGGGGAAGATTTCCAGTCAAGCAGATATTGCGCTTGACCGGCCGCGGCCCCTCCGATGGTTCCTAATCGGAGGTGGTATATATGCTTCGCTTTGCGCGAATATTGCTATCGCAATTCTCGATCGTGTGGTACCATCTGTCAATCGTCGATACCACTTCGATGTCTGATGGATGAGTGTCGGGTCATCTAATTGACTATTATTGTAGTAGTCCTCAGCCATGTGG
This sequence comes from Sphinx pinastri, assembly GCA_947568825.1. NCBI lineage: Eukaryota > Metazoa > Arthropoda > Insecta > Lepidoptera > Sphingidae > Sphinx > Sphinx pinastri. The sequence continues at coordinate 5,215,990 of OX387623.1, forward strand.
ATAGGTGGCGGTGTTGTCAATAATGCCGCCACAGGACCGTAGATCTCGAGTATTTGATATACATTTCAACTTGATATCTCTACGCATTCTTGAGTAAAAGGGCCTTGACAGACAGTCAGACTGACATCAAAGTGGTCGTATAAGAATATCTTTATTTTCCTTTTGAGATACGGAACCCTATAAAGTGCATATTATGTCATATCAGTACCTGCTTATTCTGCGCGTCAATTTTCATCTAAATATCTTCAGCTGTTTAAGCATAAGGTACTAACAAACATTTAAACGCGATCAACTTTCTATTTAAAATGGTACGGGGTACCCTAATACTTTTTTTTTTGTGGCATTGAATGACGAGGTGAGCATGCCGTTCGCCTGATAGTAAGCGATACGACCACCCATAAACAGTAGCAACACCATCCAGCACCTTGAGTTACAAAGTACTGTGTTGCATCCCACCCACTGCGCTCGTCATTCTGAGAGATAAGATGTTAAGTCTCATTATGTCTTGTAGTTACACTGGCTACAATGTCCCTCAAACCGAAACACAACAGTGCATGCACGCTGCTGCTTGGCGGTAGAAATGTTTATGTCTTTGGGTACCAACCCACCCAGACGAACTGTTACATATGAGAATCCTACCACCAGTAGAACCAATACTTTAGACCAATAGCTATAAAAATGTAAAACAAAACATTGTTAAACTTGTATCTCCTAACATAAGGTCCAAAGTATGTGCTTTGCTGTTCAAACTCAGTTTCCCGATTCAAATTTTCGCAAGGTTTCCGTCATTCCAGCCCGTGTAAACGAAGATTTATCAGTTCTCATATAAAATTGAGATTGTGTTTGCGAACCGTGAAATGGTGAAATGAAATCGGAGGGCGTATTCGAAACGGCATCGAATATGCCGAGTTGTGGATTAACCGTAGGTATAATATCTTATTACTATTCTCGTATATGATGAGAATTGGAATAAATATCTAGTTTTAGAACGTAATTCGTATACGCTATGGGTATTTATACATCAATGACGGTATGTAAAGATATTTTCAATCTAATATATTTTAGCAGATAAAGTAGCAGGTCAAAAACGAATTAAAATATGCCTTTTCATTTTTTGCTGAAGTATTTCAATTTTGTAAGTTGGATTGACAGATTTGATCCATTTAATAAAGCAACTTTTACGCAAAAATACAGCGCTTTACATTATACAGACTAGATTACATATAAAAAAAACGTTTTGTTGTCAGTTTGTAACAGACCCATTCCAAAACTCGTGACTCGAAGTTCTGGATTATGTTACTCGAGAGTTGTGAGCAATCGGTTACCGTATTAAATCGAGCAATGAGCCGAAGTTGTTGAGCTGTATAGAATGTCTTACCTCTGACGTGTTAGAAATGAGCGTTGTAGTACTGTCGGTGTCGACATCGTACAGCACCAAGTCGCCATTCGCGCTTCTGAACAGCACATCGCTTCCTGCAATCATAACGCAACTAGTTAGTCTAAATATAATTTAGAAGTGTACTCGTGGTTACAGGAAATAGCGTTTGTTGCTAAACTATACTAAAATCGAGAATATAAACAGATCTATCATTATCAAAATACAATCATTTGTCGATATAATTATAAGAGAAATGTGACATTTTATTAGATTACCTTGCGACCAAGTGGCATTAAACGAGTTAGGAGTAAACACTCCATTTATAATAGATTCTAAATCGAGCGGCTCTGGTGGCGGCTCTGTTATCGGCGCTTCTGTAGTCGTAGTCGTTGTCGTGGTAGTCGTAGTCGTAGTCAAAGGAGTGGTTGTTGATATGGGTGTAGTCGGTCCTTCTGTAGTAGATACTATTGGTTCAGCTACCGCATCGCCTCCAGTGAAGACGACCACAAGGGTTACCACCACAGCGATAATTGCTACCATGACAACGCCGCCGATTACGTACGTCAAAGTCTTTTTCCTCTTGGTTGCGACCAGGACCTGAAATGTAATATTATTTTATTGCTTTCCAAAATAAAGTAGCCTATATAAAATGTTTTATTCAAAAAAGTTATCTCCAAAGTACGTATAAGTTTTAGGAGTAACTGCCTCCCACAAGCTCGTATTGCTAACTCGTGGTTGCTCGACCCTCGTACGAGATCGGCAAGTGGCTCATGTAATAACTCCTGTGCACCGGGCTTGTGCATTAGTTTGGAGACGAATAATGAGCTTGTAACAACGACGTCTATTACTGAAATCACATGAACTGGCATGATAGGACCTTCAGTGCCATTAATTTTATTCTTGCTACTTTAAATTTCACTTTTCTACTTTGTTGTTGTTGTGTTGTCCTTATGTTTGAGGTTAATTTACTTTTACATTGCTATGGGAAATAGCCAATACGTGTTTGCAACTCCTCCCTACATTTCTATTTACTTAATGTCATCGTCTACTAAAGTTTTTTTTTTTATTGCATTGAATGACGAGACGAGCATGCCGTTTGCCTGATGGTAAGCGATACGACCACTCATAAACAGTAGCAACACCATCCTGGCACCTTGACTTACAAAGTACTGTGTGGCATTCCACTGCGCTCGTCATCCTGAGACATAAGATGTTAAGTCTCATAATGTCCAGTAGTTATACTGGCTGCAATGTCCTTCAAACCGAAACACAACAGTGCATGCACACTGTTGCTTGGCGGTAGAAATAGACATTGCGGTGGTACCCACCCAGACGGCCTCTTACATAATGAGAGACCTACCACCAGTAGATTATACAAAGAAAATATTCCTGTATTTTTAAAAGAAGCAAATCTGCATTTAGGGACTTTTGAAAATACACTTGCAACACCCGAGAAACGAACCGATTAAAATCCAAAAAAAATACACCAGTACTTTTATGCCATCAATTGATAAGGTCAATCTTAAGGATCAACTCTCTCTAACTTCAATTGGACAAGATAAAGCACTTGTATTCAAGAGTCCATTGGATTACTTATCTTAGTACAAATTGTATTACAAATTATTTCATATTACTCATATAAATATGTGTAGATTTTAGAAGAATTATTGTAAACTCCGTTAGCAATCCTTAACCAATAAATAAATAAATATTAGGGCCGACAAGTACCAAATCGATTTGCTCTGAAGCGAATGTTAGATCATTTAAACAACACTGGTAGTTATAAAAGGCGACAGAAACGCCCCCAGCAGGACAATTCCAAATTTAGATGTTAGTGTTTAACATACTTCGAAGCATATCCAGGCTTCAAGCAGATATGCTGCCAAACAAATTATGTGTATGGCAAGCGTGTTTCCACAAATATCTGAATGCAGTTCTGTTTCTTTTTAAAATAAAGGAATGTTACCTTTGAGTAAAATTTGCTTTCTCCAGTATTTAAAATACTTTCCCTGCAGGAACAGTTCAAAAATTCCACCCAGTATATCAAGATTAATTCTCCACGAGGATGTAGCCATTTTAGTTGTCAAAGAAAAATCGCATAAATTACTTTTCTGTCATTACCGTTACTGACTTATCTCTCTCAAAGAAAATGGTAATTCATTTCAATATTAAAAAACCGGACAAGTGCAAGTTGGTCTCGCGCACAGAGTCCCGGTTCCGAAAAAACGTATGTTACCTACTAAAACATTAAGAAAACATCTAACATTATTGCTCGAATTAAAAGACAAACTAGGTTAAAGGACACACTTAACTTTGCTGTTGGATGGATCCCTAGACACGGTCATTGCACCAACCGCAAATAATAAGTTTGTAATAGTAAATTCACTTTTCATTTTGTTTTTAAAGTACATATTTACCGATTTGAGATTTTTCCTTTATATGTGCTGTAAAACCTTGCTTCTGGAAAAAAATCATGATTCTAGGCCAACGTTCCCTATAGGTTTTAATTGCCTTGAGAAATCGCAAAATATGCAACAGATACTATCATATCTTTTAATCGAATAGACTTACGAGTTTGATTTTTTTACAACTGAAAGAGACTATAGACCAAAAAATTGGATACAAATTTCAACTTGCTATCGCTACGCGTTCCTGAGAAAAATGATCTTGACGAACAGAGAGACGGACAGCAAAGTGATTCTATAAGATTCCCTTCGAAATTCGGAACCCTAAAAACATAATTTTATTGCAATATAGACAAATGTAGCCACACTGTAGATGACTAAATTCTGTTAATTAATTCGCATTAAATAAGAAACAGCACAAATAAGAAATCAGTGAAATTAACTCATTTCTAATACTATGAATGTAATGAATCCGATAAGTTAAGGCTTATACTGAATTAAAGATGTTTCACATTAATCTTCATTTACCGTTTTATATTCATAGTAAAATAATTAATTTAAAACATATTATAAGAATTATACTGTAGGTATAAAGGCAATACTTATATTAAAACGTAACTCAATAGAATATAAAACAAAATAAAATATAAATGAACATGAAATATAACTTAGAAAGTCTCAAATTGATAGTATTTTACATTAAATTAGTAAATCTTTGAATGTAACCAATTTCCTTAAAAAGCCGAATCTCATTAAAAGTTGTGTAAGCCTACTACTACTAACCTCTGTCTATTAAAATTAAACAACATAACATAATTACATACAAAAAAATACGGTTTCATCTGGACAAGCATGAGCCCATTTAGCATTAAAAAAATACATACATCGCACTCACTATGCACCAAAACTGTTAAAACTCTATAATGTCACACATGATCACTAACACATTTTAATGACCAAAGGCCTTTACACAACCGTCCATTCTACACATATGGGCTGAAATGGTCCAACTGCGAACATTAGACCTTGATTAGGTATTTGACTGGTAATTATTTTGAGGTTATCTGCGGTTATCTCAGTAATTGAGTGTATTGACATTGAGTCAAGAGTTCGCAAACATAAGTCAATGTTTTGAATAGGCAATTGTTCCTTAAGCATGTAACGTTGTAACAGAGATAATACATGGATAAGAGAATCAAGAATTGTAGTGTAAAAAAAGTATTATTAACGGAGAGGGCCTATTATTGAGTAGACAGGTCGCGTGACCTTCTCCGCTTATCATACTTTGATGAGTGGTCGGAGCATCACACTTTTTCAAAAATATTGCACAAGAGGTATAGCTTAACATCATGCATCCACCACCACCACCACATCGACCCTGTATTAGATACTGCCCACTGCTGAGCACGGGCCTCCTCTACAACTGAGAGGGTTTTTAGGCCTTAGTCCACCACGCCGGCCTAGTGCGGGTTGGCATACTTCACATACCTTCGAAATTCCTATAGAGAACTTCTCAGATATGCAGGTTTCCTCACGATGTTTTCCTTCACCGTTAAAGCGAGCGATAATTCACAAAGAATACACACATAACTTTTAAGAAAAGTCAGAGGTGTATGCCCTTGAGTTTTGAACCTGCGGACGTTCGTCTCGGCAGTCCGTTCCACTCCCAACTAGGCTATCGCTGCTTAATAAACACCATGCATCACATGAAATAAAATTCACTTTTTTTAATCTTTACTTAATATTATAAAGCTGAAGAGTTTGTTTCTTTGTTTGGTTTAACTCAGGAAATACTGAACCGATTTTGAAAGACTTTCGCTTATAGGAAGCTACATTACTCCTGAGTGCTATAGGCTACTTTTTATGCCGGGAAAATACTTTTATCCCGGAAATCATTTTCGTGCGGGCGGAGCCGCGACCATCACCTAGTCATTTAGAAAAATAGCAGCAGTAAATTAAAGCGAAATTCATTAATAACTAGCTGACCCGGCGAACTCTGTTCCGCCTCAGAGGCAATAAATAGGCAGATTTTGGATATTACTAAGTTAAATTTTTTATTAGGATATTTAAATAAAAAAACTAAGTATTTTAATGAAACACAATACTCACAGAAAAAGATTTTTCGAGATAAATGTCCCGGTTTATATTTTCCCGGGATAAAAAGTATCCTATGTCTGTCTCCTGGTTCTAAGCTACCTCCCCACCAATTTTCAGCCAAATCGGTTCAGCCGTTCTTGAGTTATAAATAGTGTAACTAACACGTCTTTCTTTTATATATATAGATATTGTATGCATACCCGCAAATAGAAACTTAAACGATGTAAAACTTTGTGCATTTTACCAGATTATTTTCTATAGAATTCGTATAGTTATAAGGAGGGTCATTTATATTATGTATAGGCGACGCTTCAGGCATGAGGTACAGTCAGCAGCATAAGTAGATGAACAAATTCAAAATTTGAAATTGCTTACATACTTTTGTGTTCTTACTAATCTTGTTTTTCTCTTCACAAAAATAAAATAAAAGGTATTTACGTTACTTCAAACGAAGAAAAAAATATTTCAGTTTAACTTAATGCGTATATAGGCGATTTGAAATTTCGATTTTGTACAGATATTTATGCTGCTGACTGTACATAATTATGTCTATAATATAATTTCACTATAGTTAACCACTTGAATTATTTCTATATTTTTTCATTAAAATTGCCGTAAAATCTTATCTTAGCCGAGTTTATGTCTGCAAATCCTTTTAATTTTTGTCTAAACTCATAAAAGGTTTATCAGTTATATATCTCAATTTTATTTCAAGTAACATCTTTGTTCGCCATTATATTTTTATGTACGAAGACATTTTCAAACCAAACGTCTCCAGTATTTGATCAGATGCCACTTAGCTTTTTCAATTTAGTATTGTAGCCGTATTAAAGCAAATTTTTGTATTTATTCAACTGCTGTAGTTCGTCGTAACTAAATTGAAAGTGGGTACCTACATGTAAATCATTATTCATATTTTAACAGTTGCCGTCAAATATTTACGGTAAATAAATAATACTTTAAAACAACTAAAAAACACGCTTTATAGAAAATCCAACTAAAAAATAGAAAATAAATTTGAATTAAGAATAGTGTAAATAAGATAAAAAAGTATTTTATTGTACAAAAAAGCGTGGGGTGCATGGTGTCAATAGTTATAAATATTTTATTGACAGATAATATGAGTAGAAGTATTATATATCATTTAGATAATATCTTAAAAAGCACCGCACGCTTTTTTTACAATCAAATACATTTTTTTTCTTATTTACACTATTCTTAATTCAAATTTATTTTAAATTTTTTAGTTGGATTTTCTATAAAGCGTGTTTTTTAGTTGTTTTAAATTATTATTTTTTTATTTTTTAGTTCTGTTCTACTATTGTCCAACAGATGTCACTAAAAATAAACGAAAGCGCCATCTTGTGACAAGTAGGATTTTTTACGCATAAGAGTAGCCAGTTTAGTTGTAATTCTACTATGGTCCAACACATGTCACTAAAAAATATATAAATTGTCAAAAATCTCATTTTGCAAATTGAATAATGGCATAATCTTATCAAATTAGTGTATTGTCATCGGTCCTCGACAAATCTACAAAGTTTGAATAAAATCTGACCGTTTAAAGTGGGTCAAACTCGCGCCCAAAGGAGTCGGTTACAAACATACAAACATACAAGTGAAGCTAATATAAAGCGTGTAATATAAATGCGCCTTTCTTTATGCGTTACATTTTCCTTACTATTGTTGAAACTTTCATTTTGATCATCAGTATCCTGTCATATCATAATATATTTTAATAACTCATACCAAATAAGTGCAAAGTAGTGATATTTTTTAAATAAAAAGATACTATCTCATAATATTGCCTTAAATACTGGCATCATAAGCCGGCAATTTTCTAACTTACCATACCGGCCCTGTATTATATACTGCCCACTGCTGAGCCCCTAGTGCGGGTTGGCGGACTTCACATACCCTCGCAATTCTTATGAAGAATTCTCAGGTATGTAGGTTTCCTCACGATGTTTTCCTTCACCGCTAAAGCGAACGATAATTGATAAACAATACACACGTAAATTCGAAAAGTCAGAGGTGTGTCTTGGGTTTTGAACCTCCAGACATTGTCTCGGCAGACCGTTCCATTCCCAACTAGGCTATCGTCCACTTCTTATTTTCTAAATTAACTTATATTTTATTATATATTTACCTGGTCACTGGTCCCCATCTCCAGCGAGGTGTTGCCGTTGTCTTGTGCCATGGTGAGAAACTGTTGTCACCTGTGGACAATACAAAACCCAATCAACAAAACAAATCAATGAACTATGATAGATCACGTCACATAAATAAATAAATAAATAAAGGAATTCGAATTGCTGCCAGCGTGGTGGACTAAGGCCTAACCCCTCTCAGTAGTAGAGGAGGCCTGTGCTCAGCAGTGGGCAATATATAATACAGGGCTGATGATGATGATGATGATGATGATGAATTGCTGTCTTTGTTATGAAAAATGTACGTCAAGTATTTAATTATTATCGGTGTAAAAATGTTGTAAAATCAAAAGATTATTGAACGCAGACAGATAATATGTTAACCACGACTTTAAGGTTATTTTTTGTAAAAATAAAAACAAAAATGTATTATGCGCGTAAAGTTTAAAAATATTAACTCACATAAAAAACGCCCACATTAACGATATACAGACGCCTCAATATTTTAACTACCTGAAACATAATTAAATTAATTCGTGTAATCTAGAATTTCTCCAAGGACTAATCGAAGTCTTACTAAACTAAATCTAATAGGTAATTAGTTCTAGAATAGCGTCTTGAATTACCAAGTTTGTAAAATTAGTTAAACTACGCTCACTTTGTTAACCTAGAACGCTTATGTCCTAAAGAACATCGCATTCTGTTTCTGGTGGAATTATGTAATTTGTATTATTTGGATAATTATTAACATCTGGTCCTAATTACTGTTCCTACGGCTTATAGATTGTATCGCTCAAGATAATTATGTCTGCATGTGATGTTCTTATGATGATGAAAAAAAATGAAATAATAGTTCGCTACGTGGACGTAAAAAATCAAAGATCGGACTTAGGACATAAAAAGGATCATTTCAATAGATCATGTTCTGTACTACTCAAAAGTGTAACTAAAATGAAACTACTATACTATTATGATAAAATCTTCTCCTATTCAATGTCATCCCACTCCAATGTACTGACAACACATCTTTGACCACGTTTTATTCATACTGCCTCGGTGGCGTAGTTATATTACGGTACGACTACAATGCTGGGTTCTCGGGTTCAATCCCCGGGTCGGGCGAAGTGATATTGGATATTTCTATTCAGTATCAGCCCGAAGTCTGGAATTTGTGCACAATATGGCGATAGGATCGCCACCTATCACATCATGGGACCCAATACGAACGGCGAAAAGTGGGTGCATTAGTTGCGCCTCTGCCTACCTCTTCTGGGATAAAAGGTGTGAGTGTGTGTGTGTTAATTCAGATACACAACACAGCTATGCTTTTATGAATCGATATCAAAATTATTTGACATAAACATGAAATTTGCAATAACCATAATATATTCCGCGGAAATCTTCGATTCAATTTCATAATATTCAATGAAATGAGAATGAATGTATATGTGTTATGTTAACGATAACTTTAACACATGAAACAGGTTTTCAAATTGTTAACAGGCCTTTAACAATACTTACTGCTGCCAAAGTGCCGAGTGCACAAGATAAACATCAGATAATGTTGCACCACGGTAATACAACGGTACCCGGCTTTAAACAGGAAAAAATACCTTCGCCCATATATTTGCACAAGGTAAAACGACAATGGCCCTTATTGTCGTCGTTGTGTGTTTCAAATTTTTTTGACAGTTATCGTTTAAACATTCAATGTACATAAATACTAAGTACTAAGTACCCATTTTATGGCCATTTATTTGGGAGCATAGTTTAGAGTGTGATTTTTGTATTTGGTCGGCTTATACATTTATGTGACGAGTAGCATTCTTCGGAAAGCGGTGAAATGAACCCTAACTGTAGCGTTAACAAAGTTAAAAGCAAAATAATATATATCCTTTTATATTTTATTCTTCTTCCTCTTCTTTAGCCTTTAGAACTCTACAGCTGAACATAGGTCTCCCCTAAAGCTTTCCAGACCAATCTGTTAGAAGCGACCTGCATTCAGCGGGTTCCTGTGACCTTTACGAGGTCGTCTATCCATCTTGTAGGAGGACGTCCAACGTTGCGCTCGCCAGTACGTGGTCTCCACTCGAAAACTTTTCCACCCCATCTGTTGTCAGTTTATTTTACCTATTTAGGAACAGTGTATTAATAGTGAAATATTTTTAGAACCGCGTCAGTAGTTCCAGATTATCCCCCATTAGCAAGCTCAAAAGCTTTACCTACTTTCATTATTAGTCTAGACAGATGTTTTGTTTACCTTTTATACAGCCATAGATTATCCATCCATTACAAAGTTTAACAATAATAGCTAGATAATATCTACACAGATTACCAACTAATTTAAAATCTATTAGTCGAATCAGGAATGATTAAACTTAACATCTGTTAACGTCATTATACGATTAACGTGAGTGCTAAGTCTTTTTTTTTATGGCATTGAATGATGATACCGAGCATGCCGTTCGCCTGATGGTAAGCTATACGACCACCCATAAACAGTAGCAACACCATCCAGCACCTTGACTTACAAATTACTGTGTGGCATTCCACTACGCTCGTCATCCTGAGACATAAAATGTTAAGTCTCATTATATCCAGAAGTTACACTGGCTACAATGTCCTTCAAACCGAAACAACAGTACATGCACACTGCTGCTTGGTGGAAATTGCGGTGGTACCCACCCAGACGGACTCTAACATATGAGAGACCTACCACCAGTAGGATTATATTGAACACCTAGTAGACCTACCTATTACGGACCTAGTGCAGATAAGTACTAAAGCTAAAGATGGAGTTTTAGCAGGACCGCTATATCATTAGGCCTATTTCACCCCTTACTGATAAACTATTCGTCACATAAATATATAAGCTGACCTAACGCAAAAGTCACTTCAATCTAGGAGCATAGGTTCTCTAACTGATTTTTAAACGTGACCTGGTTTACTGAAACTTAAAATAGTCTTTGAAAGCATATAATATTTATCAATTATTGTCTCAAACATAAACAAATACTTACGCAAAACTAAATAAACAATTGTATTACACATGAATGCCTTTCAACTTTCAAGGCAAACCGTTTGAGTAAGTACTTTGGTTTAAATAAATATAGTTTGATGTCAAGAATCTTGTTTCTATTAAATAAGTCATCTAGTTGAGTAAGTTAGAAATACTCTTCAATCAACCTGTTAATGAAAAAAATATTTCTTTTTGCAATTAAATGACGAGACGAGCTTGATGGTAAGCGATACGACTGCCCATGGTCCATAAACAGTAGCAACACCGCACATAACATTGAATTTCAAAGTACTGCGTTGCACTCCACTGCGCTGGTCACCCCGAGACATTAGATGTTAAGTCTCGAGTTAAGTTAAGTTGGCAGGTGGACGACAATAGGCCACCGCGGGTTTTGGTTGGTATGCCGGTGTAGAGCGCACATAGTGTTAGGGACTCGGTCCAATGCTCGCTCGGATGATGCTATACTCCCGAGTGTCGAGTGTTATGTACGCCGTACTTGTACATATCAGTGACTATATTATTATATTCATTCCAATGTAATTACCTGTAATGTTATAATATGTACAGTCAGCAGCATAAATATCTGTACAAAATCAAAATTTCATATCGCCTATATTAGCGTTGAGTTAAACTGAAACATTTTTTTCTTCGTTTGAAGTAAAGTAAATCTCTGTTATTTTATTTTTGTGAAGAGAAAAAAAAGATTGGTAAGAACACAAAAGTATGTAGGCAATTTGAAATTTTGAATTTGTTCAGCTACTTATGCTGCTGACTGTACAACGTGGCAGTGCTTATAAATAAACAAATAAATATAAGTGTCATAATGCCCAGTAATTACGCTGGTTACAGTGTTCTTCAAACCGGAACACAACAGTGCATGCACACTGCGGTGGTACCTTCCCAGGCGGCCTCTCGCATAGGAGCGACCTATATTGCTTTGGTCTCGTGGCAGCATACATGGGCTGTAGTTTGTAGAGATCATGGTTTCGGACCCCAGGTCGGGTAACTTTTTGTAAATATTTAAAACCCGGTCGGAATTTGGTAGAGTGCCCGGTACTTGGCAATAGACTCGCCTGTACATGCGACTTAATACAATTATTGATATGTAGGTGTTAATCTCTGCCTATACCCGAAAAGGAAAAAGCCATGATGCTACGTATGAAAGTACTACTTATATACTAAGGCAATCAGTCTGTTTCTTTGGTGCTGCAGAGGAGTTACCGAAATGTCCATTGACATTGCGGAAACTCTATCGATTTTTTGCTATGTTCTCTGGACATAATGTTTTTCATGCTCTTAACGAAATTCTTCACCTTACTTGTCTACAGTAATAAAATCTATGCTTTGAGAAATAAGCTATTATTGTCGATTTATGACATCGAATAATGAAACTGCCTCCATGGCATAGCAAGTGCTGAGCTGGCTTTGAAACGAGCGGCCAAACGTTCGATTGTCATTTGTTACACCGACGATATTTTTCTTAACTCATAAAGTACATATTTCGGGTTCGCATGATGCTAGGCCGAAGTTCCCGATACCCAGGATACACGACTTGTATCTTAATATTTGCTCAGGATTCTGTATTTAACCACAAAATTACAGAAAACATCACCTTACCATAATTTTGTGTCGAAGTTTAAAGAATCCAGTACAAATTGTCCTCTAGCCTATTGTTTTATAGATTAAATAATAAGAAAACGCGGTCACACGAGCCCGATAACAGCAATCAGACAGTAATTATTATAATCTTGGTACGTTATTGTTGTGCGTTGTCTTATCTTGACGAGTGTTATCGATAAAAAAAATTGTTGCTATAAAACTTTATCTATTTAATGCCATGCAAATATCCAGTACAATGGCCAAACATAATAATAAGTTCGTTTATTTATGGCGTTTATCACATTTTAGATTTTTCCGATATTAGCCAGTCTACTTTTTAATCCACTTAGTCTGTACTATATTATGCTCCAAACTTCATCTTGCTTCTTACTAGTCATCATCATCAGCCACATGACGTCCACTGCTGTACATAGCCTCACCCAAAGATTTCCAGACGGACCTGGCAAAAGCGGCCTGCATCCAGCGTGTTCCTGCGACCTTCATCAAGTCGTCTGTCCACCTTGCAGTATTACTAGTATTACTTCTAATCTAACTTATATTATAAATGTGATAATGTTGGGATGTTTGTTAGAAGTAAACTCAGAAACAGTTAAAGGAATTTGAATGGAACCTGGCACGGATAGACTATGTCCTAGATTGACACATAGGCTACATTTTGTCCCACTTTATTTAAAACTAAACAAATGATAATTGACCAACTGAGTCACCTGGTAGTAAATGGTGACCGCTCATGATCGGGGGAACATGCTGGCTGCTTTTGACAGGTCCGTCTGGAAATCTTTAGGGGAGGCCTATGTTCAGCAGTGGATGTCATTTGGCTGATGATGATGATGATGATACAAGAATCAAAGGATTAATATCTCATAACCACGACCATTATCACTGAAATTTCAACTGTTATGCCATGTTTTGGGTAATATTTATCGTAACCTAAATATCCGATGCACCGTAAGTGCCTTTTATACTAAGATCAATTACGGTACATACCACTTAGAACCATTATGAATGACTTATCAGGTCAGAGCAAACATATCAATCACTTCCACCTTTCGTTAGGGATTTATAATGGAGACTAGAAGAATCTCAAAGATTTATGTTTAACGGTACTTCGTCCCCTACTACTGGCATGATAAAATGACAGTAGATCTTATTGCAAATTTAATTACCAACTAAACATTGGCCTTTCTCTACAGGTCTCATGACAATGCTGACTTTACAGGGTGTACCTACATAGGGTAACCGTAGAACGCTACTCATCAGCGACTCAAATTCAATAAACTTCAGATATATCGATATTATTATAACTAATAATATATCTCGCCTTCGATATTGGACCGATTTTGCCGTGACGTAAGATAATCTTTATTGGGCCAATAAATAATATTATGAAGTCTCGATGGCTGATACGAATAGGATCAAATATTACAGCTTAACATTGTATATTTCCCGTCTACAAGTACGTACGTCGAATAACAACCTATAGTCATAAGAGTGTAATTCCGTACTCATCTCCGGTTTTTTCGCTCAATTTACACCCCATCTAAGCTCCGAATAGGGTGCAATTATGAACTCCGTCTACCCAATTAAAATGTCAATCTTTCAACAAATTTCTTTTGAAATAAATATAAATATCAATAACGTTTTTTTTTAATGCACTTTCTCTAGCGTATTTGTTTGAATAGGGAATCAGTAATTAAAGATAGATGACCTACGGCCTCAATTATAATATAACTTAAACCAAAGAAAAGACGAAATATATTATTTATAAAGAAAATAACTAAATAATATCCTGTCTTAAAGTAAAAAAAACGTGTTTTAAAGGAATGACTTACCACGGATGAAATATAACGAGGACCGACCGACGGTCACCTCCCCACCACACTGAATATCTATGTCATATAAACGTTGATACGATAATCTATCAATACATAAAGATATACGAATTAACGCACAATCAGCGGTATGTTTAGATAAATGATAATTTTATAAAAACTGGTCATGAGCAAACACATAAGCGAGCGTTCCGGGTTCCGTGTCGAAAGGTAATTATTTTAAATAAGGCAATAATAAACTGCACTTTAGAATGTGGCAAAAAACACAACACGAATGTGGATGTCGTTAATTGTGATTTTTGTGATTGATCGAGATACCAATACGTCAGTCACTCTTGACCAATCAAAATTGATCGAAACGGACATGTGTTTTGTTTTTGGCCATATTCTAAGGGGGCAGGATTGTTCTTTTTTTAATAATTTCCACGGCCAGTTGTTACTAGCTTGATGTTGGCAATTTGTTAATGACTGTTTTGTTTTGTGACTGCCTCGGTGGCGTAGTTCTATTACGGTATGACTGCAATGCTGAGGTCTCGGGTTGGATTCCGGGGTCAGGCAAAGTGATATTGGGTTTTAAATTCAGTATCAGTCCGGAGTCTGGTATTTGTACCCGATATGGCGATAGACTCGCCCCTACATCACATCATGGGAAGGAATACAAATGGCCAAGAGTGGGTGCACTAGTTGCACCTCTGCCTACCCCTTCGGGGATATAGGGCGTCAGTGTACACACACTCAACACGTGTGTGTTTTGTAAGTTCTAATGTAATCTTGTGACGTCTCTCTAAAAGCGGCAATAGCCTAGTTGGGAGTGGAACAGACTGCCGAGCCGAATGTCCGCAGGTTCAAAACCCAAGGGCACGCATCTCTGACTTTTCTATAAAGTTATGTGTGTATTCTTTGTAAATTATCGCTCGCTTGACCGGTGAACGAAAACATCGTGAGGAAACCTGCATATCTGAGAAGCTCTCTATAGGAATTTCGAAGGTATGTGAAGCCTGCCAACCCGCACTAGGCCAGCGTGGTGGACTAAGGCCTAAACCCTCTCAGTAGTAGATGAGGCCCGTGCTCAGCAGTGGCCAGTATACAGGGTCATTTTGACATTGCGTTACTAAATGAAACCACATACATATATCCTTGAAAATGACACTACATTAAGTTATTTTAAACATAGATGTAAAATAAAAAAGTGTAAGATTCGAACAAAATAAATATCAATAAAAAGTAACTTTAAGTTTACACGCGCTAATGCCACTACTACTACTCTATGAGGATTTGTCGCAGCGGCAACATCACACTTTCAGTCAGAAAAACACTCACGCACACGCCATATTCGCACTAAACTACAAAATTAAAAAAAAAACAGGAAAGTAAAATTGAGATTTTTGGTGAAAATATTTGTTTTTCATGGATGATTTTTGGCATAATGTTAGCAGAAGCAAAGACCAGTATGTGGTTTTATTTATTAACGCAATGTCAAAATAACCCTGTATAATACAGGGCTGGTATGGTATGGTATCGACGACGTCTAGTACAACGTTTCTACTTTATAATTAAATATAGAAACAAACCAGTAATTATCTTTACCAGATTTTTTTTATGATTTTCTAATGAAATTTATAAAATTTCATATAAGTCTCTCTTCTCGTATTACATAAACTACATTTTTACATTCCGTTTTTTTCTTTGTCTACGGAACCCCAAATATTATTCTATGGACTTACTTTTAATACCTTATTAAAAGAATATAAAAACAAATTATACGAAGAAAAATTTCGCAAGTCCTTTAGCGTACATAATAATAACAAAATTATGATGTAATTATAAATACAAAATACATTTAACTAGTATTGCTTGCGGCCCCGCCCACGTGAAAAAGTTTTTTCCGGGATAAAAAGTAGCCTATAGCGCTCAGGAGTAATGTACCATCCTATTAGTGAAAGAATTTTCAAAATCGGTGCAGTAGTTTTTGAGCACGTTGAGCAATAACAACATTTAAAAAGTGTCTTCGTTATCCTTCAGACGTTTCCATGGAATGTTGGTACTCTAAGAGGAATCCTATCCCCGAGAATATATTGCCTTTGAAATCGTTTCAAAAACTTGTACAAACGAGTGCTCGGTAATAGTATTGCGAGCTTTTCCATTTCCGAAGCGCAAACTGAGCATCTCGCCCTAACCACGCTCTTACGAATATCCGTATACTAATTTTGTAAAGCACTTCAATCTAACACTCTTCGGTTTGGATTTTATTGGATTTTTGAAAAAGCGTTTTATTGATAGGCGTATGGAGATAGAAACGATTGAGGCTATTTGTACGAAGACTATCTTTTGCGCACGGCTTCATCTGCGTCGACCAATTCAATCAATCAATCAATAAGGTCAATGCTTGTTGGGGTTTTAGCTTGTCTCACTAAATTTCACCAAAATCAGTTCAGTCGCCTTAAAAGCGAAAGAAATAGACAGATTTACTTTCGCATTACAGTATATAAGTATTTCTCAAAACAAGTGCGCGTAACGTAATAATTTTAATACGAAATATTATTACGAGTTTTTCTGTTTTATCTCACTAACTAAAAAATAAAACACTAACTTTCATATAAACTCGTCTTATTTTTTGAAAGCTTTTATTTAACTTGCAATGTATGTATGTTTGTTTGGGTGGAATCTTGCAAGTCAATTTTGAAGCAGTTACCATCAACCGATTGTGTTTAAATTTTGCATACACGTTCGGTTTGGATGACAATACATTGTTAGCTAAGTGAATTCATTCTGAATCCAATATGGCGGACGGCCCGAGATAGCGGACTAGTTATTTTTTACGTACTCCTATAATATGGGTATCAAATGAAAGGGCTTGCTGAGAATAACTCGAAAAATAGCTAATGTATGTGTAAAAAATAAATAAAAATGAAAAACCAAGCTTTTAAAAAGAAATACTTTAAATTGAATGAAACTTTGTTTAATACTATGTAGAGAAAAAAGCTTGTCGCCAGATTTACTTGTGTAGATAATACAATAATAATGTAACTTGATCTTGATCTTAACTCAATGCATATGCTTTGCCACCGATTAGCAAAAATTTTACTTATAAACTTGTTTTAGCGTTAACAGGTGATTAAGCATTGCTTAAATAGCTGTCAAAATTCAACATTTATTAATTTATCTATTTTTAAGGAGAGCCAGTAGTGGTTACAATAAAACTTATACAAACGATTAAGAGACTTTTACAAAATATATAAATGTACCACTTGTTTAAGGCAGTCACAACATCCACATCGACATCGCCGTGGCCTAGTTTAAACCTACTTAAGAGGTACGGTGGCGGATTTTGACTTACAGCTAATCGATTAAATTTGTGTGTTAAGAAAGTTTAACAGCAGATTAGTTAAGACGTATCTAAGCATAGCTTCGCGAATTTTTTATAAGTAAGACTGAGAAGGAATGTTTTAAGACAAACAAATTAATAATTTAATTTTTATTTCAAACTTTTAAAATTACTATGTTCTTCATCATGGGACCTTAATAATCAACTATCTACCACCTACTCATTGACATTTGAGACCATTCTAATTAACGCACACACACGCTGTATCTGCTATAAGTTGTTAAAAGAGTTGTGTATCCAGCAGACAACTTGATGCTGCAGCATCAGCTCAAGGTTAACATGTCTTTAAAACATTGCCGAAGTCACAGTACACCAACTTTTAAATCAATTGGTGTTGTGAAAGTTGAAATTGAGCTGATAATCTTCCAAAGCCTGAACAGATCTTCATAAATTTTTATTTAAGTACCATCTCGATCACATCAGCTTTCAAAATAACAAAAAAAACCGCGTCAAAATCGGCCTATTAGTTTGAGAGCTACGATGCCACAGACAGACATACAGATACACAGATACAAACCCTAAACTAATAACACCCCTCTTTTATTGTCGGGGGTTAAAAATATATTATGCCGAGTAAATTAGTTTATTTTTATTTTGTAAATTTTTTGAAATTTTTCAATTTGACGTGTACGATTTTGAGGGGGGTTATATCCCCTATGACCCTCCCCTTCGGACTGCGCCTGCGAGAGGTGCATGGTAGTATTCCGCTATTCATTTGACACTAATTTGACGGGTAACGCTATTAGTTTTGTGTTTCAGCGCCTTGGTTTCGTTCGGAGTGACATTATCTTTTATCATTATTAACACGCTTGTTTGTCACGTGATTCACATCTCATAGCGTTATGTAGGTAATTTTGCCACAGTACCATTCGCAATGGATGATGCTCGCTAATTGAATTTGTGCAGATATGAGTTATCTACCTGAAAATAGAACATTATAATATTCCGTACAAATTGAAACTCTAAAAAGTAAGTAGGTAATAGTAATCCCTTCTTAGCCGATTTCGGCCACGGCGGCCAATCTCAACGGAGATCAGCCAGATGCGCAGGAGATATTATAGTGCACAAGCGTGTGCGCAATACACAAGTGCACTCACTATTCCTTCACTCTCATAGTGTGGTGAGACGGCAATCCGACATGACCGGAGAGAGATCAGGCGCAGGATCAACGTTTAGACCAAACTTTACCACGTTGGCCTAAATAGTACGTAAATAAGTAAAAGTACCAATAGCAGACATGAACAAGTGTGAATTTTGGTGACATTCAATTATAGCTTAGACGAAAATTGCCAAGGGACCTAGTTTATAGCCTAAACTACAAATACTTATCAACTAGTCTAGATTCTCGTTACAATAGATAAAAATGCCAATAATATTCTTATTTTGAATGCTAATTAAAATTTTTTCTAATTAGCTTCGTTTTAGACCAGGCTCTGTGTTGAAATAAATAATAAAAATTAAAGATAAGACAATATTTATTGCAGTGTGACTTTTATTATGGCATTGTATGACGAGACGAGCATGCCGTTCGCCCGATGGTAAGCGATACGACCACCCATAAACAGTAGCAACACCATCCAGCTCCTTGAGTTACAAAGTACTGTGTGGCATTCCACTGCGCTCGTCATCTTGAGACATAAGATGTTGAGTCTCACTATGTCCTGTAGTTACACTGGCTACAATGTGCTTCAAACCGAAACACAACAGTGCATGCACCAGTGTGCATGGACTGTTGCAGCAGTCTGCTTGGCGGTAGAAATAGACATTGCGGTGGTACCCACCCAGACGGTCTCTTACATATGAGAGACCTACCACTAGGCTGCTATATAGGTACTAAATCTACATTATGTACTGGATGTAAAATACCACTACAGGACGGACATTCATTACATTCATCAAGTAATATATTTGGTACACGAGAGCAATTAAAACTTGCCGTGCCGTGGGATGCCATGTTAAAATATAAATCCACTGCAATTATATCATGTATGTTAGTGGAAAAAGTTTATTTATGCTATTAAGATGTTTAATTAGTATTTTAAACCTCGTTCGTTTTTTATCAAAAACCGTCATCATTATCAGCCACATGAGGTCCACTGCTGAACATAGGCCTCCCCTAAACATTACCAGACAGACCTGTCAAAAGCGGTCTGCTTCCAGTGTGTTCCTAAAACTGTAGTAATAAGTTCAATACACATACACACACTCACGCCCGTTATCCCCGAAGGGGTAGGCAGAGGCGCAACTAGTGCACCCACTTTTCGCCGTGCGCATTCCGTCCCATGATGTGATAGGGGGCGAGCCTATCGCCATATCGGGCACAAATTCCAGCTCCAATAAGTTAAATTGAATTTTAAAAAATCAGCTAAATTATAATCAGTCCTACCTATCCTTTGGCCCCAAACCACGTGTTATTTGCGACAGCATCAAGAACCAGGCACTAAATAATCGCAGCCCCAACTTAAATTCGGAACAAATATTTGTAAATCGCACAAACATTTGTCCCAACGCAGAACTCTCTTGTTCAAAATCTGGCTCATCACCCTTGGCTACATAAAGGCAGGTTCTTAACTCCTGTCATTTCCAAATGTAAAAAAGTGTCACAGTGTGTCAATCAATCGCATGTATATATACATATTTAACAGCCAATACTTGCGTCGTTAAATGCATTTTAACAGCCGTTTAATGTTACGTAAGCGTAATGTGTTGTACTGACGAATGGTTTACAAACTGCATATAATCAAGTTGTAAGTTTTAATTTGTCTCGAGTTCATGGGTTCAAATTTGTTTGTTTCGGTTTATTGGAAAAACCTATAGGATCTGAATTCTGAGTAACGACAAAACAATTTTATCTCTACCTACTTACATTTTATATGTAAATATAAAAAATAGTAGGAATTTCCACTTCAAAAAAATAAATTCAACGTGTATAAGCAGGAGTCGAGTGTATAAAGTCAGTTTCATAAATCAAATAAGTATAAATGACACTTTTAATAATCCTTACTAATATTATAGATGCGAAAGTAACTTTGTCTGTCTGTCTCGCTTTGACGCCAAAACTACTGGACCGATTTAAATGAAATTTGGACTTAGGCTACTTTTTATGGCGGGAAAATATAAAGCGGGACTTTTATCCCGGAAAATCTTTTTAACGCTGGCGGAACCGCAGGCAAAAGCTTGTATTATAATTAAACAACAAGTACACGCATAAGTCGAATTTCTCATTAAATATAATATTTCGAAGCCAAACATTCACATGCGTGAAAAGGCATAAACCAATCCGACTCTACATGTCAATATTGTGAAAAAGTGTACAGTCGGGGTAAAATTGCAAAACGTTAATACGATCCCAAATGGCGATATTACATTCAGTACAGTCACGTTCATTGCCCGCGACGCGACGATGCTGATCTCGAACGGAATTAATAATGAACCACACGTAACAATGTCGAACACTTTCACGTAACGCTTATTACGTGGCATTACATCTTCAAAGACCTGTGTAAACATAATCGGAAAATAATCAAATAACTGCAATTCAATAATTATCAAACTAGGCCTCTTAGGGACTGTTTCATAACTTATGAGTATATATGTATGTATAGCATCACGCCTTTTTACCTTTTCAGGGGTAGGCAGAGGTATATCACACCCAAATTTCGCCAGCTATGCTAGGTCCCATATAATAGCGGGTGGGCCTATGGCCATTTACCGAGTTTATTTCCAGTCTCCGGGCTGATACTGAGCAGAAAAACCCAATATCAATTTGCCCGACCCGGGGATCGAACCCATGACATCAGCCATGCAGTCATACCGTAATACAACTACGCTACCGAACTACTTCTGAGTAAATGCTACTCGTCACATTAACGTATAAACCGACCCAATACAAAAGTCACACTTTGCTCTCAAATAAATGGTAATAAAATGAGTACTATTAACATTAGCTGTTTAATACCATCACTTTCAAATAAAAGGACATGTCCAAAAACGGGCCTAAAATTATAACTAAGGCAGTTTATATATATTTGGATAGAAAACGTAAAAACTGGCTAGGTTTAAATAGGCTTATTACAATAAACCGTTTAATTTTAAAGACCTTCGATTTTGAGATTTATGTAATTTTATTTTGCTTAAAAACTACACTTTCTATGAATGTTTTAAAAAAAGTTAGTTATAAATGCGTGGGTCTAAAAATATTTTTTTAATTGATCCAAGATCCATATTTTGCCCATTTCATATCCCAAAAGTTTGAGCTTGGTTAGATTTTGAGGCCCAGCACCCATACAAGTAGGTACATCTCCTTTACTTGAAACTTGTCAAACAGGCCGTTACAAAATCAAAATAAATGAACATTGTTTATAATCTCAATATGCACTTTGACATAATCTACATTGAAAAATGGGAAAAAATTATACTCTTACCTTAGAAGAATCCATGTTGAAACCGATTTGGTTCACAATTCACAATCAAAATTTGTTTGGGTAACAAGTAACCATTCAGAACACGCTTTTTTTTAAATACCTATGTCTTTGGAAACAAAACATGTTAATTATATAATTCATTCCAATCTAATCCTCGAAACCTCTACTTTATTCCACATCTGTAACAGTTGCACCTTTCCAGTCAATAATGCAGAATTTATCTTATGTCAATCTTTTATACAGTTTATCTCGAGTAGTCGTTATCTTAAGTGCCTAGTGTAACACAAGGTCTCAATATTTTGTAAATATGCATGAATGGGACAGTAAATAAACGAATACCTTTTTTTATTCAAAAACAATGTTGCTGCTAATGTCCGCCAGCAAAAAATCATCAAACTTCTTTAAAGTAATAGACATTAAAGGTGAACACGCAAGCCGGAAAACTGTTATTTTACTGATTGACACTACGACAATTACGAGTCAGTTACGTTTTAAAGAAACCGCTGGATATACCGGGAATGTCTGCTAGAAGATGGATGACTGCCAGTGAGTACTACGATAACATAAAATTTATTCAACTAAATCTCCAGTAAATTTTTCAACTAATCGTCTCAAGCCGTAGATGTAGAAAATAGACACTAACCGATTAAATTATCTGTAGACACTTTAGTATGTCAACTCCGCATACAAATCTAGTTACAAAACGCGTAGCTTATTGTAACGCAAATCTTGTTTGATACTTCGTCATTGACCCGAACACCGGTGAAATTTAATTTCCTCCACGAGTTTAGTTAAGCAATGAAGTTCGCTCCACCAATTTGACAAGGAGGCCGAGTTTGCACAAAGTAGGTCAGTGAGAAGTAAATCCCGGTTCCCCGCTGCTTAATTATATAATGAATAAACAAGATTCCCATGTGGATGCTGTGATTCTTTGCAGCTGAGCAAATAATATTATTTTCCTTGTTTTTTCCTTTGTTCTGGTTAGCTCGTCATGGCTTTACAACTGAGAGTGAGACCTGATATTCTATCTAAAAAGCAATAACTAAGATTAAAGAGTAACATAGATTTCATACTAACAGAACAGATGTGAACATCTTTTTTTTATAGCATTGAATGACGAGACGAGCATGCCGTTCCAGGTGAACGGCATGGTAAGCGATACGACCACCCATAAACAGTAGCAACAGCATCCAGCACCTTGAATTAAATGTACTGAGTGGCATTCCACTGCGCTCGTCATCCTGAGACATAAGATGTTAAGTCTCATTATGTCCAGTAGTTATACTAGCTACAATGTCCTTCAAACCGAAATACAACAGTGTATGCACACTGTTGCTTGGCGGTAGAATTAGACATTGCGGTGGTACCCACCAGTAAACCCCTTCACAGTACCACCAGTAAACCCCTACCACCTTCCAACATTTCTGCTTTATTATATTTTTCCACTACCACTTACCAGTAAGGGATTGTCGTGTCAATTGCATATTAAAGCAAAACTTCAGTAAAATAAGAATTTATAATGATAATTTATCAATATGTAATAAAATTATTGTCAGATAACACATAATTTTCATACTAAATGCAAGTTATCTCTGTCATAGTTGCTGCAGGAGGTGTGTTCAATCTTCTTCTTTGCATATCAGGTGCACACGTACCGCCTTACGGAACCACGTCTTCACCGTAACTTCCATCTCGGAGCCAAAAAGTTTATAAGTTTGCACCATCGTCACATATTTATGCTATGGAATACTCACGTATCCTCTGTTCCCACTTCTACGATCCTACACGTTATGCATTGGAACTCAAGAAGGCCGGAATTATGGCAACTATTCTAACTTTTGAATTCTGAACATCACGTGCGATACGGGATTTTTGAAATCAAGCCGATGTTATTTAGCTCGGAAGAAGTGAAATTAGATTTTTGATGCCTACAAAGGACACACCAAAAAACATAGGAATTATAAAAGAAAAAGAATGGGATAATCCTCGTAATAGATACCAAATTATTTAAGTACATTGTATCGATATTTTGAGTATGAATATCATTGCTTTGCGTAGTAGACTATCTATTAATCAACCCATTTGTCTAATTCATATGGCATAACATCAATGAATCACTTTTGTTGACAATGATCTAACTGATGAGATAATTACGAATTTGATTGTCTTGCATTAGCTGATGACATTAACATACACACTGATGGTTGTATTCCACGAGTACAAACGATGATAATAGCACATCGCAGACGTAATAAAAAATTATCTATATTACTGTAATATAAATCTCGGTCTTACAATTTAGGTTATTTGATGTTTTTGATTAAAACGGAATAATAAATTATATACTATAACCTTCCCTGAAAAACATACATTTGAATAACGAAAACTCCATCCAAATCGGATCAGTAGTTTTTGAGAAAATAGCGGCCATAGAAACTTGTTGTAGAATGTAACCTTTGGTATGGCTGTGTCATTTTTGAGTGTTCTATTTTTATAAGTATTTATTTGTTTTCCTGCATAGTTACCTCACTTCGAAATAAACACTCATGTCAGTAAAACATCTTTTTACTCAACTTTATTAATTATTTACAACAAAACTTACATACATATATACATACATACATACGGGTTGAATACAGAACTTCCTTTTTTTGAAGTCCGTTAAAAAAGGTTCCAATGGCAAAATTAACATAATACCTTTAAAAATTGTTACCACCAATTTCAATCAACGGAATCTAATTTTACAGAAACAGAAATTATTTTAAAAGTAAACAAATAGTGAGTGCTGGCCGAATGTAGAATAATATGTGTTATTATTCTAAGTAGGTACCTATCAAAACTCACTAGACAAATAACAATAAAAATATCTTAATAATATTAATTTCTATCTATTGCAGTTTAATAACATACGCAATTAAAGTAGCAGTGCTAAGAAAAACTATTTTACGTTCTACCAAACATGATGCATGATTGTAATTTTTAACAATTAATTGTTAGTAACATAAAAAGTAACCTTGTACAAACCGACTTTCAAACTAATAAATACTATGCAAGACGCGGCCCTAACCCAACACGCAATAATAAACTGTGCGTCAAGCAAATATTGGCCCTAATTTGTCAAATCAACTGGCGCTTCTCACATAACAACATAACAATCAATTACAACACATAAGTTGTCAAACTAGCTTACGTCAGAAGGTTCTCGAATATCCTAATGTTCCAATTTCCGTAGCTTATGATGTATTAACCAACCCTGGCATATTTGATTCTTCTAGTAAACAGGGAAACATCTCTCTCCTTTCTCTAACGGCCGATCTCAATAACAGTTAATATGCTTACTTTGGATGGTTATCTGTGTTTCTATAAACTAAGATAGATTATAATACCTTATCCTATCTATCGGAGGGTCGAATACAAAGAATTCTAAGATTATATAGAGCGGACATTGGCAAAAATGTCATACAAAAATTTTGAGCCTGTTCGTCAGTAACTCAATCTACCGTGAAATAACAAAATACCTATGTAAAATTCATTAGAATATACTTTTACATGGTCGTAATGCGTAAATTGGCATATTTCCTTCCAAAATATTGTTTTCTTTACGAAATATAAGCATACCGACATGTCTTGTTACATGAAAGTGTCAGATAACACAGCGAGTTATTACCAATTGGTAATAACTTTTGGACGAAAAATTTGTTCCTGATGTCCGGTCTATAATTATACTGTTTAATGTCTTTGGTCGAAAATTATGATTACTGTCATTGTTGCGTTTTGTTTTTGCCAAAGATGAACATAGCGATATTAATCATTGTTATAATAATCTATGCAGTATGTTATTTAAATTACTTTACATAAAATTGAATGTAACATATTGAAAAGAATTGTAATTGAAAACACAAAATGTACTCGATAACATTTTTTTAAAACATGACGTTACTACTGCTTAGTGCAAAAATAAAACGCTTCGGTGAGTGCACTCATTAGAGTTACGTAAAAGTTTTTGATATTGAAACAGCAGTAGCTAGCATAACTTTTAGTGTCGATTTAGATAGCAAACTCTAGTTAAGTGTTAGTAAGTTACTGAAACCGGCCATTAATCATTTCCTTTAAGACCGCCAGGACATATAGATTATTCTTGTATGATGGGTGGTGATGGGTAGTCGAGATCACTTAACATAGGACATGATCCATTTGCACCAGCCTTCGTCTGCTATATAAGAAATACGAGTATGATATTTCCACACCGCGTTCAATACACTTGGAGTTTCATACTATATCTATTAAGTACCCAACTGAATAGCAGCCAATGTGTATACTTAACTTTGTAAACGTCGCATTCCTGGATCAGCCTTTGTATATTCAGTAAGACGTGTATAAACCAGGTGGGGACCGCTGCCCCGTAGATTCAATACTAGTTGATACTTTTGTATATACTTGTGTTAAAATATTGGGAATACCTACATGAAATTTTCGATTTGCATCCCTAGATCGAAATTTGTGATATTACTTGATGGTATATTATATCTACCAAGAGACCAGAGATATTATACACAAGGTACTTAAAAATTGGTTATTCCGAGTTATTATAATATTTTCCTGTGGGTCCTTGAAGATAATTTTTACTTCAACATTTCAAGCAAACAGCTGAGTATCTTTATTCTAAAACTACAGTATTTTTATATCTTATAATTTTTTGTATTTTCTTATAAAATTTCGAACTTTGGAATTTTCCAGGGTAAAATATCTTAAACTGTAATCCAGGGTTAAATTATGTGTCAAGTTTCATCCAAATCCATGCAGCGGTTTCTAAGTTTACTTTTATATAGCCCTAGCTCAAACAACATTCTACCATATAGTACAATAAGCTGTTCTATCATGTTGATTCAATGTCAGGTGCCTCGTTGCCTATGGTTCGAGCAGGTAGACATGAACAGAAAGTTTTTAGTAATTTTATTTAGATTACGATCTGGACACATCCCTGGAACCAAATTTAAGTGTTTAATGGGTAAGTCTGAGTCTCCAAATTGTCCGAGCTGTCCAATAATTGAGGATGTTTATCATACCTTAATAGAATGTGTTCGTAGCGAAAATCTTCGTCGTGAATTTTTCAATAATTGTAGCAATGTGGGTATCTGTAATAGTATTCTAGCTTTACCAAATTCTGATAGAGCAATTAGAATGATTAAGATTTACATTTCTTCCAGGTTGGATTCTGATTGATCTTATAATTATTATTACGTCATAATCTTCAAATCCAACACCATGTTTTAATTGTTATCACCATTGCATCGTTGTTAAAGTATGTTGTACTGACTTACGGGAGTGACATAGTCAAGGTGACAAAACTCCTTTTAAATTATAAAGAGAATAAAAAAAAAAAAACATGATAGTGATTTATAAAGTACTTGTAAACATTTTTACAGTACTTTCTATTAATAGTCGACTTAGACGCTGCCTGACCTACGCAACTTCTCGAAAACTGGTTTGTCATCCTTGTTCGATATAATTACATCGCGTGCTGTTCAATGTTGATACCTAAAACGTTGAAGTGGCACTTAGTTTTCTGAAACTAGAATTGACTAATGAAATTGGTGAATGAATGACTTAGTTATAAAGTCAACGATTCTGTTGAAAGATGTTTCTGATGTTCAATCTTTATATAGGGTCAATTTGATATTGTATTACTAAATGCAACCACATACTTATCTCCTTGAAAATAACACTATCCATTGAGTTATTTTAACCGTAGATGTATCATAAAAAAGTGTAAGTTTCAAACAAAATAATAAATGTATATCAATTAAAAGTTATCTTAAGTTTACACGCCGTAATGCCACTACTACTACTACTACTAGTAGAGGATTCGTCGCAGCAGCAACATTACACTTTCAATCAGAAAAACAGTCAAGTGCACGCCATATTAGCACTAAACTACAAAACGATTAAAAAATCAGGAAAATAAATTGTTATTTTTTTGTAGTTTTGTTGAAAATATTAGTTTTTCATAAATTATTTTTGGCATAATGTTGGCAAAGGCAAAGACGAGTTATGTGGTTTAATTTATTAATGCAATGTCAAAATAACCCTGTATATAAAAGCGATAGGTCCTTCACTCACTCACTCACTCATCACGAAATCTCAAAAACTACAAGCGCTGGTAAAATTTTCTCTCAAATTTTACATGGGGGTTCTTTTTAGGACGTGGGTGCTCACTAATACGGAATTTTGCGAAATTCAACCCCTAAGAGGGTAAAAAGGGTTGGCAAAGTTTGAACGCAATAAATTTAAAAACTACCAAATTGATTTCGATGAAATTCGGTATAGAGATAGTTCGAGACCCTGGGAAGGTTTTACTGTTTATCCCGGGAAAATGTATAGCGGGTCTTTTAGCCAGGAAAAACTCTTTCGTGTGGGCGAAGCCGCGGGCAAAAGCTAGTTGAGTATATTTTCGCAGTTACTAGCAAAGTGACGACGAAGACTATATTTATGATAGTTTTTAGGAGAAAATGGTTACTTATAATAATAATAATACATTAGTTTTTATGATCTGTATTTCTTTGAAAATTATCATTATTTAGTATTTAATGTAAGTGGTAATGCGTGTTTCGCGATTACCGGAATAAATCAAACTGCTTAAAGAACCTGACAATGCTTGAGATCTGTCATCAAAAATAACACCTCCCAAATTCCAAACCTTTTTGGATATTAAGAGCAATTTCAAGATTTCATCCGTCGATTAAGATAACAAAATTGTAGCCCAATTAGATAATTGACTCGATAATGAGAACAGACGTTCGAACCCCACTCTCCGTTATTGAATTATCTTCACCAAACAAAGCAAAATCCCAAATTGCAGAACTGTCCTAATCTATTATGAACGCTGTCATTAACTACTGCCGTTGAAAATGTCCAATTTTGTTTAGCAAAATCAACCGTCAATTTATGCCAATTATACTCATTGGTTGAAATTAATTTGAAAAGGCAAGAAATGTTGAGGATTTAGGAAGAACTGAACTGCGGGGCAATGGCGGTTGATTACTATTTCCATAATAAGTATAACTAACTTTATTTCTGTAGGTGATAGAGTACTTTTCCTACTTTTGATTAATATCATGACGTGAAAGTTTGCGAGAATGTTTATTTATAATAATTTATGAATGAACGCGCTGCATACAATTGAATTTGGCAGACTGATAAAAGAAACCCTGAATTCATTATTCTTTAATCTAAAAAAGTACACAATAATTATATTCTCTACCATTACTGAGATTTTGTTTAAAAACATACTACTAGAAAACAACCTCACAATTGACATAAATACATTAATCAACTGATTCCTTAATAAGTCACAACATGATTCAAATTGTATACAGAATTTAATAACAGACGTAGCAGGAAACTACTCCCCCGGACTTGTCGACAATGTCCGAGAAGATTAATTCCCGAGCCCAAGGACATCGGGTAACAATGGTAATTCTATTAGCTGTTTCTTACACTAGATTAAACGAAGGTAGAGTTATACGTAGGTCTCATTCATCATTGATTACTAGCTTGCTAAGCAAGTTCGCTATCGAACAAGATAAAATTTTAATTGATATTATTCTGTTTTCTTAGCAAAGAGGTAATTTTTTTAGAGTTGTATTCATATTAGGTATAGAATACCAATAAAAAAAATACTATTTTGGTATAAATAATATGGAACATTCATCAATTAAATAATCGTATCTATTTGGATAATCTTATTAATTCGTATAAAATGGGATTTATTTGAAACTAAATATTATAATATCTTGTTTTTTTTATATCATTTAAATGTGTTGGAGTCTAAAATTAACTTAGGAGACAGCGAAGGGAGCCGTTTAAAAATAATAAGTTACCTTTATACTGAAACCTTGTAACATACTACAAGTATTATATTATTCTGAAACAGTGATACCTCTCTAACATAATCTACGCAAAACTTGACCTAAAACAGAACATTCAACATAAACTAACCATTAATAATTTACGCATGACGCTTGGTTGTCTAACAACTGAAAATTAACAACCGCATTTTGAACCTTATCTCCTCAACATTAACTTGCAAATCCCTCATTCGGTCGGTAATTTAGTGCAGTTCGCGATATCAACCTGTCTATTAAAGGTGGCATTCATTGTGAATGCCTTAACTAGACCACAAAGGATTGTACCAACGTTGGTAACAACGGTATAAAAACGGAACTGGTTTGATCCAAAAAACTCAAGATTATAATCAACACGTAACGTCCATGCGTACATTATAATTGGTATTGTTTAAAAACGTGAATATTTAGAAGTAACAAAATCTAAAAAAGGCATTTACGAATTTCTTTTATGCATTTCGACTGAATTCAAACTGTCATTCCCGATATGGCGATAGGCTCGCCCCCTATCACATCATGGGACGGAATACGCACGGCGAGAAGTGGATACACTAGTTGCGCCTCTGCCTACCCCTTCGGGGATAAAAGGCGTGAGTATGCGTATGCGTCAAACTGTCACAAACTACATTTGTCTTCATTGAGTAAAATTTAATATTTAACATTTTCTACCCTATTCTTTAAAATATCAAAAACAGTGTATTAATTACCAAACTATTATTTTAATAGAATTAATATTACAAACCATTCCGGCGGCAAGGATGCGCCCGCACACCGGAAGCAGAATACTCTGTGTAGAAATCTGATACCACAGTCAGATTGATGTAGGTTGACTATGTCATCATACAGGTAAGTCCACAACATATTATTGAAGGATAAATTAATCCAACATTCGCGATTCGAATCAAATGTATTTCTATTTAAATGTTTATTTGAATTAGGAACGATTTGTGATTCAAAGACCTGGATGACGTTAGTACTGTTTATGGATAGAGGTGACATCAAAGACACCCAGGTCGTATATTAAATCTAAATTCTACATCAATTATTAATATGGGGACTTTCCTAAACTCGTTTACAACAAATAACAATGGTGCTTGTCAATGATCCTACAATGTACTTATGACGTAAGAAAATAACGTCTATAGTTCTATTGTTAAAATACGTTACCGAATCACGCTGACTGACGTCATCATAATTATAGTTAGAATTATTTCTATCCCTTTCTATGCTGTCAAGTACCGTCTTGTTCCAAATTTGAATATTGCGACCACGTGACATTACTGGCCTATAACTCTCCCACACTCTGTAGATACCCAATAATTATTTTTTGGAAGTATCGACGTCAATCAACTTACTAATATTCATGTAGCTATTGTATAATTATACGTGTAATATATTGGATATTGACGTTTTTATCTTTGGTTAGATTAATAAATGCTCCTCTTAGTCTAGTGGCAGGTGGGCATAACTGTGAGATCCGGGTTCGATTCACAATAGTTTGTGTGAGTTTTTTAGCCTACGTTTTGTTTACTCTGAAAGTGTAAACGATAAGTAGGTATGTGGACGATCGTTAAATCTAATCTATATACACGCTGTAGTAACTAAGTATGCATAAAAATGTAAACAGCACGAAATACATTAGAGTACTTTACATATTATATATCTTGAAAGCCAAAAATTTTGTTTGTATATAAATGTTATAAATAAAAATTTAAAATGATTCCTTACGTTTACGCGAATGTTAGACATTGAAATTAAACTATTATAACGGATTTTATCGCGGTTTTTTATTTTATTTTTTTCCGACATTTCGAAGGCTTTGCAGCACTTCGTGGTCACGGGGCGGACTGAGAGACTGATTAAAAATTAAAAAAATCGATAATAAAATTTTGGTGCAAACCTTTAAATATTTAATACTATTACATCGTCAATAAAATTTTATGCTCTATTAAAAGTACAAATAATTTATCAATTGAGATACACTTGGATAATTACGATAAAAATCCCTTTTACTATCTCTATTTTTTATCTCCAGTGTAAAACCATTCACGAGAAGATATTTATGTAACCTTGGTATTCGCAGACAGAGCGGTTCGAACAATGACATACAAATTGACAAGGTTTAACACATTTTACGTGTCAATGTTATTTGTTTTTACTTCATTTGTTTTGGTAGAACCAACGTCTTTTTGTTTAAACGTGGCAGTTATTGGTTACCGCTATCCAAAGAGAATTATAATACTACTGCCGCTATCGGTAGCGAAATTCAACTCTGTTGTCTACTATTTTGGAAACAGAAACAAAATGACTTTTGTATTCTGTCCCATATTGTGACAAATGGCGCATATCGTTATATTTGGCAGAAATCCCAGATTCCGAGCTGATGAGAACATAAGAACACAATATCACTTTGCCCGACCCTGGATTTAAACCTAAGACCTCAGGATAGTTGTCGTACCGCGTACGCAATACGACTACGCCTCAGAGGCAGTCTGATATTGTGTTAAATCTTTGCTTATTGATATCCTGTTTAATATACCTCCCAGAATAGGAATTCAACGGGACATTGTTACCAGGTGTTTATATTTGTATTTACTGACCAGTATTTGTTTTGCTAACTCGTAGCTGCAGCAAATACTGCGTGTGTGAAGAGGCCTTTAAAATTCAATTTAAATAATTCGGGAATACATTAAAGTACAATAGTATAGCTGACGTTAAACACCGACGCTCTACGAAGTCTGCAGTAGCTGAACCCTCAGAAGAAGGCTCCAGACCTTAGATTCGACAAGCCACAAATCCTTGTCAAAGAACACCGATTCCTGCCTAGGATGATCCGCGAGGCTATTGAAATCAAAAAACATCCTAATTTCAATAGAGAAGATGGTTGGAAACTTGCACAAGCCTGGGACCCGGTAATACATATAATTAAATCGGGCTCCAAAAGACCCGCTGCCAGACCTCAAGACATTGTGAGCTCTTACTGCGTAGACCGGCCCGCAAACAATGACTAACATCTTTAAATTGTATAATTGTAAATTGAAAGTAGATTTGTAACACTAACTTTTCGGACCACCAACACCTCAGTGCGCCCCGTGACCACGAAGTGCTGCAAAGCCTTCGAAACGTCGGGAGAAAATAAAATAAAAAACCGCGATAAAATCCGTTATAATAGCTTAATTTCAATGAGAATTTCGAGGTTATGTGAAATATTCACTAGGCCAGCGTGGTGGACTAAGGTCTAAACCCTCTCAGTAGTAGAGGAGGCCCGTGCTTAGCAGTGGGCAGTATATAATATAGGGCTGGTATTGCTATGCTATGCTATCAGCCCTGTATTATATACTGCCCACTGCTAAGCACGGGCCTCCTCTACTACTGAGAGGGTTTAGGCCTTAGTCCACCACGCTGGCCTAGTGCGGGTTGGCTGGTATTATTATCATATTATTATATAGAACATTGTGTTCATTTATGCCTTTAGAACTACTTTTAAATCTCAGGATTAAACGTTAAAAGTCGTTTAGAACGTAATTCATATTTAATGATATCCCACTTTTGCTTAATAAATAATGGACATTTTTCATTTGAATTTTAATCATGAAGAAAAAGTATCCATAGTAACAAAGCTAAAGGAAGACAAAGTAAATAAATAATACGTACCACAAATTGGTTTGGTCTAACGAAACATAATAATTGATGTTAACAAAGGATTTTTAACGTACTTTACTAATCTTTTCCATGAAAAGTCCTTTTACAAACTCATACTTTCTAACAAACATTAACAAGAAAGAAAAGGATGAAACAAAAAGAAATTACTAAAGTTATTTTGTATTAAAAGATTTTGAACAAGAGAACTTTTGCTTTAAAACTGCCGTCGTTAGGTTTTATTGCAACATCTTCGTGAAAAGTTTTCTTTAAAATTTTGCATCCAGTGAATTCGTTTTAAAATCGTAATTTAAGAGGATTTATGGCTTAGTGTGTTTTGGAAGGAATTTGCGGCATTACATTCCAATTTGGTTTAAATCCCTGTTGAGGTTTCACTATGAACTAATATAAATCTAAACGAAATTCAATGAGCTACAATGTATCGAAGTATTAATTCGATACTGATTTTTTATTTCAATATGTTATGCCTGAGTGCTATAGTTTACGCTTGAGCCAGTGGTGGCCGAAGCCTCGAGCCAAACCTAGCGATATATAAGGTCACAACTCTATCAGTGCCTTAGATACTAAAGTACCGGCACGCTATGCTAGCCGTTTTGACACATTACAAAGGTAAGGATAAACGTAATTTTTTTAATTTCGAATTTCGAAAAACATATGCTGAGTCGTGTCGTTAAATTATACATTCCATAAATTTTACTGCACGTCACTATTGACAATAATGTACAGCAATTAGCTCGAAACGTAGTTATGAATTAATACGAAACTTGAGCGGACAAACGTCAAAATGGTCATCATAGCGTGTCGGTACTATAGTTAATTATCTCAAATCAAAATAGTGCCAATCAGCCATCAATTCTGATACGAACCGATCCTTGATCATTAAAAATAAATACCTAATGATTATTAAAACATTTATTTAATCAGTTTACGATGACCTTCGTTTCGCAGCGAGCCCACAATGCAACAAACTAGACATTTATTCGTGCATAGAGATAAATATGTCTCTACTTCCAACAGTTTTCGCCCTAATAATACAATCCAATGAGTCGGCGTAACATATTTTGCATAGCAATATTGTGGAAATAATTAACCTTTTACTGGTCGTAGGTCTCTCATATGTAAGAGTCCGTCTGGGTGGGTCTTAACATCTTATGTCTCAAGACGACGAGCGCAGTGTAGTGCCACGCAGTATTTTCTACTTAAAAGTCTGTATTGTGTTGCTACTGTTTATGGGCGGTCGTAACGCCTACCATTAGGCGAGCGGCATGCTCGTCTCGTCATTTAGCAGCAATAAGTGTTTTTCGATTTACATTATGTAATACACATTGCTGTTACAATTCTAACTATCTGGAGGTCTGACAATCGTATTAACCTGAACTGATGTTCTGATTATTTTGAAATTTGGCGTCGGTTCAAAAAAGTTTTATCTGCAATGGATTTTACACGCCCTAGTTCAAGTTGCGGAACGGTGGTCTTGTAGTCTAATAACCTTAAATGTTTAACATTAGCGTTTATGCTTCAGTTTCTTTCGTCTTTTACAAAAAAAAAATCTTTAAACTCTTAGTAGACTAAAGGCAAATTAATTCAATTACCATAGAACGGTATTAGGCTTATCGTACAAAACAGTGTAGAAGAGATGACGTTGAATATGGGTAATATCGGACGACTAGGCGAAAGCTCTAATACTATTATACACTCTACCAAGACTCCGCGGTGGTCCTTTTTGGCGCATTAGGAACGCTTCCGTGCTCCCGGGGAGACAAACAATCTAACATAATGAAAGTGATCATACTGTTTACAAATTAATTTCTTTTTTTTTAGTTAGACCTTTAATAAGACTATCCTTATGCATGTACTAAGCGTGGCTCGCGGCTCCGCTCTCGTGAGACACCTTTCTCGGATAATCCAGTACACGGTCTATATGCCAATTTTTTACTACTTTCTTCTAACAGACATCCATCGACGTGAAAATTTGTAAGATTCCTTTTTGTTTACATAAATTCAACTCTCAGGTGTCAATTATCTCCATCATACAATGCTTTTACATGCCTATCCCAAATAATACAGTGAAAGAAGCGACCCCAACGAGTTCGTTTTCCTACAGTATCGGATCCTTTAAACGAAGCGTGAATAAGCAATTAAGCAAGCTGTATTGCGGTGATCGTCGTGGTGATGTTAATGGTCTTTGTTGTCCTCGTTTTGATACTGCATTAAAATACCATTTTACATTGAATGCCGAATGAGAAAGGCGTTGATGGCCTAGGTGTATTTACAGAAGGCCGGGAGGGGAGGATCCACCCGAAATTGCGTGGTGCCCACCTACGGGATTTTGAGGCAGCATATATATTTTAAACGATCAAAATTATCAAATCTGCAAATACACGGAGGTATTTTTGTTTAAGACACAGTCCCCCCCTGGAAAATGACTCTAGCTACGCCCATGGTTGATGTTCTTTATTGGTCTTGGACTTCTTTTTGTGGCACTTATGATATTTTGAAGACTTTGAAGTCTTCATGGATACTCTCTGTCTCCTTCAAAAACAGAAATCGTAAAGTACTTTTATTGCAATACGCTCTCACTTAACTTGGGTTATTCCAAATGACCTAGCACATTCATACCACATCCACAACTGTGACAAATCCGATTTATACCTCAGTGCCACTTCGTTAATATAACCGGAAAACTCCTAAGTGCTTCTAAAGCAATTAGTGATATCAAACTAGCATCTAAGAAGCTGTTCGCATAATTAGCACAGTTTATCTCTGATCTACAGCAGTAAGAATTTGAAGATGTTACGCCTGAAATTTCCTTATTTACTTAGTTGTGGCTTACGAACATGATTCGGAGCAAATTGTATGATAACTGGTGACACGGTTATTTCAAAAGCTATATAAATACACGCTATTCAGTAGATACTCCACGTTTATTTAAAATAATCAAAACAATCGCTAATTAATGTTATTTGGCTGATTTACGAGAAAGATGTCTTTAATCAAAACGTTCATAGTTTTTGTAGTGGGTTTTTCTGTTTATTTCTGGAAGAGAAATAAACAAATAATTATCTATGTGTTTTTATATTGTATTAATAAAATGTTATTGGTAAAACCATCGAGGCTTGTTTATGCCCAGTTTAAAGGGAAAATACGTAGATATATTATGTGTACTGTTTGATTAAGGAATCATTTATTTTTTACCTACATAACGTCTTTTGAGACACTCTATACACAATAATACAGCTATTTTTAATGTTAATATGACTTTAAATATTTTCTTTTATCATATACTAAGCAAATGAACCTTATAAGCTTGACAAAATAGAATGCTTTTCATAAAATGAGTAAGTAAGTAGATAATATCCCGTAGAATAAGCCTTATAAAACAGAAACCACTTTTGAAGACGATCTTAAATTTTATACTTCGTATTCCATCGCTAAAAGCGCTTTAATCCCCATTCAATCGCTCAATATCTGCAGAATCCATCAGTGATTACTGATTGTCAACCATCGGAAAAACCAGAATCCACTTTCACACGATCCCCGTAATACAGTATCTAATTTAAATTCAAATAATTACAGTGAGATGAGGTATTCATAAAAGTTAATGCATAGCGCGCTTGAGTGGTCGCGATAAATCTCCACGCGATGAAAGTGAAAATGTATGTTGAAAAAATGTTTCACACCGCTGTCATGAGGAACTATTAAATATAGCTTCGATACTCCACAATGGTTGTTTTGCACGAAATGTTTACGTAATTATTTACGAATCGATGAATGTGACTTCTTTATTCAAATACGTCATGTAACTAATAGTACAGTCAGCCACATAAGTATCTGAAGAAATTCAAAAATTCAAATCGCCTCTAGACTTTTGTGTTCTTACCAATTTTCGTTTTCTTTTCACAAAAATAAAATAAATAAGGTTAATTTCACTTCACACAAAGAAAAAAATATATTCAATTAAACTTAACGCGTAGAAGCGATTTGAAATTTTGAATTAGTTAAGCCATTTATGTGGCTGACTGTACATTGACGGTGTTCGTAGTCTTGAATACAGTCAGCCAAATAAGTAGTTGAACAAATTCAACATTTTAAATCGCCTATACGCGTTAATTTTAATTGAAACTTTTTTTTTGTTTAGAGTAATCTAAATCCCTTTTATTTTTATGAAGTGAAAAGGAAATTGGTAAGAACACAAAAGTGTAAAGGCCATCTAAAGTTTAGAACCTGTTCAACTACTTATGTGGCTGACTGTACCTATTTTGTTTACCTTCCCTATTTAATTTAAATTTAAATATTCTTACTCTACTGTAAAATATTTATGGTTTTAACTAGCGGCCTCACCCGCATAAGAGACTTTCTTCGCAGATAATTTTTTATCGGTGTTATTTATTTATAACTAACTTTTGCTCGCGGCTCCGTCCGTGTGAAAATGTTTCTCCGGGATAAAAGTCCCGCTTTATATTTTCCCGGGATAAGAAATATGTGTTAATCCAGGATATGATCTACCCGTGTACCAAATTTCATCGAAATCCGTTCAGTGGTTTCAG
The DNA here is from genome assembly GCA_947568825.1 of Sphinx pinastri. Taxonomy (NCBI): domain Eukaryota; kingdom Metazoa; phylum Arthropoda; class Insecta; order Lepidoptera; family Sphingidae; genus Sphinx; species Sphinx pinastri. Next base: position 5,254,411 of record OX387623.1, read on the forward strand.
AAATGTGCAGTAACTAACAAACAGAAAAACAGACAGACAGAAAAAAATATAAAAGTCGCTGATTTGATTTCCATGACTCTTTTTTCGTCGCCCCCTTTCTTTTTTATCACATTTCTTTAAATGTACAGACGCACTGGTTCTACTGCTTTATTATATGTACAGTCAGCAGCATAAATATCTGTACAAAAGCAAATTTCAAATCGCCTATATACGCATTAAGTTAAGCTGAAATATTTTTTTCTTCGTTTGAAGTAAAGTAAACACCTTTTATTTTATTTTTGTGAAGAGAAAAACAAGATTAGTAAGAACACAAAAGTATGTAGGCAATTTGAAATTTTGAATTTGTTCATCTACTTATGCTGCTGACTGTACATAGATAAAGATTATAAATTAAATGCAATATTATTTTTATAAAGTAGGTCTAACACTTTAGACTGTTCGTTTACTGTTAAAACAATTGTAGTATGAATAAATAAATTTAATACTTTCTGTAATGGTCTCAACACCTTCATATCTCATTCTGTTACTCTCCAAAAATTAGCCCAAAATATACAAATACGATGTTCTAAACTCTTTGAAATCTATAATGGCAGACATTTAGTGGGAAAAAGTCCATAACCGTTTTATAGCTGATTTTTTTAATATTCATCATAATAATAAAACACACATTAAAGTAATTTTTGTTTATGATTTATTTCTTGAAATAACACTCCTCGTTATGGCTATCGCAGCTAGTTTTAAAACTTTAAAAACAAAAGAAAGTATAAAATACCTAAATATTTACAAACAAAATAATCTTTGATTAAGTACCTCAATAAATAAAATATTTTTCAACAAAAACCTCAAACAATAAAACAATCGTCAGAAATGAACGACGGAAATATATTTTCAGTTCAAATCAAATTCATAAACGTATTCATAATTAATAAACTCCAACTACATTAAGGTAGATAAAACAATTCATATTCCGACATTGATGAATTACATGTTAATAGTTCAAATAGAAACGCCATGCTGGCATAATAAATGGCTTCCTTCGACCAACGATATCGTGTCCAAACATGGGACTGGATTCAAATCTCGCAATGACAATGACGAAGTAGCTTAGCAACTTATATTGCAAATTTATTGGAGATATGAAATATCTCCCTAGGAAATATTATACGCGATTTATTAATAAATTATGTCTGATTTAAAGCTGACTATCCATTGTCAGATAAAAATTATTCGTAGAATAAAAATAAAATATATTGCTTGTTTATTTAACTGTACTTATCTATACTAATATTATAAAGAGGAAAGATTTGATTGTCTGTTTGTTTGTTTGTTTGTAATGGATAAACTCAAAAACTACTGAACCGGTTTTGAAAATTCTTTCACTAATAGGAAGCTACATTACTCCAGAGTGCTATAAGCTACTTTTTATCCCAGAAAAACTTTTGCACGCGGGCGGAGCTGCGAGCAGAAGTCTAGTATTTAATAAGGTTATCATTTATCCATTGAGGACTAAAATTCAGTAATTGAACTTAGTATTTTAAGATATATTTAATTTTAATAAAAGCCGTATTTGTTGGTATTTATAGTAACTCTACTTAGTAGAGTAGGTATGTATTATAATTAGAAAAAATATTATGTTGTTATTTAAACATGCCAAGTTCTGGAATTATTTACTTGTGTAATATTTATGTTCTTGATAAATTGAGTTTATATTTCTTTCCTTATAAAATTCAATTACAGATTATTTCCAGAAATGTTCAATTACTAAAGATACTCCTTTTTAAATAAATAAAAAAAAAGTCAAAATACATTAAATTGATTATAATAAATTACTGTTTATTGTACTATGTGTTACTGTTCACCGAATTTAGTGACAAACGATAACGCAAGTTATTTATAAGTCTCCTGCGGTGCAATTTGTCGATTTTTCACTTACTCTCGAATAACTTTACAAAATAAGTTTTAGATAAGCATATCGCACCTCTCGAATTACAATGACGTAAGTGCAAAAAACACAAAAATAATCTTATCTATACCGAACATTAAAAAATTACAAAACTTCAAAGGCATTTTCGAATTCGTGGTAGGATTTGCATTAACGTCATAATTTTATAAGCGCGATATGTACAAGGATCTAATTTAGCGGATTTTTTTATTACCTACACTAAAAATGGTGTTATTTTCCAAATAACATCAAGTAGGTGCCGACTATTCAATATTATCATATAAAAATAATTCATCAAATAATTTATAAGCTGTCTACATATAATATATAATTACATTGTATATACTGCCGCGGTGTAAAGCCTGAAAATTGCCTCATCTACATCAGGTACATAATCTAAGGTAATGATAAAAGTTAAATGTGGCAAGCACAAAGCCCAAGTTATCCCAAGGGCTTGCAAAGTAGTTAATTATAAAACCTCCTTGGGTTAATTTCCTTGTAAAATTTATAGAGCTCTTGTCAGAAACTCCTTGAATTTAACTAGTCAATGTAGAATAAAACATGAGCAGATATTTGTAAATGTGCGTAGCTAAATGTTATTATTTCATTCATTTGTAAAATGTTCATTCATTTAATTAATCAAATCTATGCTAACTAAGTTTTATAATAATGAATCATTCATTTAAATTTAACAATTTATTCAATTTAATTGTTTTGATGCTAATTTCAATGTTTTAAATAAGTAACTAGATCACCTTTAACGTTTTTAACAGGTAATATATAATTATGAAAATATTATTTACATACCTTTTATTCCAAATGCACAACACAACACACACTCAGAAATAATATTTTTCTTTTCAAAAAAAGTTTGATAAATTTTTTTCTTGTAAAGTATGGTTCACAATCGTCTAATCCATTACAAAATGCGATGACCAAACGTCTATAATTACAATAGCGGCCCAAATAATGGGCTAATGCAGTACGATCCCATGTTTGTAAATAAAAACATATCGTGAGTTTATCGTGTTATTGGCGAGTGGCAAGTGACGAGCTAGTGAGCAATGGAGCGCGGGCAACGGACGTCGCTGCTCGACTGCCGCGCAACGAACCAGTGTGCGGAGGCAAGTTTACATGGGATATTTTCAAAATTCGAAGGCTTTGAGAGCACTGAGTGTAATTAGATTACTGTCTACTGTCAAGCTAAGCTGTTAAGCTGTGGATACAGGTTTACTTTCTCATTTTGAGGATTGTACCTATTTTAAATATTTGTATTCGAATGAACATAAATCATCTTAGTAGGTATTTGCTGCCGCCGGATTGCAGGAAAAATGGTATTATAAACAATCCGTCCAAGCAAATACTCGAAATGTATTTATGAGTTAACTTTTTCCTTAATTTAGTTAATTTTAAGTCTCTTGACTATAACTGAGTGCCTCGGTGGCGTAGTTGAATAACGGTACGACTGCAATTCTGAGGTCTCGGGTTCGATCTCCAGGTCGGGCAAAGTAATATTGGATTTTTCTAATCATTATCAGCTCGGAGTCTGGAATTTGTGCCCGATATGGCGATAGGCTCGCCCCCTATCATATCATGGGACGGAATACGCACGGCGAAAAGTGGGTGCATTAGTTGCGCCTCTGCCTACTTCTTCGGGGATAAAAGGCGTGAGTGTTTAAAAAGTTTGAAGGACATTGTAGCCAGTATAACTATTGGACATAATGAGACTTAACATCTTATGTCTCAGGATGACGAGCGCAGTGGAATGACACACAGTACTTTGTAAGTCAAGGTGCTGGATGGTGTTGCTACTGTTTATGGGTGGTCGTATCGCTTACCATCAGGCGAACGGCATGCTCGTCTCGTCATTCAATGCTATAAAAAAAAAAAAAAAAAAAAAAAAATTGTCTCGGCAGACCGTTCCATTCCCAACTAGGCTATTGTCCACTTCAAATCCTACACGTGTAAGCTATTCTAACATTTCATTAATATTATGTGAACTAATTATGATTTACTTATTATTTGTTTGCACTCTTTACCGGTAGAGTGTAGGGAAGTGCAGTTCAAGTTAACGTAACAAATGATTTCCCGCGCATTTTCTCCATTTACTAGCATAGGTTACCAGACATTTAATGCCTCCAAAATTTATGATCAGCCGTCTATTCTACTCCTAAATATAAGACTTCCGAACAAAATATCTGAGAGTGATAGTCTTAAAATAAATAGAAATAAATATTTACTTTATGACGTTGACATATCTCAATATTAGAAAATAAACTCAAATACCGTTGATAACGCGAATAATTAAATAAATTTTTAAGCATATTTGAAGATAAACCAACAATGTTATTATTTGATTCACAGGCTCACCGCTCATATGCAGTACTTACGTGATACCAACGTCCAAGAAGCTGCGTCATATCAGAAGATTTGTTTTTTTTGCAGCTAAATGACGAGACGAGCTTGCCGTTCGGCTAATGGTAAGCGATACGAAAGCCCATGATCCATAAACAGTAGCAGCGCCGCACATAACATTAAATTACAAAGTACTGCGTTGCACTCCCCTGCGCTCGTCACCCTGAGACATTAGATGTCTCATAATTCCCAGTAGTTACAGCTACAATGTCCTTCAAACCGGAACACAACAGTGCATGCACACTGCTGCTTGGCGATAGAAATAGACATTGCGGTACAACTAACACCACTGTTAGTTTCTTTCGGGTTTTTACCTGTATAATAGTAGTAAAAGTAACAATAATTTTAAGTTTTTATTCTAAGTTAGGTTAGTTTTGATGATACAAGTAAGTTAAATAATTTATTGATTTATTTACAATAAAGCCCTAAATACCCTGATAGGCTGTTCAAATAAATATAAAAATATATTATAAATGTATTGCAAGTATAAAGATAAATTAAAATTAAATATAAGTATAAAACTATAAATTCATTATTGTTAATCATTGATGTATTAAAAGGTTTTTTAATACATCAATGTTGTTAATAGAATTAATTGAAAAGAACTAAAACTTATATCATTACCTAACTTAAATCGTTTATATATTCATATAAGCTGTAGTAAGTTTTTTAAAGTAATTATTTATTTAATTTGTTTTTAAATACGTCAATTTTATTTTCTGTTCTTATTATCTCTGGAACATAATTATAAATGTGTGCCGCACTGTAATATGGACTTTTTTTTTATTTTAGGCTCAGGTAAAATTAAATTATGTTTTCGCCTTTCATTTTTTTAATTTCAAAATATGAGCGGGGTTTTCTTACAAACAGTGGGGTAACTCCTGAAACTGATTCGATTGTTCGATTGTTTCTGGATTCGAACTCGATTCGATCTCGATTCGAACTTGAAATGTGCACTCCCGACGTCGATCGACTAGCTGATCAAAAACGGCCGTTATCAACTCGTCGATCGAGTATTTGTTCACAGATTATAGCTGTATCCTGTAGATCACGTCATATTTATGTGGCTATGCTCTATGGAGAATTTCATTACAATAATTTATATTTAATTTATTTTACTTATAAAACGATGCTCCAGTTGTTGTTACATACATATTTATATAAATATAAGAAATTATTACGTTGTTTATTGAGTTTTTTGTAATAATTCAGCAACCAAAGATAAATTGAGTTGCCCAAATCTATTTAGTCTATGCTATGAACTATCAAAATATCTGACATTGTCAGCGTCACGTCACAACTATATAAGTCGTAGCGGGAAACTCAAAATACAGTTTTCGGTTAAGATTTAGAATCTTGTAACAGGAGTTTGAGGTCAAAACTGGCATTAGTTGGATTATTTATTGTTTTCACTTATAACAAAACCATTTTCAAGCTTAGAGAATATATTTTTTTTGGAAACTAATATCGAATTATTTTTATTTTTATATGGTTAAAATACGTAAATAAGTAAAGTAATAATTTACTGGTCTCTCATATGTAAGAGTCCATCTGGGTGGGTACCACCGCAATGTCTATTTCTACCGGCAAGCGGCAGTGTGCGTGCACTGTTATGTTTCGGTTTGAAGGACATTGTAGCCAGCGTAACTACTGGACATAATGAGACTTAACATCTTATGTCTCAGGATGACGAGTGCAGTGGAATGCCACACAGTCCTTTGTAACTCAAAGTGCTGGATAGTGTTGATATTTTTTATAGCCTGGAGTCTGGAATTTGTGCCCGATATGGCGATAGCCTCGCCCCCTGTCACATCATGTGACGGAATACGCACGATGAAAAGTGGGTGCATTAGTAGTAGCGCCTCTGCCTACCACTTCGGAGATAAAAGGCGTGAGTATGTGTGTGTGTGTAAAGATAAAAATAATATGATATCAGTTTCCAAAAAAAAGTTACAGGCAAGTTCTAGGCTCAAATTTGGTTTTATTATAAGTGAAAACAAAAACAAACAAAAAAATGTATTCTTTTAGTATTAGCATTTAAATAAAGTTTGAACATAATATGATTTGTAAATCAGAATTATTATAATGGTTATGATATGAATATAATAAGAACTAGACTTCACCCAGTGGTCGAGATTAGACTGCATTTCATAAAAAATATGTAACAGGGCTTAATGAGATAAAAGGAAAAAGTAGATTTTTGTCTTAACATGTATATTATTATTTTATAAGAAACTAAGAAACAACTAAATTTTAAAAAATCAAACATAAAGTCAGCTTCGCCTATTGTACCTACTCCTCCACAGACTTTGAACAAGACGTTGTGCATTTTGCGTACGTCGTAGCTCATCATTTCGAGATTATGATGAGGCATGTATGACATTGTCTGCAATGCCTGTCTCCATGTCTTCAGCAATAATAATAAGGGATGGGCAGTTATGCAAACTTCGAAACTCATCGCAATCCATATCAATTTCCCGGTTAGTAAAACGGCCCATCCTAAGCAAATTTCTTCTTCTTCGATTGTCAATACGGTTAGCTTCTTTAAGAACATTAAAAAATGATTGAAGTCTAGCCATAATTGCACAGCTATTTAAAAATTCTCACCAAAACACAAAACAACTTCACTTGAACCGTACACGGCACCTATTTAGCAATCGTAGAATTTGACAGATAAAGTCGAATTGACAACTCGATTCACGATCGTACGAACGAGTGGAGAGTAAGCATTTCTCGATCCTAACGGATTTTTTTGATCCAAGTAAGTTCCAATTTGAGGCACGGCTCGATCGTGCGCTAGTGTAGATTTCGGGAGTACCAAAACGCTTGAAACCGAATCAAACTCGATTTGATTTAGGATTCGAACGTGTCAGGAGTAACCCCACAGAGCTATTTCGTAGATGTAAATGCATGGGAGAGTAAGTATGTTATGCTTTGTAAAGTATGGTCCGCAGCTATCTAATTGTGAAATATTAAAAAAATACGTGGACATTTTTTTTGCAATATAAATATATCGTTTGCATCTGTACTATGTTCCCACAGTAAGTAAGTTGACAATAACGTCTGATATTATTGTCAGATGTTCATTATTAATGTCTCATTTATATTAAAGCAGATGTATCCTTGAATTTAAACACAAGCTAATTATATTGGCATCAATTCGTCATAATCCATAATAAATGTTCTCTAAACAATAAAATTGTGTGGCTGGATGCAAGCCACCACGTCAGAGTGTTCATCTCCATGTAGGCAGCGACTTGGCTGTGTCCCTGGCATTGCTTAAAGTCTATGGGTGGTGGGTGCCGCTTACCATCAGGGGGACTGCTTGCTCATTTGCCTACTTAGGTAATAAAAAAAAGTTGAGTCATTTTGGGGGCAACCTATATTTAGTCGTCAATATAATTACTTCTTATATTTACGCGAATGTTAGTCATTGAAATAAAACTATTTTGCGGATTTTATCGGGGTTTTTTATTAATATTTTCTCCCGACGTTTCGAAGGCTTTGCAGCACTTCGTGGTCACGGGGCGGACTGAGGTGTTGGTGGTCCGAAAAGTTAATGTTACAATATCTACCTTCATTTTTTAATTATACATTTTAAATATATTTTTTTATAAATATTCTTTGGCTGATGATGATAGAAAATCAATTTATTAAAATCATTAAAACATTTTTGTTTAATTACTATAAGACGCATAATATGCAGTTGCTTGTCGTGCCAGCGCACTGCGTTCCTATTCCAGATCCATAGCAAAGCAAAATCCGTGGAGACAAAATACCAACATCGCAACTATGTATTACAATACTCAACAGAGAATTTCACATACTATCTATAGAATAAATATTAGTTGCTAGCTTCGGCCTAGTAGAGACGTTCCTATCGCTCCCATAATATGTATGACGTTTTTGCTCATTTGCTGATTCTCTTTGGCTCAACATGTAATATATTCTGCCATGTACTGTATATAGACACACTGTACATGTGTACATCACATCACGATTTTATCTCTGAAAGGGTAGGCACAGGTGCAACCACGGCAGTGGGCACCTATTTTTCGCCGTTCTTTGCCATGGTGTGCCAGGAGTACAATATAATATATAATACCGCTTCGGAACATGTTATATATAACTGTAATGCATGTTATTGTATAATAAATTATATCAAGTCACTATTATAATAATAATCTACCTGAGGCTACAAGGACTACAGGTACAAACGGAGCACTAGGTTCGGAATATTCATTACTATGTTAACGAATGTAGAACGGTTACTCTGCTGCATAAAGGATAGGGTATGCCTCTGAATGTGATCCCTAATTATGTCATGAATATATTTGCCCGGAATTTACATAAATAAATTTGTGCAAATATGTAACTTATATCTCGTGGTTTCTACTTAGAGCATTTAACACCTCAAAGGGTTTCCAGCGTATGGTACGCTATGAGACGAGTCGAGGTTGAGATTATATTTTGAAGGTTATAAACCTTTTTAGTAAAGACTGGCCGAAAAAAAATATAAACGTACATTTTTAAAAAAAGAATAAAGGAGATTACGAACTTTATTTTTTCATTGTTTTTAATTTAACAAAACAATTATATTAGGTCTATTGTATTAGGTTGTTAATTGTTACATAACTAAGTTTGTAAGAATATGACTGTTTGATGCCTAAATAAAGGAAAAAAAACGCTACCTTACAGGCATTGAAATTAAACTATTATAACGGATTTTATCGCGGTTTTTTACAGGCACCAGATACCTTACAGGCACAAATTGTCGTTTGGCGAGATCGTTGTTAGTTCTAGCCATTTCTAACAAACATTCAAAACTCCAGACATTTGCACAATCTTTCGCATACAATATTAGTAAGATAATTCAAACTACGATTCACAATAAACATTGAATCCCCAAATCCCGACGTTAATTTCCTGTTATATCTATCCATTGAACACATAGCTAAACAAGCGAACGTAACAAGCCCTCTTGGGAAGAATGTCACGCACGACGCGTTACGTATTGAATATCCGCTTCCCTTTCACTTGGACGCCATTTAGGTTATGAGTTGCTTCATATTGCTATAGCTTGGTACAAGGATTGACTACCTCGGCGTAGTCGTATTATGACTGCAGCGTTGAGGGTTCGAACCCGGTTTGGGTAAGATATTTATTTTGCTCAATATTAGCACGAAGTCTGGAACTTATTGCGAAAATGGCAATAGGCTCACCTCCTATCACATCATAGGACAGAAAATACATGGGGAAAAGTGTGTGTATAATGGGATTTAGGATGCAATGCAAAGTCAAGGATTAATGGTCTTAATAACTTACAAACATTTAACTGGAGTTTCATATCTAACTCGACAGTAAAAGTTACGCTAACTTTTACTGTTGTTTCAATATCAATTCTTATCTATCTTAGTTTATAGAAACACAGATAACCACCAAAAGTAAGCATTTTAACTGCTTGTTATCTGTTAGTAAGCTATTGAGGCCGTAAGAGATGTTTTCGCAGAGTGCGCTGATTTGACCGTGAAAGGACAGCGGGATCATTTCCCGCACTGACAAGTGTGTCATTCAGAATGTTTATTATGAGTCTGAGTGCTGATTGATACATAAGTATAATTATGTATATAAATAATTCTAAATATATAATATTTATTTTGGTGGATCCTGCGTTACAGTCCTTTCCAGTTATTAAAGCAGCGTGTGTACTTTTTGGATATAAAAATATGACATTACTTTAATACAGGAACTCGTCTATCTGTCTGCCAAAAATCCAAAACTTTTCAAATGTTTACTTGTTTACTCCGAACAAACATCCAAACATCTTCACAAACATTCCCATTTTTTATTAGTAGGAAATAGGATAAGGCGGCATTCCATCCTTTCTGCTAGTAATGTTCTGCAAGATTTAAGCTACATTTTTTTTAATGCATAGAATGACGAGACGAGCATGCCGTTCGCCTGATGGTAAGCGATACGTCATACGACCACCCATAAACAGTAGCAACACCATCCATTACCTTGAGTTACAAAGTACTGTGTGGCATTCCACTGCGCTCGTCATCCTGAAACTTTAAGTTTCATTATGTCCAGTAGTTACACTGGCTACAATTTCCTTCAAACTGAAACACAACAGTGCATGCACACTGCTGGTTGGCGGTAGAAATATACATTGGGTTGGTACCCATCCAGACGGACTCTTACATATGAGAGAGCTAACCACCAGTAAACATTTCAATCTAAACCAGTATTGAAAGGCCTGCACATTTTTTAAGCATGCTTTAATTTCACATTATTATGCACAATTAAACATTGGCTTAATTACCGTGTCTATAAACACGATACTAAACGTAGCGTAGTTTCCGTTTCCGGTGTAATTTCTTCGACAAACACTTTCCGTTATTATAACATACGGGGTTTAAAAATGTAATCTTAGTTTTTCCAAATTACTTAAGTGATAAGTCTATATCAATTACGGCTCATACATATAAACACGACACGGCGTCGCGTCGTGGGACGGCGCGACGCCGTGTCGTGTTTATGTGTATGAGCCCTTACTCATAGCGAGAAGTTTGTTGGTGCTTAAACAATGCAAAATGGTAATTATTTACAATAATTTTAACGCGCCTTGAACGCATGTTACTAAATTGCATTAGTTCTAAATGATCGTTGATATCTTAACGTCGTCACATTTACCTATGCAGTAATATAAGGTTATAACTAATCATAATTGAATTGTCTGTCTCATTAACACCTTTTTAAAATTTTAATTAATAATCACACACTTTAGATACATTGATTGTGTCTGTGGGTTTTTTAATCTCATAACTGAAAACAGCCGGTTACTTCAGCAGTACTTTAAAATAAACTGGAAAGTAAAATATCGAATACAATGTAGTGCTTGAAAAACTCAACACACACATTATAGAAAAACAACTTGAACTAATAAAGGTAAAAAATATACACTGAATTCTGTCTATTCCACATTTTGTTTAAAATAACTTAACTCATTGATATAATATCAATGAGATTGCAAAGTTTAATCTTGCTATACATTTTAATGATTGTTATGTATAGATAAAAAGTAATCTCTTATAACGTTTTCTAACCTCTTAGAATATTTTCTCTAACAATAATTAAAAATTTAAAACCTCAGGAATGTGTTAGTAACAAGTAGTAAAAGTTAATTGAATTTTATAAGGATAGGCAAGTGGACATATTTTACATTATTCCTTGAGAAAGAAACTAGACTAGGTTTTTTGTTTATTTATTTACAACTAGCTTATGCCCGCAGCTCCACCCGCGTGAATAAGTTTTCCCGGGATAAAAGTCTCGCTTTATATTTTTCCGGGATAAAAAATAGACTTGATCTACCCGTGTGCTAAATTTCATCGAAATCCGTTCAGTAGTTTTTGCGTGAAATAGTAACAAACATACATACATTCTACATACTTACAAACTTTCGCGTTTATAATATTAGTAGGATATCATCTTTACAGGAATTACACCCAAATGCAATATATATTATACAATTCAAATACAAAATGTATATTTCCTTTCACATAGAATCGAGTCTAATGTATCGACATTAGTTAGCATTTCTATAGTCAATGATACAATGAAGAAGATAATAGAAAGTTAATGAGTGTAAGACAACAATTCACGAGGTATTCAAACTATACAAGATAATAAATAAATGACTATAGTACGTGTACACAATGTGTAATATATTATAGGACCAGTGTGTTTTATCTAAACTTCACAATATTGTAGTATACTGTGTAATTATGCACGGTGTATACTGTATAATAATGGTCGACATTATAAAGTCCTCGCGAGGTGTCGACTGTTGGTGTACCTTCGTAATTGCAGAGAAACCAATACTTACGTGAAGTAAAAATGTTAGATACGTATCAGGAATATTTATTTATTATTCAGTATGTATATTGTTTCCAAAATTAATATTATATGATCACTACATATTTGTCATTTTTTATTTTAGTGAGTTATTTTTGTTTCCATACAATTATATATTTAAATGTTTGGATATTTTAAAAGTTTTTTTATTGTTTGTTTTTTAGAAATAAAACTGTATTTAGATACGTTACCTATAAGAGGAAAGTAATACTTAAAGGACATGTCAAAAAAACGGGCCTGAATTCCAACCAAGACAGTTTATATATATTTGGATTATAGGAACAGTATTCGACAAGAAAAAGTACACATTGAATTAAGTAGATTAATATTAAATTACAATTAATTTAATGGTGTTAGGTCTCTCGTATGCGAGGGGCCGCCTGGGTAGGTCCCACAGCAATGCCTATTTCTACCGCTAAGCTGTTGTTGCACACAACAGTGTGTGCACACTGCTGTGTTCCGGTTTGGAAAACGTTGCGCCAGCGTAATTACTGGGCATTATGAGACCTAACATCTTATGTCTGCCCCCCAAGTCAATTCTTGTGCGCTGGGTCACCACACCCAATGCACGCCCATGCGCGGGGGGACATTGGTCGCGGGTCGAGGCACACAGTTCAGTGTGTATGCCTCTTGGTTGGATAACACATTGAGGCCTAAATGGGCCTGCGAACATTTCCTGGCACCCTTTTACTTTCCACCCATCCTCAGAACCTTTCTCCTTTCCCCCAATTTTATTTTCCTTCCATCATCCTTTTCCACTTCCTTCCCAGGCCCCTGCAGTCGTCAAGCCGGGGAACTCCAGTATCCCATTCGCAGGTTTCCCCCGGTGTTGACTGCAGGATCGCCTACCTAAAAAAAAACATCTTATGTCTCAGGGTGACGAGCGCAGTGGAGTGCCACGCAGTACCTTGTAATTTAATGGTATGGGCTGCGTTGCTACTGTTTCGGTCGTATCGCTTACCATCAAGCGAATGGCATGCTTGTCTCGTCATTTAACTCAATAAAAAAATCTAAATCTTCTGATATGACGACGCAGCTTGGTGGACTTTGATATAACATAAGTACTGCATATAAGCGGTGAGCCTGTTTAATCAACGAAATAAAAAAGAAACTCGAAAAACCGTTACGCTACATATAGCATTCCGGGGAGAGCCCCGGTCAGTTCATCCTTTCTGTATAAAATGAATCACAGCAACGTCAATGATAAAAACTGGACTTTTGTACCGATTCTTACGACTGCTGCTTCGGGATTTAACCTTTACGTCATCACCGCTAATTATTGTATTTATTATTACAATCATCAATGACCAAATGACATCACAAGTATGTAATGTGATATTAATTAACATTGTCAGTTTATCTTAAAGTTTATATGCTTCAAAATGTATTTAATTACTCGCATTATCAACGGCATTTGAGATTATTTTCTAATATTGAGATATAATATTTAAACGGCCTATTATCCTATATTGCCTAGGTACCAGTTATAGATAATAAACTTATTGGTATAGGCTATGTAGATTATGCCATGTCTAAATTAGCTTGCGTTCATGATTCTTATATCTATTCAACATCGAGATTGAAGTTATAGAATGCTAGACTACTGCTCGCGGCTACGCCCGCGTGAAAAAGTTTTTCCGGGATAAATGGTAGCCTATATTACTCGCTGATAATGCAGCTCTATATTGGTGAAAGAATTTTTAAAATCAGTCCAGTAGTTTTTGAGTTTATTCGTTACAAACATACGAATCTTAGCTCTTTATAATATTAGTATAAAGGTACTATGTATGTATGAGTTTAATTTAATAAAATAGTATGTCACCACTTACCTTGACTGCCTCGGTGGCGTAGTTGTATTACGGTATGACTGCAATGCTGAGGTCTTGGGTTCGATCGCCGGGTCGGACAGTCATATTGGATTTTTCTATTCAGTATCAGTCCGGACTATGGAATTTGTGCCCGATATGGCGATAGGCTCGCCCCCTTTTACTTACATCATGGGACGGAATATGCAGGGCGAAGAGTGGGTGCATAAGTTGCGCCTGGTAGGCACAGGGTATAAAAGGCGTGAGTGTATGTATGTACCACTTACCTTCCGTTAAGTCAAGCTGCATTATACTAGGTAAAAGTAAGCCCGGAGTTTTTTTTTTTTTTATTGTACTGAATGACGATTGACGAGACGAGCATGCCGTTCGCCTGATGGTAAGCGATACGACCACCCATATTAAGTCTCATTATGTCCAGTAGTTATACCGGCTACAATGTCCTTCAAACCGAAACACAACAGTGCATGCACACTGCTGCTTGGCGGTAGAAACAGACATTGCGGTGGTACCCACCCAGACGGCCTCTTACATAATGAGAAACCTACTACCTTTCTGCCTTTCTTCTTCGGGTCGTCATCACTTAGGTAGCTAGTGAAAGGCTGGTAGGTTAGCTAGGCTAGGGCCTGTAGTGTCCTCACCGGTGAGGATCGCGACGCGTTCCTACCATAATTTTTTAATAAAAATTATCTCTTTTTTGTATATCCTGCCAGCCCGAGCTGGCTTTTTAGTTTTCATCATTGATTTTACTCTCAATAAAAATGTCGGTAGTTATATAAATGACCTTTTGTATCAATAATAATTATTATAATCAATTTAATGTAACTTGACTTATCATAAGTGCAACTATGTTCGCCTACGTGATGAATAAAGTTTTTTTTTTTTACTAGATTAACGAACACAGTAACGTAAAATTTTACCGACATTACATTTATACAGGACTGCGAGACCAGTTGAGAACTCGACACTCCCGGTTAAGTGTTAATTGGCTAACCGTTTGCCAACTTGAGGAAAAAATACTTCTATAAGGAAAAACCCGCTGTTGTGTCCGAAATTGCTTTCGAGTCTTCATATGGCGACGGCAAAGGCAGCTAACACTCGGATATATTTATTTATAAGTAACCGAAGTATTGAAACGATAATATTGTTTAGTAAACATTTTCACCGCTGCAGCCTCCGCTCCTTGACCTACTTTCAACAAGACTGCTATTTATTGTAGAGTGCCACCTGCCGACGAAACAATGGCTCTTATATACAAACTTTTTATACAAGCTTCTTCTGTTCACAATATCTAGGTATTATGTCAAACGATATAGTGATAGCAAGATATTTGTTTTGTACCTATACGTACCATACCATATCTTACCAGCCCTGTATTATATACTGCCCTTTGCTGAGCACGGACCTCCTCTACAACTGAGAGAGTTTGTACCTATAGTAAATAGGTACCTATTTAATTGGGCACCTCGTTTTACGGGGCCCAAACGGTTTTTTCCACGATTTGAATATCTAGTAAGTTGACTTTGGAAATTGACAATTAGGGACACAGCAATGTATGCCCCAAGAGATATTTTTCTTTTTACCTGTAAAATAATTTTTGCAGCGATTGAGAAGAGAAACGTAGGTACTTTTACAAAAACGACGAGATACCACCGCGTTGGTTTCGCAGGTAGCATAAGGACCTTCGCCTACGGATTTTGCATAGGTATTAATAAGTACAATCGGTGCCTTTACCGAGGCGGATGGTCAATGGCGTGTGGCTATGCTGAATCCATACAATTGCCTGTTTGCAACGACTATACGATTGTATTAAAACCACTGTGCTGTATCGCTTCTGAAAATGCGAGACTGCCGGTGCGTTCGGTACTACGCGCTAGTGAATTGGATAAAATTTTACAAGAAGTAGCCCTCAGAATAATAATGCTTTGATTATTTTTCTGAGAAGTAGCCAGCCAAGCGAGTTCCCTAAAATAAATTGTTACGTCCAGCGCCATCTAGGTAATTGTATATAAACTATTAACAGAGCTTAATAATAATATACTCTGGCAACCCTGCTGTCAAGTATCATTAATCATAACAGCTGTTAAGAGTTTTTGGCGGGAACTTGGAAGTGTCATGAGGAGTGCTCTTCTTGGAACGAAGTTCCTTATTGCGCGTTGTGAAAGGGGGCTGGACGGAAAAGTTGTCACGACACTTTTTGCTATTATCTTACTAATATGAACCTTAAATACAATGCGTAGAAGCTATAATTCTTGAAAAGAGTATATTTTTATTTATTTTATTTATTAAAGTCATTAAAACCATTTCTTACTAATCTAATATGAACCTTAAATACATTGCGTAGAAGCTATTTCCCCAGCGTTGGCACGGCACGAGTACAAAAGAATCGAACGTAACATCCTTTTTTCAAATTTTGTTGATTTATTCTACTTTGGTTACTGACATTTATCAATAACAAGACTAAACGTGCTTTGCTCGCGTTTAAAAATCTACTTTATGTGGTAAGCGTAAGATCGAATTTGTGTTTAGGGTGTTTCCGCCAAATTGCAAAATGTGGAAGATTAGAAAAAAGAATCAGTTAACAGGTTATTAATGAATTTAATATATTTCCACAATCATAATAAGGGTTTTACTTTATGTGTACATTAATTATGTTAAATTGTTTAATAAATATTTAAATAACAAAAAATAGTATGGACACAGAAAATCCGGTAAGGACATGATAATAAATATTGTTAGTATTAAGTAACATAAACTATCTCATGTAAAAGAAAATGGAAAAAATAACCATGTCCATCGAGTTTTTATTCTGCAGCTATTGTAGATAAGAAAATATCCAAGGAACGGTAAAGACATCTAAATACGGTAATGACAGCTTATTAGTAATATGTATGAATTAGGTACTGAATCTCATGATCATTATAGATGATGGTTTTATTTTGGCATGCTTTGCAGTTTCTCAACAAACAGTTGTCAGTTTTTGGGCTACAGCATAAAGACAACAAAATCATAATCATTGTTTTCATTAATAATCTTTGCCTTATGTAAAGCCTCAATAAATAATTTAATATTTACATGTTGTTAACATGAACACGTTTCCCGGTTACTCTTAGGATATACTACCCAAAATGTTCTATATTTGTAAAACATAGAGTAACTAATTATCATCTCGGTACTTGCAATAAATTTGTCATAGATTTTTTCACCTAATCACTAAATACCTTTTTGTCTTTTTAGTACCTTTCCTCTTTCTTCGTAATAAACTCTTTTTTTCCTGCCCCTTGTCTACTATTAGTATCCGCTTCGTAAAATTTGTGAATTTCGTTAATTATATTTTAAAATATACTTTTTTGTTGGTCTTTAGTCTTCGTATGGGTTTATTTTGTTTTTTTAGCCTGTGTATTCTGACGCTATAAATTGTTTTTCCTCTGAAGAATTTTTTTCGTCCATAAAATTTAACCTTCCTTTTTAGCTGATTTACTAAACTCTTGAACTTAGATCCTTTACACTCTTAATTATTTATCGATTTTTCTAGACGATGTTCTTCCTGATTGTTGGTTATGTCCTTAATTATGTTTGTTTCTTCTACGTTAACTTGGTGTAGTATGAAGTTTATTTTTTTCATGTCCCTAGAATTTCTTTTGTTTATTTTACATTACTTTCTTATCGTTCTCTTTTCTCTTTCAGTCATCTCCGCCAAGTTTTTAAGATTTTTTGTTTGTATTCTTTTTTTATAACATTCCCTTTCTTTTTCAAGTAATTTTCCATATTTTTCAGGGTCTTTAAGTTTTATGTATTCGTATCTTTTTTCTTATTTATCCTTTTTCTTTCCTAATTTTCTGAGCTATTTACCTTTGGCATTTTGTGTTAATTACTGAAATATCAACATAATGATTAATGTGCATAACGTCTCAAAGTGATAATGAGTCAATGAAAAGACCTACTCGACTTGATACTGGATATTGCCACTCAAGCAATGTCCAGAAAAATAACGGGAAGTGACAGCTTGCTGTTGAATTTTGCACGATGTTCTCCGAACATCTCTCATCCATTCTCTTCCCTGAATCCTATTCGTCCTCTCTTTTCCCTTAATCCTATTCTTTTCCTTTAAATCTGGCAGCAAATCCAACCTTTTTCTGGTTTTATGGGTAAGTAAGGTCATTGGCCAGCAAGGATCGCTTAGAATAATTATGTGACCCATTTTTTTACTTGTTCATCTATGTATGATATAGAAAAATCACAAAATACAATAGCGAGTGTAAGGTTAAATAAGCCTCCATGCAGCAATAATGTAAGCCCCAGTTTCAAATTGGTTAGACATGCTTCATACAAACTTTGTCATCACCGTAGCTATCTTGTCTTTACCGTTGTCACTAATTTACCACGGTAAGGATGGTGATGGTAAAGACATTTCGGACATTTTGTATTATTTTGCACCTTAATTAAAATATTACAGTATCCAGTCACAGACAATAGATTCTTAATGACATTATACTATATGACATTAAATAATGAACAGAATAAAACGTTTACTTACCGTTATATTTTATGATGTATCGGTAATGACACTTTTTGAATTTCGTGAAAGAACGCTTCTCACGGCCAAACTATGTACACCACGACTATCATTCACAGTGATCATCAGCGTAATGACGCGTACGTCTTGCAGCACAACTGAAGTAGCGGAGAGCATGCGTTCGTAACGTACAAAATTATGTTTTGTGAGTGATTTGGTAAGGACCGATCTTGGACCCACGTTTATATTACAAGCAAAATAATATATATCTACGTTATATATGATAAGAATATATTATATTCGTATATCTGTAAACTGCATTTATTGAAGAAATATTAATTTGAAGCCGGTTTGTGTGGTGGTATTTTGTAAAATTCGATTGAATTTTAAAAAACATGTTTTGTTACACTACATTTTCGCTTGTTATGATAAGATTTATTTATTTTTGTAATATTTATCTAAGTTTGATTACTGATATTACTTGTTAGTGTATAAAATGTCTTTAATGAGATTATAAAATTGTACAGTGATAAAAATATCGAAAACTTTAGGTGCTAGATAACAGTTACATGTTTTTTTGCTGTTGGCGGAAATGCCCTTTAGTCAATCAAAATTTGTGATAAAAATGCTATGCAATAGCTTTACCGCGGCAGTCGCGGAGTGCCACACGTATTTATTTGTTTTTTCTCTAGAAACTTATGTATTGGAACGGAAATAGGAAAAAATTTATATATTTATATATATATACACTCTGTTATATAAATAAAATTTTATTACAATTCCTTCACTAATTAATCGAAAGGAACTTCGTTCCATCCGGGTGTCCCTTGACACCTCTCATTGCTTTTTTTTAATTCATTATTTTGGTGATACTTAGTGTTATATTGCATAATTATGGTGGTATATTATCCAATATAGTTCTATTAAAGAGTTCAAATAAAGTGAATTGAAATAATCGTGGTAATCAAGTGTTTTTTTGTTGCCGCCAAAACTCCTTGATAAAGTGTTGGTAAGGTAGCCACCAAGGTTACCAACTCCTAAAAAAAAATAGCCCTAAAGTCAAGATGAAATATCCCCAAATAACCCTAAATACAAAAATAAAAAACCCCAAAAAAAGCCTGTCAATGATTATTTGTACGGTGTAGTGTATACCCAATGTGTATAACTATCGAAGAATATTATTTAAATAAGTTCCATGTTTTATTAAATAAAACACAACTTAGTTTAATTTTAAAACGTGTATTAAAGATTTACATTGTCAATGATTGTAAATAAATCGTGTTGTGTCTGCCGCCGTAGGATAGCGTATCTTTGATGGCGTGCCCACTGCCCATAGTGTTATGATTTATGCCAGATTAACATTCTCGGATTTGAGATGACTCGTGCAGGTTCGGCAGCAGTGTGCATTTGGCATTATAGCATTATACTTTGTGTAAGAACTTGAACGTTTTGCCTTTTTTTATTTTTTTTGGTCAGTCAAACAGTAATACAAGAAAACATTTTTATGGCCCTAAAAATAGCCCTAAATTTTTTTGGGCCCTGAAAAAAGCCCAATGTACATATTTCAGCCCTAAATTTAGGGCTAAAAGCCCTAAGTTGGGAAGCCTGGTAGCCACTGCTTTACTTCGACATACTACAGATAATAAAAAAAGACAACCCAAACTTGACATTGGCAAAATGTGAAAACCTCAGAATAAATAAAGCATAGAAGAAATGCTATGACATTTGAGCGTACACTCTCATAGACATCAAGAAATTTAGTTGTGCTGTGGTCACAGCACAACTAAATTTTATACTAAACTTACTTACTAACTAAACTAAATTTTATACTTAAACACAACTTTTATAATAAAGTTCCCACTGAAATTAAGTGTTTAAACATTGGTAAATTCCAAACAACTATTAAGCGAAAGTTATGTAATAAAGCTTATTATAAGATTTCAGAATACACAGAGGATAAAAAAGCCTGGGATTAAATATTTTCTTTGGAATCATGACTTTCGTTTTAATAAAGTTTCTTTTGTTTCCAATATGTGAACGGCTTGGGTATGACATACTTTTTAACTGTCTGTGCCTGCAGCGGTGGCGTGTGCCGGGTCGGTCACTTCCCTGTAATATGGTGGAGAAGGCCGATGACTGGCACATGCGTCATACTCGTGAACGGGTGCTGCTTGTGTGGACTGGTCTGCCCTTTTTGCTTACTATATCTAAGTATTAGGGGTATATCTTGAACTTAGATTAATAAAGATATCTTGAAAAATTTCAGATCAAATTATTACATGATTCCTGAGACAGTTATGCACTCGTGTTGGAATTTAAAATTTATTACCTATTTTGCGAGTAGGTATATAAATGAACTGCTCTAAACAAAGGTAAACAAATACTGAATTGTATTTTTTTTCTCTATATCATGCATTGTATGTTATATCATCAACTGATTTTGAAAAGAGCAACACTAGAGTTTCTTGCCCGTTCTTCTCTAGTGGGAACTGCTCTTCGAACTGGTGGTAGAGTTAATATTGACGGAATCTAAATAAATGTATAACATTTTATGGGTTCGAATAAATTATTTCATTTATTATATCATCATCATCAGCGACATGACGTCCACTGCTGAACATAGGCCTCCCCTAAAGATTTCCAGATGGATCTGTCAAAAGCGGCCCGCATCCAGCGTGTTCCTGCGACCTTTATCAAGTCGTCTGTGCACCTTGCAGGTGGACGGCCGGCGCTGCGCTTGCTAGTACGTGGCCTCCACTCGAGAACCTTTTTGCCTCATGGTATCATCTGTGGGGAATCTGCAATATAACATTTTTTATGAAACACACTATGAAAATATATACTAGTATTCTCGACTTAAGCCCTCGCGCACGTTAACTGAGTGCCTTTTACCACTACAATACCATATTTTGAAAGTACAAGCCAATTTATGCAAAACAGTATACTACATAATACTAACATCTATGTTATCGATAAAATATGCAGCACAACACCATTGAAAATGACTATGCAAATTAGTAATAATGAAAAATACTTAAAAATTACTGAATCGAATGGCCCACAGCCGATTATAATATGACTACAACATAATAATAAGTATAATTACTTAGGAATTTTGCACTTCTGTATAGGTTTTAAGCAAATATTATTGGTTTGTTGCCTACTCACTGATGGAAGCTGATGGTTTCATCTTGATTTTCTTTTCGGGAAGAATGGATTTACATCCTACAATAACGCAGGACATAGTTTGTTGGCTGGGCTTTAAGTGACTCACAATAGCAACGCGAAATTATTCAATTAATTCACAAAGAAATTACAAAACAGGCAAACAAATTTGACAAGCCCGCACGAAAGTATAATGTAACCTAATTGTGTGGGCGCGTTGGCAAATTGTAACATTTGACATTCATTCGCTTTTTAATTCGGCATCGTAAAGGTAGCCAAGGTAGCCAAATTTGATGTTTGTATAGTGTACGCAAACCGTCCTTAACAACATAATATTTGTCTCTGTCTCTTCCATGCTTTTGCCCTATTTAAAAAAAAAGGATCAGTATATGAGTGTAATTTAGACTCCTTCTAT
Organism: Sphinx pinastri; assembly: GCA_947568825.1. Taxonomy (NCBI): domain Eukaryota; kingdom Metazoa; phylum Arthropoda; class Insecta; order Lepidoptera; family Sphingidae; genus Sphinx; species Sphinx pinastri. Next base: position 5,276,604 of record OX387623.1, read on the forward strand.
GCTTTATTTATTCTGAGGTGAAAACACAAGTGCCAAATATATATTAAAAAAAAAACAGCTGTTAAGTGTCACTGTCATTCGTTTGTCAATAGTCAAACTACTTTCAAAAGGTTACAAGTTTACTTATTTTTATATTATCCTCTTTTTAATAAGTGTATGGGATATTTAAAGCTATTGCGATGGGTACCGAAGTAAAAGCCCCGCTTAAGGACTGTTTGGCATGCAGAATTGTCGGTGCCGCCGGCCTTATAGGCATTGGAGGTTACCTCGCCAATCATGCTTGTAAAAACAAAACATTTGCCGGGAGATACACTTTATCTACACTTTCTTTTGGTAAGCGACTTTTATAAAACCAATTCATTTCAAATTTCAATAATTATTATGAATGTCTGTCATAAGTACAAAATTAATCAGTCTATCACAACAAAATCCTGACTTAAATTAAATAAACAATACCTTTTTGTTCTGTGAGTTATGATGCAATTTTATGCAAATACAGTTAGCGTCTATTACGATTGCAGCTATTGTTTTGTAAATTAGAGTGACAGGCGACAGCAATACTGTAGGAATTGTAGTGCATAGGTCAGATGACAAAGTCAATGGTGGCCAAGATTAGGAAAAGGTACCATACGTTTAAAGGTTTTATTACCCACTATATTAAGAAATGTTGAGATATGTTCCATACTATAAAACCATAATATAATATTATCAGAGATGTAAATAGCCTTTTATGCGCTCAGTGCGAGCTTTTATAACTGTGCCCTTGCATGGCCTAAAACTTGGTACTGGTCTGGTCATTGCTGCGCCTTTCCAGGATCTGCGCTCTGTGTTTGAGCACCGCTGGCATCACCCTGATCATGGCACTGAATATTATTTGAAATGGCTAATTCAATTATAATTTAACTGTAGATTAGAAACTTTCTTTATTGAAGAGTAATTTATATTTTATTAAATAAAAATAATTTTTATCTTGGTCATCAGAAGGTCAATGCAATAAATTTTTTCATGCAGACAAACAAAGAGTGTCTCCTGATGGTCAGTGATTATGTCACCCGTGAATACAAACATGGGAGGAAGAATTGTAAATGAGAAAACAAAGGGGTCTCCGACAATCATTCCTACATTAATATCCCTCATTCATAAAGAAGTTCCAGTTCATTAATATAAATACAATTTTATAGCTTAACCGTTATTATCAAACTTTAAAATAATATTTCTTTTTTTACAGCATTCATTGTTCTGGGAGTGTCAAGGTACAAACAAACTTATCCATTTGACAAGAAAGTGGAACAAACATGAAAGCAAGTAGACTATTAAGTTTAAGATTACTGTTTAGATTGTGATATATTGTTATGTAAATAAAATTTTGTTGAATAAGACCTGAAATTATTTAATCACGCCATCTATATTTTGTCGCCTAAAACGTAACATACAGTAGTGTTTTTTTTTTTTTTTTTTTTTTTATTGCATTGAATGACGAGACGGGCATGCCGTCCGCCTGATGGTAAGCGATACGACCACCCATAAACAGTAGCAACACCATGTAAGTTGTAACTAGCAATTAGCATGTGTGACACCTGGGACAGAGGAACCTTCTATTTTTAAATAAGTATGCCGGAGTTTTGGCGGGTAATTGGAAATGTCATTAGGTGGTCTTGTTACTTGACTGCGAAAGCAGGAGGGTTATGTTTTTTTAAATTCAATATTTTGGTGATACTTAGTGTTATATTGCATAATTATGGTGGTATATTATCCAATATAATTCTATTGAATGGCTCAAATGAGGTGAATTGAAATAACTGTGCTAATCAATTTTTTTTTCCGCCAAAACTCCTTGATAAAGTCTTGGTAAGGTAACCACTACTTCACTACGACGTACTACTAAGGATTCATCCTCACTTGACATTGGCAAAATTGTCCTAAACGACAGAGCCAGATAGGAAAAATAATAATAATAAGTAGGTATGTCATAATTTACATATATAGTTTACTTAATATTCCTGTGACTTCAGTAATTGTGGATAACAATAATAAGGGTTTCAGTAATTGTTTTACTCACCTCTAGTGGCACCCAGGACAAACCCGCATTCATGCTATGCCACTGCTAATGTAGCTTATTGTGTTGGTACTACATACGTCGTAAAGATGGCGTTGTACTAGATTTGTAATTATTATATACAGGTTTTTTTATATATCAATGTATACAGCTAATCACTATTGTACAGGCACGCTATGATGGACATTTTCACATATTACAATGCAATGCAATGCGTTGATTATCGAAAAAAAACACTAGCCAGCGATCATATTAGATTGCATTTTTACCTCCATCCATTTTTTAAACGAAAAACAAATGCCGAGTTTTGTCGTAAAATTATACATTCCAATAAATATTACTGCAGGTTAATATTGACAATAATGTGCAGCAATGAACTCTTTCAACGTACGTTATGAATTAATACGAAACTTAGTTGGGAATAAGTGGGCGATAGCCTAGTTGGGAATGAAACGGTCTGCCGAGACAATGTCCAGAGGTTCAAAACCCAAGGCACACACCTCTGACTTTTCGAAGTGACGTGTGTATTGTTTGTCAATAATTATCGTTCACTTTAACGGTGAAGGAAAACATCGTGAGGAAACCTACATACCTGACAATTCTCCATATGAATCTCGAGGGTATGTGAAGTCTGCCAACCCGCACTAGGCCAGCGTGGTGGACTAAGACCAGACCCCTCTCAGTAGTAGAGGAGGGCTGATTGCATTGCATTGCACGAAACGTAGAAAGCAGATAAACGTCCAAACGCCCATCATAGCGTGCCGGTACTATAAATAGCAGCTACTATGCCATCCACGATGACGCGTCCCAACTAATTACCCAAATCGCTTATAGTCCAAGCGTGCAACCTTCCGCTTGTGTTTTTGTTCTGTTAATACACACTAATTACCTATGAGTGCACTTAGACACTACGATCAATAACCAGAGTCCCCTAAACCCGCGAATCACCGCTCACAAATTGGTAGTGTGCCTCAGCCTGGATGGCATTAGGTATCTATAACAGAATAGCAAACTGTACGGATTACCCACTCTAATGCCAGTAGCAAAATATGTGTGGGTATTTACTATATTGCTCTTGGTCAAAGTAATATTAGTACCAACATTTGGTGTAAGATGCCAATTTTTAGGTAACTGCCTTTTTTAAATCAACTAACTTTGAGTACCTAAGGACTATAAGCTGAAAAAAAATATTTAGATTTAGGGCCAGTTACACAGGTTTCAAGTAAATGTTATTTGTCAGTTATCGTATTAAAAAGCATAATATATAGTACTCAATTAACTACCATATATTTAGGAGCATAGATTAGCGTGTGATTTGTATTTGGTCGGCTTATACGTTTATGTGACAGATAGCATTTATCAGCAAGCGGTGACATCAGCCGTTGGCCGTTGCTGTTATCAGTGCATCTTCACGTCGGTTTCTGATTATTTGTTGTTTTTAAATTGTGTTTACAATGATTGTGAACTGAAGATTTTATCAACGGCTTAAATACATTTAATACCATATACTAGATCTAGATACAACTTATATTAAAAATGCAAAATGAAAGCCAAAACAACGCGTAGAGGTCTACCCCTAAATAAATAACTACGGAGTACGGACAAAGCAGGTACTCGTCCATAAATAATAGAGCTGCCGCTTTATTACTTTACCTGCGATGCGTCAATCTTTGTTGGTCTCCAAGGTACACAATGGGTTATTTTAGAAGCAGATCAAATTACCTATACCTAGACTACAGGTTGGTAAAATGTTTTGCAATATTGGAATATAGTAAAAGATTATTGTCTTGCAATAGTTTTATTACTCGAAAACGCACAAATTTTATCTGCCATACCTATTAGGAAACCAAAACTAATCATCATCCATCTGTCCAAATCTCGCTACAATGTGGGGTCAGCCGTCAGCGCCACATACATCTTCCAGCATGTCACATAAAGGATCTAGGAATAGAATTATATGTATCATTTACATTTAAAAATCAAAATATTATGTTTAGGTACCCATACGTAATATAGCACCAGCTGACCGTGGTCTTGACAAGTCTTGATTTGTAGAATTGAGATACAACATTGGATCTACTGGGAGTTGAATCCATTTTTGCGCAATGCCCGTATATCCTAATATGTAAAATAATATATTTGTAGAGATCATATTATTACACACACACACACTGCCTCAGTGGCGTAGTTGTATTAAAGTACGACTACAATGTTAAGGTCTCGGGTTCGATCCCCGGGTCGGGCAAAGTGATATGGGGTTTTTATATTCAGTATCAGCTCAGAGTCTGGAATTTGTGCTCTACATGGCGATAGGCTCGCCTCCTATCACATCATGAGACGGAATACGCACGGCGAAAAGTGGGTGCACTCATGTGCCTGTGTGTAATCATATTATTACGGACAATATTTGTCCACTACTTCATCCACGGGGAGGTACTGATACACTTTTTGTTTTTTGTTTCGCGAGGAAAAATGCGCTATTGCTTCCACCACTGGGGGTGAGTGGAGCGGTTATGTTGGTTTCTCGGAATTATAACTAGGGCCGCATTAAGAGTGTCGGAGCCCCTAGGCATTACCCCCTTGGGCCCCTTTTCCCTGTTCAACTTCCTAAAACATATTTTTTCAACCACAACTTAATCAAATGACTACAAAAAAAATAAAGGCATTTTGTAAACTTTAAATATATTCCAAAATGTATTGAACACATTGATGTATTAAAAAACCCATTGAAAATATAAAATGTAGAAGATAAGGCAATGATAACGCATCGGGTAACGGATTTACCAAATACGAATCGTCAAATATTATTTTCACATTATATTTCTCGGCACGCAGGGCCTCTGGCCGATGGGGCCGCTAGGCAGTTGCCTAATTTGCCTTTAGGCTATTAATCAAATAAATAATAATCTGGCCCTAAGTATAACAGCATCCGAGCGAGCATTGTACGGAGCCCCTAACCTTATCTTTCCTACATAAGGTAAGGCTAGGTACATCCTACAGCGACATACCAACCAAAACCCGCGGTGGCCTTGTTCGGCGCATACACGATTGCCCTGGGCTATGAGCAATGTAAATAAATAGGTAGGTATAATTTATCCTATAAACTTGCATAGATGTCAGTTTATGTGAAACGCTCCCTGCGATAGGTACTATCATAATCTCTAGGTATGTTTCCTATACCTGCTTTGCAGATACCACTTATATAAATATTTGCTTGAGGTTAAGCATATCGCGTTCACAAACTAAAAGTATAGTCTTGTAGTAATTGCCTAATAACTACAAAGTACAAAGCAAAGCTCCGGTAATAGAGGTTATCAAATCAAACTGCAATACTTAGCAAACTTTGAACAGGGACTAATCTAGTCTTCGTAAATGGGGTCATTTTGCTCCTCTACATATACATGCATTACATTGAAAAGGGAAAAATCAAGGGAAAAAATAGTAATATTTTGTTAATTGTCAATTGTCACCACGCTACATAAAGAACCCGTTTACTAAATTTCGGACTTCTTGCCATCGGTTCTGTACGTTATCTCGCATTTATTGTTAGGATTATTTATAAGATTATGAAAGTGATGGCAGCTTTGTTTGACAATAAAAATCAACAGCTATCTTATTACAAAAGTAATCATGTAGGTAGGTACTTGGGACCACTTTAACTCCTCAAGTACGTCTCTGGACGTCCTTCGAACTATAAAACTACGAAGTATCGCTCATAACACCTGTTCGTGTAGCCTCAACTCGAATGAACCTTGCTCAACGTAGAAACTTATTCAAAGTCCTTACACTGTAATATGACAAGATTATATAATGCAGATAGTTATACAGTACCGACAATCTCACTGATTTTTATCTATACTAATATTATAAAAAGGAAAGATTTGATTGTTTGTTTGTAATGGATAAACTCAAAACCTACTGGACCGATTTTGAAAATTCTTTCACTAATAGGAAGCTACATTACTCCTGAGTGCTACTTATGTTAAATAATATCAGCCCTATATTATATACTGCCTACTGCTGAGCACGGGCCTGTTCTACTACACAGAGGGTTTAGGCCTTAGTCCACCACGTTGGCCTAGTGCGGGTTGGCAGACTTCATAGACTCGTATTTATTTTTTGGAGAATTCTCAGGTATGTTTGTTTACTCACGATGTTTGCCTTCACCGTTATAATATACCAATGGTTCGATATTTGACAAACACACGTCGTCTCGGTGGCATAATTTTATTACCGTACGACTGCAATGCTGAGGTCTTGGGTTCGATCCCTGGGTCGGGCAAAGTGATATTGGGTTTTTCTACCCACTATCAGCCCGGAGTTTGGAATCTGTGCCCGATATGGCGATAGGCGCGCCCCCTATCACATCATGGGAGGGAATATGCACGGCGAAAAGTGGGTGCACTAGTTGCGCCTCTGCCTACCCCTTCGGGGATAAAAGGCGTGAGTGTTTGTATGTATATACACATCGCTTCAAAAAATCAAAGGTGTGTAGTCTTGGGTTTTGAACCTGCGGACATTTATCTCGGCAGACCGTTCCATTCCCGAATAGGTAATCGTACACTTCATATTTAGAATATTACAATTTAAAACTCATGTAAATAAGATTCCTAAGATGAGGTTATTAACTGGATGGCATCTAAATTCCATGCAAATGTTCTTCATCGGAGCTTTGAACCCCCATTTACCCCCTTAGGAGTTGAATTTCGTAATGTCCTTCCTTATTCTTATTATACGTCTGTAGCGACACACGTATGGATAATTGCATAGTTGCATTTTTGTATGCAGGTTTGTTGAGCGCTGTTAAATCAGTGTAGTTACGCCCGGCACAATGTAGAGTCGTTAATTAATAAATGTTATAGTATAATTACTGGTTTAATTTAACATTATCAGAGACATTCATTGAACACACCTACACTCGAGAAAATACCAAAACGTCAAAGGGAAGCTGTACAATATTTGGGTTCAAGGGTTTGGTTAAAGAGTTAGTGAATGAATCAGTGAGTCCGGCCTTTTCTCTTTATTTAAATAGATTAATATGCTCCTCACATACGATACGGCGTGAAAAAAACTAGCGGCCTTATAAAGCGAAATGTAATTCGGAGCCAATCACATCTCAATTCAAGCCCTTTGACGTTGACACGTTTCGCATTCCCTAACATTAAGTAATGGGTATTACAGTGAGTGGCTTGCACGCGATTACTTCGACGCAATAAAGACAACATTGAAATGTCGCTGTAGTATTTAAAATAAAGACATTTTTTTTAATATCCCTTTGTATCTTTTTAAAGCGGATACACCAAAAATATTATCTTCCTAACTATCGACGCATTATAAATTATCGATTCCATAAATATATAACTTATTCGAACAAATATTATACTCTGTAATTTCACGTCAGACTTTAATAATGTTTCTGTAAGCCAAAACAATATTTTTAAAACACACACGCACTCACGCTCTTTATTCCCGAAGGGGTAGGCAGAGGCGCAACTAGTGCACCCACTTTTCGCCGTGCGTATTCCGTCCCATGATGTGATAGGGGGCAAGCCTACCGCCATATTGGGCACAAATTCCAGACTCCAGGCTGATACTGAATAGAAAAACCCAATATCACTTTCGGGGATCGTACTCGGGACCTCAGCTTTGCAGTCGTACCGTAATACAACTACGCCACCGAGGCAGTCAATAATAATATTTTTTAAAACTTCCCAGAAAATTGCTTTCCCACTTGTCACAACACGAAAAAAAACAATTTGTAACAAAAAGTATTAAAGTACACCTGGCCTTATCAAAAAACAACCAATTTCCCAAAGGACAACAACAGCGTCATTCGCGACACAGATCACGGAGTAACGTCGGGGTAAACAAGTCGCGTTAATGATAAGAAGTCTGCCGCCGCCCAGTCGCGCGCGCTCGCCCGCCCTACGCACGTGTCCGGACACAACAAACGACCACAAAAGAATAAAAAGCAAAAATCACAACAAACAACTTGGCATGGGTGAGTACGTCATTGTTTTTATCACGCATTCCATTTTCAAATTCTCTTCGTGTAACATATGGTGCAGTGTTTGGCAAACTTGTTTCGTGTATTTTATGGTTGATTTTTATGTTCAAAACTTTAATCGAATTTTGTTTGTGAATATAAACGGGGTGAACACTTTGAATAACACGTCGATAAACTCGGTGACGCGAGGCAGTTTAAGCTAATATCTGCATAATGTAATGGCTTGTCGTATTGGAATATTTTCCATCGCTCCACTTAAAGCTTTCAGTTATTATTAATACTTGATCCATCTACGACATTATGTTGTGTATTTTTACTACTAAATAAAAAAACGATAGATATTTAAGAAGATGAATTTATGCTAATATTTCTTAAAAAGTATTTAAAAAAGCTTGAAATAATATGACTGATAGCCCCCTATATTCCTAAATAGCATTCTAAAAATGGCTATAAAATTCAAAGGCTCCACACAGTCAATTCTCCGTAAATTTTAATGCCAAACTTTATAGGGTACGAGCATTAAAACTATATAAAGGAATCACCGAAATCAAACTAAAACCCAACACTCCAGCGAAACAAACATCTAATAAAAACGACGCATGGATCGATGTAACTATTATACGAAGCTAATTCTGTTATCAGCAGATAAGCCGTGGGCAGAGCGGCTCCAATCCGACGGGATATGGGCTTACGACGAACTAGACCAAAGCCTTGAGACTTCCACTTTCGGGAAAGAAATACGGCCTGAGGCTCTTGTCGCTAGCCCTACTTGGGATGACCATGGGAATGCTTGGAGTGCTGTGCTCGGCGCTATAGGAGGCGCTGGGACGGTGCTGCTAGTTGCTGCTGCAGTGCTGCTGTGGAGGAAGCCGCGGAGGCGTGAGCTGCCGCTGCTGGCGCCGATGGATATTGGGCATAACGTGAGTAGTTTGCTTACCTTAACCTTGAATTATTAATTTCTTGGGATCTTAATTCGCGGATGAAAAGTTCCTCATAGTTTAAGCTGCCGATATACGGAATTTATCAGTTAGGCATTATGTGCGTGAATGTTCGGTACCACCATTGATATATAGGGTATACCTATAGCAATGGGTACAATTGTAATTATAGTACAAATGTAATGACCAATTATAATGCATTATGAATATACTGATATAGTGTTTGTTGTAGGGGCTTAACCTGCTTTAAGTATACCTTTACTAGTGTCGTTTGCGACTCTGCCCGCTGTAATCTGTATTTCGTAATAAAAGTCACACACCACACTAGGATAGGAGGATAAAATTAACCTGTGATAATCCTGGAGTTGTTCATATGTGTGACAAAATATATGCAAATCCCATCAACAGGTTATGCGTGATGTTATTACAAAGGCAAATTTAAAATTCATTGTTATTAAACAAACGTTCTCACAACTTTTCTTATATATATTACTAGGTGTTGCTGGCGGCTTCGCCTGCGTGAAATGCCTTTCCCATTACAAAAGTGCCTAAAACACTGTAGCGATGTAAAGCGGCACCCGTACGACGCCAGCGTCATCTGTGTAAGAACCCCACAATTATCTATGGGAGCAAATTATCGGAATAAACACGGTCTATCTTTGTGCCAAATTTCATCCAAATCCGTTCAGGTGTTTGTGCGTTTACTTCTAACAAACTTTTAAACATTTTCACAATAATTAGTAAGACTAGGGTGTATTTTTTATAAACTATATATTTTTTACCATACCATACCAGCCCTGTATTATATACTGCCCACAGCTGAGCACGGGCCTCCTCTACTACTGAGAGGGTTTAGGCCTTAGTCCACCACGTTGGCCTAGTGCGGGTAGGCAGACTTCACATACCTTCGAAATTCCTATAGAAAACTTCTCAGATATGCGGGTTTCCTCACGATGTTTTCCTTCACAGCTAAAGCGAGCGATAATTCACAAAGAATAAACACATAACTTTTTAGAAAAATCAGAGGTCTTGAGTTTTGAACCTGCGGACATTCGTCTCGGCAGTCCGTTCCACTCCCAACTAGGCTACCGCAATTTTTTATAATAGGTTTAATTGTAATTCAGGTTACAATATTTTTCATCAACAGTTATTTTAGCATCAAAAGCAACTTTGTCAGTATAGTAAATAAAAATGTAACAAGTAGAGAGTAATTCAATTACAAACCGTTATCCCTCTGTTCCCTAGAGTGAGGAGGCAATCTCGTTTCTATTTTCTTTCCGTTGTGTGTATTATTAATCTTCTTCACATATACATTTCCTTACATTTTCAGAATTGTGTTGATAGTAATAATAAGGCCTAACTATTTTCCTTATAACAAAATACAATCCATTTTTCGATAATTAAATCGAAAAAAGCGGATTTGATGTGTTTTTTGTTCAGTTACTCTAGAGCAATTGTTTTCAAAACAAAGAAGTTTGTTTCTGTAAAAGTCAATACAATCGAGACTTGTGTAAAAACAATGTTCATTTGTTTTTATTTTAATTCAATTGAAAGTGAGTCAACATCTAAAGCAATAGGTACTCTTAGGTGAATTCGTACAATATTAAGTTCCAATGAATTTTCTGGAAATAAGTAGGGTTTTTATTAAAGTAGGAAGTATGATATTTTGGATTTCATTATTGTTGGCAGAATAAATAATATTATTTTATTTGGTAAATAATGATATTGTAAATGTGAATGCCTCGGTGGCGTAGTTGTATTACGGTACGACTGCAATCCTGAGGTCTCGAGTTCGATCCCCGGGTTGGGCAGTGATGTTGGATTTTTCTATTCAATATCAGTCCGGACTCTTGAATTTGTGCCCAATATGGCGATAGCCTCGCCGCCCCCATCACATCATGGGACGGAATACGCACGGCGAAAAGTGGGTGCATTAGTTGCGCCTCTGTCTACCTCTTCGGGGATAAAAGGCGTGAGTGTGTGTGTGTGTGAATTTTAAATATATTTAATGATTAGCCAATCCTATCGCTATAATAAATGCGAAAGTTCAGACGGATGTTTAATACTTAATCACACCAGATCGGCTGAACAGATATGTATGAAATCTAGCACAGATATAGGTTATAATCTGGAATAATACATAGGCTACTTTTTATGCCGGTAAAACATATAGCGGTACTTTTATCGCAGAAATAAAAGACGCGCACTGACCCGGGAGCAAATGCTAGTAAAACAAGTAGATACTGAATGGCTTGGATAAAATATGGTACACAAATTGACCAAGTTTTAGTTTAGGTAACACTTTAAGCGGCGATAGCCTAGTTGGGAGTGGAACGGACTGCCGAGACGAATGTCTGCAGGTTCAAAACCCAAGGGCACGCACCTCTGACTTTTCCAAAAAGTTATGTGTGTATTCTTTGTGAATTATCGCTCGGTTTAGCGGTGAAGGAAAACATCGTGAGGAAACCCGCATATCTGAGAAGTTCTCTATAGGAATTTCGACGGTATGTGAAGTCTGCCTACCCGCACTAGGCCGACGTGGTGGACTAAGGCCTAAACCCTCTCAGTTGTAGAGGAGGCCCGTGCTCAGCAGTGGGCAGTATATAATACAGGGCTGGTCCACTTAAAAAAGGAAAAAAATACAAATACAACATCATCAAATTAAAAATAACAGTTAAAGCAATAAAACAGTTCAATCGTTATATAGTTATAGACGTTGGTTATAATTTAATTATCATAATTACCTATAATTTTTATATGAAGAGTGAATAATATGAAATGAAGTGAAAAAAATGAAATTGTTTTTATTATTTAAAATCACATTTAGAATAAGTAGACATACTTACATATAAATCTACACATACACGCACACACCTTTATATCCGAAGGGGTAGACACAAGGCACAACTAGTGCACTCTGTTTTCATCGTGTGTATTCTGTGCCATGATCAGAAAAAATATAAATTTAAGAAAATATTTATAAATACTTAATATGCCTTAGATATAAATCTAAGAAATATAAGTAAGTATTTATAGCCACGATAGCAACTAACGTCCCCATTAGGTTGCAATTTAATTAAACCTCATTTTAACCAATTTTATTTGCTGCACGCTGCTCTGCGCTAAACGGCACAGCGGGTTATTTGCTTCATTTAACCTTGTAAATTCTATCTAGATCTTTACTTGATCTATTTTAACTTTAGATCTTCAGTTATTTAGTGTAGGAATCTAACAAGTGGGCGAGCATAAATGAATTATTATCTTTCTGTCTATCGTAGACCTTTTTCGTACACCTTAAGCCCTAGTTTGACCATGACATTAATATTTTGCTTACCGAATATATGTGGGATTGTGTGTATACTGTGTGTAACGAAACGAAATGAGTGACTGAGGAGTATAAGTGAATGAGTAATGAATGAGAGAGTGAGTATGACGACGCATTTTTCAAGAGGTAACGACTAACGATGTTCCGGGATATATTTTAAGTTTTTTTTGAGAAGAATACACGTGTTACAAGCGGACAAGCATTTTATTTCACACCACATATATTTGCCACAATATCAAGAACGATTTCTAAATTCAATAATATCATTGATATTTATTGGATACTAGCTTATGCTAGCGGTTCCACCCACTTGAAAATATTGTGTCTCCGTGAAACTGTCAACATCCATTTAATCTCTTAAGTCTTAGGGGTTGAATTTCGAAATATCGTTCCTTATTTATTATTACTACATCATAATATGATCACTTCTAATGTTTTTCACACTGGTGGTAGGTCTCTCATATGTAAGAGTCCGTCTGGATGGGTAACACTGCAATGTCTATTTCTACCGCCAAGCAGCAGTGTGCATGCACTGTTGTGTTTCGGTTTGAAGGACATTGTAGCCAGTGTTAGTCAGATTTTATAAATTATTTTATATGTATCAGAAAATAATACGAAAAAGATTTTTTTCTGTGAAATCAGCATCAAAATTGGTTGAGAAATAAAGCAGTTATTCATATTTGAAATATTGTTGTGAGCAAAAGTGGGGACGTGAAGGGGATATCGGGGATATCGCGCTATCTCATTCGCACGCACGCAGCTTTATGGGCGGTGACTCTCGGTGACGTAACAGTGTAATATTACTATTATTTGACAAGTACCCCTTCCACCAAATATCAAAGCTTTATAACTTACTAATTATTGAAATAAAACTGTTTTGCGGATTTTATCGCGGTTTTTTAATTAATATTTAATCCCGACGTTTCTAAATAAATAAAATAGTTTATTCATGCAGACTGAGGTGTTGGTGGTTCGAAAAGTTAATGTTACAATATCTACCTTCATTTTTTAATGATACATTTTTTATTAAAAAGTGTATAATTTAAAAATGAAGGTAGATATTATAACATTAACAGTCCGCCCCGTGACCACGAAGTGCTGCAAAGCCTTCGAAACGTCGGGAGAAAATATTAATTAAAAAACCGCGATAAAATCCGCAACATAGTTTTATTTCAATGTCTAACATTCGCGTAAATATAAGAAGTCATTACTAATTATTGCCCCAATTCGAAAAATTTCTGTTAGATTTTGGATGGCTTACATTTTTGATAAATATATGTATATTTATAAAAGGACTATGTAGTCCTTTTCGTGCACGAATTATTCACCGGGTTATGGTATCATTATATTATTATCTTCGCTGGAGAAGGAAAACTCCGTAATAACATTTTTGACAAAAATATGTTCTTAATGCCAACCACATTATCTACCGCCTGACTAAATATTATTATGTACTTATTATTTATTCAAATACCTACGATGTGAATTTTAAACAAATCTTAGCAGTCTCTACCTGTTCACGCTAAGTGAATTTGGGTTTTACTTCTCAGTAACAACAGTACAGCCTGGAGTCTGGAATTTGTGCCCGATATAGCGTTAGGCTCGCCCCCTGTCACATCATGGGACGGAATACGCACGGCGAAAAGTGGGTGCACTAGTTGTGCCTATGCCTCGGTAATAAAAGGCACGCACGTGTGTGTGTGTGTGTGTGTATTTCCCCTTAAAAGTATTGTTTTTCCATGCAAACTTCGAACGCCCATTTATCGAATTAGAAGTTGAATTTCGAATTATCCCTACTTATTTCTTATTTCTCATATAAATCATATTATAACATTATGGCATAAACTCTTTTCGCATAAACCCATCGGGGATTTTATAAATAACTAATATATTTGGCTCTAAAGATTTCTCACGTTTAACCTGTCGAAAATTATAAGGAGTTCAACGTATTTGCATATTTTACGATGCCATACATACTAATTCTAATAGCTTACGACGTTCTGAATTTGAAAAGGTTCTTTATTCTCACGTGGGTGTTACTTGAGAGCCCTGCGAATAGACAAATGCAATTATAAACGAGAATCGGCTCAGACTTGGTCATTCCTATACAAATCTAGCGATGTCTGTGTATGGCTTTAGACTTTTCATTTATATTGAAAAGGTGATTATAAGGAGTTAATTTTTAAGGTATTACTTAATTTTAAAATACTAATTTATGCTCGCAGTTCCGTCCGCATGAAAGTTAAATAATACTTATCAGAAAGTATTATTTAACTTTCATGCAGACGGAACTGCGAGCATAAGCATAGTGAACGATAGCCTAGTTGGGAATGGAACGGTCTGCCGAGACAATGTCCGCAGGTTCAAAACCAAGGCACACACCTCTGACTTTTCGAAGTTACGTGTGTATTGTTTATCAATTATCGTTCGCTTTAACGGTGAAGGAAAATATCGTGAGGAAACCTACATACTTGAAAATTCTCCATACGAATTTCGAGGGTATGTGAAGTCTGCCAACCTGCATTATCCAGCGTGGTGGACTAATGCCTAACCCCTCTCAGTAGTAGAGGAGGCCCGTGCTCAGCAGTGGGCAGTATATAATACAGGGCTGATTGCATTGCATATCAGAAAGTATAATTATGTACAATTCCCACGTAAGGGCTTGGAAAGACAATTTAAGTGCCTGGTGTAGAAATATGTAAAATATTGACAACCTTATTTATAAAAGTTTATAAACATGTTTTAGTTATAGAATGTTTTGTGCTCCTCTTTCAAACTCAATTCCAAATTCGTTCGAAGAAGACAAACATTTGATAGCTAAAATAGGTTTACAAACTGCTTATGAATAAGGCTATGAGACTTTTTTTCTTTACGGCGGCTTTATGCTGAATATGTTTTGCCAAACAAAATCCTAGCGTGAGACACATTACCTCAGGGCTTTACCACGTGAATGACATATTGATTAATTTTATATCCGAATCGTCGCCAGTATTTTGTTTGTCCTAATAATAGTTATTTATGCATACGCATACTCACGCCTTTTTTGTCCCCGAAGGCGTATGCAGAGGCGCAACTAGTGCACCCACTTTTCGCCGTGCGTATTCCGTCCCATGACGTGATAAGGGGCGAGCCTATCGCCATATCGGGCACAAATTCCAGACTCCGGGCTGATACTGAATAGAAAAATCCAATATCACTTTGCCCGACCCGGGGATCGAAACCGAGACCTCAGCTTTGCAGTCATACCGTAATACAAATACGCCACCGAGGCAGTCGAGGCACAGTTATTTGCTTCATTTTATTATTATTTACTAGTGTTTGCTCGCGGCTCAACCCGCGTGATTGAGGTTTTCCGTGATAAATGTCCCGCTTTATATTCTCCCGGGATAAAAAGTGTTTAGTCTATTCCAGGCTATAATCTATCTCTGTGCCAAATGTCATCCAGACCCGTTCAGCCTTTCTGTACGCATGAATTCAAAAACTTTTTGTAATAGTATCTTCATTCTAAATTTATTTTTAAGAATCCCTTATTAATTAAATTGATAAACCCTTTTCATTTAGTTTAACCATAATATACTGTGATCCACAGTTTAATTAATTCCCTACCTCAGAATTAGGAATCGTGACATTTACTTTACTGGCTCTTTGTTAAATGTATGTTGTGGCTCTGGATGGCCAATAGCTTTCAACTTGAAATAAGCTTTCACACTGAAAATACGTCGCTCTAAAATCTTAACTATGGCCCGCCTTTGTAATTTAGATAAGCCCTGATGTATTGGCGCATTGTAGTAAGATTTTAGAAATGAATTTGAGGTTTTATTGGATTTTGTTTTTAATTAAATCTCAAATCGGGCATAGTTATGGTTTAAGACATTTGTTTCTCCACAAGAATTATATTTATTTACATAAAGAAATACTTACTATCAGAAACAATACCTATAATGCGCGTACGAAAACTCGATAGTGCTAAATACGTAATATTTTGTACTTGTAATATACATTTTCACGCCGTAGGTAATGTAGTTTACCAAAGCTTGCCGTTAATTTCCTAATATTATCATTTATCTTAGGAGACTTTTACAAAAATAAGCTGTGTCGCCCTCTATGCCCTGACGACGAATCACTAAAAGTGCTACAGTCGCGTAGCTCCAAGAAAAACTATCATGGTTCATCGCTACGTGACCGCAAAACAGATGGCGCTGCTTGGTTGCAGTTGTAGCCTTAGCAGTCATTTCGTAGCCGTGATGTCGTAGCGCTCGTTGTAGATGTAGCTAGTTGTAGCAAGACACTACGATAACGCATAATCCAAAATGGACAAATTGTTTAAATTCGTGTTTTTTAATTCATAATAAATGTTGTACTATTAACATTATAAATATGTATAGCAAAGCAATTATCAAAGCATTTATTTTAATAGTTATGTGAGATTACGAACAATTCTATTCAGAAAGATAATATTATGAAAACTAAGTGAAATAATTAATATTACATATTGCGTAATATGAATAAGTTATGAATGGTATTGAATATGTCGTATTAATCGTCAGTCAATAACAACATAATCGTATTGTGTTGTGCCTAATTTGTTAAAAATACGCTATATTTATGTTTGTTACTCAGCATTTAGAGTTGAAAAGTCAGTTAATCAGTACATCGAACCAAACCACTTTTAGAATTATATAGATTATTTTAATTAATCCCATAAAACGCAATTAAATTGTTTCTAAATAATCTAATTATTTTCTCAAGAAAAACCGTGTTTTTGTTCAGAAAATAAAACATCTGTAGTTCCAATTAAAATAAATTGTAGCAAATACGTAACTTAACTTTCTATATCTCCTTACAGAATACGCGGAATTTTGTAACTGGGCCCATGTGTGGAAATGTCTACTTTGATGCTTTCTGCGTAAGATTGAAATTTGCTTCATCAAAAAGTGATTAAGTTGTCTTGTATGTTATAATTCAGTTTTAAGTGTTCATACATATCTCATCTTCCATACTCGACCTACTCACCTTCGGAAGTGCGATTTTTAATGATCTAATATACCTACCTATATAAGAATGTGTTTATTTATTTATTAATTAAGTATCACACAAGCTTACAGTGGAAATACGTAAATAAGTTTATGAAATAGTTACTTCTTATTTAGGAAAAGTTATGTATCTCAAAAAAGTTTTATTTATAAGTTTTATATGTTACCATCACTTATAGTACTGTATTTTAAATTCTCATTCAATTAAATTTTCTAGTTACTTAAATCCTACCTATATATCCGGAAGCTTGAAAAGGTGTTTGAATGTTTTTTTTTAGAAAAAATACAGAAAGCTTTACAAAATAATGTTAAATGAAATTTAGTACAAAGAAAAAAGTCCTTGATTAGCTTATAGGCTTATTATCTCTGACTTTTCAGAGCATAGTCGAACTCTCCCGCAGGCGGAACCGCGAGTAAAAGCTAGGACTTAACCCGGGTTGTTTCATCCGTGGCCAAGTAAGGTTAAAGGTCTTATTACACTGGACGTGTGCGCAGCGCCTTCGCCTCTCTCTGAATTTGCTTGCAATACGCCAGTGTCATAAGAGCCTTAACATTACCAGACCACGGCTAAAAAACCCGGCCTTAATGAAACGATATTTAAATGTAATTATAATCACTATTTAAATTCTATAGCACTTTTCGTGACATAAATGACACTTGTTTGGATATTTGTATGCAAAACTTACTGATATACAACATTTTATCAAAATTATCTAAATTACAGTGCTGCTCGCAAATGATAGTAATTTGCAAACTGCATTACGCGGGTCCCATTTGTTTAGACATAAAAATATTTACAACATTCATATTATTATAATTTATATGTAAAGATTAAAGTATGCGTAGTATGTTATACATTTGCTTCTATGTTTATGTGACTAGTAAAGCTATAGACCTACGCACCCACACTTATACAGAGGTTGTTTATAAGAGATAATATTATGTGGAACTACTTAACCGATTCCATAAATTATTTCTTTAATATGCACCTCTGCCTACCCGTTTGGGGATAATAGGCGTGAGAGTGTGTGTGTGATTTCTTTTATATAAAACTTCACTGTTATAATAAAAACTATTTTGTTATATTTGATTCCTTTTTTTAAGTACTATCCCAAATTACTTTTAAAAAATGTTCAGCAATACTATCTAAAATTAGAAATGAATACCACTACATCACTAAATATTATAAATCAAGTCGCCACGTCTGTCTGTGTGAATGCGATAAACTCCAAAACTAACGAACGAATTTTCATACGGTTTTCACCAATGGGCGTAATGATTTAGGAGGAAGGTTTATGCGTATAATTCTTTTTTTTTGGGAACGGGCGTTGAAGCGGGCGGAGTCGCGAACAAAAACTAGTTTCCAATAAACTTCGCTTGTTCTAAGTTTAACGGTAAGAAATTGTCTGCATTCACGACCGAATCATAATGTTTTCGTGTTATAACTCCAAAGGGACTATAAAATCTACAAGACATCGCCCTAAACGAATAAACCTTAAATTAAATATTATTTAGTTCTTACAAATTTATGAATCATGTGTTTGTAAAATGATAAATATTATATAAATTAATTTTTCGTTTTAGTTGCAATACTACGTAGTTATCAGCTATCATAATGAAATACTGATTCTTTCGAAGGATTATAATTGTTGTTTAAAATTTTATTACATACCTACCTACATACACACCTACCACACACCCACCCACTGCCCGACCCGGGGATCGAACCCGAGACCTTAGCAGTGTAGCGTACCGTAATGTAATTACGCCACCGAGGTAGTCAATTTTATTACATCTACTACGAAAGGTAACCAAATTTTACTAAAATGCATATCTATAATAACTAAGAGACTGATTTTACACGTTTGCATCTACTACAGTGATATCGTTTCGTATCAATAAATTTATTCATATTTGGAATCATTAACTCAACTTTGATTTTATTTTTAGAGAGTCTAAAAATAAATATTTTTTAGGTACAATAATGATCATTAATTTAAAACCCATTAGTCAGCACTCAGTATAAAACAAATAAAAACTTTGTAGCTACAACTATTTTTAAAAAACCTTAATTACTATTTTTATATTTTCTATGAGTTTACAAATGGAGGAAAATTCAAGCGTACATACTTTTATTAGTATAATATTTTGCTTTTTAACTGCTTCGGTGGCAGCTCTGGCGCCAGAGCGAGGTAGAGCGAGTGGAGCGGCCACTCTAGGCGTGGCAGGAGGCACCAAAATGTCAAATGTGAAAATCAATCAGGAGCGAAAAATATAAGCATTTTTGTAAAACGCTTACGCGGCGAATTTCTCGAACACGAGAGACGTATCTTGATAGTCATTTTTTGCCTTCGAATATTAGAATAATCTGCCTATTAGAATTCGGGTTTTTGCTCTCCCAACTCCAGAAACTGCGTGTTGGTTGATATCGCCACTGGCTCTACCGTGCTCAAACGCTAAGGCCGGGGCTACTCGGTGGCTTAGTATGGCGTACGCGGTACAACTACTGCGCTAAGATCTGAAGTTTGAATTCCGAGTTGTTCAATTAGATTTCCTGCTCATAATCAGCCGGAATTCTGGAATTGTCTCCGATAAATGGCTACAGATGCACCACTCATTCTTGAGGACTTAACATAGCTAGCGAAATGTTTTACACCTCTAAACATCGAAAAGGAAAGAGGCTGTATATGTAGTATTTTCTCGATACAAAACACGAACTAATACCACAAAAGCCTGGCAACGCAAGATGTGGGGTTAACGACCCGATTGATTGATGATCCGGCTCAACGCTTTACTGCCGGCAGAATTAACACCGCCTGTGAAATTATTTGCACCGTCATAATTGGACCCTTGATGGCATTGTTAAACCTTACATCATTATTAGGTCTAACGTTTATTGGAATTGAAGACCTGCTTTATGCTAGTTGTTATTTATTTATAATCATTCATACTTTTGATACAGTATGCTGCAAGAAAAATAAATGTTCTGTGAAACGAAACGTCCTTACCTTAAGCAACAAAATACAAATGCTAAAATTATTAAAATAAGGATTTTTTCTGACACACAATGACTTCAACATACATTCAATATACTAAGTACCTAGTACGTTCAGTATTCTGCGATACTACAGAGGGACGAGGCGAAAAGCCGCTTGCCGAATGGTAACCGTCACGCCCGAACATAAATGGTAGCAAGTAGCAACACCACCCGGATTTTGTATTTCAAAGCATCACGTGGCACTACACTGTGCAAGATCTTGAAACAGATATGCGGTGAACAGTACTCTATAGGCACAAAATATCAGATCCGTACCCTTTAATCAACATTTTGATTAAAGAAAATAAGTATTCTGCCATGACGGTGTATACCGACCCTTAGCTGTCTGTGGTACATAAAAAATTGCAATAGCGTAAATTATAAATAAACGTAATTTACGTTTGAACGTATTTTTATAAAACAGAGAACGCCGCGGTACACTGTTAGTACAAAAAACAAATATGTACCAGCACAATAATTTATACCTACGTTAATGGATTTTCATATTTCTAAAAGCCGTGTAGGTATAACAAACCAGGTCATTGCAATATGCATTCCATCGTGGAATAAAGAACTTTGTCGAATATATTTTATTGTGTTTTCTTATATTTCGTAGTATGCAAAATAAGCGGGGTGGAAAATCCGACATTTCTCATTTGTTTGCATCTTTATCCACTAAGAAGATAAAGTAGCATTTGTGCAGTATTGAGTAGGTATTTGCGAGTATTTATTTGCTATCATTTATTATTTTTGTCGTTAATTGAGTAATTAACCAAAAGTGAATTTATGACTGCCTCGGGGGTGTAGTTGTATTACGGTACAACTGCAATGCTGAGGTGTCGGGTTCGATCCCCGGGTCAGGCAAAATGATATTGGGTTTTTGGATTCAGTATCAGCCCGGAGTCTGGAATTTGTGCCCGATATCGCAATAGGCTCGCCCCCTAACACATCATGGGACGGAATATGCACGCCGAAAAGTGGGAGCACTAGTTGCACCTCTGCCAACCCAGTCGGGGATAATAGGCGTGAGTGTGTAAATTGATGTATATGTATGTTTTGTATACACTTACCCTGTCCCATCTCTGCGTCATCCGAAGGTAGGCTGGTAAAGAATACGTCTGGCGCTAAGTCCTGTATACAATTTTGTATATAAAGTGGATAAAACAACACTAAGTTAAATCATAGGGTTGCGCATCCTAGGAGGCTGGAATCCTAGTTTTACTTGTAACACTGGCAACTAACTACAAAAGGCTAGTTGCTGACAAACACCCAGCAGCCTGTTTTCGAACTATGTTCTCCAAATACAACTTATATTTGGGTCGCATTCACGCAAAACATGAGTCCTCTTTGCATGAATTTTTAACGGTTTTTCACACGCGTGCCTTAAAATTTTAACTATGAAAGTACGCCAGGCCGTCGCTGGTGAAACCTTTTTGTTTGTAAAACTTTTATAATAATTTGTCCAACCAAATTGGAATATTATCCTGAACTTATGTAGAATATAAAAACCAGCTGTTTACTCTTTCCAACTGGTATAATAAAGCAGATGAGCTTTAATAAAAGGCATTGGTTGAAGTCGTATACAGTTTTTTCCTGTCTTATCTTAAACCTCAAATGGTAGGAACTCTAGGTACCTCCATTACACTGAGCGTAAACATAAAAATAAATCCCTCAGTACCTCAAATGAGCCAGCTAAGCCGCATCAAGGCCTCATTTTCAGTTCTCCATTCGTTTACCGACGTTTCAAAGTGCAATTTTATCGTACCTTCAGATAAGTAATATTGAAAATATTTATAATATACATTAAATGGGACAAAAATTCACCCGCACGATGATAAGTGAATTTTTTATAGTAGATCGCTTCAGTAAATCAGTTTTGGGGCTCGTTCGGCTGGGGCGAAGGTGGTGTGCGGTAAGGGCGCGCGGGGTGGGGAACACTTGCGTCACTGATCGATGCAGCACTTGTTGCCGCGTTCAACAGGCACCAAATACCTAAATGCTAACGCAAAAAACGGACGCCAACTCTTTGTATTTCTGCTAGCCTGGTACTTGGCATGCCTTCCTCTTGTTGCGTGCCCTCAAATTGTATAGCTGTGCAGATTAATTACTTCCTGACCTATTTATCGTTCGAACGTTGGGATGATGGAGTGATTTTATATACTTGAATGAAAAAATTGCATGTATGATATATTTGTAGCTCGCAGCTCAACCATAAATATCCGTAAACCAAGTAGGTACGGTCTATATAATTGAAAGATAGCTAAATTGCCATACTTAAAACTTTTGTAAAAAAAAAGTATATAATTCCAGTCTAGTTCTAGTAGAGTCTAGTCAAGACTTTTTTTTTTTATGGAATTGAATGACGAGCCGAGTATGCCGTTCGCCTGATGGTAAGCGATACGACCACCCATAAACAGTAGCAACACCATCCAGCACCTTGAGTTACATAGTACTGTGTGGCATTCCACTGCGCTCGTCATCCTGAGACATAAGATGTTAAGTCTCACTATGTCCTGTAGTTACACTGGCTACAATGTCCTTCAAACCGAAACACAACAGTGCATGCACACTGCTGCTTGGCTGTAGAAATAGACATTGCGGTGGTACCCACCCAGACGGTCTCTTACATATGAGAGACCTACCACCAGTTAAAGACTTGACTGTCAAGCAAAAAAAAACAGTAAGTTTCTAATGAAAATGTCTGGATGTTAGAAGTAAACAGAAACCATTACTAAATTTGCTTCCATACGAAATATCGCGATTTTTAAATAGATGGCACTAAGTCGTACAGATGGCGCTACAGATAGCTATAATGATTTAGGGACTTTGGTATCGGAAAAGACTTTTCACGTAGGTGAAGCCGCGAGGAACCCCTAGTTATTAATTGTGACCACAACAGCTTTCCGGTTATTAGATAATGTGTCAGGCCTTCTGTTTTCTTTCGTAATCGTAACAACACTTAAGATGTTGCAACATAAATAATTTATCTCGCAACATTTCATTGTTTCTTTGCCTCTTTTTGTGTACTTCCCCAGTGAAATGTTTTCCACTTATTGCAAGTTACTTGGGATACTGTTACCATTTCTTTATTGTTTGTATTCAGACGAGACCCCATCTTCAAGCAAGTTATATATATTTAAGCATTACATATTTTTTTGGGACAAAATACTATTTATTTCAAGTTATGTTTTGTTTTTCGCCCGACCTTAATTGGCTACTCTTCCCTATCCATAGAAACTTAAACATGACCTTTGGATAACAAGAATAACGAAGCAATTATATTTTCTAACATAACCTTCTAGGAAATAAGAGTTATGTCAAATTTGTGTACCTACCTTTTCAAATACTTAGAACTGAGAAGACATTGGTAGCGATGGCAAGTGACCATTCGATATGGTTTAGTGGTAAAAGATAAGCATACTAACATTCTTCATAGTAATGAAAAATTTAAACAGTAAAGAAAATCTTTACATATTCGAATTAAAATCTTTTGTGATGATGAGTATTATGTTTAATTTATGAACTATCATGGCGATGACCGAGTCATCTTGCTATCGATTGCACGATAGTTTAGTATGGTCCTTACACCCAACAATATTTTCTGGCAAAACTCACTTTTTTAAAATATCTAGAATGTTGACGACTACTCTGATAAGAGTTTGCTGGTCATAAAGTGTTCATACGCAGGTGTAGTTAGATAACTTACGAGATTTAACTGGTGGTAGGACTCTCATATCTAAGAGTCCGTCTGGGTGGGTACCACCGCAATGTCTATTTCTACCGCCAAGCAGCAGTGTGCATGCACTTTTGTGTTTCGGTTTGAAGGACATTGTAGCCAGTGTAACTACTGGACATAATGAGACTTAACATCTTAAGTCTCAGGATGACAAGCGCAGTAGAATGCCACACAGTGCTTTGTAACTCAAGGTGCTGAATGATATTGCTACTGTTTATGGTGGTCGTATCGCTTACCATTAGGCGAACGGCATGCACGTCTCGTCATTCAATGCAATAAAATAAAAAAATATTGGTTGATAACCCATCTAAAATTATAATGATAGAAATTATACACCACATTAAAATTACGTTCAGTTAAAAATAAATTCTAGCATATACAGGACGCAACGTTGAATATTCAAGTACACTTACTACCGAGATCACTTGTGATAGAAGGCTCCGACCTTTACAAAAATATTTTTAATGTAACGAAAGTGAAACTACGAGTGCTGGTCATTGTTTATTCAGTTATTTGCGAACTGTATTCGTTGCGGGCTTTATTCGGCTTATTATTTCAGTTGCGTGGTTTATGCAATAGCGGATAGGTTGCTACAGCGACACTGGGAGTCCAAATTGTGTTTAGTCGTTTGTTTTTTATAAACTTCTAGTTCTGTTTTATGTCTGCTTTGTTGAGTTCTGTTTGTTTTATGTAGAGATATAGCTTTTATTTTAATGGTGACCAAGAATGTACATATTCAGTGGGAAGGTGTCTTTTAGAACATGATTGGATATTTGTTAGTAGGTAGTTTACACAGAAACCGCTGTTAAGAAGAAAGGTACACACACTCACGCCTTTTACTCCCGAAGCGGTAGGCAGATGCGCAACTAGTGCACCCTCTTTTCGCCGTGCGTATTCCGACCCATAATGTGATAATGGGCGAGCCTATCGCCATATCGAGCACAAGTTCCAGACTCGGGCTGACACTGAGCAGAAAAAACCTATATCACTTTTCCTGACCGGGGATCGAACCCGAGACCTCGGCATTGCAGGGCTTTCTTAATACTACTACGCCCCCAAGGCAGCTAGAAAGACATGTTTTAGATTAACATATAATCTTCATGACGAAGCAGTGCACCGTCCGACTTTTATACTAGGAAAAGTTCTTCATACGGGCGATGCGTCACGCAACATCTAGATTCCTAAATACGTATATTACAAATGTAGAAACACATTCAATTATCTGAATCATGAACGCGATGCCATAAAATGCAGTATTTAATCAGTTTGCGCCTAGCCGGGTTTCCACGAAGCTGCCATGTTACATACGCATAAAACACTTTGGAACATCTCACTGGTAACATGTTGATTAAATTCCATGACGGGGTCGGGGTGAAACAATATGAAGTCAAATTACGTGATGTTAAGTATTACGAGAACTTAACAAATGTTAGATAGTGTACCATACCATAGCAGCCCTGTATTATATACTGCCCACTGCTGAGCACGGGCCTCCTCTGCAACTGAGAGGGGTTAGGCCTTAGTCCACCACGCTGGCCTAATGCGGGTTGGCAGACTTCACTTACCTTCGAAATTCAGAGAACTTCTCAAGTATGCAGGTTTCCTCACGATGTTTTCCTTCACCGTTAAAGCGAGCGATAATTCAGAAAGAATACACACATAACTTTTTAGAAAAGCCAGAGGAGCCCTTGGGTTTTGAACCTGCGGACATTCTTCTCGGCAGTCCGTTCCACTCCCAACTAGGCTATCGCCACTTAGATAGTGTGAAATATTAAAAAGAAGGTACCGGCTTTATTTTATTCGCGGGGATAAAACTTAACGCTGCCACCACTGGGGGGTGAGTGAAACTGTTATCTTGGTTTCATCGGTTTACTCTAACCGCATTGTGGAAAAAACATAGGTCACTGAACTGTAGGTGCACTAGTTACACCTTTGACTATCCTTTAGACAAAGATTTTTGACTGCCTGGGTGGCGTAGTTGTATTGCGTACGCGTTACGAGTATGATTTGCGCGCTGAGGTCCTGGGATCGAATCCCGGATCGAGCCAAAAACATTGAGACTGGGTTTTTCCATCTTAAAAATTACTCAGTCGCAGCTCGGAGTCAGGAAGTTGGCGATGTGATACCCTCGTGCCTCGGAAAGCACGTAAAGCCGTTGGTCCTGCGCCTGATCTCTCTCCGGTCATGTCGGAGTGCCGTCTCGCCGGATTATGAGAGTAAAGGAATAGCGAGTGCACCTGTGTATTGCACACACACTTGTGCACTATAATATCTTCTGTGTACCTGTCTGATCTCCGTTGAGATTGGCCGCCGTGGCCGAAACTGGCTAGGAGGATTACGTTTTTTTACGTTCCTTTCGACAATATATAAAAACCATAGTCTACAGAAAATAATAAATTCTGTTACTCTAAACAATTATTAGTGGTGTGCAGTACATCCTTCTTTTTTATTTGACTTCCTTAATTTTGTCTTTTTCTAATGGCAAATAGAACTCATTATGTACATCAATAAGTTCAATACACACACATACACATACATACCTACAAGTACGACCTGATAAAGGTCGAAAGCATTAAAAGCAGCCGGCGCCGAACCGCACACTGCGGTCTGTGAAGAGAAGCCATGTCCAACCGAAGTTATATATTTAATTGATATTTAATAAATTAACGCTTATTGTTATCAGATTGATATTTGGGATGATAAAGCCGTGCTGTAGATCTTTGCCCACGATAAGAATGCATCCGTATCTCCCAGGATACAAAGTTCAAATTACAGCTTGCAGTTCCCTTTAAAATGCTGAGTGTTTTCAAACACCTGACAGCTTCCTTAACTTTTTAGTAGTCATGTCTTTTAAGGTCGACGGCTCCTTTATGACTCTTCAGGAATTATGAGTGTTAATGCGTTGGAAACTTTGTCAAGTCCTGTTGTCACAGGTGACCAACTTTTTTTCTTTCTTTTCATACGAACATGACTAAGTTGCCCCACTGTACCTGAAGTAAGTGTATTGGGATCAAGATAGTGTCGAGTGACAACTGTCATCGTCACCAGTTGATATTATTATTCCGACCTGTTTGAACCCAGATATCTATACACAGGCTGGCCCCGGAACCAGACACAGTTACGTAGGCCACTATGGTGAGTATTGCCCACTTACTTATTTGCCTACTAGTGCTATACGAAAATTCGAGCGTCAGCATAATCGTAAAATAGGCGATCGTAGCACTGTTGTTTAATTATATTAGTTAGCTAGCAAAAGCAACTAATCAGAAAACAGCTATTTTCTCTATATGGTCTATACTATCTTATTCTGATTTTGATCACATGGAAATGAATAACTCTCTCGGGGCTCGGGCATATAGCCTCGAATGAACTTCAAGCTACCTACACCACGCGATCGAAGATAGGTAATATTTGAATTAACATAATATTTTTATCGCAGGTCATTGAGTGGTATAGTGGATATAGTACACTATTCCAGAAGATTTTAGTCTAATTTAGACTGATTACATGTGATATTAAGCGATAGCCTAGTTGGGAGTGGAACGGACTGCCGAGACAATTGTCCACAGGTTCGAAACCGAAGGGCACACGCCTCTGACTTTTCTAAAAAGTTATGTGTGTATTCTTTGTGAATTATCGCTCGCTTTAACGGCGAAGGAAAACATCGTGTAAGTTCTCTGAATTTCGAAGGTATGTGAAGTCTGCCAACCCGCACTAGGTCAGTGTTGTGGACTAAAGCCTAAAACCTTCTCAGTAGTAGAAGAGGCCCGTGCTCAGCAGTGGGCAGTATATAATACAGGGCTGGTATGGTATGGTATGGTATGGACATGTGATATTTATTATAGCTAGCAATAGTTATTAGTTACCTATTCTGAACATGCGCAATGGCGACGCAATTCTCGCCTTCATTGACGTATACGACCATTTTGACAGTTATTCAAAAATCGAAAGTTGCTATCAATAATGTCCTAACGATTATTTACAAAAAATAGTTCTAAGGTTATATAGAGCGGACATTGGGAAAATTTTCATACAAAAATTTTGAGCCAGTTTATCAGTAACTCAATCTACCGTGAAATGGCAAAAACCCTATGTAAAATGCATTAAAACACACTTCGACATGATCGTAATGTGCAAATTGGTATATTTTCTTCCAAAATATTGTTTTCTTTACAAAATATAAGCATGCCGACACATCTTTTCACATTAAAGTGTCAAATAAGACAGCGACTTATTACCAATGGGTAATAAATAACTTTTGGACGAAAAATTTTGTCCTGATGTCCGGTCTATAACTTTACTGATACTGTTTAATGTCTTTGATTTACAATAATTCCCTATATAATGTAGGTAACATGTAAATTTCTATCGCCAAGAAGCAGCAGAGTACAAACCTTATTATATTTCAATTTGAGAGGGATTATGACCAGTGTAATTACTGTTACATCATAAATGTCTTATATGACATTGTATACCTAGATAGTAGATACAGCGACCATATATGCTACTAATTGACCCCGCAAACGTTGTTTTGCCATCAGTTACCGACCGGGGTTAAAAGTTATTAAAAAAAATAGGGGTTGATCGTAAAGGTTTGAATGCTGTATGATAAAAAAATAAAACCATAATTTTTTGTCTAAATATAAATAGTTAAGGGGTGGACCACCCTTAACATTTAGGGGTATGAAAAATAAATGTTGACCGATTCTCAGACCTACCCGATATGCACACAAAATTTCATGAAAATCGGTCGAGCCGTTTCGGAGGAGTTTGGTAACAAACACCGCGACACGAGAATTTTATACATTAGATAGATATAGTCGCGACCTAGATATCACATGTAATATTGCACAATGTAATACATCATAAGATTAAACAATACAAACCACAAAGGAGTGTTAATGTATATAGGATGCAACGTCGGACATATCCAATGATGTCATTTATCATCGACCTCGGTGACAATCGCTTCATTAGACAAGAAGCATAGGGGTGGGAGGTCCAAAACTCGGTTCTCAGATTGGTAGCAATGTTTGACTTTTTCCCTGGAACTTTTTTGCCTTGGACTGCTCTGAAAAGTCTGTATTTTTCAGATCAGGTTAGTCTCAGGCAGGTGGCTGGTTGTAAAATCTAATCAAAATAGTTTTTGTAACAGGCTTCAAAAAGTGTGTAGCCCCGACTATATGACAGGATATGGATAATTGGAAGATAATCCATATCCAATCATAAAATATTTGTAAGAAAACTACCCTCTCTGATCTATTCGCAGCGTTGTTAATTTGGCAATGTAAGGGTTGGCTTTCAGGCTTCAGCCCGTTTTTGGACATGTCCTTTTATGTGACAGTTATCGTATTGCTAATATAGTAACGCTATATACCATTAAGGCTTACTGTCGTGACGTGCGTTTATGTGGACAGTAGGCCTGGCAGTATAGTGTGTGACTTATTTATTTGTTTAGCTTATAAATTACATTGACGAGTAGCATTTCCTCAAAAGTTATGAAACGGGCCATAAATAACGTAATATGTCGCATGATATTTGACGCAATTCCGTGACCTGCAGTGCTTTAAATTCTGTGCAGTGTTGCTATGTACTGACTATACTTTACTGGTGGTAAGTCTCTCATATGTAAGAGTCCGTCTGGGTGGGTACCACCGCAATGTCTATTTATACTGCCAAGCAGCAGTGTGCATGCACTGTCTTGTTTCTGTTTGAAGGACATTGTAGCCAGTGTAACTACTGGACAAAATGATACTTAACATCTTATATCTCAGGATGACGAGCGCAGTGGAATTCCACACAATATTTTGTAACTCAAAGTACTGGATGGTGTTGCTACTGTTTATGGGTGGTCGTATCGCTTACCATCAGCCAAACGGCATGCTCGTCTCGTCATTCAACGCAATAAATAAAAAGCTAAAGTCATGGCCCTTATTATCCAACTAATCAAATGCTCCTATCCTCATTTAATTGTATAAAACAAGCTAGAATCAAAATTATTAGTTTGTGTGTTTAAAAAAAGTGATAACCAATAACCATTAACTTCAAACAACTTTTCGCTTTCATAAACATCCTAATGGATGTATTAATATACATCTGAAACATACACGTAATAAATTCTCAGTTGTTCGTCTTTATTTCAAAAGCCATTTGCGTGGAACGAGTCCTTCGGAGATAATGATATACGGGATAGCTGGGTTTCGCTTTAGCCTCGTTTTTTAAAAGTATGATTCGCTACATTCCATATACACTTTGAAAGAAGACATTTATATTTTTATGTAGCACTGAAATAATGCTAGTGTTCCTTGGTTTTTGAGGTATTTTTAATTATTATTACATTTTGTCTTGAGGTTATTCAATTGAAAAAAGATACATAACAAATCATAATACTTCAACGGAAAAAAAGTCTTCTGTTGTCGATTAAAAAAGGTATTTCAACTAGTAAACATTGTTTCTCTGTTCCAATTTCCAAACCCAACCCAATAAAATAACTAATAAAAGAAAAAATGTACAACAGTATATTAGTACATTTCTTGTACAAATAGCCGGTGGACATGAATACTTGACAAGTTTTGGGAACAGTAGTCAGTAGATACAAACGATGTTACCACCACTCTGGTAGTGACAAGCCCGCAATTATTAACATGTGAGGTACGTTTTGATCTATTTGCCACTTGACCGAGCTTCCATTTGAGCCTCGTGGCGATACGATATGGCTTTGTGGGGAAAAATCACTTGTAGTAGGTAACTATCTTAAAATAGTATAAAACAAAGTCGCTTCCCGCTGTCTGTCCCTACGTCCCTATACAGGGTTATTTTGACATTGCGTTAATAAATGCACCCACATACTGGTATTTGCCTCTGCTAATATTATGCCAAAAATCATCCATGAAAATCTATTATTTTCCCCAATAATCTCAATTTTACTTTCCTGATTTTTTTATCATTTTGTAGTTTAGTGCGACAATGGCATGTGCGCGAGTGTTTTTCTGACTGAAAGTGTAATGTTGCCGCTGCGACAAATCCTCTTAGTAGTGGCATTAGGGCGTGTAAACTCAAAGTTACTTTTTATTGATATTTATTTTGTTCGAAACTTACACTTTTTTATTTTACGTCTATGTTTAAAATAACGTTATTTTCAAGGATATATGTATGTGGTTTCATTTAGTAACGCAATGTCAAAATGACCCTGTATATTTAGATCTTTAAAACTACGCAACGGATTTTGATGCGGTTTTCTTTAATGGATAGAGTGATTCAAGAGGAAGGTTTATATGTATAATACATGCATAATATAGTAGAGAAATAGTTTATATGTTCTATTGTAACCACACGTATGCGTTTTGGGGTGGTATTAATAAATCAATCTCACGTTTGAGTAAAATCTCAAGTAGACATTTAATGTATTGAGCTATTTAATAAACCAAGCTCAAGCTGTTATTTAAGAGCTTGTTCTCAGCTGAGTCGGCGCTGTTACATAAACAAAACTCGGCTGTCAAAATCCGTCACATATTGTCACTTATAATCATTTGAGCTGCTGTTAGTGTAGGTTTATTAAATAGCGACTAGACTATCTTAAGATGCCGATCTTAATTTGAGAACGTCTCAACTAATATCACACTTTAGAGTGAAATAATGTTAATTAATTAATTAATTGAAATGATGTGAAATTATTAATAATAATTATTAAATTATTATGCAAACGTAGCGTGGGAAGCCCTCTAGCCAGATGGCAGGACGACTTGCACAAGAGGGCCGGCAGCAACTGGATGCATAAAGCAGCAGACCGGGCTCTGTGGCGTATCTTGGGAGAGGCCTATGTCCAGCAGTGGACTGCAACGGGCTGATGATAATGATGATGATGAGAGTGAAATTGAATTGCATCTATTAATACAGCCCTTAAACTTTAGAGTCTTAAGGCTTAGAGTTGCCTAAGTGATATATCTTCAAAACATTAAAATTATTTTTTACAAAAAGAGATGTTTTCTGATAGTAATCTATCCACTTCTTTTAGCACTTTGTCTCTGACAAGTTACCATTAAATATATCAATTTCAAAACTGTATGTTTACTCTAAAACTAAATTGGCCGATGCGCAATAGAAGCTAATCAAATTCGAAGCCCAGCTGTAGTGTCTCGGGAGATCAATTAAATGAAATCCGATACCTTCCTAGAAAGCCAATGCAAGTTAGTTTCTTCGGTGTATTTTACCTTTTGTTATTGGTTTAATTCGTTAAGTAATATACTCTCTAATGTATCATTAAAGAGGTAGATAGAAGACCTTTAAAGAACTATATGTCTTATGAAGTGGTTTATTTTTCTATATTTTAAACTAGACTTCTGCTCGTGGCTTCGCACGCGTGAATTTTTTTTTCCGGGATAAAAATATTTTCCCGGGAAAAAGTAGCCTATGTGTTAATCCAGGACATGATCTACCCGGATGGCAAATTTCATCGAAATCCGTTCATTAGTTTTTGAGTTTATTCGTTACAAACATTCTTACATACAAAACTTTCCTCATTATAATATTAGTATAGATATCGTCTAATTAGATCTACATTATGGCTATAAGATATTATTGGGAGCAAAGGAGATGTCCGCTTTTTGTCTGGGTGCTGGGCCTCAAAATTCAACCAGGTTCAAACTTTATGGAAATCAAAGGGCCGAAAATTTGGATCTTGAACCTATTAAAATGAAAAATTTAGACCCCTCCATTTATAACTAACTTTTATAAAAATGTTCATATTAAGTGTAGTTTTCAAGGAAAATAAAATTACATAAATCTCAACATCGGAGGACTTTAAAATTATACAATTTATTGCAAAGACCTAGTTTTTGGGAGTACTATCTAAATATATATAAAGTATCTACTATCTTGGTTAGATTTTTAGGCCCGTTTTTGGACATGTCATCTATACTTCTTCTTCTTCAGCCTTTAGAAGTCCACTGCTGAACATAGGCCTCCCCCAAAGATTTCCAGACCAACCTGTCAGAAGCGGCCTGCATCCGGCGGGTTCCTGCGACCTTTACAAGGTCGTCTGTCCACCTTATAGGAGGACGTCCCACGTTGCTATACTTACTAGTATTATAAAGAGGAAATATTTGATTGTTGTTTGTAATGGATAAACTCAAAAACTACTTGCCCGATGTTGAAAATTCTTTCACTAATAGGAAGCTACATTACTCCTGATTGCTATAGGCAACTTTTTATCCCGGGAAAATATTTTTATCCCGCAAAAACTTTTTCACACGTACGGAGCCGCGAGCATACGCTAGTTTTTAATATATAGTCCATGCAGGAGGCATATTTAATACGTGCCAACGTTGCGCGTTTTCAGTTCTCACATAAGATTATGTAAGTATGCAAAATGACAAAGTTCTGACTATATAACGTATATTGTGCTTTTCATATCGTATAAAAACGTCGTCAGCTTGTAAAAACATTTTGTGCATAGTGGTATAGCGGCGACAAAGCTTGTATTAAGAGGCCGTATATAAAATTTCAACTATTTCAGTCAACTTATCATCGTGATTATTCAAAAAATAAACTGGTCTAATTAATTTCTAATACATCATCGGAAAGACTATTTCAACACTAATAAAATAAACGAGCCACATTTTTCATATCTTTCTTTAATTTCAATCTATCCACCAAGTTCCAGCGCCTGTTTCACAAATTTTGTTGTACGGAGACTCAAACATGTTGCCTAAAGTTACCAATATTTTATTAGTGTTGAAATAGTCTTTCCGATGAAGTATTAGAAATTAATTAGACCAGTTTATTTTTTAAATAATCACGATGAAAAGTTGACTGAAATAGTTGAAATTTTAAATACGGCGTCTTAATAAATTAATTGTATGCGTAGAATCATAATCCAAAGATATACATACAAACGTGTGAATCTCCATATTATGTGAATTCCACGTATGGACATTATTAGTGTCCAACACGTGACAAACATATCAGTCGTCATTATTCAATATCGAAGCATGTGAAACATCCATGATTACAAATCACATACACTCAATATTGCGTTTCTACTTATTTAATCGAAATTATGACCGATTTATTCTTCTTCTTCTTCGCTTCGTTCTTGACAGAGCGATCGTGATCACGATGATTTGTTTTTATTTTGTTTTTTTATTGTGTCCAAACGATGATGTAGCTCGCCGCACGATCTCTTCATCTGTCTCTGTGATTATATTAAATAAATCAATATTGCCTTTAAGTTGTATTTATAATTCTGAGATCATGTTTGAATTTTCTGATTATATAACCAAGTACATCTTAAAACCACCCTCGCCGGGTCAAAGACCTCATAATCACGCTCAAGACTACGCAGAATAAACTAAATACACAATCTAAAGTTAAACTTGTTCAAACAAAACCTTTTATGAATTCCGTAAACTTTCCGAAACTGAGGAAGCAGCCGCGCACTTTTCAATTATGAATAAAAGGCCTGGTGCGGTGTTTTTCATCTAAAATTGTTTGTCTCCATCCAATCGATCACAATCATTTATAATTTATCGTTAACGCGCCATCCGTTGTCGGATCTAAGTCGTAGGAACTGCGGAGTAAATTAAGGATCGAATCCAAACAGAACTGAAACTTCCCGGCTAATTTTCGCAAAAGGACTCTGCACTGTCGTTTCTTATATATCATGTAATATCAGAGCTCTATGAGACTTAACATGTATTATCTCAGAATTACGAGCGCAGTGAAATGTAATAGAGAACGTAGATTCAAAGTTATATATGGCAGGGCACAGACTTTACAATAAACTACAAATGCAATAGATGCTTTAGTTGTCGAGCATCAAAATCCCAACGCGGCTTGAAAATTCCCAACAGGGCAGCTGTAAACTGCCGTCGGGAACTGCAAGGTGCGACTACATTAGTCTCTATACCTTCTGAATAGAGTGGCATTATCGCCTACAGGCGTACTACAAAAATCTGCGACGTACGGAACCGTACCTTAACGATGCCCTGCGTTCCCATTTGACACAGTACATAGGGAGGGCTGCCTCCTTCCGAATTTCATGTTTGTCTTTGCATTACCTTAGCTATTATTCATATGGAGTTAAGAGTTTGGTAATTGTAAGTTTCGACCTTTGATGTTATATTTCATGGTGCTAAACGACATTGCATCGATGTATCATGAAACTATACCCGAGGAAGATGTGAAGTGATAATCTTGAAAATTTAATAATCTAAAAATAATATTTTCATTACATTTACTTTTTTTAATTTAGATTTTTATTTGTTTTCAATTAAAAAGCTTCTTGTATAGTTTAATGTCTTAAAACACATATATTAGTTAATAACGTCCATATTTTTTTCATAACATAAAACCTGCATATAAAAACAACTCATGTGTACTCGTCGGATGTTTCTAACAATCTTACTTGAAGCATGTCGTTTACGGGTTCTTGAATCACTCTAATGAGGATTTATACACACTGAGTATAACTACTGACACCAGTAGAGACTAACAATTGAACTCGGAAAATACGTCGTTCGACCCGAGATATTGAAAATCATATTTGAATTTTATAGATTATTTATATCACTAAATATAACTATTAGCTACGTATAAAGTTCGTAATACTAAAGTCAGTACTGTAGTAAACATCAATTTCATATCTCATAAAAATTGTATTAAAAATCTAATCAAACTTTAAATTTATATACGACGGTGCCTCGGCTTCGCCGTGCCCTAGAGCGTTGACCTTCACGGAATAACTAACCTAAACGGTTTTGGTTAGGCTCACTATCATTTCCACTGTAAACAATTAGGGATGTCTTTTAAAAAGCACTGTTGCGTGCAGGTCTCAAGTCCTCATGACCCTCTCCTTGTACCTGTTGCTCATGTCTAGAGAAAGTGATGTTCCAAAACGCGCCGCCGCCCTCTGGGTTGCCAGTGTTTGAAAATTCCGTAAAATTTGGGAGTATCGTTACTATCACAAAATTAGTATGTAGACTTAATAAATCCCTTTTATTTTATTTTTGTGAAGAGATAAAACATGTTAGTAACAAGAAAAAAGCATACAGGTGATGTGAAGTTTTGAATTTGTTCAGATACTTATGTGGCTGACTGTACAGCTTCACCTCTTTAGTAAGCCTCGTCATGCTCTGCTAAGATTAATTATTTATAATGATTTTTATATATCAATGTTTATAACAGTATACAAAGACAACAGCATGGTAAACATTTTTTTTATTCAATCTTTCTATAATTGTTCCAATCTTCATCAATAAATATATTATCAATACGTAGATCCTATTTTCACCACTTGTGGGCGTTATGAAACTATTTATTAAAAAAAAGGAACCCCAACATTTAGTAACATATTCAGTAAATGTTTTGTCCACAACACATACCTAGGGCTATTCACAAGCAACGGGGGATTAACCTCAATCCCTGAATAGTTTCTCCACTCAGCCCATTGTGTAGAGCATACACATAATCTCAAACATTCACCTGTACAGTTAATGACACGCAATTACGACAAATCTCTGTTCTGTGTATTAGCGGTGACCCGAGAGCGGCGATTACACGGGTGGATACGTTTGAAACTAGTTACGTGGAGCCGAGTATCTCAGAATGGGGTAAGGTTGGCGCAAAGCTGGCAACATCGAGGC
Organism: Sphinx pinastri; assembly: GCA_947568825.1. Lineage (NCBI taxonomy): Eukaryota > Metazoa > Arthropoda > Insecta > Lepidoptera > Sphingidae > Sphinx > Sphinx pinastri. The sequence goes on from OX387623.1 coordinate 5,313,377, forward strand.
CCCGGGCGGCGGCAGTGTGCGCGAGCTCTCGGCCGCGCCGACCGCTCCTCGGCAGTGATCACCGCTCACGACAGCTATCACACCCCTTAATTAGTCATACGTGTTTGTAAAGTCTGTGGTCTAGCCAACCTTCCATAGTGGTAGATAATCACTGGTGTTACCTTGTGTGTGTTCGTTTTTCAATTTTATAATCCGAAAAAAATATTTTTATTGATATTTTCATGTGTCATTAGCACTATTGGTTTATCGTGGTTAATTAATAAATATTAAGCAGGTGTTCGCTAATTCAACAATAATTGACATGTAATTTTATATACAAAATTATAACAAAGAAATACAATATTATCTGCAACGGGTAAATTTCGAACGTAATGCATAAAAGAAGAGTCGCAATGTTCAATCAGCGTTATAATGAATAAAGTTTCTCCGCCTGTCGAAGTTGCTAGACTCATACGACCCGTCATAAGATAATCATGGCTTTGCGGGCTTGAAAATTTAAATTATAGCGCAATCTCGCCGAGATAGCATCACCCTGGGGAAGGTTTTGCACATAACACTGCGTAAACGCTATACTCAAATTCTACGTGCTGAATATAAATCCCTTATTTCAAAATTTCCAAACAATTTTGGCAAATTTATTCCTTTCGACCGCCTATAGGATGCAGCACAAAGAAGCTTTATTCTAAAGTCCGCATTTACCTCATTCCCTTGTAATTAAAATGCTATCAGAGTATAATTAGATTTATGATACTCCCGTGAGCACATCTTGTGTTCTTTTTGCGAAAGTGATTCACTTTTAATTACATCTACTATGTACCGTGATGTACACGTAGAAAATTGGAAAATGGCATACTGGCGCCCAACGTGGTGTTAATATGTTCATACCTTTATTTAGGTTTTTGTACTTTAAAAGATTATTTTTATAGTAGCTAATAGTTTTAACAAGTTTTATGGCTCTAAGAACGAATATGTCATAAAAGATCTTTTGTAGCTCACTTTATCACTGCCCATCTTGTAGTTAATTCAATATGAACTCATACATTACACGTAATAAACTTAATATTGACATCGATGAATACGATCCCCATATCATTTTACGACTTTGTATTACCGTAATTGATGTCTCAAAATATTTGTATTCTTTTTTATATGAAAATGTTTGGTATAAAGATAACTAAAGTAAATGAAATGATTAAAACCTCAACCATTTGCAAATCTTTGAAAACAAAGTAGGACATAATTTTTTTCCAATCGATTAGAAAACGATATAAGTCATTAAAGTTGGTTTGCGAGGCGTAAACAAACACCCACTTATCGTAGTAACCTGTAGTAGTAGGTTTGGCGCCCACCCAGTGAGTTTACCGTCTGCGGCTCCGGCCCTGCGAATAATCGCCTGAGTGGCTCGTTAATTAAAATGTTCATTCAATATGGGTTATTTATTAATTTTCAGATTGTAGACACGTATTTTATGTATATAACTAGAGATAGCGTATCATAAAGCTTACTATTTAGTTACATAATCATGTTCTCGTACCTAATTCTTAAATTCAATAAAACTTTAGCTTTGGTGATTTATGGCCGTTTTATGTCAGCATAGTTTGTATAGGGTATCAGTCTTCGGAATGAAAGCTTTTCTGAGCTCATATGGTGCTACATTTCTAAGCTATTATAGCCTTTTGAAAATCTATAGGCCACCAATTAGACCAACGAGGTGAATTATAAGTTTAACCACCTTTTTTTACGCGGAGAAAAACACGTTATCGCTACCACTGGGGGGTGAGTAGAACGGTTATGTTGGTTTCACCGCTCTTACGGCCCAATGTCGACACTCGGGAATACGGTTTCATCCGAGCGAGTATTGTACAGAGTCCCTAATCCTATGTACACCCTACACCGGCATACCAACCAAAACCCGCGATGGCCTTCTTCGGCACATCCGGGACGGCCCCGCATTGTCATCCGCTTCAGACTCGCTTAATTAGTATAGTCGAGGGAGCAGCCCCCCGCTGCTCGCCTCTCTAAGCCCCATTTAGTCGCCTCTTACGACAGGCAGGGGATACCGTGGCGGAATTCTCTAGATGCCCTTGAACCAAAGGGCATGAAGCGCCGGTCAGTCATCCACCCGGCACCTCCTACGTCTCCTCTTTCCGCGAGATGACACACTCGCAGAAGGAGGCTATTGCTCACCATGGCCTCCAGCCGCCGACCCTGGCGGATACCACGGCTGGCAGCGAGAGGTCTCCTCCGACGACTGCTCTAAGAGCGCTGCGTTGTAGATCCCAGGCTAGACGCTCCTCTAGCGTGTGTTAGATCGTGTCCTCGCAGCCGTTGCCACAATGATGGCACACGGCGGTCTCCTCTTTTCCAATCCGACACAAAACGAGCCGAAACAACCGTGCCCCGTTAGCACCTGTGTCAGATGGAATGTCGGCGCACCGTGGCGCCTGTCAAGTCAGCTTACGAAGACTAATCGCACTGCCGTGACAGTCCTCAAGCCCACACTCGGGTCTCCAGCCTGGTATGCCACTACTCCACGGCAGCATAAACTTAACCCTTAAAGTTTACATGAAGGGAAAAAATAATTGGAATTTTTGCAATCACCTTTTTCCCAATTTATACAGAAAAATAAATAATATACAATTTCTTGAGTTCAGCGAAATGTAATCAACGAAATGCTTCAAATATATAAACACAATAGTAAAGCATTGTAGTACGCGAGTAGTGAGGCGCCCACGCAGGGCGTCCACTGTCTGTGACCCGGGGCGCCAGGCAGTCTCGCTCGTTCCTTAATTGGAAACATTATTATTGTACCTAAAGTTAGAGCTCACAGCGGGTTGGTGAAAGCGAGGTTTGCTTTTCGAAGTTAGATAATATTTAATTATTTTTGGGTAAATTATATTGAACGTTAAGCATGTTTATGATGAGAGTAAATATTTTCTGTCGTTAGTAAATATTTTATCCCCGATTTTAAAGCGAAACTGGAGATTGTTAAGGTTATTCATAGACAATGATCGTTTTTAATGAAGGGTTGCGTGATTATCTCGTCCATTTAGTTGCATATTGTTGTTGTCCATGTTGTAAGGGCTACCCTTTATTTAAGCAAAGAATTGCATGCTAAAACTTTGCTATCCGACAATCTTTTCGTTACTACAAGGAATTAAATTATCATAGGTTAGCACGTACCGCCAAAGCGTGCTCAAATAACACCGGTTCTAACTTAATAATAAGTATTTAGTAATTATTACAATTATAGAAAATAAAACCAAATAATATTTGCAAAACATTCACAAAGTACAACAGTGATTAAAGTGTTATAACGAGTGATGTGTAAACTGTAAATATGAGTGGATTGGGGCCACCTGGTGTTTGGGCGGCGCAGAAACGGCTGGAGTCGTGGGCTAGAGCCGCCAGGGAGCGGACCTCAAGTGCCAGCAGCGGCCAGAGCCATAACTCTACTGACAGCTTCGGAGATGACAAGTCTCACGGCAGTCCTAGCGTATGTTCTACTATAACTGTTTTACTTTCCGAATATTTCAGAGTCCATGGGCCTAGAATGTAACAAAAAGACGCAATGCGTAAGACGATGTTGTTTAATTTTGATGTTTGTGATTGATCGAGAAACCAATACGTCAGTCACGCGAGTTTCGTTTTATTGGGATTGGTTGAGAGCAACCAATCCCAATAAAACGAAACGGAGTCGTGTCGTGTTTTTTGTCACATTCTAAGCTCACAGTCAATTATTTAAACACCTTTAGATAAGATGACTAGCGGATAATTCAAATTCCAAATCATTGCCTGTCACAATATATAAACGTGTATGCTAGCGGATATATAACCAGTCAATATAGGAGTTCTCTAAAAAGCCCCATGCTGACTTAGTGTGAAGCTTTCTCGAAACGCTAAATTGCTAACTTGCAACCACATACCTACAAAAATCAGCCCTGCTTCCAACTCTTAGTCGGTTCCAGAGAGGTGTAATTGGCTTATTACTCCAAACCCTGTAAATCTAAGAACGTGGAAGAAAATACATTAAAACTAACAGAAGTTCCAAATGCCTCAATAAAATTTTACAAACGACGTCATTAAAGAGATTAATACGGTTGATAATACTATCTTGAGTTTTAACTACTTATTGAACGCAGTTTCTGGCAATCACTTTAAAAGCAAACACGCTGTAAACGTGTTATTCCTTTTATCTACGCATTTTTTTTTTAGATAAACGGTGAAGGAAAACATCGTGAGGAAACCTATATACCTCAGATTTCTCCATAAAGAATTTCAAGAGTATGTGAAGTCAGCTAACCCGCACTAGGCCAGCGTGGTGGACTATGGCTTAACCCCTCTCAGTAGTAAAGGAGGCCCGTGCTCAGCCGTGGGCAGTATATAAATTAGAGCTGGTTGCATTGCATTGCAAATTTTAGATACATTTTCTATTTTTTTTAATTTACTATAATAATACTCACAAAAACAATCATCTGTATCTTCAGTGATATTTGGAAACCGGTTTTTCTCGGTTTCCATAAGAGTAAAGTTTATCTGTAAGGAAGTTTTGTGTATAATTTATGTATGCTTTGCTTATATTAGTAAAACTCTTACTATATAAACATATTTTTAATGTTTAATTTTTGTGTGGATTTATGAGTTACGTTATAAATCCTTGCTAATACTTCTGCTTCTTCTTTTTTTAAAAATGGCTCCACCGTTTCGTCGGTGACTTTGCCCTTGCTAATTAATATAAATCAACATTATATTAACATTATTTGCTTTTAGGCCATATTTACTGACTTGAAATTTCAAATTGCTTGATCAATGCTCAAATTTATAGACGGAATATTATTTTAAATTCTGTGTTAACACTACTAGAAGTTTGCGCTACATAATATTAGGTTGTAAATTATTCAATCTTTTATTTTTAATAAATTTCAGTTCAGTAACTTGTAATAAAAAATCGCAAACCGTTATTCAAGCCGCAATAAACGTCATAATCGAATAAATCCAAGCCGGAGCGGCTTACAATCTTTCTAATTTCCTACATAAAGAGTCATATAGGTAGGTACCTTCAATGCGCTTTACCGACACATAACAGGATATTGAAAATTTTATCTCGCCGTTAACATTTTAATAAAGACGTAAAATATGCTTTTAGAGTACGAGTACTGGACTGGAAGAGTATTCCACCAGCGTTCATCGTCGTAACAATAACTGCACTCTAAGAAGGGTTATGTCTTGTTTTGATCTTTTATATGGGTCTGATGGTTATGACCCTTTTAACTGTCTGGATGTTATTGGTTGTTTAGCTCTTTATGAAAATGCGAGGAAATGTTTATGGTAATGTGGTTTTTGAAGACTGAGTGCCAAATGAAAAAGTGGTATGGCTATTGCAGTAAGATGCTAAATTAAACCGAAAAAGGTGTAAATCTCGTATAATATAGACATATACAAACTTCAATAATTATCTTCGTTAGTTTAGAGTTTAAGTAACAAAAAAAACAAGATTATTTGGGCACGGTAACGTGACCCAACTGCACTTTTTTTATGTTTTTTTTTCGCTGAAAAAGTTTCTTTATTTCTATCGCCCAGCCTTCTTGGCGGGCGATTGGGCGGTTACGTTGAGTTCACCGTGCCTTACGAACCGACGTTGAATCGCTATGAGAGATGGCAAACATCGGGCGACCGCCGCGCCGGGCCGAGTCCCTAGCGCTATATACACCCTACGCACGGCATACCAACTAAAACTCCTCGGTGACCATTCGGCACATTAGGGACGGCTGCGAGCTGCCTTTGACTTATGTCTAAGTTGTCGTCCGCAACCGGCCCTGCGCGGTGCCGCTTAGTGTGGCCCGTCTTCTGTTGTGGAGTGGGCTCAGAAACCCCGCGCAGTGAAGGATGCCCTCGGTGTCAAGCTCGTGCCCGGTCGGTGCCCGCGACCCCCGGTGGCCCCTATTAGTCGACTTTTAAGGCGGGACCCCACTGCATCTGAGGGTAAGCGGAGTGAGGTCCAGATAGAGAAATATAGACAAATAGATACGCAACTTACTATTACAATTCCTAATTACCAAGAGCGTTGAGCCAACATACCAGGGCGTCATAACAAAGACAAAGTAAATTGCGAGAAATATAAAAAAAACCGGACAAATGCGAGTTGGACTCGCGTACCGAAGCATCCAACAAACTTGTAGGTAAGGTATCTAAGTATATCAGTTAAATAGTTTGCCAAACTTAATTAATAAATTAATCAGATTTAAAAAGTTTGTACATTTGCTTTTTTTTATTATTGAAGTACATAATTACGGTATGCAGATTTTTTCCTTTACATGTGCTGTAAGACCTTGCTTCTTGCCAAATTTCATGATTCTAGGTCAACTGGAAGTACCCTATAGTTTTGATTCCCTTGCGAAATCGGAAAATATGCGACATAAACGGTCATATCTTTTGATCACGCTGACTTACAAGTTTGATTTTTTCACAGCTGAAAGAGACCGTGGAGCCGAGTATTTGGTATATCAACTTGGTATCTCTACGTTTTCCTGAGAAAAAGGGTATTGTCAGACCGACTGACAGACTAACAACAAAGTGATCCTATAAGGGTTCCTTTTTTTTCCTTTTGTGGTCCGGAACCCTAAAAACAACACACTTTTCAGAGACCTAAGGCTGTAACAAAATTTAAACCTCTCCACATAGTACCGGTATAATAAAAATAGAAGGAATAGAACTGGGTCGACCAAATTAGCAAATTGTAATATAATGCAAGAAATAGATATGGATAGAGTGAGATAAGCACTAAGCAGATTCTATCCGAATATGCAAATGTATGAAGATAGAAATGTTGGAAAATTTTTGCTATTAACATTACAAAATTCGATTATACGATTTTAATGATGAGAGGAACAATAATGGAATAAAGGCTTATTCCAATTTTATTAGTTTTCTTAGAAACGAAATGATAAACAAAAGTTAATCTTCTTTATTAAAATCAAAGAAAGGTACAATAAATAATTATCAGAGGTTCTCAAAGTAGGCGGAGCCTGTGTCTTGAGAAACCATGAAATTATAACTTAACGTTTTTATTTTATATTGTTACCTGTCCTTAGTTCTTATGGTAGGTACAGCTAATTTTAAGGACAGTAGTCTTAAAAGCATTGCCAAACAAAATTACAACAGTTAACAACAAAACTATACAGAATTGAATGCTGATTTCAAATCAAATCAAATCAAAGTTTATTGCACTCCACAATTATTCTATACATAAAGATGTTACAATTAAATAGACACGTGATATAATCGTGGACTCTGTCGGGCACGGCAAAATTTCAAGAGAGGGAGAAACTTTATTATTAAGAATTTATATACATGTAGATATTGCTTTATTAACTTATAATTAATATTAAATATAAATGTGAGTGTGTGTGTGTGAGTGCGCTTTAGGTCACCTACTTTACGCCGCGACAGCATACGAAAGCTGTAACTGTTTGGAATGTTAATTAATTGAACAATACAATCGTGTTATGTATTGGTCCCATTATAGATTATTTGTTCGTTTGTGAGATTGGAAAAATAGTAAATTGATATTGTCTTCACCATCTCAGAGATTAATTATTTCTCTTTTGTTGTGTGAAACGAAGTCTCGTTCGTGTTAAATGCTACATTTACTGGGGTAGACGGCTGCAATGTTAAATTACAAACGAAATAAGTATTTTGTTACAGCGATTTTTTATTATAAAGTTAGAAATATTTTCAATTATCCAACCTTGGTCAAAGTTAATTCTTGTATTTTGACGTTCTAAAATATATCCAAAACGGAGGAAGGTTGTTATCCTCCCTTGGGTACAAACACGGACCCTAATTTTCAATATAATAAGCCCAGAGTCTCACCATTCATAATCTCAAATTGCTTCCTTTATCTGGAATTCAACTGAATATTATGTTGATTGGCAGCATCCATTTTGGTATCGGGTATTTTACAACATTTCATTTAATACTGTAACGAAATGTTCAGTATTAAACGAAATACGGAACATTTTTCAGTATTTCGAAGCAATTGGTTGGGAGTTTGGTTAGTTGGGAGTGGAACGGACTGTCGAGACGAATGTCCGCAGGTTCAAAACACAAGGGCACACACCTCTGACTTTTCTAAAAAAGTTATGTGTGTTTTCTTTGGGATTATCGCTCGCTTTAACGGTGAAGGAAAACATCGTGAGGAAACCTGCATACCTGAGAAGTTCTCTGAATTTCAAAGGTATGTGAAGTCCGCCAACCCGCACTAGGCCAGCGTGGTGGACTAAGGCTTTAACCCTCGCAGTTGTAGAGGATCTGAGGAGGCCCGTGCTCAGCAGTGGGCAGTTTATAATAATACAGGGCTGGTATGGTATGGTATACGTAATCACGAGCTCAAATTTCGATTAACAATCTACAATATTAGGTTTCATTTATATTTCCTTACACTAGTGCAGATCGTACCTATAGTTAAATTCCACGTACAATTCTTTATACACAATTATATTAAGTTTTCCGCGTATACTACAAAATACGAAAGAAAATACTAAACGCACTTTAAAAATATTATCCGTGCAAAAAGAAATACAAAACTTTAATTCCTAAAAAAAACAGCGTTGCAAGAATTACCTTTATATATTTTTATTCATACACTGTGCCTTTTTAACAGGAAATGCTGATACCCAAAGAGCAATGCCGCGTTCAGCCATTAAGCGAAGGTAGGGTTGCCACGTCCCTGCCTCACGCAAGACTCGCCCGCACGCCTTCCATCTCGTCGCAAAGCAGCTTGGACAGCGGGACTTCCAGGGCTACCGTGAGTCTTTACTTTTTTAATTTATCGACGTTCTAATTTCAAACGTCAATGTTGTCAATGCAACTTGGTACGTATACTCAGAATTTCTGTACTCCAGAGGTATAATATAACTAGATTTTTAATTATTGAATTTATGTTTTTTTTATAATAGCGTGTTCATGTATAAAATAGGAATAATTTGATTGTGACCCGTATAAAAGTTATTTTCCTTAAAAATATTAAGATATGACGTTAACGATTCTTGCATTAAATAATACAAAATCATATATGCCAAATTACATTTGGCATAATTTCTTTGGACATTTTATTTGTAATCAAAAACAATTTCGGGTACTTTATTATTTGCGTAGGTGAATATAGGTATGAACATATTTCACTCGCAGAAAGCTTAATTGGCTTCTCTATGTAACTGAAAACACTGAAATTAAATATTAATTTAAAACATTGATGTATTAAAAAACCCATTTACAACAATTTTTGCGCTACGTTTTATTATAATTTTGTTTTTTAGATAAAGGATTTTAAGATTTTGGTTTTCAGAGTCCGACAAATTCAGAGAATGTAGTAGGTGTGCAGAATGCGTATGGGATCAATATAGCAACTATAGCTTAACTGGTAATTTCATATGAACCTATAGCCACTTAAAATATCATCTTAATTGAAAAGTTGATTTCAAAATTTTGCGAGGATTTGTTTTTGCATATAAATGACAGCATGCCGCTCGCCTAATAGTAAGCGATACGGCAGTCCATATACAGAATGCCGCACAGAACTCTGAGTTACAAAATACTGCGTGGCACTCCACTGCGCTCGTCACACTGAGGGCGGAATTAATCAATCCATTTCACATTTGAGTAAAATCTCAAGTAGACATTTAATTTATTGAACTATTGAATAAACCAACCTTCAGCTGCCATTTAAGAGCTTGCTCTCAGCTGAGTAAGCGCTGTTACATAAATAAAACTTATATCTCAAAATCCGTCATATATTGTAACTTAAGATGTCATTTGAGATGATGTTAATATGAGTTTATTAAATAGCGAATATCTTAAGATGCTGACCTTAGTTTGACAGCGTCTCAATTGATATCGCACTTCAGAGCGAAATTGAGTTGCATTATATAGACTAAAATGTTAAGTTTCATAATTCCCAGTAATTACGCTAGCTACCCTTTAAACCGAAACACAACAGTGCTTGCACACTGCTGCTTGGCTATAGACATAGGGTGGTATTAATAAATCAATCTCAAATTTGAGTTACATCTCAAGTAGACATAATGTACTGAACTATTAATACTTGAGATGTAACTGAAACTTGAGATTGATTTATTAATACCGCCCATAGATATTGCAGTGGTACCTACTACCTACCCAGACGGCCCCTCGTAGAGACCTACCACCAGAATTGAATAAACACCTTTTTTGGAAGTCTGATATAAATCGTTTAGTTTAATTCATAAACTATCCCCATTGAATGTATTTGTAATCGTGATACATAACATAATCTAAAATAAATCCATCGTTCATTTAAGTGTTAATGGATTTCATTTGTCACTAAAATGCTATCATGAATATTGTACTTGATGTCAACTGCCAACCACTTCGTGCCTATGTAGTACCTATGTACTAAGGTACAACTTATATACCTACTAAATTCACAATACAATACACGGCGGAACAAACAGAATTATTAATAAGCTTTCCAAATGCCAAAGTATTAAACTCAACCATTTGGATATCCTCATTGCGTATGCAGTTTTCAAACTTCGAGATTACAAGTAAAATGTTCTGAAATCAGCTATTGTGGCCACAAAGTCCCTCATTCAATGTAAACCCTGCCTTTGTAACGAATTGTGAACCTTCTATAAAATACATTTTGTATATAATTAATGTTTAAGTAATTCAAGACCTTTATACAAAAGTTTGTTATATCTCGTTATTCTTCGTTATTTCAGACGACATTATAACAAATTAGGTACATAATGATTCCTTATGTTTACGCGAATGTTAGACATTGAAATTAAACTATTATAACAAACAAAAAGACATATAGGGACCCGCGTAAAAGAACATATAGCTGATGTTAAACACCGACGCTCTACGAAGTCTGCAGTAGCTGAACACTCAGAAGAAGGCTCCAACCATTACCTTAGATTCGACAAGCCACAAATCCTTGCCAAAGAACACCGATTCCTGCCTAGGATGATTCGCGAGGCAATTGAAATCAAAAAACATCCTAATTTCAATAGAAAAGATGGTTGGAAACTTGCACAAGCCTGGGACCCGGTAATACATTTGATTAAATCGGGCCCCAAAAGACCTGCTGCCAGACCTCAAGACATTGTGAGCTCTTTCTGCGTAGACCGGACCGCAAACTTGACCGAATTGAAAACTGACGTGTCAAATGTACCAAATTCAACTTCAGAATTGCTTTAAGCGATGTGAAGTTCGTGTAATAGTTTTTGGTCACGAACTATGACTGGTAAATATAAAATTGAATTTCACTGGGATAGGCAATTACCTATGACACCTGCAGGCCTTTCGTCGTCAGTGTTAGGTGAAATACAAATGATAGGCAAAGCAAATTTAGACCATCTAGGAAGGACACGCTATATGCGTATTAAAACGAACAAAAAATTCTGTCGCTTTCTTTCAAAATTAGACATAAAATTCCAAGCTTAAAATATTTTCTTACATCTAATGTAGGTACAATCTTAGAACAATACATCAGGTGGCAAGAGAAAACAGGTGGTCTAAAATGGCCTGGAATTCTTTATATTGGAGATTTGTATAACGATGGTAGCCCTAAGCTTATAAGACCCGACACAAGATATCTACTTGTCTAATTCTATTCGTCTCATTTTTTTTTCTTGCATTGGATGACGAGACGAGCATACCGTCCGCCTTCGTAAGCAATACGACCACCCATAAACAGTAGCAACACCATTCAGCAGTCAGCACCTTGAGTTACAGAGTACTGTGTGGCATTCCACTACGCTCGTCATGAGACATAAGATGTTAAGTCTCATATGTCCAGCAGTTACACTGGCTACAATGTCCTTCAAACCGAAACACAACAGTGCATGCACACTGCTGCTTGGCGGTAGAAATAGACATTGCGAATGGGGTGATTTTCTTTTTTTACCCACCCAGACGGACTCATACATATGAGAGGCCTACCACCAGTAAAACCAGTGTAAGTGGGGGGAAGTGCACTGCACAGTAATAACTGTCATGCATATTTATGTATAAAAGGAGTATTATTCCAACAGAGGTTATAAATGACGTAAATTTTTTTGACAATTGTGAACATGAGCTTCGTTACTATCCGTACAAGGGCGTTGCCAAGGGACAGCAGGGAGGGGCGGCTCCCCCCTAGAGATTCTAAAAAGTTGCCAAATGCCAATTATTTATAAGGTTTATTTATTGTACAGTCAAGAACTCGTGAAGCTTTAGAGGTTGGACTCTTTACCGTTATTATTACAATCGTTGTAGATGTAAGGCTCGTACTACAAGTGCAAAGCTTCTAGTGCTCTCCACTTTACCTACAATTCATACTTTCTCATTCTCCATATCAACTTGGCCGTGTATCCGTCCCTGGATAAAAAAGCTCTCTCCCAACCAAAACACTTTCCATATCATTTTCATTTAAAAGCTTTTATGTATTATTATTCAACGATCTTATTACATCTTTACAATGGCTTCTTATATCTCTTGTTAATTCAGTAAGAAACTGAGGGCAGACTCCGCGTTAATTTCAAATTTGTCATTTCCTTGACAAATAACTTTGGAGGATATTACGAACTTTCACAGCTTAATATAAAATTTATTCTGTATAGAAATTCTATATTAGTTAGTTCAATTAATGTGAGTTCCACTTTACAATAACTATGTAATAAACAAATTAGAGTAGGTAGGTATATTTGCCGTCAATGTGAGAAGTCGATAACTATGGTGAATAAAAAGCAATCCACGGCAGAGTGTGGACATGACACCCGTCATTGCAATAAAAAGGTATATTATACCTGGTGACAATACCTTGGTACCAATCCACAGGATCTATCAGAAGTATCTCTAGGATGAGAAAAGAAAAACCACTGTCAAAACCTGACACCTATGGAATCCCACAAGCACAATGATTGTGTTACCATAGGGGTTAAATTGATAAAAATATGTAAACCGCAATACAGCGCTGAGAACTTGCAATTTCAAAAGCAATTTAGGTTCACTCACCATCCCTCAGGATCATGCTGTGCATCGAAAAAAGCACTCTCAACATTGCTAGTCAATATACATGCGAAAACTGTTTAGGCACTCAATACAACGCTCGCCCAACTGACAACTGGGTCAGAAAACATAAGTTGCAGCCATCCCACTTCTTCCGTGGCTAAGACGTTATTCGCTAGCGGATTTTCCAGAAAAACCTGATTGAATTATACGATAAGTTATAAGGAAGCATGCAAATTTTCCAACAAAAAAAAACCTTTCTTATATCAACAAGAGGATTCTGTAGTTAAAGAGATGTTAGCATTAGTTATTTATTGTATTTCGGTATAGAAGATTTATAACCCTAAATATGAATACACCACATACATAAACCATCATGCATAAACCCAAGCAGCAACCTATATATATATAAGCACCTTATGTTTTGAATTAGAGTCACCGCGGTTCGTCGCCCGCCATTAGAACCTTCGCACCTGACGGCCGCACTCTCGAAGCGGGCGGGCCTGGGGTACCCCGGTCCCCATCTCCACTCCGTGCTGCATCGTTGGACGTCCGTGCCGCCCCACTGGCGCACGGTTCGTTAGCCTCGCTCGCCGACTCACCTACCCCTTCGAGTCCGAGGCATTTGCCGCCTAGATGTCTGTCGCCATTGCTGATGCCGCCTAGGTAAGTAAATTTACTAATGCAGTTGTAAAAAAAAAATTACAAGCATGTTACTCAGCTGATAGGATTCACCAAGAGTACCAATACCTTTAGAGTGAATAATAATTTCAATTTGTACTACAGAAATCCAAAAATCCAATATACCTACCCGAATACGATGTCAGCTAGCTCTGCAGTTTATCCAATATATCACGTAGACACTTAAAAGTTAAAATTCCATGGTATTCTACAATAAGCCTTTGTTCCTTAATACTTGTTTCAAACTCGATGTAATTAAGCTGGACGTTTTCTTCTGTGATGTAGAGGCGTCTAATAGCATACTAAGTACGCCACACCTCGCTGGCATGTAGTATTTATGTCACTGAACAGCAATATATCTCTTCCTGTCTCGAGACCTCCTCCTTACTTTTCTTTATAGTTTTATATGTATTAGGTTCTTATACTGAATATCGTATTATATAGCGCTAAGTATGAACTTATGGTTTTAACATCACGAAGAAAATTTGGCAGGAGGGTTTGTAGGTACTTACAAGTCTACTGCCTACTCTACATAGTCAGACTGCTCATTTGGAATGTAGACAGTCTTTTTCTAATAGAGACGTAAGTAAATTGTGTACAATTATTTTTAATGTGTTTCAATAAAAATACACGATACCATAATATATTTTTAAGTTTTTTAGACGGGTAATATAAAAGGAAAAAAAGTTTTGTGTTTCATAAATTACTTTAAAGCTAGACCCAATCTCTAGTTGGGATGGGAAGGGGGTAATTGCCCCAAGCGCGCGGCAACATTAGAGACGACAAACACAGTATAATGTATTCGGTTGCCGGCTCGGTCTACGGGGACTAGAGAGTGCTGACTCTACCATTATTTTACACTTTATTTTAAACTCGTTCAAGCGCCTTGGGACTCGTGTATTTTATAAGCACTGCATTTGAGTTGTAGTGTAGGTATACTCAGTTAATATTTCAGTTATTTAATATTACTATGTTTTTTTTTATACTGAATGACTGCCTCAATGGCGTAGTTATATTACGGTATGTCTGCATTGTCGAGGTCTGAAGTTCGATCCCCGGGTCGGGCAAAGTGATATTGGGTTTTTCTACTCAGTATCAGCCCGGAGTCTGAAATTTGTGCCCGATATGGCGATAGGTTCGCCCCCTATCACATCATAGGACGGAATATGCATGGCGAAAAGTGGGTGCACTAGTTGCGCCTCTGCCTACCCGTTCGGCGATAAAAGGCGTGAGTGTATATGTAGGTATGAATGACGTGACGATCCTCTTAACTGATAGTAAGCTACACGATCGATAATCAAAAACACTATCCAGAACATTGAATAACAAAGCACTGCAATGCACTGTACTGCACTCGTCACCGTTAGACTTAGGTAAGATGTCGCATAATATCCTGTAATTACATTGGCTAGAATGACCTTCGACCTTTAAACCTCATCACAATACTTCAAACTGATCCTTGTCGATAGAAATAGCTTAGGTCCAATTATATCTATTCAATATTGCAGTGTTAACCACGCAGCCTGGCGTACCTCGCATACAAGAGACCTACCTAGTAATCTCTCAAGGCTAAAATATGAAATACCAATTGTTGCGCAATATCAGGGTTGCAAAATGAAACTTAATATCAATATAAACTCCGCGTAGTAAAATAAAATTTTCAACCTACATGCATGTTGGGCCACACAAATCTATTATCGTATGTCAAACTAGGTCACCGTCGATCGCCCAGTATTCTGGTAATGAAAGCCCGAATTTGAATATATGATCCCGAAAAACAAACGCTACGTTAGTAGTTATACCTACCTATTAGATATTGGTTTTTATGTCCCTTGGCAATCACAATTGTGTATTTTAATTTGCCAAATTAATTAGTAATTACTATTAGTAGCTGTGCTATGCAGTATCCCCCCTAAAAGTGCCGTCTGGGGCTGAGTCCCCCCCGCCCCAACCACGCTACGCCACTGCTGCTATGGCCACAATCTTGGAACTATCGGCCAATTTCCAGAGGGTTCTATTGCCTTTTTGGTAAAAAGATGTAGTTATTGTTCACAAAAGGTGCATTTTTTCATTAGTTAAACAGTTATGTGATTAATGCTGGATTTTGGTTCAACAGCTCGTGAAAGGCCTGTGGGCAGCGGGGGAGGTAACAAATTGATGATAATGACATTTTTCTTAAGACTTTCAGGTTTTAATAGAAACTTCGAAATTATTACTTCACACATTTAGCGATTGCATAAAATATCATCAAATACATTAAGCTTTATGTCGTGGGTTCACACTGGCACAGAAGGGTCTAATAAAACACAAAGTGGGGTCACGTGTGAATCAATCTGAAGTGGGCCTGCGTGTCGCTCGAGCTCTATCGTATTCGACGCAAATAGTGACAAATTCAATTTTCGACGCTCGCTGTGATACTCTTCGCCTTTTTTAAAGGCTGCGCGCTAGCCGAATGAACTTTTAATGGAGAAAAATTTAAATTGGTAGAGTCTGTCGGTGATTGTAAAATACTTATAGTAGATCAAACTTCTAGAGATTTAATAATTATAAAATAGGTGTATAATAAAAAATATAAACAAGTAATGCGTATTTAGCTACTTTACTACTCTAAAATGCCAGTTTACTATTAATTATATTTACACATTAATAAACGTATACAATTTAATACAGTTACTTTTTTTAGCCTATACTCGTCGTTACAGTATTCCAATAACATAAAGCTTAGCATAAAGACGTATGAAAATCCTAAAATTACAAATTTATTTCACAGGCGAATAGATCGGAGCAATTCTCTTGTAGAGAGCAGCAGTGGTGTTGGGCCGTTGAGTCCAGGAGCTGGAGCCGCCATCAGTTCTCTCGGAGCTCTCCAACCTGATCTATACACCAAACGAGAAGCACCCCTGGTCATTGAGCTTGAAGGCGCTGGACCTTCGCTTGGCAGGATCCATTTGCGCTTGAAATATGACTTTGACCGGTCTGATTTAGAGGTCCATCTTATTGAAGGTAACTTATATGTTTTAAAAAGTTTGAACATCTTTTAAAACTGTCGTTCATCATTGTAAAATGACTTCACGATCTCAATCGTCTGCATCCAAAGACATTCATTTGTCTGCATCGTTGGAATTAAATTGCTAGCATCAAGGAAATATTTTAGTAACCTAAAATAATTGTGTAGGTAAGGTAGAATGATTTAGGAACAAAATAATTTAAATTCTGTAATTTCTGTGAAGTTTCTACAAAATAAACCCATCTTTCAATTGACTCAACTTACATTAAAAGAACATTTAAAAAAATGTTTCCTGGACAGAGGGAGAGGACATGTTGCAAACTAGGACAGTTCCGGCTCCCCGAAAACTCGAACGGGTAGCAACTTTAGACTCCATGGCACACAAGTACAGACTGGACTTACCTACATGTAAACAAGTCGCAGAACAGAAATATATTACAATGAAAAGTTTATGTGAAAAGCGTTATTATCCTCGTGGTTGAAATTGGGTGTCCTTGAAATTAACATAAGGTTGATTTCATTTATGATTGCTGTCATTCATTAAAATACAAAAAATACCAACTCCATACCATAGGTAATTTATTCATCTTTGATCCAAAACTTGCATGATGTAACAAGAGTATGATTTCTTTTTAGTTTTTACAAATTTTTAGTAAGTAGGTGTTCCTTCTTTAAGTTTATAATTCTTTTTATACTTCCAGCGCATGATCTCGCTGGATACGAGGCTGGTGGCTTCAACGACCCATACGTTCGGGTCAGTCTTCTGCCCGAAGTCGACACTCGCGTACGACAGACACCCGTACACCGGAATGAGGCCAATCCATTCTTCGATCAGCATTTCAAGTTCCCTGTATCTCACGATGAACTCAGCGACAAGACTCTGTTACTCCAAGTCTTTGATTATGATAGGTAAGTTTGGCAGGCGTGAAATATTAAATAATTTTACTTAATACCTACTATAGGTGTTACATGCCTGGCATTTTACGGTAGGCAGCGGCTTAGCTGTGCCCCTGGCATTGCTGACGTCCATGGGCATCGGTAACCACTTATTATTAGGTGACCGTTAGCTTGTCTGCCTTCGGAGGCAATAAAAAAACAGTGAAACCCGTATATCTAGGTATATCTAAGTAGGTCACCAGAGGCCTACCTCTTGTAAATCATTCGTCTAGTTACTAATATCTACATAACTTACAGGGCGAGTTGGCACAAGTACTTGGTACTAGGTACCTACTATAAAATTCTCTGAATTTGAAACTGACTTGCCTACCCAACGATACCTACTTACCTTACCTAATACCTTGTTTATTCACTAATTAGGTATATTTATCTGTCTCTTGCTTTTGCAACGTAAAACAGGCAGTCTCAATTCCAATCAATAATATTTTTTAATCAATGCAATGCAACTTGCAAATTCAATTTTCCTTTTGAGCTTCGATGCTCGGTACTGCGAGCCGCTATCGATCCCAACTCACAGGAGTCACAGTGGTGAGTGTAGGTGCGGGGATAGTTTTGTAGGAAGCGTAGGTATAGCACCAATAAATTAAATTTTACAACGACCTGGAAATATGATGCGGTTAGTTCTAGATACCTACATTCTACCAACCTCGTGAAATATACATCGCAAGTCGAGTAAGATCGAATATTACCAAAGTTCTTTGATAAATTCTTCTAATGTTCTGAATTTTTACATAGGTTACCGACATACCTACCTACATAGTAGGTGGATACC
Source organism: Sphinx pinastri (assembly GCA_947568825.1). NCBI lineage: Eukaryota > Metazoa > Arthropoda > Insecta > Lepidoptera > Sphingidae > Sphinx > Sphinx pinastri. The sequence goes on from OX387623.1 coordinate 5,331,826, forward strand.
TATTGGTCAAAAAGTAATAGGCCTCATTTATGTAAACAAAATATTAAAGTATAAGACGTCAATTGTCTGGGTTATACCGACTGTTATCACATCGCCGATTCTCGATCCTATTCCAGATTTTCTCGCAACGAGATAATGGGCTCTGCTAAAGTCCCACTATCTCGCGTGGAAGTAGCTGGTGGTGCGGAAGTTTGGGCCGAATTGTCTCGCGAGCGACGCCCTCCAGAGGAACTGCAAGAACTGCTGCTGTCTCTTTCGTATCTCCCATCTGCTGAGAGATTGACTGTTGTTGTGCTGAAGGCTAGGAATTTGCTGCCCCCGCAAGAAGGCAAAGATGCGTTGGGTGAGTATTTATAAATAAGCGCAATAAATTAAACATTTCGAAGCGTTTATATAGGATGTGGTCTGCGAATGGGGTGGTTTTTCTTTTTTTACCCACCCAGACGGACTCTTACATATGAGAGGCCTACCACCAGTAAAACCAATGTAAGTGGGGGGAATTCCACAGTAATAACTGTGATGCAGATTTATATATAAAGTTGCCAAATGCCAATTATTTATAAGGTTTATTTATTTTACAATCAAGAACTCGTGAAGCTTAACACGTTGGACTCTGTACCGTTATTATTACAATCGCTGTAGATGTAAGGCTCGTACTACAAGTGCAAAGCTTCATGTGCTCTCCACTTTACCTACAATTAAAGCATATCATGTGCATATCATACATAATTCGCATATCATACTTAACATCCTTGGTACCTACTTACCCACTTCATATGCTAAGCAGCTTGTGCATAAAATAACTCTAAATATACATTGTATATGTTTCAGATGTGTACGTGAAGGTGTACTTGCTGGTAAATGGAAAACGCGTGAAAAAGAAGAAAACTAACAGGAAAGAGATCAACAACCCGGTGTGGAACGAGGCTCTCTCCTTCAGCCTGCCGTCGGCTAATCTACAGGAAGCTTCCATAGAGGTAAATTTAAGGTTCCGTACACAAAGGATACTGGAACCGTATTACTAAACTCCATCGTGTGTCTGCCCGACTTTTAAAGGACTCTTGTAACAGGTCTTTTGAACTATCGGATCTACCTTTTGACTTATTTTGTTAAAAGCATTAATAAAGCAGCAACAGTACCTATATTATTTAGACAAACAAGACAACTCGATAAGTAATTGGAAATTATTTAATTATCCATTAGGCCATCTAGGCCAGCGTGGTGGAATAAGACCTAACCCTTCTCAGTAGTAGAGGAGACCCATTCACAGTATTGGGCAGTATATTATAATCCAGAGCTGGTTGCATTGCATTGCATCAATTATAGTGTTAACCTTGACAGTTCATTCATCTTGATTATTGTGTTATCCAGTACAAAAAAGCTACTCACCACTAAGTTCTGTTATTGTTATTGGTCTCTTCCATCCCGGCACGAACCAAAAGGTTCGGTAATTCATATTTCTGCCGCACCATTAAGCTGTGGAACAGTTTGCCCGCGTACGTGTTCCCTCCTTCCTACAACCTAGGGTCCTTCAAGCGGAGCGTGAAGAAGCAATTATGCAGGCCGACATAAATGTGCCGACCGACCAGGGATTTTTATCTCTTGCCGGTCGACATTATTTTGGGCTTCACTTCATTTACCATCAGGTGCAGTGAAGCCACTTTGTCGAGCTATCGATAAAAAAAAAAAAAAAATGTTAATGCAGGTGTGCGTGGTTAGCGGTGGTGGTAGCGGTCTGGTGGTGGGATGGTGCTGCGTGGGCGCGGCCGAGCCCGCCGCCGAGGGCCGCCACTGGGCGCAGATGGCGCATGAGCATCGCAAGGCGGTCGCCATGTGGCACACGCTCAGATAAATTAACACAAAAAACATTCAGTGTGGATCTGGATTTATTACTTCATGTTTTAATATTTCCTGAGATTGGAGCTAGCGGAGTAATTCATTCACAAAATTTGAATACTTACGGCCGTTTTCAATAGAGATCCGAATCTCAATCTTCGATCCGATCTCGAGAATAGACCAATCAAAGTCATTAATAAGTACCTATGTCAAAAGCTTTGTTGTAATTGGTCCATTTTCGAGATGGATTAAGAAAATTGGAATCGTTTTTTGAAAACGACGGTTAGGCGCGTACTATGAATAGTTCATGAATCAGACGATCATCAATAAGAATCACATACAGAATATGAGCAACAGGAATAACGATCTAGCTCCCTTAAATTTCTGACATTTATACGTAGTATAGTGAATTTATTAGTAACTTTTTCCTACACATATAGTTATCTCTGAAAAATAGTATCTAAATTTTAATTTACGTCCTTTATATTATGAATCGTACAAAAGATATTAAAAACGTTTGACTACATTTTTACGACCAATAAATTATTGCACTTGATTGCGGTGGTTTCAAACGTCGTCGTAATTATTGATTTTAAATTAATTTCATTATTTATCAATTCCCCTCGCTTGTGGCCAGACGAGAGCTTTCTCCAAGCCGAATAGAAGCGGGACGTATACCCGGAAAGCTTAACTGCAGGTTAAGCAAACATAGATGTACATTTTAAATATTTGCTCTACGATCCAAACTAAAAAAATTATCTAGATTCACACTTGAATGCATTCATACAATAAATGATGTAATTAATATATAATGTTCACAAAAATTGACTATAACACACCCTGCCTTCCTATCTATCCATACTTAGCTGTGGGCACCCTGTCCTTCCTACTCCTATTTTTATCTATCTATAGTATTAAATATAATAAATACAGTTTGAATTTATCTTAAGAAATGTATGACAATCCACTGAACGAAATATGTTAAGTAATAAAATTGAGCTTTCGGAACACCAAACAAATCTTATGAATTGATAGAATTTTATATGAACATGTTAATTTTTTGGAAATATTTGACAATTCATATTAGACAAATAAAATTATTATCTCAGTGTTAACGTTTGTGCCCACAGTTACTTTATCATGGTAATATACGAATATATTGTGTAGTAGACATTCATGAGAATGGATTCCTTCAGTTCGAAGGTTTTATGAAATATATCGAATTTTATTCCAAATAATATATACATATATATAATATACGTACATATTTTGATCTAAGTGTATGTATCTGTGTGGAGGAAATTATTTTACTTTATAATTATTTACAATGTCCGAATATAGTGTCTATTTGTAAGATTAATTTGCGTTTTATTTGACACGTGGGGTGTAAAAATCAAACGAACATTACATTTCAATGGTTTATTTGAAACTTTTTACAACGTTCATGTATCATAATAAAAAATATTTTCGATATAACGCACAACACTGAACCATTTGCAGTCTCGTTGTTTTGATATTATAGTTTTATTGGAGCACACTACAAATGCACTTATTATAAAGTTACTCGACACTTACCACTGCCGCCGATGACAAGCTGCTACAGGACCGGCACCAACTAAAATTGCAGGATTATTATATCAACGACACAATCATACTTCAACACACGGAAACATTACTACAAAAAGTATTTACATAAATGACGAGATAATACAAAACGGTAAAGGTATAAAAAAAACCAAGACACATTTAGCGGCAGACCTCTAGGCAGGAATCTTGTGATGAATTTTTTATTTTTTTTGTACATTTTTAAAACATTCTAAGTCGGTCAAGTAGTTTTAAACAATATTGACTATTATGTGGCGTTTTTCAGTATATTTGTTGTGGACAAACATTAAAATTAAGTTTTATTTTTATAAAAAAAACAATAGTGTCTTGATTTTTTTGCAAACCTTACATACTGTCAACGTAAGAAAAATTTGATTCCATTCTCAAACTATGCGTATCTTGGGTTTTTAACATATAAATAACTAAGTGCATAATGCAAATCTAAAATAGTAATATAAAAAAATCTAAGTAGATATGAAAGAATTACAGGTATACTTTACACGTGACTGCAGATTCCGTTTAGTCGTCGTAAGGGGGATAGGGGGAGGGGAATGAATCTTCATGTATGTATGTACGATTACTTGCGTGTGTACTGCAGTGTGTATGTATACGAGTGTGAGTGCGTGTAGCGTCATTGTGTGATAATGTTTGTGTGAAGGTATTTGCAGTCGGTGTCCTTGCACTCGCCGCCGACCTCGAAAGGGCAGAGGATGGCGTTGGGATCCGCCCGCCAGCTGTAACATATTCAAACGAGTTACTAACTCGACCCCACAAGATACGTGGACCGTTTCAATGCATACTTACATCGCAGTGGTGCACGGCGATGGGTACACATACGGCCAGCCATATCTTATTTATACTGATGATAATTGTAACATGCACAATTTCTGGTCTTTCTATGGATGCACCTAATGAACAATCAAAGCTATGAAATAGCGCGAATGAGACCATCACAAGCATTAGCCACAACTGCTGGGTATATCAAAGTTTGTTAGAATGATTTGAGCGGACAGATAATGATGAGAGCTGATGATCGCATTGCACTACAAGGATTAGTCAGTAATTCTCAAGACATCTTATGAAACGCAACTTACTTCGATGACTCTAAAGATTGAAGTGGAGATTTATAGTCGTCGAGACTTCTCCGTCTTTTAGTAGAATGATCGCACAGGGGTAAATTTGCATATCCTCCACCTTTCTCCACGACTGGATGACTGACTTCGTTTCTGATATCATTTTGTGTGTGTATGTGTTCGATAATAACTGGTTCCATTTCTGTATGACTTCTTTTTAAATCAATATGTTTTTCCTTGTCTGGACTTTTTGGTAACATAACAATTTTTTTATTGCTAGCCACATCAACTTGGATGGATATTCTTGGACTTGGAGCATGGATGTCATCTTTTACATCGGTTGTGGCCATTTTTACTATTCGAGCCACGTGTTGGTTTTTATGCTCTTCTTTGTGAGGATCATTTTCTTTTTGCAATTTCATAGTAGGAACTATTTTTTTATTAATTTTATTCAAAGATGTTAAATGAACATTTCCTTGGGAATGTTTTGTTATAGTGTTACTGAAAGACAAATAATTTGAAAGCAAGAATACATACTCATAAATCCATAACTAGCATAATATAATAAAAATAAACACAAAGTAGGCTGTGGTTCCACAAAATGTCAAAAAGTACCTTCTAAGTAGTGTCTGATGCTGCAATCTGATTTTGTTTAAGCCAATTTGGACAAATTTCTGTTGTTTTTTATTTAATGTAATGGCAGTTGCGACGTTACGCAGCTCTGTCGCAACAATTTTATATTTTTGTGATAACTTAGTTGCTTCTTCTTTTAATTTTAACATTTTAGCAGATTCCTCTGCGATTTTTTTCCTGAAAATAGGATAAAAGATTAAAGTTATAGTTGTTCATAACCTATGTCCTTAGAGTTTAGACCAAACGAAATGCGTGTTACCTTGACATAGCAATCTGTTCCTCTAAAACGTCAGCAGCCATTGATCTTTGTGACTCTAACGAAATATTCCTTGGCTTCAGTGTATCTTTAGGAGGGACAGATTTGTGTATGTGAATAATAACTTGTCGAGTTTGCTTTATCTTTTCCAATTCGGCCATTCTCCTCACCAAATTTTTATATTCAATCTGTTCTGGCTTTGGAAGATGCTTAACAGCCTAAAATGTTTGGACTCAAGTTAAACATAATGTTCAGTTATGTATTTAGCTAATTATGAAAAGAACTTTACAGACCTTGGCAACATATTTTTCAGTCTTATTTGGGGCAGTGTTTTCTTGTATAATATCTGGGAGACTAGATTTCTCTACTTGCATTCGTGTTGTTTTAAGAAAACTATCTAATTTTTGTTGAAAATCTAAATTTTCTGATAGTTTCATATGCATTTTGGTTAAATTCTTTGTAGCCTCGTGTTCACCTTCCGAATCAGATTCACCAAGTTTAATTATAAACCTTTTTTCTTCAGGTACTTTTTTGATATCGCGATTAACTTTTGGTGCTGTATTTTCAGGATTGAAATTTGGAATAGCATCTAATATAGAGGAATTGACAAGGTTGGGCAGATTTTTACTGAGCGATGTAAGCAATTTCGCACGTAATAAGTCTTCATCCTCATCGAAATCGTCTTCTTTGGGTAAATTTATTTTCGAAGTATCTTTAATGATATCATTATTTTCCTGGTTGGAATTTTGTACAGTATCACTATTTTTAATATTATTTTTTTCAGTCTCTTTATTCTTGTCATCGCCATCTGAACCAATATCCATATCAACTGATTCTATATCAGTATTATTATCCGAGTTAATTTTAGTTGGAAATATATCCTGTTCATTTAAGAAATCATCCTGTAAATTGGACTGTGAAAGCTTTTTCTGCATTTTTTGCTTTTGTTTCATTTCAATAGCTTTCTTAAGCAGTGCTGACTTTAAACAAATTAACCTCAGCTCTGCAGTGTCACTGTCTTCATCTTCTGATAATGTTTTATTATCCGCTTCAATTGGTGTTTTAACTTTCAAAGATTTTGTTTGTAGAGCATTCTGTCTGAGTAATTCCAAGTCATCATCAGAATCTTTTTCTGAAATACTTTTTCGTTTTCCGAGACTTTTTTTAGTAGCTATAACACTTGCATTTATATTAACAATTTCTAGCTCATCAACTACTTGATTATTTGAACAAACTATTGAGTTGAAACAATCTTTATTATGAGCAGTCCTATCATCATCACTACATAAATCTATTAATTCGCATTTATTGGATATACTATCAATATTTTGATCATGTAATTTATCTTTAACTTCAGCAGGAACTAAGAAATCTTCAGCATTTGTAGATGAAACTGGAGACAAAATTGAATCAATAACTTTATTATTGTTTTCATTAATATCATTACTTTCTGTATCAGTCTGTTTTTTCTGTGTAATGGCACTTTTTTCGTGTTTACAATCTTGTATTGAACCAAACATATTTTTTAATCTAGCACTTAAAGATGTTTTATCAACTTTGTCTTTATTAACAATAACTGCATTAGCCAGTTTCCTTCTTTTGTTCCTATACTCACTACCAGTCTCATCACTAGAATCAGATGAATCTGCAACCTTCTTCCTGTTCCTATGAGTTTTCTTTTTCCCATCTTTGATTATGCTATGTCCTTTTGCAAGAGTTTTTACAACATGATCTTTTTTTCGTCTCTGCTTATGTGTTTTGACATGTTTGTAAGATTTTGAAACAGTATAGGATAAATTGTAATTATCTTCGAACTCTGTTGCAGAAATCTCTGATAGATCGGGCAGTGGTGAATTTGCTTTCTTTTGCTTGGTACCTAAAATATAAATAATTTGCAAAATACCTAACATCCTGAGAGAAATTTATGCAATTAAAATAACAATTATAATGAATACCTCTAAATGTACTGTGTACTTTGAGGATGACTTTGATGAAAATAGAATAGAAGGGACCATAATTAAATTTATTATTAAATGCGGTATTTTAAAAGGGAATAATCAATGGCATGGTGATTAAGGGTAATAAATACTATGGATGAATACACATTTCATTTTGAACATTACATAATTAAATAGTCGGTTATTATTAATCAATTAAGAATTATATAATATTACACTGCCTCGGTGGCGTAGTTGTATTACGGTACGACTGCAAGGCTGAGGTCTCGGGTTCGATCCCCGGGTCGGGCAAAGTGATATTGGATTTTTCTATTCAGTATCAGCCCGGAGTCTGGAATTTTTGCCCGGTATGGCGATAGGCTCGCCCCCTATCACATCATGGGACGGAATACGCTTGGCGAAAAGTGGGTGCACTAGTTGCGCCTCTGCCTACCCCTTCGGGGATAAAAGGCGTGAGCATGCATGCATAATATTACAATTTGCAAATTATAGTTTTCCTAAAATATTTTAGTAGTACTAGTCATATAAACTTTGACAATGAAAATATGAATTTAAAAGAAAGAACAGAACAAAATAAATTATTCTTAAGTGTTTTTAAACAACTTCATTATCATCCAGGATGACTAAGCAAAGTTGCGTCCATAAATTTTATTGTGTGTATTTCTTGGGCTTCTAAATTTTAGTTGACATTTAAGGGCTATTAAATTGAAAACAATCATGATAACACTGAAGTATGTGAACACAGTTAATTTTAGTCTTAACCGATGCCATGCAATATATTGGAATATTGATACAGCAATATACCTACATTTAATGGGATATTTTAAAGGTAGGTAAGGTTTACGCCTCAACGGTGAATAATTTATTATAATAGCACACTCATTTTAAATTAACTACAATTCGATTTCCTGTTAAAGTCGGGGGTTTTATACTGTTGACACAGTTCAACTCTGTTTTTGCAATGGTATTCTTAGCAAGGAACAGTTTTAACAGTCTTATAGCTTATAGGTAAGAGGGCATCTCTTCTTAGTCTGAACAAAATCACCTAGATGGTGCAATTAAATATAGGAAAGGGTAAAACTAGGATGGATTGCTGATAATTTTTTCAAAATGAAACACAAGTTATGTTTAATGCCAGTCAATCACGTGTAAATATTAAATTATGCAACTCACAGTGTCAGGAGACTGTAATAGATAGTTAGTGTTTTTTACATGTTTCTTGCAGTTATTTGCAAGAATACAATAAAAATTTATAAATAGTAAAATTATTTAAGGCAATAAATTTCTGACCTCAAAATTAATTATATTCACAAATGATTCCTACGTAAACCCTCAGCAACAAAATAATGTTCATAAAATATGCTCTCACGAATGAGGCTTCAATAATGATGGTGAAATCAGCAGCCATAAACTTACATTTGTTTTATATTTACAATACCATATACGCATCCTGAGAACTCAAATCTCCTAACAGGGACTTTCTGTTAGTCCTCAAGCTAATGCCTCTTCCCACCTCAATTACAGTACCTACCTGACAGCTGATACAGTGATATTTCATAGACTGCCTCAGTGGCGTAGTTGTATTGCGTACGCGTTACGAGTACGATTTGCGTGCCGAGGTCCTGGGTTTAAATCCCAGGTCGAGCCAAAAATATTGCGACTGGGTTTTTCCATCTTAATAATTACTCAGCTTGGAGTCAGGAAGTTAGAGGTGTGATACCCTCGTGCCTCGGAAAGCACGTAAAGTTGTTGGTCCTGCGCTTGATCTCTCTCCGGTCATGTCGGATTGCCATCTCACCGGACTATGAGAGTGAAGGAATAGCGAGTGAACCTGTGTATTGCGCATCCAATTGTGCACTATAATATCTCCTGCGTACCTGGCTGATATCCGTTGAGATTGGCCGTTGTGGCCGAAACTGGCTAGGAGCATTTCATTAATTCCAAAATTTTATAATTTTTATACACACACACACACACACACACTCACGCCTTTTATCCCCGAAGGAGAAGGCAAAGGCGCCACTAGTGCACCCACTTTTCGCCGTGCGTATTCCATCCCATGATGTGATAGGAGGCGAGTCTATCGCCATGTCGGGCACAAATTCCAGACTCCGGGCTGATACTGAATTTAAAAAACCCAATATCACTTTGCCCGACCTGGGAATCAAACCCAAGAATGCAGCATTGCAGTCATACCATAATACAACTACACCACCAAAAATTTCTACATCAATGTGAAATTAATAATAACCATTAGAAAAAGGTTCCTTATGTTTACGCGAATGTTAGACATTGAAGTTAAACTATTATAACGGAATCCGTGACCACGGAGTGGTGCAAAGCCTTCGAAACGTCGGGAGAAAAATTTAATAAAAACCGCAATAAAATCCGTTATAATAGTTTAATTTCAAAACCATTAGGAACTGAAGTTTTGTTACAGCCGGTCTCAATATCTTACTGAGAGATAACAAACAGTTAAAATGCTTACTCTTGATGGTCATCTGTGTTTCTATATCCTAATATGATAGATAAGAATTTCTTACCTGTGAAGTTTTACTATTCATTGAAGGGTTGAATATGATTATATTGTCATTTGTACGTTTCGTTTTTGCTAAAGGTGAACATAGAGCTATTAATCTTTTCGATAATCATCTATGCAGGATATTATTAAAATTGCTTTATGAAAATTTATGTAGTTTTTGATATTGAAACTACAGTAACAGTGAGCGTAACTTTTACTGTTGAGTTAGATAGCAAACTTCAGTTAAATGTTAGTTAGTTATTGAGACTGGCCATAACAAACCAAAAACATGTATTGAGGTAGGTCCTGTACAGCCTGTTATTAATCACAAAAAGTTATAAAAACATAAAAAATATACATTTCTTTAAGTGTAGATGTGCATGTAGATATTATAAAATATAATGTTATATTGTTCAATGTCAATATTATATGCCTATCATAACTGATAACAGATAGGTATGTCACGCATCAAATGATTTAGGTGCCTACTTCGACTAAGTTATACATTATATAGGTACATAAATTATCACTTTAAAAATTTCTACAACTATCTGATGAAACCTTATGCAAGAAGCAAATAAGATAGTAGTAAAATATTATTTGCTACAAAATATTACACAAAATTTGAGTAATGTCTAATGTATTCGTTAATTTTACCTGGTTCAAGGGACCGCTTCGCCTTTTTTCGCTCAAGGACATTGTTATAATTCTCAAGCACTTGTAACCTTTGACGTAGCAAAAACTCTTCTTCTGAAGATATATCTGATAGGTAATCTAAATCGTCCACTATTTCTCCTTCTTCCATCTCTGAATCAACGTTCCGCGGACCATCTACGCGGGTCATCCGGGCCATCTTGACAGCGATTATCGCTCACAGTGAAGTAGAAAGTCCGATTTGTCTTTATCTGAAATACATACACTTAATTGCGTGACGATTATATTCTACAAGAACAAATAATACCAAAGACCTACATCTGTTTAGGCATTATAATGTATTCATACAGTAATAATTAGTTTATAAAAATCCTAAAAGCAAAAATACTCATCACAATTATCTTGGACTAAAAGAACGACTGAAACATGAATGAAAGATTGAAAAATTGACAGATGTTACTCACTCAGTGTTGCCAGGTGTATAATGGTTGAAGTCGTCGAAAAATCATTATGAAGTAGCCTCAAGTCACCGCATCGTATTTGGAGAGGCGAAGAGCAAAAAAAAAACCTCCCAGTCCCCCAATATTGTGTGTGCGTGGGGACGCGAAGAGCTAAAAAAAAAAGATCTCCAATTTTCCATGTTGTGTCATGTTTTGTACCCTCAAAGCTAAAAATATCCTCAAATTTACTGGTGGTAGGTCTCTCATATGTAAGAGACCGTCTGGGTGGGTACCACCGCAATGTCTATTTCTACCGCGAAGCAGCAGTGTGCATGCATTGTTGTGTTTCGGTTTGAAGGACATTGTAGTGGAACTACACGACATAGTGAGACTTAACATCTTATCGCAAGTTAACTGGTGGTCACTTATAAAAGCGTGATGCTAAAGAAATATTGTCGCTAGTGTAAACGCATCTGTAAATTCTTGCGCAATAAATTGCTGAGAGAACTAGCTAGTCTGAACTTAGCTTTAGGTCAATAGCTATATTATTATTTTTATTTTTTTCTTTTTATAATGTCATTTGTGTTCACATTTTGCCAATGTCAAGTTTGGTTTGTATATTTTATTATCTGTAGTATCTTAGAATAATAACACATAGAAACCGTGAACATGCACGCTTAGTGAGGCAAGTAAAACTAAGCTATTTAGCCTAGTAACCAAACGTGCTAAAGGCCGAATCGTAGCGCTAGCAGCTCTCGATATTTTATTTTAAAATGATGGTTTGTGCAATAAACTGATGTCACAGTATCTCGGATAATCTTAAGAAACATTGTAACATAACATTTCACATGCGATTACGATTACGATTTATCTAATATTTTGACATAAAATAATAGCTAAAGCAAAAACAATAATTCAAAAATTTTATAGACGCCTTTATATCAAAATGTTGCCAAAAAAAAAGAAAATTGATACCCCAAATGTTGATGTTCATATTCCGAAATTAATATATTTCTAAAATTAACTTATTTAATTGGTACCTTTGCATGCGTTGGCATTGTGTTGCCAGTATTATGAAAATAATATTTTTCTGTTGAGTTGATTTTAATTGACATTTCAAATTTATACAAGCTTATATTATTATTTTAAATGAAAAAAGTTCTAAAATAAGGACACCTGCATCTTTTCTTTTTTAGAAATTATGAAGTTATCATTTATAATTTTAACTTTTAATTTCGTCTCTTTTTCAGCAGACGTAAGCACTAAGCTTCAAATGACGTCAATTATACGGTTGAATGGTGAATGGTGATGCTAACTTTTTTACTATGATTCGCAAAAGAACCGTAATAAAATAGAACCAGATACATTTGACATTATTGACATAAATAAAGGCATTCATTCATATCATCATCATAAAACTAGAATGGAGGCAAAGGTAAATACCGCATTCAACCGTTTAATTCACGTCATCAACGTAATTTGTTTTTAATTTGGTACTGTTTTGGTCATTCTAAGGGATTTATTTTATTATTTTTTATTTCAGATTTTTATCATTAAAATGAAGGATAAAGTAATCCCTTACTGCGAACAATAATAATAATTCCATAATTAAATAATCCTAAATAATGACTTAAGGTTTTGGGGAAAATCCGATACCACTAGCAACATTATTTGCACCCTTGTTGCGTGTGGCAGAACGTCAATACGTGTGGCCTACGCCTACATCAATGAGTTTTATGCTTCACACTTGACAGTTTTTTGATATGAAACTATCATTCTTGGCGTTATTATTCTATGTGTAGTATGTCGAAGTAAAGCAGTGGCTACCTTACCAAGACTTTATCGAGGAGTTTTGGCGGCAACAGAAAAAACACTTGATTAGCACAATTATTTCAATTCACTTCATTTGAGCTCTTTAATAGAACTATATTGGATAATATACCACCATAATTATGCAATATAATACTAAATATCACCAAAATAATGAATTAAAACAAGAGCACCTCATGACACTTCCAAGTTACCGCCAAAACTCTCTATAATTAAATTGTTTTTGACATTGTAAATTGTTTGACATCCGATCATCCGATTAGTGATGTGACTCGAGTAGGATTTTATGACTCGAGTCGCTCGATTAATTGCAGTACGTCACTAGAGTTGTACTCGAGTTTTCGAGTCACTCGAGTTGACTATTTACACACCTGCAACTCGAGTAAGATTTGTTTAAGTATTTTTAAATATCTTTATTTAATCTATACTATAATGAAGCAGTAGATCCCGGTGTGTCTGTATATTGAAAGAAAGTTGATAAAAACTAAAGGTGGTGACTAAAGAAGAGTAATAGAAAACAAATCAGCGAATTTTATAATTCTATTCTCCATGTCTGTCTGTTTCTCTGTTTGTTTGTTACTACACATCTCCGAAACTGCTGAACGGATTTCGATCAAATTTGGTATAGAGATAGTTTGAGACCCTAGAAAGGACACAGGCTACTTTTTATCCCCGGAAAATTTCACGCGGGTGGAGCCGCGAGCAAACGATAGTTACTAATATGCCGGAAGATGAAATAATATACACTATAATAGTTATTGTTCACTTGTTAAATTGAATTTTTTCATGCGCTATCACATGAAAAATGATGAATTAGGCATAAAAATGTTAAATTGGTAGCAATGACTTTCGCGACGTAGAGAGCGACTAGTGAATCAGCAACTTCTAGTGATTTTTAGCGCTCACCGAAGCTATTAGGTGCGCCGAGTTGACTCGGCTAGTGCAAATGGTCTCAAGTCAATATTTTTCCACTCGAGTACTAGTTTGAAAAATTCACTCGAGTCACTCGAGAAAAAACACGACTCGAGTCGCCTCACTACATCCGATTCGGATGAGGCGTAGTCATAACATAGGCGTGAGTCATAACAGGCAAAATTAGATACTTGTTACATCTGTTCCAGTTACATTGAAATAGCAGTTCCAAAATCCTGTTACAAAATAACAAGTTGTTACTTATTACTATATACTTATATAGTGACTATTAGAACTTGTTACCGTTTGTGTTGTGATTGTACCAAAAAAGTAGTTAACAGGTTATTATTGGAAACTGGTTATCTCTTTCTTACTCATAGGAATATCGCATGTCAGACTAGACAGAAGCTTCAAAACTGTAAATCCGTCTGCCGAGCCGCGGTCGCAGCTCAACTCGAAAATTAAACAAAATGAACGCAGCACCAGTAGTTTCACCTTGTCATTTGGAGTTTACCCTAGATATTAGTAGAGATATCCTGAAATTCCTCAGATTAAAAAAAAAACTATATGAGCGAACATTATTATAAAAATGGCGTTTCACGAATTTAATAACGGAAAATAGGTACTTAAGTACGAATAAAACTTGTTCTATAGGATCTCTTAACCTGGATCAACTTTTATATCGTCTAAAAACGATCCTTGCAACTGGCAATAGAAAAATTAACATGATAAATTTGATTTAATAGATAACATTTACAACAAATCGATTGAGTTTCCTTCAAAACATATAAATAGGGTGGTGTTTATAAGTAATTTTTTTTAAACCTTTAGCTTCCCCCAAATTTCCCTAAATCCCTTACTATGGCAAAAAAACCCTTACAAAATTAGGCCATTTCCCCTCAAAAAGGGATAAATCCCTCAAAGTGGAAACACTGACAACTACGCAAAAATGCTCGCCACACTGTTGCGGTCCAATCCGCCTATAATGGATGTTTAGCATAACTGGCAGTCCGTTTAACATATGTTATCTCTTTCTTACTTATAGCAAAGTCGCAAGTAAGACTAGAGAGAAGCTTGTGACAAAAGGTATAGAACGTTTGGTTATCAAACGAACTGGAACATATGGAACTGGCTATAACAGATTGTCACTAGTAACACATGTTATCTCTTTTTTATTAATCACAATCTCATAAGCAAGAATAAAGAGAAGCTTGTTATTTTGTGTGAAGGAACTTTTGGACCGAAAGTCTTGGTCACTTTTGAAGTGTGGAACTGGAACTGTTTTTTCAATTTGTTCTAAATATTTCAAACTGTAAATCAAAATTCGTCTCGCGAGCCGCGCTCGCGGTCCACCTCGAAAATTAATCAAAGTGAACGCAGCACCAGTGGTTTCACTTTGTGATTTGGAATTTACCCTAGATTTTAGAAGAGATATCCCTGAATTTCCTCAGATTTTAAAAAAACCTATATGAGCGAACAATATTATAAAAATGGCATTTCACGTATTTAATAACGGAAAATAGGTACTTAAGTACGAATAAAACTTGTTCTATAGGGTCACTTAACCTGGATCAACTTTTATATCGTCTAAAAACGATCCTTGCAACTGGCAATAGAAAAAATAACATGATCAGTTTGATTTATTAGATAACATTTACAACAAAGCGATTGAATTTCCTTCAAAACATATAAATGGAGTGGTGTATATTAGTAAAAAAAAATTTAACCTTGAGCTTGATTTTACCCCAAAGGAGATGTCCGCTTTTTGTATGGGAGCTGGGCCTCAAAATTTAAACAGGCTCAAACTTTAGGGATATTAAAGGGGCAAAATATGGATCTTGAATCCATTAAAAAAATATTTTTAGACCCCTCCATTTATAAGAAATATAATAAAGAAATGTCGTGGCAGAGTAACTTACAATAACTTCATTGATGTCTGTGCACAATTACAAAAAAAAAAAAAAAAAAAAACATTCGCGCCAAAGAGACTATAATACTAAAAATTCGCGCTATTTGCATTCGCGGTTATTCTGCTTCGATGTTCGATTCATGTCTCGTTGAATTTATCTGTTACCTATTTCTGTTTAAACTGCCTTGGCAAACAACAGATCCTTCGATATTACACACGAGCTATGAATTACGATAGCATCGCCTTTTCATCTCGACTTCGACTTGCATTTCCTCGGCGATATTTCGATATTTGACTTGATTAGACTAGTAGACTAGTGATTTGATAAGCCACTATTGTAGCTGCATAATTGGCAGGAGGACAGTCGGAAGCTGCGCTCATGTTATGACCATTATTTGGTATCTTGGATGGGCTCGGCATCAAAGCAATATTATTCCACCTGCGCAGGTTTTAGATTGCATAATGATTCCAGAGGACATTGAAATAGAATAGATAATTGTACATAAACTATAAGAATGACTTTTATTTCAATTTAAAAAATTATGCTCTGAAACATATGAACCAAGAAAATATTCCCATCTGGAGTTGTTATGTACAAACTTTTCCGAATTGTATCATCTATTAAATGAGTAACTAACGTATTATAATATGTTTTAAATGTATTTAAATATATGTATAATGATAGCCATGGTCATAATATGCCACTGCCCCTAATTGATTTCTTCTTACTGTTAGAATGTATAGTTTTGTTTCTGTAGGTGGCATACAACCACAGATATTACCTAAACATTACTAAATATGAATATTGTGTATTAAATACATTATAACAATATTATTTGTATTTTTTTTATTTAATAGATGATAAACATTAAATAGTTTGTACTTGCATAACAATTTTAAATGATAATATTTTGCTTGTTTCATAGTTTTTAAAGCATAATTATTAGTAGTCAGGTTTTAATTTTTGAACTCACTTATTATTGAAATAATTTGGGGGTTATAATTTCATGATAAAGTATTGGTTGAGCCCCATTTCATTTTTTATGTGTAGGTTTATTGTTTTACGTGTACCTAGGTAATATACCAAAAAAATATTCCCAATTTATCAGGTGCAAAACAGATGAACATACAATACATACCCATTAAAATTATAACAATGGAATAGCTATGTATTGAATTAAACACTTTTATGATATTTTAAACTCTTTTATTGTTTTATATATATGGGTATAGTGAGCGGCGACGATCGCTTATTGGAAAAGACCAGACTGCAAAGACGAAGTTACAGGTTCCAAATGCAGACCTCGCGCGACACCTCTCAATTTTCATAATTTATTTGTGTATTGAGAATTTATCGATCGTTTCATGGATCGGAGTCGTCAAAATGCTGAAACATCCGTGATTGCATTTGGAGACGTATCTTAGTATCTAGCATCGATATATATGGTATCTAGAGTTTTGTACACATGAACATCCTTGAAGGCGCAGTCACAAGACGTTAAAGTCCCTGATGCAAAAATAATCCATAATGTTTTCTTTGATTTATTCTGCGAATTCATTTTTAGGTATATCACAGTAATTTACATGATAAAAATATTTTTAATACTATCGAAAAGTCTCTGGAACAAAACAATCCTACGCGGGCTACGGCTACTCATGACATCAGACATAACAGTTGATCCATTGACAAGTGACAACTGTCAACTTTACTTTTTTTGGGTGTGCGTTCCAATATACGAAGTTTTTTATTTTGAAAACGTTAATTACAACTAATTTTAAGTGTGATTATAGGTAAAACAAAATTACATAAATCTTAAAATCGGAGGTGTTTAAAATTAAACTATTTATTGTAAAAGGCTAGTTTTTAGGAGTTCTATCCAAATATATATAAACTTTCTTGTTTAAATTTTCAGGCCCGTTTTTGGACAAGTCCTTTCCCTAAATCCCTTACTATGGCAAAAATCCCTTACAAAATTAATCCATTTCCCTCTTAAAAAAGGGATAAATCCCTCAAAGTGGAAACACTGACAACTACGCAAAAATGCTCGCCACACTGTTGCGGTCCAACCCGCCTATAATCGATGCTGAGCATAACTGGCTGTCACTTATCTCTTTCTTACTAAGAGGAATGTCGCAAGTAAGACTAGAGAAAAGCTTGTGACAAAGGGTATAGAACGTTTTGTTATCATAACAAACTGGAACATATGGAACTGACTATAACAGATTGTCACTAGTAACAGATGTTATCTCTTTCTTATTAATGAAAATGTTATAGGCAAGAATAAAGCGAAGCTTGTTATTTTGTGTAAAGGAACTTTTGGACCGAAAGTTTTGGTCACTTTGTGAGCTGTGGAACTGGAACTGCTTTTTTCAATTTGTTCGAAACAGTTATTGATTGCTATTTGTTTATACCTGTTATAAATAACTGTTACGATAAATACGCCTCACTCCTACATCCGATCCATAATTCACTTTGACAAAGTGCCGCCCACTTTCCAAAATAAAACGAAATAAACCAAACCAAGTATGTGTTTATGAGACATAAGCAATTTAAGAGCAAACACAAGATGTATCAGGATAATGAAGACGATTATAAATTTGCGGCGTGCACGTATTTTGCTAAAAATCACCCTGGTGAAACTTGTGGGAGTAATGGTCTGCCTCTTACTCCAAGTTCAATCACCATACTGGGGCGAGCACAACGATTATTGACCATTGAGCATCCCAACCTATGCACATATCTAGATGTGATACGTGGAAAACACGGTAATAAATGTGGAACATAATACACTCATTACTTTGTGTACTCTGAAGACGAGTTAAAAAAAAGCTATGTCAAAAGCAAATATGAAAAATATCCCAATTTCAGCAATGTTTATACTCATTCATTTTCCAGAAAGAATCATAGTGGTAGCGGAAGTTGTCGGGAAATCGTTGTCGGATTTTAAATCAAAGTTTACAATAAACGAGGTGGTAAATATAGCGTATCAAGTAGCGGATGCTCTGAAATTCTTGCATGCACAAGGCATCACACATCAGACTCTCAGCGATGATAATATATTGGTGGATGGACAGGGTAGGGTGAAGTTGTTTAACTATGGCTTGTACTACATGACTGGGGGAGGAAATGAGGTGTCTTTTCCCTTGGGGTGAGTTTTTTAATAGTACTGAATTACACTACCACTGCTAATACAGATGTTAGCCCTTCTCGAAATCTAGCAACATATTTATTTCATGAAATGCTTAAATAGATTTAGCATGAAAAAGTTAATGCTAATTAATTCAACCAGCAAGTTTAATTAATTGCAATTATTGTAAAATTTTACTTTTTATGATTACAATAGATATGATTTTACTTAACAACCAATAGGACTATGACCACTATGCATAGTTAGAGCTCAGAGCTGCATGCCAAATTTAAACATGTTGTCTAAGTCAGTTTTATCTGATTACATATTGCTTATTAAATTATTATATTTATATTATTATGCTTTAAATTCTTAAAATTAATATTTCTACTGTTATTTCAGTTTACCGAGATATTTAAGTCCAGAAACAATATTAAATGGAGGAGGTCCCGCAGCAGATGTGTGGACATTTGGTATTATCTTGATTGAACTGTGTATCGGTAAACTCTGGCAGAACCTCAAACCTGGACCCATATTGAGAAGGATACTCACATTGGTTCATGCCAACAACCCAGCCGAGAGAATGGCCAGAGAACATGACTGCTATGATGCATACAAAGTATGTAATTAATTAAGCAACCTTAATTAGACTTTCATATAGTTGGACTTATCAACAATGTGGTTTTTATATGTTATCAAGGCAATTGTAATATTTTTATAGTAACTTGATTACATTCCATGATGTACAAAATAATATAATAATAATAATATAAGCCTTTTATTTGGACTTTTACGTTGTTATTCTAGAATTTGTTGCTTGCTTGTTTTTTGCAAGTCCCTTTGCCAATTGGCAAAGGCCTCCTCCAATCTTGTCCATTCTTATCTCTCCCTTGCTACTCTGCCCTAGGTTATTCCTGCCACCTGACGAATATCATCATCCCATCTTTTCTGTGGTCTGCCTCTCTTTCCATGGCCATCTCTTGGGTACCACTGGGTTACTATTTACCTCCATTTATCTTGACCTCTCATATGACCTGACCATCTCCATTTTAACCTTCATATCTTTACAGTTATGTCGTGCGCTTTGGTCTTAAGCCTAGTGGTCTTGTGTTTTATTCTATCCCCTATGTTTTTTCCTGACATGCTCCTCTCCATCGCATATTGGCATATAGCAAGTTAGTTTGTTGAGTTTCTATTTAGTGACCATGTTTCACTGCCATATGTATGCACTGGTAGGATGCAGGTGTTAAACAGCTTGCCTTTCATTGCTATGGGGTAGTTTTTGTCAAATATTATGGTATATGATTAAAATCCAGTAATAAATCAACAAGATAAGCCTTTTAATTTTGGAACAAGGCATAAGTGTGAAGAAACGAGAAAAAATGTGTAAAATGCGCATGTGACGTCATCGCGAATAACTATCTGTGCGAAAGATATGTACAATACATATGCAATAACCCCACTACACGCCCCCTCGTTCACATTGCAATATTTGTAATATGAATAAAATGACTACCTCATTTCTAAACCAATTTTAATGATAACGTAACCAGTTTTAACAAAACGGCGTCTTTTTAGGACTAATTGCTTTACATATAGAATAGTGTACAAAATCCAACACAGGAAAATATCCTGTTCCTGCATGTATTGGTGACCTAGCCTATGTAAGATATTATAATTTTAAAATATGATAATATGTCCTGTACATTTACATTTATTCATAAAATAAAATAAAAAATGCTTCGTTTTTTCCAGCAACTACCAGAAAATCTCAGATTAGTTATAGAGAAATGTCTAAAGATATATCCTCGTGAAAGAGCAACATTCTCTGAAATAGTTGAAGATTTATCCCAAATGAACACAAGAGAGTTGGCTGAAGTGAAGCAGCCTCGCGGGCTGATGGGGTGCAAGCTTCAGTACCTGTACCATTGGTGGCAGTTAGCTGGTGGGGACATACAGGCCGAGTTGAAGAAGAATGGTTTGATAAAAAACAGTCCACCAATACTGTCCATGCCTATGTAGGTAATTTTTTTTGTACTATAATTTTTATATTAATTAGGCACTGAATGACTAGCCGAGGATACCACTCGCCTGATTGTAAGCGATACGACCATCCATAAACAGCAAACCACAATATCCTTCAAACCGGAACACAACAGTGTATGCACTCTGCTGCTTGGCGGTAGAATTAGACATTGCGGTGGTATCTACACAGACAGCCCCTCGCCTACAAGAGACCACCCGTAAAATCTGTAAAATATATATTTTTTTCTAATAAAATAAAAAGAAGCTTTAATTGTAAGTATCAGGCATTAAACACTCCATTGTTTAGGTTTTACGTGGTTCTCATTGGACTTTAAACCTTAAATCTTATTTTAACAAACAATTATTGCTACCTCTGTTGACTGGAAAAGAAATTATAACCATACTGACTTATTAATAGAACATAAGTAATAGACTAATAGAATGTTAAAACCCTAAAAAGCTATAACAGTTTTATTTTTCAGAGCAATACTTCTAGATGGCTGCACAATAGGTGGCAAAACGGGAGCATTGTTTGACCGTCGAATAGCAAAGTACAGTTTGGGTTTACTGAAATCTCGTCTAAGCCACATATCAGCCCATGATTACTACCCTCTGATGCATGAGAGAAGGAAACAGTATGACGCTGTTGCGTTGCCCAAGATTATAAGAGAGAGAGATACTGAGTACCAATTCTATAGACTACTCTGGTTCCAGAGATTGTTGCATGTAAGTATTGTTTAATAATAATAATCCCTTCCTAGCCGATTTCGGCCACGGCGGTCAATCTCAACGGAGATCAGCCAGGTGTGCAGGCGATATTATAGTGCACAAGTGTGTGCGCAATACACAGGTGCACTCACTATTCCTTCACTCTCATAGTTTGGTGAGACGGCAATCCGACATGACCGGAGAGAGATCAGGCGCAGGACCAACGGCTGTACGTGCTTTCCGAGGCACGGGGGTATCACACCGCCAATTTCCTGACTCCGATCTGTGACTGAGTAATTTTTAAGATGGAAAAACCTAGTCTCAATGTTTTTTGGCCCGACCCAGGATTCGAACCCAGGACCTCAGCGTGCAAATCGTACTGGTAACGCGTACGCAATACAACTACGCCACCGAGGCAGTCAAGTATTGTTTATATAGAGGAAGAAGATATTGATGCTTAACTTGATTCCAGAATAAATTTGAAGACTGGGGTTAAATTACATATAGAAGCGATTAATTGATTAGCAATAGCTACATTCGTTGTGGATAGCATTAAACTTAATTGGTTAATCTCTACATTAATTAACCAATAAAAGGCCACTTAGTAACAACTCTACAGTGTAGTGCAACATTTGACTACAGTCCAGGTTAATGGACTTCAAAATAAACCCAAAGTAAAATTACCACTAATAAATAGACTACATAAATGAAGATTGCCCAAGTGTCGTAGTTGCATTCTGTGCGCGGTACGACAGCGCTCAGAGGTCCTGAGTTCGATCGTGGATCTTGAAATTGGATTTTTCTACTCAGAGTCTGGAATTTGTGCGATAAGCTCGCCTCCTATCACATGTGATGAAGACATAAGAAAAGTGGAGGCCCTGATTGCACCTCTGCCTACCCCTTCGAGGATAAAGTCGCGTATTATATAGTTTGGACTTTCTTTCGACGTTGTGGACTACGGCCTAAACCCTCTCAGCTGTAGAGGAGGCCCGTGTTCAGCAGTGGGCAGTATATAATACAGGGCTGGTATGGTATATATGGCATGGTTATATAGTTGATTGTAATATTTTGTAGGGTTATCCATACACAGCGCCGTACATCCGAGCGGAGGCGGAGACCGATATCCCGCCGCTGGTGCGTGGCGACGTGTGGGCGGCGCTGCTCGGCGTCGTGGGCGACATCCACGAGCAGTACGAAAGGATCGATAAGGAGACACCCACGCCCACTGATCGACAGGTATGAATAGTGTACTTTGTTAATTGCTTTAATTTTATCGTACAAGTGAGTAAAAGATACACGGAGGTCCTTAAATTCACTATCAAAGTATTTACCAGTTTATGATAGTTCCAAAATGCAAGTTACATATTATAACTAGCATTTGCGCGCGGCTCCGCCCGCGTGAAAAAGTTTTTTCGGGATAAAAAGTAGCTTATAGCACTCAGGAGTAATGTAGCTTCCTATTACTTCCTTCCTATTACTGGTGGTAGGTCTCTCATATGTGAGAGTCCGCCTGGGTGGGTACCACCGCAATGTCTATTTCTACCGCCAAGCATTAGTGTGCATGCACTGTTGTGTTTCGGTTTGAAGGACATTGTAGCCAGTGTAACTACAGGACATAGTGAGACTTAACATCTTATGTCTCAGGATGACGAGCGCAGTGGAATGCCACACAGTACTTTGTAACTCAAGGTGCTGGATGGTGTTGCTACTGTTTATGGGTGGTCGTATCGCTTACCATCAGACGAACGGCATGCTCGTCTCGTCATTCAATGCCATAAAAAAATATTAGTGAAAGAATTTTCAAAATCGGTCCATTAGTTCCTGAGATTAGCGCGTTCAAACAAACAAACAAACTCTTCAGCTTTGTATATTAGTATAGATAACTATATTTTTAACTACCTCCTAGTCCTTTCAATACTTGTTTTAGTACATGAAAAACCATAGCTCGATATGTCTTGATAAAAACTTAATTTTCTTCTCTAATTGAAGAAAATAATGTAATTAATTTTTTTCTGACAGATAGACGTAGATATTCCCAGATGTCATCAGTACTGTTGGCTCCTATGTGGCTCGGCTGGTCACCGCACGCTGAAGAGACTGCTCAAAGCATGGCTGCTCATGAACCCGCAGTATGTGTACTGGCAGGGATTGGATTCTCTCACCGCTCCGTTTCTGTATCTTAATTTCTGTAATGAGGGTAAGTTATAAAAATTGCATAACCTTTACATATTTTTCGATATTTTTGGTGCATAAAAACAATCAGAATTTCTTTGCTGTTCGGTTGCAAATTTGTTACTAAATTCAATAAACACACACACACACACACTCACGCCTTTAATCCCCGAAGGGGTAGGCAGAGGCGCAACTAGTGCACCCAGTTTTCGCCGTTATTCCGTCCCATGATGTGATAGGGGGCGAGCCTATCGCCACAAATTCCAGACTCCGGGCTGATACTGAATAGAAAAACAAAAAAAAAACATTAAATTAAATTCAATAAAATATCATGAATATTATATTTTCCCTTGAAGACAGTAGTTTTAAAACAAGTTTTATGTTTTATTTACCATACCAGCCTTGTATTATATACTGCCCACTGCAGAGCACGGGCCTCCTCTACTACTGAGAGGGTTAAGGCCTTAGTCCACCACGCTGGCCTAGTGCGGGTTGGCAGACTTCACATACCTTCGAAATTCAGAGAACTTCTCAGGTATGCAGGTTTCCTCACGATGTTTTCCTTCACCGTTAAAGCGAGCGATAATTCACAAAGAATACACACATAACTTTTTAGAAAAGTCAGAGGTGTGTGCCCTTGGGTTTTGAACCTGCGGACATTCGTCTTGGCAGTCCTTTGCACTACCAACTAGGCTATCGCCGCTTTTTGTTTGTTTTATTTATAAACGAAAATTAACGAGTCTTCATAGTATAGGTGATGACAATTTAACGTTTTGTTTTAGCGCGTGCATTCGCATGTCTATCAGCATTCGTGCCAAAATTCCTTCACAACTTTTTCCTAAAAGACAACAGCATGGTGATCAAGGAGTATCTGGCTAAGTTCTGGCAGATGACCGCCTTCCACGAACCAGAACTAGCGTCACACTTACATGAAATAAACTTTGTGCCAGAGTTGTTCGCTATACCTTGGTTTTTGACTATGTTCTCGCGTAAGTCAGTTTCTTTATTAGTTATTTTTTTTATGTAGGTTATTAAATCAAGTATTTGTGAAACTAAAAAAAACCCTGAGTGTAACATTTTTTATACTGGTGGTAGGTCTCTCATTATGTAAGAGGCCGTCTGGGTGGGTACCACCACAATGTCTATTTCTACCGCCAAGCAACAGTGTGCATGCACTGTTGTGTTTCGGTTTGACGGACATTGTAGCCAGTATCACTACTGGACATAATGAGACTTAAGATCTTATGTCTCAGGATGACGAGCACAGTGGAATGCCACACAGTACTTTGTAACTCAAGGTGCTGGATGATATTGCTACTGTTTATGGGTGGTCGTATCGCTTACCATCAGGCGAACGGCATGCTCGTCTCTTCATTCAATGCAATAAAAAAAAAAACCGGCTTTATCAAAAAAAAAAAATACCCACCTGCAACTAAAACAGCAATATCTCATGATATTATTTTTCAGATGTTTTCCCACTACACAAAATAGTCCACCTATGGGACGCGTTATTGGTGGAAGGGCCATCACTCCCGTTGTTCATGGGAGTTGGAATTCTGAGACAACTACGCGACACGCTGCTAGAGTCGGGCTTCAACGAATGTATATTACTGTTTTCCGATTTGCCTGAAATTGATATTGGAGAGTGCGTAAAGGTAAGCCTTATTTTATTTAATGCTTAGTTTTCAAGCATAATAAAATGTATACCTCAATTTAACTATAATATGACTCAATATGAAACTGGATGAGTGTTTTAGTCATAGAACTGACTATTTTTTTTGTTTGCGTTTTATTAAATCTTATGAATAATAAAAAAATCCTACTATAATATTATAAACGCGAAAGTTTATAAGTATGGATGTGTGGATGTTTGTTACTCTTTCACGCAAAAACTACTGAACGGATTTCGATGACATTTGGGCACACGGGTAGATCATGTCCTGGATTAACACATAGGCTACTTTTTATCCCGGGAAAATATAAAGCGGGAGTTTTATCCCGGAAAAACTTCGTAACGCGGGCGGAGCCGCGGGCAAAAGTTAGTTACATATATTTAAACTTATATCATCTGAACCATATACTGTATAGGGGCGATTTCACCGCTTGCTGAGAAATGCTATTCGTCATATAAATGTATAAGCCTACCAAATACAAAAGTTGCACTCTAATCTATGCTCCAAAATAAATGGTTATAAAATGAGCACTGTCTACATTAACTGTTTAATACAATAACTCAAGTAAAATTTACTTTACACCTGAAACTAGCCCTTAACTCGATTTTCCTTAAGTCTGAATATTGTATATCAAGTGTTTTAATAACATATTATTCTGTTACAGGAATCAATAGATATGTGTCGCAGTTCCCCAAGAAGCATAAGCTACAGAAGGTTTACTAATGAAGCACCAACCAAAGAACCTATGGTATGAGAACAAATTAAGTCAAAACTACTAGAGATACTAACAATCTCGCCTCCGCCACGGCATCCTTAAAGGATTACGTTGTATAATCAACATTTTTAAGAGGCCGTATACGAATTTTCAACTATTCCATCCAGTGGCTAGCGCGCGAAAAAAAACACTTTCATTTTGTATGATTTTACATTGAAAATACAGAAATTGTCTCTTTCATAATTAAGGCGACTTTTATACCAATAAATAGTAACTTTCGTTATGCCCGATTTCTGAATCTCCCAGTTAAACTTTCAACAACTATTGATCCATTAAAGTTAAACTTAAGATAAAAGTCGGTTGACTTTCACTGTGTTTCTGAACATATAATGAAGCATTCGATAACTATGAAGCCGACAACCAGTTCCTTATTTTGCTACTAGATGGCTCTTTTTTAGCAGTTGACTTTAAAATGGATTTTATTACAAAAAATCGTAACTAATAATTATTTTATATACAATAATAACTCATTTTAACGTAGATCAACGCCTAAACATTATTTTAATTTTATTTTGTGGTAATTTGTTATTTGTCTCTGGCTGATGAATGACATCATTGCCGAATTAAAAAAAAAGTCAATCAATTCAACAAAATGTCTTATGTCATGTTAGCACTAGTTTGCTAATTTGTGTTTTATGTCGTTTTATTTAGAATTTGAGAATTTATAACACAACTGAAACTGTTGTTATTGGCCGTATCAATTATGTTCCTCTATATTGTAAATAATATCTAACAAGTTGCCGTCGTTTTTGACAAAATGACACGTCAAATAGTTATGGAACAGATAAACGGCAAAAATTGGCCAGTTAAGTTAAAGTAAGTTTAAGCTGAGTTTATCTTGCAGTGCGTGGTTCAGAAACGCAATTTCATGGGTTATCGAACCAATAGCGCTAACGGATAGATAAACTGCCGTCAATAGTACTTCAGAAACCGGCCATTAGTCTGTTTAAAGCACGATCTTGATTGAAAACGGCAACATGTTTGAGTCTCCGTACAACAAAATTTGTGAAACAGGCGTTGGAACTTGGTGGATAGATTGAAATTAAAGAAAGATATGAAAAATGTGGCTCGTTTATTTTATTAGTGTTGAAATAGTCTTTCCGATGATGTATTAGAAATTAATCAGATCAGTTTGTTTTTTGAATAATCACGATGAAAAGTTGACTGAAATAGTTGAAATTTCGTATACAGCCTCTTAAGAAACGATCCTTATCTGTGTTTCGATCGCTTTTCGAAAATAAAACAATCGGAATATAGTTTTTTTTTATGATATGGGGGCAAACGAGCATTCGGTTCACCTGATGGTTTTTTATTGTCTTTATATGACGAGAAGAGCACGCCGCTCGCCTGAAGTAAGCGATACGACCGATAAACAGTAGAAACGCAGCACAGCCCTTTGAATTACAAATACTGCGTGGCACTCCAATGCGACATAAGATGTTAAGTCTCATAATGCCTAGTAATTGACAACATTTCATTTTTTCAATATACTCAAATGTTTATACTATATGATACTTGATCTAAAATTATGAGACCCATATTTTTTCTTTTTTCATACTTCAGATATTTTCATTCATGATTTTCGATTTGAATGTTCCCTTATTCTAAAGCGTCGTAAGCACCAAATGACGTCATATATACGGCTCAAGACGTAATAGCCTTTGCTTTGCAATACAAAAAACCGCCAAGTGGCAACTCAACAACAACTACTTTTGTAATTTGTCATCCAGTTGGCGATATACGATATACCCAGTACTCAGTACTTACATATCTACGTAAATAGTATGAATAGCCAGGAAACTACTTCATTCGACCGTATGTGTGACGTCATCAATCATTTTTCGGTTTTTATTTTTTATCTCCGAAATTAAGTATTAAAAAAAATATATAAAAATATAATCGTATTCAGAATTGAAAAATTAAGAAACGGTATTTTTGTTTTAGGCACGTTTAGATTTTGAAATGTTGTCAATTACGCTGGCTACAATGTCCTTCAAACCGTAACACAATAGTGCATGGACACTGCTGCTTAGCGGTGGAAATAGACATAGCAGTGGTACCTAGACGGCCCCTCTCATACGGGAGACACCAGTTATTATTTTTTTGACATGCTTACAAATGATTTATTTTGATTAGTTTATTCTCGGGGCGGATCGAATATTACGATTCGAATTGTTTGTATGTCGTAAGTCGAATAGTTCTATGAGCGATTTATTATGGTTAGCAATAGATCCCTAGTCACTGATATTTACCAGTTTAGTTATTTTTCTGCTGACAAATTCCAATATATTGAGCAATTTTTCCACCTTAGTGTTAATTTAAGAATTTAGGTACTTAAATAACTCTAGAGTTTCTTGCCCGTCCTTTTTTCGTGGCAATTCTGTGAACATTTTGCCAATTTCAAGTTAGGTTGCCCGTTCTTCACTACTGGAAACTTCTTTCCGAACTGGTGGTAGAGTAAAAATTTACTGAATATAAGTAATGTTTAACATTTTATGAATTCTACTGGTGGTAGGTCTCTCATATGTAAGAGTCCGTCTGGATACCATCGCAATGTCTATTTCTACCGCCAAGCAGCAGTGTGCATGCACTGTTGGGTTTCGGTTTGAAGGTATTGTAGCCAGTGTAACTACAGGCCATACTGAGACTTAACAACTTATGTCTCAAGATGACGAGCGCAGTGAAATGCCACACAGTACTTTGTATCTCAAGGTGCTGGATGGTGTTGCTACTGTTTATGGACGGTCATATCGCTTACTGGCGAACGGCATGCTCGTCACGTCATTCAACGCAATAAAAAAAATCTAATAAATGATTTCATTACAAAAAGAATAAACCTAAAAAATATTGCTTTTTAGGACATGGTGGAGATACCGATGGAAATGTTATTTGCAGAGATTTGTCCCCGAATAAGTCTGTCGGATTTCTTCTCGCTGATATGTCAAGACAAAAGCTGTGTCATTGACATAAGGTCTAATTTGCTGTGAGTAATATACCTACATGGTGCTCTCAATTCTCATTCATTGTTATTTCATTAAAAAACAGGCTAAAACTAGGTTGTTAACAAGTTTATGTCAATATGTTGTTTAACTAAGTTTTGCACGCTGCTCAGCCCGTGTGTACAAGTACTACTCATATAAGTCGTACAAAATTATTTACATATAAATACTAATAGTTTGAACACTAGCATCACACCTCAATGATTTAAATAAAACCAAGAATTAAATTACTAACAATTAAAATAAGGCTGAGGTCTCGGGTTCGATTCCCGGGTCGGGCAAAGTGATATTGGATTTTTCTATTCAGTATCAGCCCGGAGTCTGGAATTTGTGCCCGGTATGGCGATAGGCTCGCCCCCTATCACATCATGGGACGGAATACGCTTGGCGAAAAGTGGGTGCACTAGTTGCGCCTCTGCCTACCCCTTCGGGGATAAAAGGCGTGAGCATGCGTATGCGTAAAATATGCCTTTGTTGGCACTCATAAGCTCCATAACAAAATAATGCTATTTTAGGTACGTAGATAGAGGAAGTATAGATTGCTGTATAGTTACTTTTCAGTACCACAGAAAGGGATGGCTCTATAGAGGTATTAAATATGAGAGAAAGAAATAGAATGATACTATTGCCGTCCCGGCGGCGGCTATAGCCTAGTTGGGAGTGGAACGGACTGCTGAGACGAATGTTCAAAACGCAAGGGCATACACCTCTGACTTTTCTAAAAAGTTATTTGTGTATTATTTGTGAATTATCGCTCGCTTTAACGGTGAAGGAAAACATCGTGAGGAAACCTGAGAAGTTCTCTGAATTTCGAAGGTATGTGAAGTCCGCCAACCCGCACTAGGCCAGCGTGGTGGACCCTCTCAGTAGTAGAGGAGGCCCGTGCTCAGCAGTGGGCAGTATATAATACAGGGGTGGTATGGTATGGTATGATATGGTATTGCCGTCCCGCAGTGCGTGTCGGTTTTTCAAGGCCAGGAACTTTATTTCCGCATAGTTTGTGTTGCAAGTTTTGGATTGAAGAATTACCCTAACTTTACCTATTAGTTATACTGACTACGTGGACATAATATAATGCATTCATACTAATGCGACTATTGCGCATCGTCGATGGAAAAAACTTGCATCATATTTATATTATAATATTCGTCTCAACTTATCGTGCGAGAATGTAGGTATGTTTTAGGTAATAGATTTAGTTTTATAAAATGTACAAATAATTTAATTAATATTAAAATATCGTAATAATAATAATATTATAAAGGCATTAAATATAAAATCTCCTCCAATCCAAAAGTGTGTCTGTACTTATGTACACGCGTTAGAAGTTATACTTCTTTGGCGTAACAAGATAAAAATCTTTTTAAAAAAATTATCTTTCGCCTTATTCTACGTTCAAAATTCAAAAATGTTGACTATAGCTAACTTCAGGGTGAATTCAAAAATGTTGACTATAGCTAACTTCAGGGTGAATTCAAAAATGTTGACTATAGCTAACTTCAGGGTGTCGGTTTTTCGTGACGGTGTGCGCGCGCATCGTAAAAATTTACTCTCATCATTTTTCCCTAACGCGCCAAAAGAAGTATAACTTCAAAAATCTCCCGTATGTTTGGTAAAAGTCTTTATGTGGTAGCATTATGGTGTATAGGTAGGTACTAGGTATAGATTATCTTCTATTTCATGTGAACACGCTGAGTGATAATCTATATAATGCTATTATATCTATGTTTAGGTATGAAAAAAGTTGCATAGAAGGTTCCATAAACGTACCGTACAGCGGGGTCCATCTCGGACAACATGAGCTGAGAGCTTTAGGCCTCAACCCACAGAGGGCATTGAAAGAAGCTATGAAGGTCAAGAAGACAATAGTCGTCGCCTCTGCTGAAGACGAGACGGCGCAACTAGTAAGTACTTTAAAGGTAACGTTGATCTGTGTGCTTAGGATGTCTCCAAAGTCGCAACTCTTAAGTCGATGTGGTTTAAATTTGATGTTTATCGATCGAGAGACCAACACGTCAGTCACGTGTTTGTCTCTCAACCAATCTCAATAGAACGCAATGGTGTCGTGTCGTGTTTGGTTGTGGTTTGTCATGTTTGTCATGTGTCAATGGTTTTTGTCACATTCTAAGCCCACTGATCGTCTGCGAATTAAAAAAAGAAATGGTTTCAAATTGTGAATTTTTGGTGAAAATCTATCTATATATATAAAAGAAAGTCGTGTTAGTTACATTATTTATAACGCTGAACCGATTTGGCTGGAAATTGGTGGGGAGGTAGCTTAGAAACGGGAGACGGTTATAGGATACTTTTTATCCCGGGAAAATATGAACCGGGACTTTTATCACGAAAAATCGTTTTCTGTGAGTATTGTGTTTTATGATGTCCTGGTACTTAATATATTTAAAAATAGGGAAGTTAGAATAATAATCCATATATATTGTTATATATTGTTATATATTGTTATCCATATATATATCCTCTGAATTGTTGCTGTACCTATTTGCCTATCTAAATCTAAATTATAATGATTGTCAGTTTAGCAATAAGAGCGAATTTAATTGTGGAAACTTAATTGAGCCATGTACTACCTAATTTGTTTTATGTTATATTTTTCTTTATTTGCTTGTATGTTTCCCTTAAAAACCAATAAATAAATATATATATATAAGAAAGTCGTAGAATCATTAAAATGCTTAATTTTTTATTTGTATTTATTGACTGCCTCGGTGGCGTAGTTGTATTACGGTATGACTGCAAGGCTGCGGTCTCGAGTTCGATCCCCGGGTCGGGCAAAGTGATATTGGATTTTTCTATTCAGTATCAGCCCGGAGTCTGGAATTTGTGCCCGGTATGGCGATAGGCTCGCCCCCTATCACATCATGGGACGGAATACGCTTGGCGAAAAGTGGGTGCACTAGTTGCGCCTCTGCCTACCCCTTCGGGGATAAAAGGCGTGAGCATGCGTTTTATTTATGAAAAATTGAATTTAATAAAATCCGCTTATTTATTGCCTCTAAGGCGGAGCAGAGTTCGTTGGGGCAGCTTGTTAATAATATAGTAAACTAGCATTTTGAGACAGTTTCGCTCGCAAGTAGTGATAAAGGTCGCAGGAACACGCTGGATGCGGGCCGCTTTTGACAGATCCGTCTGGAAATCTTTAGGGGAGGCCTATGTTCAGCAGTG
The DNA here is from genome assembly GCA_947568825.1 of Sphinx pinastri. Classification (NCBI taxonomy): domain Eukaryota; kingdom Metazoa; phylum Arthropoda; class Insecta; order Lepidoptera; family Sphingidae; genus Sphinx; species Sphinx pinastri. Next base: position 5,364,116 of record OX387623.1, read on the forward strand.
GACGTCATGTGGCTGATGATGATGATGATGAATCCCATTAGAATTGCTATTTTATTCTAGGTGATACACATTTCGATGCTGTTTTAGTATAAAAAAATAGTGCAGGTACCAAGATTTGGAATTTATCAAATTTCATTCATTCATTCTTGACATTCCATCATAATAATTCATTAATAATTTCATAGACATCTACTATTTCTTATCAAATATCTTCAATCATGTCCGGCGATTATGTAAACGGCTCTCGCATTCCTCAGCTGATGCCAATTTAAAACCAATTTACTTGACAAATTATAAACAACATAAATGCATAATGAATTATTTGTCAATAAACTGGTGTTTTAATATTATTCCTCTGTTTTAAAAAGCGTAGTGCTAGGTTTTGACTAGCAAGTTATTGCAGCAAAATATTGCGCGAGAACTTCACACTAGTGGTAATATTTCGATAGTTCTATATACATCATTGCCGCAAGTGCTGCAAGGTTTAACGTTTCAGAGTTCAGCTTGTCTTGATTATGCCCCACATGCTAATCTTGAGCAAGCGCTACTGGTGGTAGGTCTCTCATAGTATGTAAGAGTCCGTCTGGGTGGGTATCTACAGTAGTGGTGTTGGTACTGTTTATGGGTGGTCGTATCGCTTACCATCAGGCGAACGGCATGCTCGTCTCGGCATTCAATGCCATAAAAAAAACGCTCAAAAGTTGGCAATTCTGCCTTAAAGGCCATGTAAAATTTTGATACAAGGATTGAAGCTACACCACTAAATAGAAACCTCATTTTAGACAGCAAACATGTAGTTAGGTCAACTGTTAAAAAACACAGTTCCACAAACATGGATGTCCTCTTGACCTTTAGGCCAGTTGCAGAAGAACTAAGCTAAGTTAGTTTACCTTAGCTCATATAGCTGAGATATAACATATAGAACGTAGCTTTATATAGTTTGCGGTCTACACACAAGTATCAAAAAATAACTCTGCTTTGGAATGCGCATTCTCCTACTGTTTCCTCGGCGTTATGACTTGTCCTTTAAACGGCATTTAAAAAGCTTTTCACGGTAGGTAGCGGGTTAACTGTGCCCCTGGCATTGCTGACGTCCATGGGTGATGGTAACCACTTACCATATGGTGGGCCGTCAGCTCGTCTGCCTTCGGAGGCAAAAAAATAGAGCTAATCTAACTTAGCTTAGTTTTGGTTCTGCAGCGCGCATTAAGTATAAGTATAGGCTATAGGAATTAGGGAAGGTCTTACTCGCCCAACGAACCGCTATTTCAAAATGTAATTATCTGTAAAGCAGTGGTAGGTAATGCTCTAGTCAATTCAGGCCCCTTAATGATATAGAAAAATATATTATACTTAATTTCTAGTTGTATAAATTTTGTGTGTCAGTTTTATTGCCTCACATAACTTGACTATTTCTTAACGATCCTAATTAATTAAATAAGTTGATGCGATCGTGGATTCATCTCGTGCCGCTCTGATTTCATTATTCAAATATAAGAGTTTTTTATAATATCACTAGATCTTTCAGTCAGATTTCTACATAATAAATAACTCAAAAGTCGGATGCTGGTGTCCCAAGACCAAACCGAGATTTTTTTTTTTTTGTAATTGAATGACGAGATGAACCTGCCGTTCACCTGATGGAAAGCGATACGACGACCTCTAAACAGGAGCAACACCATCCAGCATCTTGAGTTACAAAGTACTGCATGATACTCCACTGGGCTCGTCACCCTGAGATGTCTCATAATGCCCAGCAATTACGCTGACTACAAAGTCTTTCAAACCGGAATACAACAGTGCATACACACTGCAGCTTAGCGGCAGAAATAGACATTGAGGTGGTCAGTGTCTATTTCTGCCTACCCAGGTGGCCCATCGTATACGAGAGATCTACCACCAGAAACGGGTCTAGAAAGTTCCATTTGCTTCTCACTGAACTCCTTTGCTTTTAACATAATGCTATGTTTAAAATATTTCGATTATCGTAATTGTTGTCTATTTCTACCGCCAAGCAACAGTGTGCATGCACTGTTGTGTTTCGGTTTGAAGGATATTGTAGCCAGTATAACTACTGGACATAATGAGACTTAATATCTTATGTCTCAGGATGACGAGCGCAGTAGAATGCCACTCAGTATTTTGTCAGTCAAGGTGCTGAATGGTGTTGCTACTGTTTATGGGTGGTCGTATCGCTTACCATCAGGCGAACGGCATGCTCGTCTCGTCATTCAAAGCAATAAAAAAAAAATTGTTATCGCTGTGAAATGTTCAATGCATTGCATTAATAATGGCCGTTGATAATTGGTACTGTTAAATACTTCTGTTTAATGATCGTTAATTGATGACGCTATACTCATTACGTAATCATTAATAACGTACGTTATTAACTATAATATATTCAGCGCAATTGTCTTAATGTTCATCATTTGTAAAATTGATAACTTTTATCGAAGAAGAATGATTTTATATGGGTTTAAATTAAGACCGTGTCAATATAGATTAGTAACAAAATTCACAAATTAATGAAATAAGAATTAAAGCGATGCGAACAATAGTACCTACATTCTTTAAAAAAAATTTCTAACATGAAAATTTATTTTATTATTATAAATATGTATTTAGATGTAATTGAAAATTCAGACAAGATTTGATTTAGATTAATGATGGCATTAAACTATCTTACACATAAGTTAATCAAAAAGATGTTTTAAATCTAAATTCATTGTTCTTATTTCAGTTCAGTGATTATTTGGTGAAATGCAGTGTTCCTCGGGTGTGCATCCTTCACGGAGGCATCTCAGCGGTACAGACACACTTGCCTTCACTGTTCACCACACCAGCGCCACCTAGCAAAAATGGCACCAAATAATATAATCTTATAAAGATAAATACAGTGAAACCTGGTTAAGTGGGACCTGGATAAGTGAGAAACCTCTATTATTGAGAATTCCAATAAGGTCCCGGGACTATCAACGAATTACCTCTGTTAATGGGAATATTCGAACCTGGTTAAATGAGATTTCATTTCTAGGATTTTTTCAATGTTTACCTCTATAATTGGAACTCAGTATCTCAATTCCCTGTATAAGTGAGACATTTTATCAGGTTGGGACAGGTTTCGACACGTTTCCATATCTACATTTAAGTCATAACACCAAAAATACGCATTTTTATTAACATTACCACCTCTATAAATGGAATAACGGTACATTTCGACCTCTATAACCGGGGGCCACTGTAAATGAGACAACTATAATTTTAAAACTGGATAAATGAAAACTTCCTTAAAAGGTACAAAATCCTTGGTCCCTTGAGATCCCAATTAACTAGGTTTCACTATATGTTTTTGAATATGATCTACTTATTTAATGCTTGGAATACATGTGCTACAGTATGGTAGGTTTCGAATAGTAGGCAGGTTTTTAAATGATGTGTATTGTAAATTTATCTCAGTTTTATTGGCCAAAGGACGGCTTATTTACTGTAATTTAAAATTTTCTTAATGTGACTGAATGATTTAAAGTATACCTTTGAATAGCATGTGTATTCCAAGCTTAATTTTAGAATTTTTGTGTAAGTTATTAGTGAGATGAAATCTTATTTATAGAACATTCCTAATATACCAGTATAATTATATGTAGAAAGTAAATTTAATAAAAATATTTGTACTGGAATTGTTTATTTTTAAAATGCAAGTATACACTTTAATTAATCTTATACCATATTATCATTATTCAAGGGAAGAATAAATAAAACTTGCGTTTTAAAGAAATATCTACCTACTTATCAATTAGAACTGCTTCGGTGGCGTAGTTGTATTACGGTATGACTGCAATGCTGAGGTCTTAGGTTCGATTCCCAGGTCGGGAAAAGTGATATTGGGTTTTAAATTCAGTATCAGCCCGGAGTCTGGAATTTGTGCCCGATATGAGGATAGGCTCGCCCCCATCACATGGGACGGAATACGCACGGCGAAAAGTGGGTGCACTAGTTGCGCCTCTGCCTACCCCTTCGGGGATAAAAGGCGTGAGTGTGTGTGTGTGTTATCAATTAGCGCTATAATATTGTGTGGAATCGACAGAACAGAGCAAAATATTAATTTAAGATGCTGTTATTTGTTAACATTGCTGTGTTTTCTTTACCTGAATCCTACTAGTCCTACTATTATTATAAACGCGAAAGTTTGTAAGAATTTATGGATGTATGTATGTTACTCTTTTGATTTTGATGAAATTTGGCACACGGGTAGATCATGTCCTGGATTAACACACAGGCTACTCTTTATCCCGGGAAAATATAAAGCGGGACTTTTATCCCGGAAAAACTTTTTAACACTGGCGGAGTCGCGGGTAAGAGCTAGTATACCATGAAAAAACTACAGTTAAGAAAGTTAAATAATAAAATTGGGTATTTCATCCCTATTAGGATTTAAGCGAGCGTCTTAGAAAGTAACGTCGGGTACTTTGAAATAATAGCTGCGCGAAAGTAGGGCGGAAGACAGATTAGTTGTATGACAGCAGTATATGAAGGCGCATCACTTTACTGAAGGGGGCAGTCTTAAGCTTCGTTTCAAGTGACTTAGCAAAAAGTGTCATGGATCTTTCATTCTGGCTCTTTTAGTTAAGCATAACCGTTGTCAAAAGCAAATTTTGATTGCCTTTGCGCTAAGTTTTTATGGCGTGTATGCAAACTCTCCCAAACCTGATGTTAGTTGTACAGAAATAATTCAAGACGTAGAATATTCATAACAGGGTAGTTTCCTATGTTTGATTTTGTAGATTATTTTACATGTAACAGAAAATAATACGAAAAAGAAAAACTTCTGTGAAATCAGCATCAAAATTAGTTGAAAAATAAAGCAGTTATTCATATTTGAAATAATATTGTTGCGAGTAAAAGTGGGGATATCGCGTTATCTCTTTCGCACGCACGCAGCGTTATGGCCGGCGACTTTCGATGACGTCACAATGTAATATTACTGTTATTTGATAACTACCCCTTCCGCAGAATTTCAGAGCCTTATAACTTACTAATTATTGCCCCAATTTTGAAAGTTATTTGGCCTTTAGATTTTGCATTGCAAACATTTATGATAAATGTATTACGCCACACACGCTTAAGGTATTCATAAATGAAGAATAAATACCATACGTAATTATTGCACTCATTAGTCATTGCTGAACTTATTAATGTAGGACACGGCTTTGTTATAAGGATTAGCGGATATAGGCACGGTAATCGCGTTAAGTCGTTTACAGTTGTATTTATTTTATTTCTCGACGGATTTTCTACTCATACTAATTATTTTTGAACACCTAATTGTGGTAGTAACCTGTTCCCATGGTGTCGGTGCCAAAAGACTTGACAACATCGCAGTCTTCAGACCGCGGTAATCCGGGTTCGAATCCCAAGGCAACATTGTAACTTTTTCGAACACAATGCTATGAACTCGATTTGATAGGGATTGGATTGGCGGCCGGCTGATCGTAATTAAGCTTATCATTTCTGCAATATCTTATTTCTTGTCTTACTAATATTGTATGTGAAAGTTTCTGATGTTAGGATGTTTGTTAGGAGTACACGCAACAACCGGTGAATTAATTTAGATGAAATTTGGCACACATATAGAGAGACGGCACACATATAGATAGACAGCACACAGACTGAAGCCAAACCTCCTTCGTTCACAGCCGGTGCCCAGTTGTCACCATACAATACTAGATCACATAATTACCTATTGATTTTGTAATATTATTCAGACGACAGGATTCAGATTCGTACATTAAAAAACAAAGATTCAAAGCCGCTCTCTTAATAGACAAGTTTGCCTTTACAGTACTTATTTAGATATCAATATCAGTTCAAACTTGCAACATTTTCATCGTATACAAACTGGAATTAAATTAAGTTGTGTCCTTGAATTTACTTTTATTTGTATCCATGCTTTATGCCTACACGTCAAACACAAAATGTTGATTTTTATTCGAATATAAAATTTAAATATATTTTTTATTGCCATAAATTAATAATTAGCGAAATAGCTTATTAATTATTATATTTGGATGCTCATGACCAGTCACAACTCTAGTCACGGGTTATCAAAATTGCTTTATACCTATGTACTAAAATCCTCGTAATCAGTTTTCTAGAGTTAGGGCCAATTTCACCACATGCTGATCGGATCCCTTTTAGCCTATTCGGAACTTATCCTCTATAATATATACTAAAACTATTGGTTTCACAGGTCTCGAATAGAAATCCCTTTCTAGCCGGTTTCGGCCACGGCGGCCAATCTCAACGGAGATCAGCCAGATACGCAGGAGATATTAGTGCACAAGTGTGTGCGCAATACACAGGTGCACTCGCTATTCCTTTACTCTCATAGTCCGGTGAGACGGCAATCCGACATGACCGGAGAGAGATCAGGCGCAGGACCAACGGCTTTACGTGCTTTCCGAGGCACGGGGGTATCCCACCGCCAACTTCCTGACTCCGAGCTGCGACTGAGTAATTTTTAAGATGGAAAAACCCAGTCACAATGTTTTTGGCCCGACCCAGGATTCGAACCCAGGACCTCAGCGCGCAAATTGTACTCGTAACGCGTACGCAATACAACTACGCCACCGAGGCAGTCAATGGGCAGGCAATAGAAATATCTGGCAGATAAAAATCATTCGTAATGTGTCAGATTTATTTGTTAGACAGCCATACCATACCATACCAGCCCTGTATTATATACTGCCCACTGCTGAGCACGGGCCTCCTCTACTACTGAGAGGGGTTAGGCCTTAATCCACCACGCTGGCCTAGTTCGGGTTGGTAGACTTCACATACGCTCGAAATTCTTATGGAGAATTCTTAGGTATGTAGGTTTCCTCACGATGTTTTCCTTCACCGTTAAAGCGAACGATAATTGATAAACAATACCTACACACGTAACTTCGAAAAGTCAGAAGTGTATGCCTTGGGTTTTGAACCTCCGGACATTGTCTCGGCACACCGTTCCATTCCCAACTAGGCTATCGTCCACCTTACCTGTTAGATAGCACTATATGTAATTTATCAGATAGTTATCTGGAACTTTATCAAGAACGTTTGAAGCTGGTCCTAAGTATTTTGGAAACCTCCGCTCAAAAATAGCACTATAAATAGGTAACTATTAATAACATTAATCGTCAAGGGGATATACTAAAGTAAATATCGGAATTCGGAATGCATTACGTAACACAAAACGTAGTTGGATACCTACTTATGTATAAAATACTATATCAATACTATAAATCGAACAGTAAAATGTTAATGTATACGAACTTACCGAGTTATTTTATTGATCATTACATATTCACGACCATTACTAAAAAGGTCAACATTAAAATACCTAAGTAGGTTTATTTATTTTTTAATTATATTTTGCCAAAATACCGTTTATTTATTATTACTTAATCGAAAAATAAATTACAACACTACGCGCGAGGTTCCGAGTGGGAGCGAATAAAGTCTCCGATTTCAACAATATCGTTCGTAAGTTACATGGTTTGTTACTAATGAAAGAGATACCTAAAAAGGGGTTTTCAGCTAAGTTACTGCGAGGCTCGGGTAAGCACGAGACTGGCCATATAGCGCGAGGCACGGGCCGCGGCGTTCACACCACTCTTGAAAGAATGGATCGGAAAAGTGAAGGATGCAATGAAACAACTGGGTGGGAGACCCTGGCATGGCCATCTAACATCTTCAACTCTTCGTTACAAAAGTAGGTGCACATAAGATAGTGTATTAATTCTACGTAGGTAATAGGTACATGGTCATAATTATTATGTCACATAATATGTTCAGAGTGAACATATAATATGAGAGAACCTTCTCTATTTTTAAAATATTTACACAAATATCAGTCTTGCGCATTCGGATAAAGGGCACTGTTACTGTTACTGTTGTGGGGCTCCTTTTTCCGCACTTAGCCCGTAGAAAGTCGGGCCGTTGTGCGTGATGTGCCAGCTAGAAGTCCAGCCAGCCCAACTCCTTCCAGAAGCGCAGGATCTTCCTGGTTCCTTCACAGCTTTTTTTTTTATGCAATAGGGGTCAAACGAGCATACGGTTCACCTGATGGTAAGTGATCACCGCCGCCCATGAACATCTGCAATACCAGGGGGCACAGAGATGCGGTGCCGGCCTTTCCGGCTTCTCGGATAAAGGGCATAAAGCTTTTAAATTTTTTCCTTATATTGATACACGCCTTTCCCCGAAGGGGTAAGCAGAGGCGCAATTAGTGCACCCGCTTTTCACCGGGCATATTTCGTGCCAATCGCAATATCGGGCACAAATTCCAGACTCCGGACTGATACTGAATAGAAAAACCCAATATCACTGCTCGATACGGGGATCGAGCCCGAGACCTCAGCATTGCAGTCGTACCTTAATACAATTACGCCACTGAGGCAAGCGCTCGGAGAACATCAATGCAGGGAGTTTATTTCAAAGCTTGACGTGCGCAGTAAAAAAGGCCGTTGAAAGTGCGCTGTGGTGCTATTCGGTTTCAACGTAGTATGAATCCGAATATTACAACTCTACTGTGGGGGCGAGCGTTGCGGTGGTACAATGTGGCCGCGGTCACCACATTAAACAGTTTCTCGGAACACTCCCCGTAGTAGAGGTAGAGGAGCGATGATTCGAGGTGCACGCCTTTGTAAGGAGTGGAGTGGGCTAAGCAAATATTTGAAGGCCCCTGCCCAGTGGTGTGGGCAGTACTTCAGGTGTGGCCAGATTTGAACTTTGTAAAGCGCCAGTCTATGGCCCCCGTGAAGTACGGCTTGGCTCTGTTCAGGATTCCCAACTTTATACTGGCCTGCTTGGTTTTGTCCTAAAAATGACTGAATCTCGAAATGTCACTCTAAATTTCGACACCGAGGATCCCAAAACTATTCGGCATACGGAGAGTAACTCCTTGGAACTGTGGTGCCATGACGAATGGGCATAACATTCTCAGCAGTGAACGTGAAAACGAATTGAATGAAATTCAACCCTTTGATCGGTCACCATCATAATGGACTACACTTGTTTCTCAGGCCCCCAATAATCTCATTGACCACACAAAACAGGCTGTTATTGGAAGGACTTCGACTTTCTACTCTGTGAATCAGTGCTCATAATTCTGTAAATAACAACCTAAATCTGCTGTAGAGTGCAGTGCATCTAATCTATACTTCTATAATAATATTATAAAGAGGAAAGATTTGATTGTTTGTTTGTAATGGATAAACTCAAAAACTACCTACTGGACCGATTTTGAAAATTATTTCACTAATAGGAAGCTACATTACAAGTGCTATAGGCTACATTTTATCCCGGAAAAACTTTTTCACGCGGGCGGAGCCGCGAGCAGAAGTCTAGTAATTAATAATTAGAGAAGAAAAGAGAAAATAATTTAGTGTGGCTACGACTCCTTTTACTTCTGTCCAATAACGAGTAAAGTAAATAAAAAAAGATGAAGCATGATAGTTACGTAAACGTGTTACCTGTAAATTTACTTATCTTACATTAAATATCAGTACCTAAGTTATTATCAGGAAACGCATAATAATACTAATAAACAGAAGACATTAGGTTTAATTTTGTTATTCCTATACTCACAGTTACGGTGCGACGGGAAAATGTAAATTCCCACGGCTTCAACTCCTACAAGTTGCATTTCATTGAGACATAAGTGCCCACATAACATAATATTGTGTGGGAGAATCTAGCGACAGCCCCCTGACGTCTGTACTCAGCATCCCAACTTTTTTACCCCCTATCACGTTATGAATGAGAGGTTGGTATTGCTATCAAAGAGGGGGCGGGCAGGAGTGGGGAGCGTTCACGTCGCCGGACTCCGCGCTACCATTCGCCGGCCGTACTTTGCCGCGAGAGCGTGTAGCAGCCGCGACCAGCGAACAACAAACATTCCTCGCGTGCAGTGAAACTTTATTGAAAAAATACTTTATTGCAAAAACAAATGGGCATCGATAGTGAAACGTAAACTTGTGATAATGCACAGTGTTCTGTGAGTTTGACTTCGGCCGGATTCAGTTCAGATAGTTAACATTCCGTGTTCCGCCCGCTCGGCGAAAGGACAGTAGAAGAGTGACAGTTGTGTTGTGCGAGTTTTTCTCGAGGGAGTTTCTGTGTTTTTCGCGTCGGAGGCCGTAGTGCGACACCGGCCCCGACATGGAGGGCTACTTCGACATATCCAACGATCTGAATGACGTCTGGGAGGCGGACATCGACCCGGTGAGTCGACCTTGCGTGATATCTGTTATCGGCCAGAGGTGAAGATGTGATTAATGTTCAATGTGCCGTATATCTAAAAAACATTTGGATTACACTAATTTGTTTGGTATTTCTCTAGAGCACTGAATCCTGTGTACGGTTAGATTATCTATATTTTTACATTATATTCATTATTGCACGTTATTCAATGAAAGAGAACGGATAAAAGTTAATTGTTGATAATCGTGATAAATGTTTGTGCTGCGCCGTTGTTTTGAAATCTACCTGCAAATGCGAAGATGATTGTGAATTAACAATCCGACGTGTTTGGCTCACGAGTAGTTGTTTTGCTGTTATAATCGCACGAATAAATCAACATTGACTGATAACATTGTAATCTGCGTTGTTACGGTGTCAATACGTATCTACAATGTACAGGGTACACTTATTATTGGTCTCGAAACTTGGTATTTCCAATAGTGTTTATCTGTGTAATTGCCAACATGGAAATACCTTTGGAAAACTTGATAAAAACTATCCCGCGCGGCCATGTGGATTTAATTGACACCTTGTAAGGAAAATTTAACTGTTCATACAGTGTAGAGTGTAGGCTATTAATACATATTGTGTATGTAAGAAGTGTCATGGAAGCGTGTAAAACAGGCACTTTTTATAAAGAGAGCGTAATAAAATGAACATTGAAAAGCTGAATTGTTTTGTAGGTACGTCGTTAAAAATATTGTATAGTAATCCCGATTGTACACGCTTTTCTATAGAAAGTTTGTATTAAAAATGAAGATCTTGCGATACAAGATGGTGATCGGGTAAATATTGGATTTAATGATAGTGATTACTTACAAACTAAGTGTTTGTAGAGTCGGTTACGATGTTAATCAAATGTCCATTAGTGAGTAACACTTTCACGTTCTTATTATAAGTTATGACTTCAACACGTCTTGTGTAGATCGGTATAAATAGGTCTGATGTTGTTTAAACCATAGATCTCAAAATACTGATGAATACCCAGATAAGAGAGGTGTACCTACTACTTACCATAGTGTTACAGGATTTGGAGTGTTTAAAAGGAAGATTTAATTAAAAGTTAAGTAGGTACCTAGTATGTAGGTTACCTTTTTTACTGGTGGTAGGTCTCTCATATGTAAGAGACCGTCTGGGTGGGTACCACCACAATGTCTTTTTCTACCGCCAAGCAGCAGTGTGCATGCACTGTTGTGTACATTGTGTATGTTGTGTGCACAAACCGAAGTTTGAAGGACATTGTAGCCAGTGTAACTACTGGACATAATGAGACTTAACATCTTATGTCTCAGGATGACGAGCGCAGTGGAATGCCACACAGTACTTTGTTACTCAAGGTGCTGTATGGTGCTACTACTGTTTATGGGCGGTCGTATCGCTTACCATCAGGCGAACGGCATGCTCGTCTCGTTATTATATGCCATAAAAATAAAAAAAAAATAAAAAAAAAACCTATGTAAAAGACATTTTTACGATCTGATCTATGTACTTATACCTACAGTATAAAATTTGTCGAAGTCCTCAATATGCAATGCAATGCAATCAGCCCTGTATTATAATACTGCCCACTGTTGAGCACGGGCCTCCTCTACTACTGAGAGGAGTCCTCAATATAGCTACTTCATTTGTCTATTTGTAAATAAGTACCAATAATTATTTTAAAATGTATTGTGTCCCTATAACTATTATCATAGTTTCATGCTTAACTATTTTAACACAAATTTCATTCTAGAACTTGTAGGTTAGGGTCAAATAGGACTTTAATAAAAGAACCTTTAATAAAATTCGAGATTGAAACAGGTTTTAAGACATATGTGCTAGTTATAGGTACCTGTTTAGGTATCTAGTGGAAAAAACACTTTTTGTCATATTGCTATAGTTATAGTGATAATCATTCCTTTAGTATAGAATAACGTAGAGCCATCAGTCACAGAATGTAGAGCGCTATTCTTCTCAGTTGCTAATGCATTATTATTCGTTGACGATGCACAATAAACTACCTAAGCCTACCTATATGGTTCTCTAGATTCTATTCGTAGTATTTTACAATTGTAGATACAACAGGAAAAACATGAACTATTGCTATTTGCCTGCACAAATGGCAAAAAAGAACAACGTAAGTCGGTATAACAGTTCTGATTGAAGCAAAACAATTTTTTGTTGCTAATGCGTTGGAAAAATAAAAACCCTGCACCGTTTGTAGTGGATTATAAGGATATTTTTTGTAAAAAGTAACGAATGCATTTTCGAATATTATTATTCACTGAATGTTCAGAACACTTGACAAAATAAACTGTACCATAGTTAAGTGGGTGACAATAATTTTGAATATTCATATTATAATGAATATTTTATGGTTATTATAATTGTAATTGCGACTTCAGTTGATCACACATGTTTTGCAAGAGTATCTGTGTTAACATCGTTTAATTCTGGAACTGTCTTCTGTCACACTTTTTATAAATTTAAAACGAAGTCCGTGTTTTCTATTACATGATTATAATTGATTTTAAATGGAGCCTTGATCAGATATGGTGGATTTAGTCTGTATGCGTCCCGCCCTATTAAAGTACTAGGGTGGGATGATCGATCTATTACTGCCAACGACGTTGGAATCATTTTAATGAGTAAAGAATATACTAGGTACGTAGAATTTTGACCTTTTGTTTGTAGTCCGTAGTCAATTTTGAAAGAAGGCTAGAAAAGATCAAGTTTGATTTTTAATCCACATTGGAGAAATCACTAAACAATAGTTTACTACATAAAGTAAAGTTTTATCAAGCTAGCTTATGCAAACTACCGATCCGACATTTCAAAGAGAGAATGCAAAACAGAAATGTTCTAAGTGCGCTTACGCATCACGTGGGATTCGCTGAGCATTCTCATATAACAAACGTTCTTATATGTGGCAAACTTAAAAAACGAAACATTTTCGTATTAAATCAGCCTATTCGATTGTGGTATTATTATAACGGCATACTATTATTGTCTTCCAATTTTAAACACCAATAACTCATGGAATAATGTACATTGTCACAATTAAAGAGACAAAAACGAGTAACTAATTTTAGAAACCTCAAATTTTACACCTGAATTATATCACTGTCCATATTTAAATTTATTCATATCAGCTTCTACCAACAATATGGCTTAACATTTTTGGCTAGAGTCATGTAGAACCCTGTTAAACTAGCACCTGTAACTTGTTCTCTCAACTATGCGTTGACGTCACGGCTGGACGTTTAATGGTTGATAACGCGACAAAATGCGGAGGGGATTTGCATGCGGTGATTTGCCGTGTGCGTGCGCGCCTCTGCGTTTGGTCAGGTTGGCTTGGTGTACATTTCTTATGGTTGCGCCGTACGGTACAACATGGTGCGACGACCTGGTACGTTGAACTAAGAGGCCCGAAGCCGGAGGCGGTTTTTTTTTTGTATATTAACTTCTTCATATTCATCATTGCCATAGCTAGGTAAGAGATATCACACGGACAATATTATTAACCGGAAGAATGAATACTCTAGAATATTCAGGTACGGTAACGGTATTGCGTTAGGTACGGTGGAGTTTCTTGTATTTTTCTTTTACTTTCAAATAGAGCAGAAACAGTAGAAAGTTCTTCGAAATTACAGCGTCGTGACCTTTTCATATTTCATCACAAATGAAGGAAAAAATAACGCAGCTGTTTTCCTGGAATAAAAAACAATAGGCCAGTCTTAATTAATATTCTAGGACCACGTAATTAATTGTTATGTAAGTTCCGAGACATAATTCAAAATAAAAGCGACTACATAAAGTGTGATCGGTTATTTAATTATGGGCTAACACATTTAGGCAGGCATATGGAGTAGCTGTATGTTTCCCTTCCCCAAAAAGTCACCGATCATCCGGCGTCCGGTCTATGCGTCATAGAAAACCAAGAATGGACATAGGGCTGTTCACCAACGCCTTGTAAATTGGCTTTGTCGAGACTAGAGTAACTTTTTTAATCATAATAAAACAGTTACTTACTGTTAACCGAAAGTTAGTGTGGTAATTTTGTCTTTGGATTAACTTAATAAAAATTCAATACTAGCTTTTGCTTGCGGCTTCGGCGTTGTGAAAGAGTTTTACCGGGATAAAGGTCCCGCTATATATTTTACCGGGATAAAAGGTGGCCTATGTCTTTCCCAGGGTTTTAAAATAACTCCATACCCAATTTCATCGAAATCCGTTCAGTAGATATTGAGTTTGTCAGGTTTAGACAGACAGACTTTGTTTTATAATAGGTATTAGAAATTAAAAAGGAGAAAAGGTTTTCTTCGGTTCATCATATTTATAGCATTTAATAGGCGTATAATGTATTAAACTTTAATAAAACTCATATTTACTTGGATCACGATCATCATGCGAATGATATTCTTATGTTACTTTTCTTTAAAACCTCTTATAAGAACTTATTATGTACCATATCTCCTCTAGACCACCACCACCACCATACCAGCCCTGTATTATAATAATAATAATAATAATAAAATCAGTTTATTGCCTTATAACACTAATAATAACAAAGATACTCTTAAGCTTAAACTAAAATAAAGGCAAAAGGAGGCGGCTCAGCTCGTGCTGACCGGGACAGTAGTTCCGAGCAGCGCTGGTTTTCAGCCTCTCCTAATTATTTCCTAAGATGTTATGCGGAAAGTTTATAGCGTTGGCCTACTGAGCGACAAGTAACGTTTTATGTTACAGTAAATAAATCTAATGTAAAAAAAATATATATGAAATAACTATATAATAAAAAGGAACAGTCATTTTAACAATATTGGAACTCTAGTGTGTGTGCGTGAGCGTGTGTGTGTATGTATGTATGTGTGTGTATGTATGTATTTGTGTGTGTTGGTGTTTGTGTGACCTTGTTGTACAGCGTGGGTTATTAGTTAAAAAAGTCACATAGGCTCAAAAATTGCCAGTGGGGTTGAAACAAGTTTTCTGCTGCAAGCTGTCTTTTAAGTAAAGCATGTTTGTACTTAATTTTAAATATCGGTGAACTCATCTTTTTCCTTAAAGGAGGGGGGAGGTCGTTCCAAATTTTTGCTGCAGTAAACTTGAAACACGTTCTGTACCGTGTGGAGCTATGCACTGGAGTAACAAGAGAGTTACAAGTAGCTGACCGTAGATTTCTGTGGGCTACATCTTTTACCCAGGAGAGTTTTTCAAACAAATATTCTGGATTTTTATTCCATATTACTCTTTGTACTGTGCATGCGTAATGTAATTCCCTTCTTGCAGACATATTGAGAATTTTTTTCCTGTTCAAATATGGTGTGATAAATTCTCTCCGGGGTATGTTGAAACAAAATCGTATGCAGGCATTTTGTACTCTTTGAATATTTTTTTCTGCTTTCAAATTTAACCTCGGCCCGAACACCGTGCTGCAATAATTAAACTGAGACAGGACTAGTGACTCAGTTAGAAGAATCCGGGTGTTTTCATTGATATACGGTCTAATTTTGTATAGGGTTTTTAATTTGAAAAAGGCGTTTCTAACTTTACTGTTTATATGTTCAATATATTTTTGTTCCCCATCTATAATAAGACCCAGATTTCGTGCAGAGTTTACATGTTCAAGTACTGTGTCGTTAATTTTCACCTGCTCTCCACAACTCAGCGTACTTTTTATTTGAGATTTTGTTCCTAGCACTAGCATTTGAGATTTTGTCGGATTTAATAAAAGGGAGTTTTTTTTGGACCAGTTGTAGATATTTGATAGATCACTATTGATTTTCTTAATAGCTGCTTCAGTGTCTTTACTAGGGAACGAGTAGTATAATTGTGTGTCGTCAGCGTATAAATGATATTTACAAAACTCTATACATTTTGGCATGTCGGCTGTGAAAATACTAAACAGAATTGGACTTAATAATGAACCTTGAGGTACCCCTCTTTGCAATGGTTTAACTGCAGAATACTTTTTATCTCCGCATTTGCTATCTGTGACAACGAATTGTTCCCGCCCCGTAAGAAAAGTTCGAAACCATCGGCAGGTATTAGCTGAGAACCCATAGCTTGCCAGTTTGGCTAACAGAAGTTCGGGATGTAGACAGTCAAAAGCGCGCGAGTAGTCGAGTAACACCATAATACTGCTCAGCCCCTTATCTGAGGCCTCCGTTAGGTCGTCTGTAACATGTAACAGTGCTGTTTCTGTGCCATGACCTCTGCGAAAGCCTGATTGAAATTTTGGTATAATGTTTTTACTGTCGAGGAATTTAAGGATCTGGTCTAGAACAACTTTTTCAATTACTTTAGATAGAACCGGTAAAATTGAAATGGGACGAAGATCTTTTAGTTGGCTAGCTGGATTTTTTTTGGGTAGGGGTCTAACTAATGCTCTTTTCCAATATGAGGGAAATGTGTGTGTTTCAATAGACTTATTTACTATATTTGTTATAACTGGCAGGGTTACTTTTAATGTTGTTTTTATCATGTCTATATTTATACTATCATATCCAGCTGCTTTTGTTTGTATATTATCTATAATTTTTTGAACTTCAGTTTCAGTGGTTGGTTTTAGATCAAAAAACAAATCATATGTGATGTTTTTATTTTCGTATTTTGGTATCTCTTTCGTATTTACATTATGGTTAAACGGTAGATTAAGAAAGTGGTCATTAATAGCATCCGGGTTATTAAGGTGGTCTGGAATTAAATTTATGCATGGGTTATCAAATACTGTTGTGTTTTTCAAACTTTTCCACAATAAAACCGGGTATTTTAGATTACTATTTATAAAGGTATTGAAATACGCTTTTTTTTCGCGTTCTATGGTTGCTGTTACAAGATTCCTGAAACTGCGATAGTAATTTTTTGAACTTTCCATATTATTTGTTTGTGATTTTATTAGCGCTTCGTCTCGTAAGTCAATCATGAATTTTACCATGTCAGTCATCCATGGTTTCGGTTTATGCCTTACCGTTATTTTTTTAATGGGTGCATGTATATCATATAATGTTAATATGTATTGATTAAAGATAGCGACCATTTGTTCTACATTTTCTAGAGCAGTAATGTTTTTCCACGGCATCGAGATTAGATCTTCATTGAAAGTGTCTAGGTCAATATTACGTAGACATCGCTTAATTACTACTTGTTGTGCTAATTTAGGTTTTTTTATATCAAAGTCAACTAAAACCATTGCATGGTCACTAAGGCATCGATTATGGACAACCTCAACTCCTTGGTTTTTGAGCTTACTATCCACCATAACAATATCTAAAAGTGTTTCCGTATGATCAGTCACTCTTGTCGGTTCTTGAACCAATTGTTCTAAATTATGCTGATAACAGAAGGACATAAGTTCTTTTGCTTGGGGCGATTCCATACGGGACAAGTCAATGTTAAAATCACCTGTGACACATGTATAATCGCACCGTGCCATAGAATGTATTGAATCACTCAAGGCATCAAGCGCATCGAAGACACCTATACTCTCGGGTCTATAAGCAGTACCAAGAGCCAGGGTGGTCCTTGGGAGTTGCACTTCCAACCATAGTTGTTCCAGGGATGAAAGCGGGTGCTGTCGCACTCGCACTTCTATACCCTGCCTAATATAAAAACCTACACCCCCACCCCTTTTGCCTTGTCGCGCTTTATGTATAAAGTTATAGTTCGGTATCGCGGGTGCGAGTGTATCTTCTCCAGTCTTTAACCAAGTCTCGTTAACGGCTAAAATATCAGGTCTAAATTTTTGGACACTTATAACAAGTTCGTCTTCCCCTGTATTTAGTGATCTAGCATTTAATAACCCTAGTCGCAAACACTTTTTATTTTTATTAGCCATCTTTAGGAATTAGGACAATGTAAATCTTAGTATATTTGGTATTTATAATTCTTTTGTGTGTGTGTGAAAAAGTGTAAAAGTGTTTTGTATGTGTAAAAAGTATTAATTGTTTTGCTAGAGAACCGCATGTTAACTGGTACAGGTACATTAAAATATTAAAGCTTAATAATGTGAGATCATAGTAAAAAAAGTGAAAAATCATGAGATCAAATATCAAGTTTGCCAAAAACACTTATCAAATCTGCCTCTGTCCGCAGCTGATGACGTTTTTGTCCTTGTTCCTGTCGTACAAAAATCCTTCCATCGCGAGTCCAAATAAATTTAAATTTTAAATCTCGAGCCAAGCGGCGCGCTCTTTGGAATAGCACTCGATTGTGTTTCGTGAGTCGTTCATTAAGATACAAGGAGCATGCGGGTCCGGGTAACTGCATCCCTACGGTGTCAAGTCCTCTTCGTACTCGCGCTGCTCGTATAATAGAGTCCCTGGATGCCCGTCGGACAAGGCGTACGATGAGCGGCCGTGGGCGCGGCGAAGAGGTAGCCTCAGTCTCCGAGTTATGCACTCGCCCTACTCGCTCCGCACTCGCCACATCTCTTTCGTCGAGGTCAACCCCTAGCTTCTTAGCTATAGTAAGAGCAAGATGGGTGCAATTTTCGTTCGCTGTTTCGGGACAACCAGATATCTCAACATCATTGGCCAGTAACAGTTGGTCCCTGTCACAAATATCAGCTTGCAGGTCCAGTATAGCATTCTCAAGACTTGGGATGATATTGGGGTCTGGAGCCTGCGCCCGATTCTCCAGTGTCGTAATCCGTTCTTCCAACTGTTCTATGCGCACGTTTTGAGCGGTAATAAGGCTGGTTAAATTGCTAATGGCTTCACGGATGCTGTTCATTTCACTGTGGATCAGTTCGCGCATATAGTTCTTAATATCCAATGCAAGAGTATTTTCTGGTGTTTGCGTACATGGTTTTTGTAAAGTTGGGATATTTTGGTCGTTTTCTGGTACGGGTCGTATGGGCTTAGACCGATGGGTTACGTTCAAATCTGATGCAGTTTCACGCGACGTCTTGGTGGGCTGTTTCCGTGGCGCACTCATTGTCGTTAAAAAAGTATTAAATTGATTTAACGACCTCTAGATTGTTTAGCGGAAACTAATTATTGTGTTGTTGTTTAAGAATTATTAAATGGATTTGGCGACCTCTAGATTCTTTAGCGGGAACTAATTGTCATTTAATTTACTATAGTGCTGAGCGCATGTAATTCTTTGCTTAATTCACATCTACTTCACTAGGTGACTCTATATGCTTTTTTCCTAGTTTAGGTGATGATTTGCACTTTTTATAGGTTATAAAAAGATAATTATCTGGTGAGATGCAAAATCAACACTGTAGAGATTTTCAGATGAACGCCTGCATATAATACAATCCCGGGGATATTGTTCTTTCACATACAGAATATCATTGCTTCACTATGTAACTGTTTATATCATTGTCACTCACTAAAATTGTTTCAATTTATTTAACAATTCACACTTATCCATACGTAATGTCTTCAATATATATTGTTTATTGCACTATTATCGAAGTTTTAGGCACCTTTTTTATACGAAAACTGGAGAGTTTCCACTATTTATTTATATTACTACGGAAGTTAAATGTACACTAGTCGGCCATTTTTTTTTTTTTTTTATATACTGCTCACTGCTGTGCACGGGTCTCCTCTACAAATGAGAGGGGTTAAGGCTAAGGCCTTAGTCCACCACGCTGGCCTAGTGCGGGTTGGCAGACTTCACATACCTTCAAAATTCAGAGAACTTCTCTGGTATGCAGGTTTCCTCACGATGATTTCCTTTACCGTTAAAGCGAGCGATAATTCACGGAGAATACACACATACATTTTTAGAAAAGTCAGAGGTGTGTGCCCTTGGGTTTAGAACCTGTGGACATTCGTCTCGGCAGTGCGTTCCACTCCCAACTGGGCTACCGCCGCTCCTTCTCTAGACGCGTATAGTAAATGTTTATTAATTTATGAAGGTCCATTGAATTTGTTTCAACAAGTTTAATTCATTCAGCGAATATCAATTTCAATTAATTATAAAGTGAATATTCCAAGAATTATTTTAAAAACAAGTCAATTATAATAAATTCATTAAATCCTATTTGCAATGCAATGCAATCAGCCCTGTATTATATACTGCCCACTGCTGAGCACAGGCCTCCTCTACTACAGAGAGGGGTCAGGCCTTAGTCCACCACGCTGGCCTAGTGCGGGTTGGCAGACTTCACATACCCTCGAGATTCATATGAAGAATTCTCAGGTATGTAGGTTTCCTCACGATGTTTTCCTTCACCGTTAAAGTGAACGATAATTATTGATAAACAATACACACGTAGCATCGAAAAGTCAGAGGTGTGTGCCTTGGGTTTTGAACCTCCGGACATTGTCTCGGCAGACCGTTGCATTCCCAACTAGGCTATCGTCCACTACCAAATCCTATTTAGTATTTATCAAATAGGTAACTTTTTATATTTTCCCTTACAAAAATAATTCGAGCTTTGCATTACCTTATTCATTATAATAAAAATAAAATATGTATTAAACCGGAGTAAGACCCTTTCACAAGTGAGTATATTAAGCCATTTATGTCCGTGTGACAGCCCTGCAGTCGTTACTGTTACTGGCGGTCGCTATACGATGGTAATTGAATTTCCTTTCCGGGTTACTCGTCATTGCTTTACTGTAAGGAGTACTTGCTTCTAAATAATGCATTAGTTAAGTGGTAGATCGTTGATCATTATTCGAATTGTGTTAATGAAATTGAATGAATCCGTAGATCAAACTACATATTTTTAACCTTAGCAGATAAAATAACAAATTCCGTGAATAAGGACCGATGTCACCGCTTATTGATAAATGCTACCCGTCACATAAATGTATAAGCCGACCAAATACAAAAGTCATATCTAATTAGACTCTAATCTATGCTCCCAAATAAATTGTCATATAATGAGTAGCTATTTTCTAATATCTAAATCTTTAATAAGATGAATAAAATTTACTTAAAACCGGTGAAACAGGCCCTTGTTGTTATAATGCTTATTCCTTATTTTTTTGTTCTGTTTTTTTTTTTATTGCATTTATTGACGAGACGAGCATGCCGTTCGCCTGATGGTAAGCGATACGACCACCCATAAATAGTAGCAACATCATCCAGAACCTTGAGTTACAAAGTACTGTGTAGTTCCACTGCGCTCATCATCCTGAGACATAAGATGTTAAGTCTCATTATGCCCTGTAGTTACATTGGCTACAATGTAAGTACATGCACACTGCTGCTTGGCGGTAGAAATAGACATTGCGGTGGTACCCACCCAGACGGACTCTTACATATGAGAGACCTACCACCAGTAATTCCTTAGTTATTAGTACATTTTAGAAAATAATAATAGGTCTTTGTAGTAAATTATCTTTAATAGTTCAGTATAATTTTGTCTGTAGACTACTGTTGCAATTTTGTTTAAACCATAGAGTTATTATGTACGTAGAAGTTAGAACCCATCTTATTGTAATGATGCATGTGTCATTTAATTTTTATAGGGCCCAAGTACTGTAATTCTCTGAACTTCGAGAGCAAAACGATTTCTTAGGCAGACGCAGAGGTGATTAATTAGATTACCTCTTAAATGTTAATTAGATACTTCTGTATATACATTTTACAACTTCTTTAAATATAACCATGACCTTTTCAAAAGTTGATCGTAAATTAAAAATCGAGTTTATAACATACGATACACCACAAAGTCAGAAAAATAAGATCATTAATTTTTATTTACACCTGTGTAGACTGAATGATCAAACAATATCGTATTTAATATGAGAAAAACATTTAAATAATACACGTTATTAAACTAATTTAAATTCAAGATTAATTCTGTAATGTTATAAAGGCTTCATACATATATACTAACACTCACGCCTTTTGACCTCGAAGGGGTAGGCAGAGGCGCAACTAGTGTACCCACATTTTGCCGTGCATATTCCGTCCCATGATGTGATAGGGGCGAGCCTATCGCCATATCGGGCACAAATTCGAGACTCCGGACTGATACTGAATTGAAAAATCCAATATCACTTTGCCCGACCCGGGGATCGGACCCGACACCTCAGCATTGCAGTCGTACCGTAATACAACTACGCCACCGAGGCAGGCTTCAAGAAATAAAAAGTACATTCTAACCATGATAGAGGGAGCAAGAGAGCAAGAAGGCCTTTGCTCAGCCTAGGGCATACGAGAGGCTTGAAATTGTGACATAGCAAGTCACTATTACTATTAAAAATAATATGTCGATTATAGTTGTTATGTTTAGGCCTACTGCTTGATGTTATTAATTGTGGCAACGATATCGAATCTATTTTATGTATTTATCGAATAGGGATATTGCCTTATCAACATAGTTAATGTATTTCGAACAATTTCGAACACGTATTACAAATAATTGGCTTGTCCTTAACCCAGTTTGGAACAAAACATCTAAAAAGTGAAAAAAAGTAGTTGGTTTGGGAAATTTGAATGGAATTTATGAACCAACAACTAAATATTTGATGGAATTGGATAGTTGACTACTTTATTTAATATATTTTCTTAAAAATATTGTAATCCAAAATCGAACGGAAATTATCAAAATCCACGCAATTGTAAATAAGTTATAAAGTTTTGAAATTAAAAGGGTTGCTGTCAAATACTAGACATAGCAAACTGTGACGTCACCGACTTTCACCGGCCATAACGCTGCCTGTGTGAGAAAGAGATAGCGTGACAACCCCACCAAGCCCCTACTTTTGCTCACAATATTTCAAATATGAATAACTGCTTCATTTTTCAACCATTTTGATGCTGATTTCGTAGAAGAATTACTGTTTCGTATGATTTTCTGTTATATATAAAATAATGCACAAAATCAAACTTACGAAAGTACCCTATTCGTTGAGGTCTATTATTATATTCATCACACAAAAAGTTGTTATAAAAAATAAAAGTGAAGACGGAAAATTGTAATTCAATAATTAACTACAATATAAAATTACTATAGTAATAATTTGTTAACTAATAAATAATATTATCGCAGCACGCGCGTGAACTCGGCTTATCTTTAATACATTTATATAAAATGTGATTATACAACACACGTTCAAATAAATTATTTTTTAGCGTTATGTTGCAAGGGAAAAACTGTATTTAAGTTTACTGCATATTTTGATCGCGCGGTGAAATAAATTTTAAATATTATATCATGCCAATTGCCATGGTCTAGTTTTTAAGCTCCATGGTAGTTTGCCTTAAACTCTTTTACGTTATTAAAAGCAGGGACCGTAAAGGTTACCCTTTTAAGGCTTTAACCCGGGTTATTTTGTTGTAGGTTAGGTTAAAAACTCTACTATAAGTGTTAACCGGTGTACAATCGGCTTATATAAAATCGATTTATGCGTGAATGTTAATATCTTTGTATTCATACACTGTATTAATCAGCAATATTTAAGGGTTAACCCGTAAAGGGCTGCAGCAAATGAAAAGGATATTAAATAAAAGTATCTTGTATATTACAAAGTAAATGCACAAAATGCAATTAATCCTACAAGTCCGTCACATTACAGTTCCTTATTACCACGACATAAGGCGCAATGTAACATTTGAAGTGCAACGTAGCGTGGCCTATTATTGATCGAGTATACAATTATTATGAATTGTCACTTATGGGCATTCGTAGTTATTTCAACTTGGTAGGTATCTAGAGCACGCTATGTATGCAATTTTCCGAGCGGCCTTGGTACAATATTGTGCCCTTATCGTCTATTTGCATAACATTTGACGTAAATCTCAAATTCATAGAATTTTTGTTTCTGCTTCAATGGACAGTTTTATAATCTGTGAATATTCAGTCACAGCCCAGGATGAGTTATCTTGTATTCATAATTATGAGTGTTGAAATTATATAGAACTTTTCGGGACGTCCTTGAAGTTAGCAGTGTACTATATGTAAATGTTGTAAAAGGATTGATGGATTTATTTCTAAAAAATCAGCGAATTGTAAAGTACTGAACTAATGATTTCTTATGCTTACGCGAATGTTAGACATTTAAAAAAAAACTATTTTACGTTTCTTTTTTAATCTTTTATAATTGTTAAATGTAGGTAGATATTGTAACTTTTACTTTTCGGACAACCAACACCTCAGTCCGCCCCGTGACCATGAAGGCTGTAAAGGCTTCGAAACGTCGGGAGAAAATATAAATTAATAAACCGCGATAAAATCCGTAAAATAGTTTTATTTAAAAGTACTATTGTATCCCAGCCAGTGCGTAGGCATTTACCGACGACATATAAAATAAATAATTCCCTTTGAAAGGCTTTAATTTACACTTATTTATAGCATTAGATGAAAAATTATTATCGCTCCTATTTATTAAGAGAAACAATGGGTTGCGCGTACCCATGTCTTCGCAGTTGCGTCATAGTTATAGTTTCGAAAACAAGCTGTTTACGCAAGTGTATCGCTGACAATGTCACTTGTTGCTTACGAGTATTTATTTTCTTTTTTACAATAAATGAATATAGTACTTCTTAAAATAAGACTTGCTACCAATGATAAGGCCACGATTTTACGGACGCCATCAAAACATAATGATTAACTTCTTCACAACGAAAAGTATCACCAATGCATAAATGTTCTTAAACGATGAAAAACTGTAGGTATAAATGCGTCATATTGTTCTCGTATTACGATCACTTTTTCTAGAAACTCTTAATAGAATTTGTTCTCACCAAACTAACCTGATATATTTTCGAATACTTCAACCATTCGCTGGAATTCTAGAATTGTTTCTCCGCTACTCGTAAATTCAGTACCTACAGCTACTTCGAATGCATCTCCATGAATCGCTTAGTATTCTGCGGCGTTCCCCTCTAACTAACCTTAGTTTTTAATATTCATTAACAGATCTGCTTTTTGGAGGGAATATTAAATGAACTTATTTTTACTTACCGCTGAGCCCCTTATCGATGTACTAATAACTATAGACAAATGTGTATTATTCATTAATTTTGTTAATAATGTGTTGAAAGATATTCAAATTCAGGCTAGTCAGTTTGTAAATGAAAAAATGTTTGTTCATTGTAAATATCCGTCCAGTAAACACCTCCTTATCTATTTGCGTACAAACTTTTTCTGAATTAACAGTCTGCGGTGGTCTCAGACGGCCTTCACAAGGTTACTGAACAGGCCATCGATTACTATGCGAGAACAGTACGAACATACTTACAAATTTCTTATTTCTTTTCCTAATCTGCATCCGGGTCTTGATCCCGTATCACTAGTTCGTTGACCTGAACATGCGAATGCTTCGTAAAGGTCATAGAGGCTTAGGTCACACGAGATTCGAGACTTGCGTTACCCATAAAAAAGTTACGAGCACAAATAATGATTTAGATTACTTGATCATAAACATTCTTACCGTAAACGGCAAGAGAAGAGATGTAAACAGCGTAACGCGTACTCGTAGTTTCATCTGTAAATAGTCATGAACATTATAGCAGACTGGCGCGTATTCTAGGAAAAAAACATAACAGCCATTTACAGTTGTTCTTACATTTAGATAAAATGATGCACAAAACTCCGGTTCGCGTGTGAAAGGCGTCGGCGCGTCACCCATTCGTTTGCATTCCTCTGGTGGATCGCGGGCGCACCGTGAATTTAGAGAGTCCGCTATGAAGTGAAACAATTGTCATTCTTCATTAGCACCGTCTAGCGGCACATTTACTGCACCTACTCGTTTGTTGACACCACCCATAACCGTAACGTTATCTGAAAATATAGGACTTCCTCAAATGTTTCAGTTGAAATTCGACTGAAGGAGAAATGTAGAACTGACCTAACGGGATTGTCGATGTTGATCGTAAGAACTAGATTTCTGTAAAGGTATTTTTGTCTCATTTGCGTACATTAATGACGCTGCTTATTTAGCAACGTCATTTTAAACATATAAGTGTTATTAGACTGCCTCGGTGGCGTAGTTGTATTACGGTACGACTGCAATGCTGAGGTCTCGGGTTCGATCCCCGGGTCAGGCAAAGTGATATTGGGTTTTTCTATTCAGTATCAGCCCGGAGTCTGGAATTTGTGCCCGATATGGCGATAGGCTCACATCATGGGACGGAATAAAAATGGCGAAAAGTGGGTGCATTAGTTGCGCCTCTGCCTACCCCTTCGGGGATAAAAGGCGTGAGTATGCGTATGCGTAAGTGTTATTAGAAACTTTAAATCGGATTTAACTGGATAGGTAACAAAACCAGTAATGATAATGAAAATAATAATAAAAAATATTCACGGCGATTTCATTATTCACTACAATAGTAATAAAAGGTGAACATGATCATAAAACTACAATGTCTTATAACATCTTAACTAACTCAAAACTAAAGGTTAGTAATAAAGGAGGTTAACACAAACAAGTCAAATAACAGTTTGACAAGTATTCCAATTACATTCATTGTTCATAAAAGTGTTGCCTATAATGGGAAAATTAATGACAATGATGTTGCGCGTTAAGAAAATTGAATAGTGTGGCAAGCCGCATACATTATAGTATCCTCAATATTTAAGTAAGACCTATAACTCTGTGTAGGCTTTTCAATTTTCTGCGGTAATCGTAATTAAATTGTACAAGGTGTGGATTCAGTTTTAATCTACTAAGTATTCCTTAAAATTTTGCCAAATATTTTACGCGAAAGTAATTAAATCCTTGTGTTTGTTTTTCTTGCTTTTCACTAACTTTATACTTATTATGCTGTTATTCGATTTACTAATTAGCAATGGTTGGTTTGTCTTTCCTGGAGGATCAATTACTGGATCAATTACTTAGGTACATGAACTGGTACACCATTACTTTCATTCGACCATTTCTTCAACCCTTACTGTGACTTATTAAATGCTTTACTAAAAGCAATTAGATACCAATCAAAAATAATTTTGTGACATTAACAATTTTTGTAAACAAGATATGTCTAACAAACATAATTAAATAGAGATAGAGTGATAAATTTTCCACAAAACAAAAGATAAAAACGCAGCTCCACATTGCCATAAAAGTCCTTCTACATCAAAGTACAGTTTACAAATTATAAAACATTGTTTAAATTATGCAATATTAACATACGCTCATAACCTAAATATACTTATCTGTTGTATTTGAGGATCGGCTACAGAGTATGGAATACGTGCTTGACTACAAGTTTTTACCGGCGCTTATTCCAGACCTACTTCACAAGATAATACAGGTTCTCTCCACTTAAGATAACTTATCACTTGTCCAACTCAAAATGGCACCTTACTGCATCGAATTAAAGGTGATTACTGATAAATGAGACAAGTTTTACAGCGAGTCACGTGTAATAAACAATGAAACAAACATCCAAGTCAATCAGGTTTTATAAATTGCAAATTATCAAAAGTTATAAATTGTATGTACGTTTATTCGGTGTGTAGATTGATTGGGATCATTAAGTTTTGGGTGTAGATTGTTGTGAACTTAATGCTTTTATGTTGTATTTTGATAAATCTTGATCCGTTTTCGATGTCTGCTATTTGATTCTGTATGTTTCGTGTTTTTGAATTTGTTATTTTCTGATCAACGTCCAATGTTAAATGAGGATAATTGTATTTTTAATTTCTTATAAGGATGCCACTTTTACCAATCAACGTAAACAAAATGTTATCAGTCCAAGAAAACTAAATAATTAACAACACAACTGCTGGGAAAAGTGGTACAGTGTCGCGTGAAGTCAGAGTTCCGACATCCGATAACGCGACTCTGGCCCTAACTACCTCACGCCGACCTTAATTAATTAAATATATATTGATTGCATTACATAATTCACTTTCCATTTTACGTAAAGTGCATTCTAATTCTTCTTAACCTATGTACTGTTGTGTTAGTATTAAGTGAAATGTCGACGAGTTGCCACTTACCGTGTAATGTTCTTAGAATGTCATTCTCTGATTTGTGTTTGTAAATTTGAATATTGCGCTGTGACGTTTGGACCTTACGAACGTTTACCGCCAACACATTGCAAATTCCACCGCCGAAATGGCAACAGTGTGCAATAATTTAGCAACGATATAAATTAAAACTTGTAAAAATTGTATAACTTTCACATAACTCTCTAGTGCGTATTCGGACCGCGGATCGGGCGCGATCATGTTTCTCGTAACGTCGCCACGCTCAATCGGTTCCGCCGATCACCGCTATTGGATTCCTTGGACTTTCAGTTTATTAACGGCTTTGTTCTTTTATATTTCAAAATGTTGATGTATTAAGTAATTTCTGCATCGAATATGCTTTGGTTACAGGTTCAGCAGTCAAATGTAGGTTTAAATAAAATTTTAATCTTTAGTATGCAAGTCTAAGAAAATAAAACCAAAAAGGGAGTTTTATATTATAAAAGGTTTGACTATTCTCGTGTGTGTAAGAAAATAACTATTTTGTTAGTTATCAAACACAGCGTGTGTTAAATGACACCCATTAGTCATTACAAGAGTGGTATCACAAGTGAGAGTCGAAAAGTCAACACAAGTAGATACTGCCAGATGAAACTGTTC
This sequence comes from Sphinx pinastri, assembly GCA_947568825.1. NCBI lineage: Eukaryota > Metazoa > Arthropoda > Insecta > Lepidoptera > Sphingidae > Sphinx > Sphinx pinastri. The sequence continues at coordinate 5,392,872 of OX387623.1, forward strand.
TCTCCAGAACACATAAATTAAATCTTTTGTCAAGAATATAATTAAAAGGTAACCGTATGTTACTTACCATCTTAAAATTGAACTGATAATACGAAATCCAAAGTACATAATTACTATAAGCAGTTGGTATGGTCAGTACTTCTCCTTGATATCTGCATAATTTACTATTTAAGTTCAGAAATCATAAAGTCAATTGATTACAATTAAAAACCGGGCCAATTTGCAACAATAACATTATCGCTGGTTGTACGCAATGTGACCAAGTTACATAATTATAAAAATACTCTACTCGAACTTATCGGTGCTCAATTTTTACGATATGTAGGTATACATTTTTGTTCATATCTCTTTAAAAATAACGGCTTCTTGTAACTAAATAGCAGATTAAACAAATATTCTTAATTTAAAGATAAAATCTATTGTGTATTTTTGATTTTATCACCGACCTAATAAATACATTTACCACAAAAGTGGGTACCATTAAAAACCAATAACATTCCGTTGCACGCATGCAAAATTGGAATTTAATATTTATGTTAGTATTAAAAATCGAATAGAATACTGGTTTTAAACGTGGAACACGTGCAACTCCGAGGCGGTGACAATGTATTAGCATACTCGTTCTAAAGAATTTAATAAAATACAAAAATTAACGTAATGACATTTAAGGAAATGCAATTAATAATTTTTTTTTCGTATCGGACAATTACTGCTTGGTGGCATGTATTTTTTTAGGCATACGCATTTGTATACAAAATTAATGATAATGCACAAGTTATTTTTCTGCGTGCATCAAAACGTTGAGCAAAGGAATTTCATGACACAACTCCCAATAACAATAAGTCGGCAATTGGGTGACTTTTTACTAAAACACTGACGCAACAAGAAATCAAAAAGCGTGCAAGTAGAACGATCTAGTCCAGTATTAAAACGAATTATTCATGATGTTTAGCATAATGAGGACGAGACACATTAATGCAACAAGTAAAAGTGTCGCTCCGGCGGCGTCCCAGTTCACAAGTGGCGTGTGTGATGTGTATAGGGTTGCCAACTTAAGGTTTGGGGGAATTTGACACCGTGAAGGGAAAATGAAGGACCCAAAATTTACCTCATATGAAACCTTGAAAAATAAAGAAAATGGTTCTGATAGAGTAAGAAAAAGCATACTCTGTTTGTTGTAGATTTGATTTTTGTTTAGATGTAGGTAAGTTAATGCAGTATGTACATTGTACATTATCTAAACATTATGTACACTGGAGTATTTATGTATCATATTTTGTGGGAAACTGCGTGTAGGGCCCTGGGAATGGGAATCCCTGCCTCTAAAACTTGGTTGGCACTTGGCATCTCTGTACGTAAGATAGTTGCTGTTAAACAACTATCGTCCTACTTTCGTTGTTGCTTTTATCAAGTACGTTTCTTTTCGCTTCCGATGTACCGATAAACTTGTCAAAAATAGATAAAAAGTGAAATTAATATGTTAATTAAGATTAAGGCTTATCGCTTTTAGCGGCACTTACCTAATCTTAATATTTGGATTATATTTTCTAAAATACCAAAAATACTGTAGACAGATAATGGGCTGAATCGATACCTATCTAATCATTTTGACTTTGTATGCAGCATGGGAATAATACCTGAAGCTGGAGAAAGCAACTTGAGTTTTCCTTATGACGATAATGATTAGACCATTTGTATTCAAATCAATTTTTCACACCATTCATAACATGGGGAGTATTTACACCTAAAATATTTGATTTATTTTTACTGGTGGTAGGTCTCTCATATATAAGAGACCGTCTGGGTGGGTACCACCGCAATGTCTATTTCTACCGCCAAGCAGCAGTGTGCATGCACTGTTGTGTTTCGGTTTGAAGGACATTGTAGCCAGTGTAACTACATGACATATTGAGACTTAACATCTTATGTCTCAGGATGACGAGCGCAGTGGATTGCCATACAGCACTTTATAACTCAAGGTGCTGGATGGTGTTGCTATTGTTTATGGGTGGTCGTATCGCTTACCATCAGGCGAACGACATGCTCATCTCGTCATTCAAAGCAATAAAAAAAAATAATATAAATCTACTGCCTACGGATGACAAAAAAAATGCCATATAACAAAAAAAAAATATCTTTTAAACTTGTATCTTGGATTAAATGACTATTGTTTATCTATCTTCAAATTACATTTATTACATTTGATTACGTATCTAAATTATTAAGAATAGCGACAATGCCGTCTGTAATACCAGTAGTGTTTCCCTTTTAGATAAACTTTGTCGCCTTCCTTCACTTTCCCCCACAATCGGATATAATTTATGTAATAAGTCTTAGCTTCAGTCGACGCAAAGTAAAAAATCATTGTGCATATCAAAGGTTTCACTGTATTTGTAATGAATATAGGTATTTTGTATACAAATGAGTCGTTAGTAATGAACGCCTTATTATGACTGTTGTCCCATATCGAATTCCTAATCATTTTTAAAATTTCTTGTTTTTTTTTTAAATCTTGACTCCTAATAGCAAAAGTACGGCAAAGTCTGCCAACCTGTACTAGGTCAGCGTGGTGGACTAAGGCCTAAACCCTCGCTGTAGTACAGAAACCCATGCTCATCCGTAGGCAGTAGATTTAATTTTTTTTTTTTTTTATTGCTTTGAATGACGAGACGAGCATGTCGTTCGCCTGATGGTAAGCGATACGACCACCCATAAACAATAGCAACACCATCCAGCACCTTGAGTTATAAAGTGCTGTATGGCAATCCACTGCGCTCGTCATCCTGTGACATAAGATGTTAAGTCTCAATATGTCCTGTAGTTACACTGGCTACAATGTCCTTCAAACCGAAACACAACAGTGCATGCACACTGCTGCTTGGCGGTAGAAATAGACATTGCGGTGGTACCCACCCAGACGGACTCTTACATATGAGAGACCTACCACCAGTAATACAGGGCTGTTGTTATTATTTTATGATTATGACAAGGATGTTTTGTGGAAAGAAGTGAAAGGTTATATCTTGAATTTTTGTGGTACTGGTGTCAGGTGTGGTGCCATCAATGATACATAAATAACTTACTGTTATATTACTTTTACCCGTGGCACTGTCCGTATGAAGGCCCGACCTCGTGGGAATAAACCGATAACAATAAGTATTCTGTAACGCGACTTCCTGATTACCACGATGAAAGGTAACTTAGTTTAGCTTTGGTTCATAATTTAATTTAATTTATGAAAGAAGGTGAAGAAATGAAAAGGATAAAAGAGCACAATAAAGAATGTGTTAGCACAGTGCTTCCCACACTATGGGTCAAAAAAAATATTAAACTATACAATATTATACTATCGCATGTCATAACGTGTTAGACATTGACTATGGATACGTTCTTTGCTTCGATCAAATTAAATTGAAAACTTGATTTCACACAATACAATCACATTATGCTAAAGAAAATAAATCCAAATTATTTGTCACAATCACCATGGTTTGCCCATGTGTTGTTATCACCGCGGAATAAGTCGATTATTCGACCGTGAGCGAATAAAATTTATCGCTTGATAACGCTACGAACGGTTTGCATTGGATAGTTATGTAACGTGCTTTCGCCATGCCGTCGGACCAGAGTCTCGGATCCGGTTGCAATTTTGAAATGCACTGTTACAATTCAGTCATTCGATTCCTTTTAAATGTTGAGGTCGTTCCGATATCGGACACGATGTCCTTTACATATTTCAGTGTTTATATCTTTTATGTAGGCATATAACATTCTTTATTTGAATGCTGTTCCGTTACTCGAAGGTTCATTCGAAAAGTTTATTTGATGCATTAATAGTATTTTTTTATTTATATCCCTATATTGCCAACTTTATTTACTATATTATATATACCTACCTAATAAATAATGCTTTGTTACTAAAATTATTGGTGTCAGCGTGGCTTTGCGACATATAGGCCTCCCCCAATTTTTTTTTATAGTATAGGTAATATTAATGATAAAAATGAAGTATACTTTTAAAACAAATAAGAATGCTTAATGTTTAAGCCTTAAACCAATCAAATGGGCCATTATCCTTAAAACGTGCGATGCGTTAATTAAACAATCACCAAACATTAAGATCTGGAATATGCGTATAACGTAAACCGCAACTTGTATAATTGTGCAAGGTGAAGGTGACCCTCCGTTGCCCCCCAGCGCCTTTGTCTGTCACATTGACCTCCGCTAGTTTACGATTATATAAGATATCGAGCTGTAAAAAAATTACGGCTTCTATACCCTATTTGTCATGTGATTACAACTTCGTGCGCTCAGGGTCGTACTTAAGTTGGGGGTTGTGATTTGTGGCCCAATATTTTTCGTGTCTCTTTTCCGATGTACAAGTTGAATTCATATGTTATAGTCAGTTCTGGATTAATTACTCATTTCAACGGTACAAAAAGCAATAACAATACCTAATAAAACCGCTTCAAAAGATGTGATGTAAGAAATAAATAATTCTATTCCAATGTCGATTCGTCCTGCAAGTGTTGATGTAGGGCCTGACCACAATAGCTTACATGCAAATCCATCCCTGCCTACTCATACAAACAAACATAAGATAGGTAACATCTGAACTCTCGTTTCTCTGGATTACACAATCGAGTCCCCGAGATAAGTCCAAAATTAAAATAAATTAAAGTGTATCGCTTTAATTTAATACAATCTACGTTTTTATGGTCACAATTCAGAATATTTTTGTACTGTTTTTAAGAAACGAATGCCCTTACGTATTTTAGCATGCAAGCCTACAATTACGTATGTATACAAACAAAATGGTTATTATCCTCTTAAAAGTAACAAACAAGACGAAGATCATTTTATGACTTCTAAAATTAACTTTACATAATTGCAGATTCGGTCTATAATTAAAATGCATGTCTCTCCAAAAAACGCAATATCTCACTGGAAGTAAATATAAGTTATCATAATCAGATTTAACTCGTAGGAGGCATAAAAACAAAATACGAATACTAAACCGCACGGTGGTTGAGGAAAATAATGATTTTCCTGCACCAAGGATCATGTTTATTATAAAATTAATGTACTATGTTGTTATTAAGGATTTCATTTGGCTTTTGTATTATAACTTAACATTCATAGAAGGTCAGAATAAATTGTTTGCTGCATACATGAAACTACCTGGATAAACTTTACTGGTGGTAGGTCTCTCATATGTAAGTGTCCGTCTGGGTGGGTACCACCGCAATGTCTATTTCTACCGCCAAGCAGCAGTGTGAATGCACTGTTGTGTTTCGGTTTGAAGGACATTGTAGCCAGTGTAACTACAGGACATAGTGAGACTTAACATCTTATGTCTCAGGATGACGAGCGCAGTTGAATGCCACACAGTACTTTATAACTCAAGGTGCTGGATGGTGTTGCTACTATTTATGGGTGGTCGTATCCGTTACCATCATGCGAACAGCATGCTCGTCTCGTCATTCAATGCCATAAAAAAAACCTTCATTGTAACCTGCCGTAGCTTCTTTCTCTGCCAAAACAACCGATTTATGGAATGATCTGAATTTTTTGCTGAATTGAATTGCTCTCTTTCTACTTCGCCCGAAGAGGTAAATAAACTCTCAGAAAAATTGAATATATTTTTGTTAGATTTTCTTTTGTCACAATTCGTCCGTCAAGTAAATAATTTTAAACACTAATTAATTAACATTAATTTTAGACTGCTACAGTCTTACTTATAAAATAACTAGTCTGCTCTTAAGAAATGCTTAACTTTTGACACACACGATCAGCTGTCCACCATCCACTGTCCATCACCATCTTGCCTTTTAAGTAGATATAAACTAGGCTGCGGCGATGTTTAATTTTGACAGTTATTTAAGCAATGCTTAACCACCTCTTAACGCTAAAACAAGTTTATAAGTAAGATTGTAAGTTTCAGACGGGTTCTTTCTTCTTTTGAGATTATTGCAACCAGCCCTGTATTATATTCTGCCCACTGCTGAGCACGGGCCTCCTCTACTACTGAGAGGGGTAAGGCCTTAGTCCACCACGCTGGCCTAGTGCGGGTTGGCAGACTTAACACATTCTCGAAATTATTATAGAGAATTCTCAGGTATGTAGGTTTCCTCACGATGTTCATTATTAAAAACTAAATAACTATTAAGATAGAAAATGATAAAAACGTTAAAATGTATATTTTATCGAAATATTTGTCATTTCTTTGTGTAGAACGTTGAGCTTAGCACTTAGCTTCTTGTTAGCCGGGGAAAATTAACAATAAATACACGACAATCGTCTTCTAGTTAATCTTCATCAATCAGGTGTAATTGCTAAGTTTTCCAAACCACATCTCGCAATAATTCTTATATTTTGATATAGTATTTCATTTCAATATTCTAATATGTTGCGATTTTCTACGGCTTCATGGTATAGGAATTCAAATTTCGAGTCGCAACGCGTGAAGTTTTTCCAGTATTACTTACATTTACGTAAACATTTTATGATTGATAATGATTTGTGCAGGTCAGTAAGACTGAGTAGTTCAACTATGTGTTTAAGGTTTATGACATGTAAATAATTTAATTAAACATAATGTTGAGACTTTCATTCTCGGCTAAAATGAAGTTTCATAATGGTCGGTAATTTTCCAGTGTTTAACGGCTTACAGCATCGCTTATTCCCAGCGACTATATAACACCCCCTACTGATATACTTACACAAACCAGTGGTCCCGATCCAAGAGATACGAGAGATCTTATACCTAAATTTCAACGCTATGTTCATACGGAAAAGGCTAACAAAAATAGTAAAGAAACAAAATGTACATTTGGAAACATCTGTTTGTACGTTGATCACCACTGATGACACCGTGAAATTACACACACATTTAACAGTACATGCGGCTTTTATAGATTAAATAATTTTGACAAATTGCTTTTGCTGTACAACAAATTTATTACAATGGTGCGGTTTTATACTTTATCGGTGTCATAAAGTATATGTCACGATTTACTGCTGGTTAGACTAGTTGAGGCGTGTACTATATTTGCTCATTCGTTGTTGTCTATATGGTTCGTAAGTTAAATTATAAAGTATATGGACGTATGGTAAGCAAAATAATTTATATAATATTAATTTATCCTGTAATTATTTACTGCAAAGCATCATATTACTTGTAATTGTTCAAGAATGCATTATTTCCTACTTTGCAAGGTTGAATGTTTTTGTAAATCTCACTTATGTAAATATTTTTACATCTTAAGCCTATCTTATGCTGGTCTTAGTATCTTATTATGGTGTAAGTGGATTAAGCCAATACACCTGAAAAAAATACCAAAGAGACATCTTCTTTCTTCTATTTATAAAATAACCTAACCTCAGACTTAAATATAACTTGTGTCGTAGCCATCAGAAACTGCTTTACAAGACGTGGAACAAATATTTCTAAACCCAAAACCCCACAAATTGTCTTAAAGTGGGGATAGAAACTAGGCTCTTCACATGCCCATCGTCGCGATGCGAAGCCCATCAAAGGATATTTTTACTACTGCACATAATTTTACTACGTTATAAGTATGCTGCAACCACGTGCGCGTTATCGACACAAGCGTGAGATCGGTTCGTCACGTCGCCATAAAAACTCACTATAAAACCGTGTTGCGAATCGAAATTCCATTTCATATGCACCCGAGGTCAGAGGGTATGTATCAGGTTTTATCCATGAAAGTAATATGCTTTTGCAAATCATAGCGGCAAACTTTAACCCTCTGTCGGCATGGAGATTACGCTGCAAAACACTTTTTCATATAATATTCATTGACTTTGTGTTATGAATTTACTGATTTAGTAGTTACTTATATGAGAAACAGAAGAATGTTGCGTGGTGTAGAATGTTGAGTGCGTTTACCACCATACCAGTCCTGTATTATATACTGCCCACTGCTGAGCACGGGCCTCCTCTACTACTGAGAGGGGTTAGGCCTTAGTCCACCACGCTGGCCTAGTGCGGGTTGGCGGATTTCACATACCTTCGAAATTCAGAGAACTTGTCAGGTATGCAGGTTTCCTCACGATGTTTTCCTTCACTGTTAAAGCGAGCGATAATTCACAAAGAATATACAGATAACTTTTAGAAAAGTCAGAGGTGTGTGCCCTTGGGTTTTGAACCTGCGCACATTCGTCTCGTATTTGAGTGCGTTTAATGATTAAGATTTTACCAATAAATAATTTCTTGTTGTTAATAGTCTAATCACTGTAATGTCTCTGTTTTGGAATTTAGAATGACATTCTCCAATTATTCGATTTTAGGAAGAAAGAAATAAAATAGTGATTAGTTTAAACACTGACTTTATTTTTATAAAGACATATTTTTTCGTTAATTAGGTAGGTACTTATAACTATGGTACGTATAGCTTTTAACCGATCTAAAAGCATTTCGTAATAAATTCTATACACAGAATAAATTATTATTATATGTACAATTTAATTTGCAGACATTTATTTAAGCGAGTAATAACAATGCAGAGATTGATGAGTATTTTACGAAAAATGTAGAATTCATTTTAAAAAATTGCCAACCTTTAATCTCTGTCAATTTTGACATAAAACAAGATTCTTGGGTTAACGACCAAAAGATTACTCAATTTAAATCAATTTAATCTTACTTATACACATTCAACAATATACTTTTTTTTATGTACTATCAAAAATCAATTTAAATGTATAAATGCCATTTATTTGGCCGCAAGATTAAATAAAAATGACATTATTTGGCCAATAAGAAAATTCTATAAATAGCATTTTTCTCCGTGTTACCTTTATTTATCAATTTCTATGTCTTCAATATCTATACATTTCTTTTAGGTCAGCACGCGTCCTATCCTGATTGTCTATATTCGTAAACTTTAATTCGATATTTTGAACTTAACTTATCATATTTGTTCCTCATTCTCTACAGATTTGTCCCACCACAGAAAACACTTCAAAACTAATATCATAAAAAAAATATGTTTGTGAAGATCTGTACACCTATATTAAATGAGTTGTTTAGAAATAACATATAAATCGCTGATGGGATTTGAAATAGGCCACATAGATGGACTTAGTTTTGGATAAATATTTATTATTTCGGGATAGCATTTTACTCCAGCTGAGCCGCAAGCAAAACCTAGTAACAAATATAATCGAAAGTCTATGCGAAGATTAAATATAAACAATAAAAGGGCGTTTAAAAGTCGACTCACGTAGCTAAGTGATTGATGAGTTAGCAAGGACTGTGCAAGAAATTGCCAGTTAACCTTACTTTGAAATTATATTTTTATTTTCTTCGCAGTAATGTGTAAAGTTTCGCCTACACGTATTCGAACGCATTATGTATTTTAAAAAAGGATATAATATGAAATTTACGCGCTACTGGGTTTTTTTACATATCAATAAGTTACTGGCATAGATTTTAAAATTAGAACGAATGAATCGTTTTTGATTGGTCGGGAACCTTTACCATAATGCGAACCGCCTTAAACTTTCATTTTCGCGTTCGTAAGTAATATTATGTCACGGCTATAATTATTCCAGCCAGCAAGTTTCCCGTCCTATCACTTTCCTGCATTCCATGTAGAAAATAAATTAAATAGAAGGCAGTAAAATTTGAATTTTGCTTCTACCAAGATCTAGTAGGTAGGACACTTACAATACTGGTTAGATGTGCTATAGTCGATGATAAAATATTCTCTATTTTCTAATAAAAGGAGTATTGAAAATAATGTGGTTTTGGTTTTTATCGCTATTATCGATTCTAAATCAATACTTCCTTGAACATGACAGCGGTAAATAAGTAAAATAAACAATGCGAAAGCCACAATGTCTATTGGAGTTACTCAAAGTTGTATTCGTAGAAAATAACCGGCATACTAATACTCTCGCAGCTGTGACTGAGTGAGACGTGAGTCATCCGCAGTCCTCACCTCAGAATTTCGACGATAATTCATTTCGTACACAATGTCACGCCATAAAGGTTAATTCAGAATCTCCAGTAATGAACAACTTAATGCGTTTATATACTAAAATTCCGGTGATGCAAACTTAATTGATAAATATACCCAAGTCACAAGTTGTAGTTTTCCTTGAGGTTTAGGAGGCAAAAACAATGAGGGTCTTTTTACTCATTACATCCACAAATCCATGAACAATCTCATTCAAGAAGACGAAAACTATAGTAACAAATATCTAATCTCAAATCACTCCGTTAACACGAATTTCCTCTAAATACAATATTTACTAACGTCACCATTCCTTATTACGTGACTATTTCACATTTTTCCCGCATATTCTCTAGATAAGCGACGCCATAATTATCACGTTTGAGACGTGACCGGTTGTTTTCTAGACGTAACGCTGAAGGTACACATTATGGACGCATCCCTACGTCGTGTCATGCGGCCATTGTCGCTTATTGCTTATATCCGGTGTGGTCGATGTACCGTTGCGCTGTATGGAATTGCTAGAACAGCCACTTTTTTATTCTGATACGGACTGTAAGTTAAACTTAATAAAATCTTATCTAACCAGTCATTAGACTAAACTGGTTAAAGTAGATGTGATGGTAAGGAGTTCAAATGAACTAACGAGACACGTTGACATGATGGTCGTCGGAATGACACGGGCTTGATTAGCATTATAAAATGGGAGTAATTTTAGCGACAAATGATACAACAAACACTGAGTAGCATTTATAAGGTGTGTTATTGAATAAATTGCAAGCGATATTCTGATATTTTGAAATTTGAATGACACTGCTTTCATACAAGATTTGGGGAAATACCTGAATCGCATCAGGTGGGAGACCCACTACTTGGATTTCGACAAAAAAGGAGCTTACCTTGTGTCTGAAGTTTTTTTGGTAATCAATGGAAACTTATACACAATCATCGTCAAGTCTTTAGGAAACATATTATGTATTTTTACACTGGGCCAAATTACAGAATTTTCGCTATGTTATTTTATCAGGTATACCTTATAGTTGAGTAAAACTCCACGAGCATTACCTAAGCTAGGCCCCTATATTCTGTTAATTATATTTAGGTAATGTAGGTGAGGTCAGGTAAGAAGTTGGTAGAAACCCGCATCCTAAAAGCCCCTTTTTTCACGAGGAAAATTTTCTTGGATCTCCGTCGTGCTTATGCAAGGTAGACGGGGTATGTCGAATGTTTACCAACTAAAAACCCCATTTTAATCTCCATCAGCACTTTAGAAAGACTCCGGAACCTCGAACCGCACACACCGAATATGTCCTAAATCCCTACAAATTACTATATATTTCTAATTTTTAAACATTTTACCACATCTAGTGTCATATATCCGATGCCGTCACGATGTCTAAGGAATATTCTTTTACTATCCGTCATTCACTAGGTAGGAAGTGTTGCAACCCAGTTGGCAAACCATCACGGCTAAGGTCCCTATTAACTTGAACTACTTGGCATTTGTCTAAGGATTTCTTGTTAAGTTTATGCGATATTAATGCGTATTATTTAGTTCTATTTATAGGAGTGTGTTGTGGATTGTTGGTTGAAGTTGTATTGTTTAGATTACTATATTCAAGGTCGCTTTTAAATGTGAAAGTATTTTCTAGAATGTTCGCATATTTTCTAATAAATTTGATGTTATTGTAATTTAGGTTAGTAAAAGTTGTAATTTCATAATACCTTCATTGTTGACGTTTATGATCAGGGTCATGTTAAAAATAATGATACCTACTCATATTTCGCAACTTATTATTATTTGTCCGGGTCAATAACTACCGACAACCATCGCACATACTAAAATAGCTCCACAATATCCTATAGGAGTAACTTTCATAATTCATGATTTCGAAAGGCTGGACTTCTCAACTATATTTAAGCTAAATTCGTTTTAGTACTTCCTAGGTCCAGGGTAATTAATATGCTATTTCAGGGTAAAAAAATAAAAACAATATTATCCTCAAGACATAAGCCAAAAACTTGAGTGCCTCGTTCGGCATCCTCAATCGAAAGCAATGGTGTAATTGAATGAATCATAACATTACAAAGTTGTGAGTCCCCTCGTCCCGGGAATGCAGTTATTGTTCAACATACAGCACTCACTGTCAACATTCACTGCATTGTTAGCTTTATGAGCGATAGGTACGGCCTTGGGCTTATTCCTTGTAACCTTTGATAAACTAACCTATATCAAAGCTGCTATGCTAGCTGTATACTTTGATAATAAACGGCCGTTCGATAAATGATCCAAATCTTAATCTTCGATCCAATCATGAGAATAAGCCAATCAAAATTAGTTATTTGTAAGCATGTCAAAAGAACTTTGTTCTTATTGATCCATTGTCACGATCTAATAAAGCGATTAGGGTCGTTTATTAAAAACGGTGGTAAGATCGCGGTCAGTCGTATATATTTTGTTATTATTATATCTTTAAATAAGTTCCTCAATATGGCATAACAACTAGTACTCATTACGCTTAGCTTGATGTTACGTGAAGACTTTTTTTTTATTGCATTGAATGACGAGATGGGTATGCCATTCGCCTGATAGTAAGCGATACGACCACCCATAAACAGTAGCAAAACCATCCAGTACCTTGACTTACAAAGTACTGTGTGGCATTCCACTGCGCTCGTCATCCTGAGACATAAGATGTTAAGTCTCATTATGTCCAGTAGTTACACTGGCTACAACGTCCTTCAAACCGAAACACAACAGTGCATGCACTCTGCTGTTTAGCGGTAGAAATAGACATTGCGGTGGGTCCCCAGACGGACTCTTACATATGAGAGACCTACCACCAGGTAAAACTTCCCTATGCCCCATTAAAATCAGTCCCTAACAGAAAGTATTAGTCTTTTCCACAACTGCTGGTTGAGTACTTAATCGCGCGACCAAACCTATAGCTTGTTATAATGAAACGTAGGTACCGATAGCGATGATGATTATTCGGATATGGCTTACGCTGCTGCGATATTAAAGCCGTTATCAAAACTTTGAATGGATTTACGTCCAATGTCGAATGCGTGAGAATCAGTCATTAAAAACAGTCTAGTCATCTAGAAGCAATAAAGGTACGTCACTTAGTTGTGTAGGTTATTTTGCGGTGACTTGATTTTATTATCTTAACTAAGTATCATGACTGCATTCACAATTCGCTAATAGCATTTCTATGAGCCATGCAGTCATATTGAACAATTAGGTAACATAGGCCTATGTTCAGTAAGTCAGTCATTTTTCAACCGATGAACATAGAATTTGGAAGGAACCACAGTAAACCAGTTAGGTATAAAATATTATAACTAACCCAATTTAAATCTCCGTTTGGCCATTTAATTTAAGCCCCACGTGTAACCTACAAAACTTGATGCCAACTTTCAAACAAATAAAAAAGTTTGTTGAAAAAGGAAATATTTTCCGCAATACTAAGGTTTCATTTAAAGTTTGCAGCGTCGCGTTGGTATTGGCACAATACAATATGTACAGCATTTTATTTTTTATAAAATAAAAAAGGTACTGGTATCACATTCCTGAGTGACGAGTATTATTTTTTTATTTGTTCCTTAATTGTTTTGCCTTCACCCTCGAAGTATGGAACTTGATACGTCCACTGGCTTCCCACACACCACCTGACGCCCTAAGGGTTGTTACATTTCTCTGCACGTATAGTTATGGGTTCCATAATTCCCAACGTTCATATTTTTGTGGGTATTGTGTAAGCAAGTTTTTCTTCCATTTTCTATTTACTTTCAACATTGAAGTATCTTACAAAAAAATATTTATTTTTCTTTTGTCTTTTCTGAACTGAATTATTCATAACAAGCTTTTGCCCACAGCTCCGCCCGCGTGAATGAGTTTTCCCGGTATAAAAGTCCCGCTTTATATTTTCCCGGGATAAAAAGTAGCCTATGTGTTAATCCAGGACATGATCTACCCGTGTGCCAGATTTCATCGAAATCCGTCCGGTAGTTTTTGCGTGAAAGAGTAACAAACATCCACACATCCATACATCCGTACTTACAAACTTTCGCTTTTATAATATTAAGTAGGATAAGTGCTGCCACCTACGTATGTAACTTTTTATGTCTCAGCGGCTTGGTGAAGAGTAACTTGGTGTGACATTTTCAGTTTAGGGGATAATTGGTGAAAATCGTATAAACTCGGAAACATTTTAAGTTCTTCGTTCAAGGTTTCAAGTTTTTTCAATGTCAAATTGATATTAATTACTAAAGCTAAAATTCGGTAATAATATTTCTCACATTCTACTATCTACAAACATAATATGGGTTTAATAGCGCTTTAATTACTTGCCCTATAATCTCACAAGTCAATTAGGAAAAACTTTGTCCCATTGTGATTGTAGCAACCCTAGCAAACAAGTGCATCGCGAAATAAGGTAAATGGGACATGAGCCGGACCGTATGTAATGCGTCCCGACGCGCTGTCTTTCCATCACAATAAGTCATCAACAAGCTTCCTGTGTTTTTTATCCACTACGTTATGTATTAACATTGTTTATGTGACGTATACACGCACACAATCACGTCATTCCTGTGGAGAGTTCCTGCGTACGAATTTTGTTTTAAAATGTATTCATTGAGGGCAAATGTTATATAATAACGAAAACAAAACGAAATTTAAAGTTAAGAACGTGACTACCTTTTTTTTAAATTGCAACGTTTTGTCCGTGCAAAATAGTATATGCTAGTATTTTAAAATGAGAATAACAACAATTACTTATGGTATTTTGCGAGGATCACGCGAACAGCGGAACCATGAAACTGTCCTCTCAATGATTTATTCATTATTGTTCGGAAGTGAGTTACACTCAATGTCGAGTCGACAACGCGACCGATACATCCAACCTGTTCAATTAAAATGTATGAAATTATTCAGAAATTGCTAATGTACAGTCAGCAGCATAAATATCTGTACAAAATCAGAATTTAAAATCGCCTATATACGCGTTAAGTTAAACTGATTTTTTTTCTTCGTTTAAAGTAAAGTAAATCTCTCTTATTTTATTTTTGTGAAGAGAAAAAAAAGAAAAGTAAGAAAAAAAAAGGATGTAGGCAATTTAAAATTTTGAATTTGTACAGCTACTTATGCTGCTGACTGTACATTAGGTGCATTTAGTGCACCGCAAAAGGTTGAAGCACATGTATTCCGTAACATTCTTTAAACAAATACGTCGAACATTTTAAACGATAATCGCCTTTTACGATTCCCTCGGAAGCATAGTTGTGTAAAGCAAATACTTACGTATCTGTTATTACCTAAACGGAGTAATTAGTACATTACTGGAAAATTTATATAGGCTTTCTTTTGCTATGCGGTAGCCATTGCGAGTGCGTAATATTACTTAATAATGTTTAAACTCCCTAGATTAAGAACTTATATGAGAATATCTGACGCAATTAATGTAAAATGTGAAAGTTTTTGATGTCACCCAATAATGGGCAGAATATGTATGTAGCTTGGTAGTTATGACTTAAATGTACCTAATAAACTGCGTAGTTTGGTGTTATTACCTAAAGCGTATTTAAGTCCCTACACATCAAAATGACAATACTAGAAAATACTTTTTCGGAACCAGGTCAGTGAGTTCAATATGTATAATATATTTCTCCATTTATCCAAGATCTTCTGCGCTCTTATATTAAAAGTGACATTGAATTTCGAAATTAATACAATTGTCCAAACATCTTTTTGTTATTTAGCATGCTGTTCAAAGACATGTTATCAATGCCAACAATATAGGTAACATTTATTGTATCAACATTTATTGACCGAATTTTGTATGAAATGCGAAATAAGTGATCAATTTACTCATACGGCGTTATATCATAAAAATAATTTATGGACAAAACATTCTACTAGAATAAACTGAGTATAGGTCCTCTTTTAACGTTTGATTTAAAACTGATGATTTTATCAGTCACCATAGCGCTTGCGACCAATCAGTTAAAAATATAGTGCCAAGAAAAAAAATCAGCATAATTATATTCCGTCCCACGCTTATGAATCAGAAGCTCGAAACGAAAGATGCAATGCACCCGTAATACTGTCGATATTACACACGGAAAATTTCGTCACAACGCTATGGAGTAAACTAGTAACACAGTTTGATTTTCAGCTATATTTAACTGGCAAACACTATTAAATTCCCTGTATTCTGTATACCATGTAGCAGTAGCCTACAGGCTAATACTATACATGCATATAATACTATACATCACATGTATAATATACATGCAGTTTAATCGCATCGTAGTAATTATTTGGTGTTTGGTTTGTTACATTTTTACGTCAAAAAATTGGAGAGAGCCGAAACATTGTTGAGATTGGAAATGTCTTGAAAGGTCACCTTATTTTGTTTCCATATTGTCTTTAAAAATGGTACTCATGTGGTAGAAATATGTAGTTTCTAAACTTCGAGTTCGAGATGTTTCTTTACTTTTACAATTGGCAAAAAGTTGAGATTTCACAAGAGAATTCATGAGTCGGGACTCGACTAATATGTCCTTTGTCTCCTTGTTAGAAGTCATACACACACACACACACACTCACGCCTTTTATATCCGAAGGGGTAGGCAGAGATGCAACTAGTGCACCCACTTTTCGCCGTGCGTATTCCGTCCCATGATGTGACAGGGGGCGGGCCTATCGCCATATCGGGAACAAATTCCAGACTCCGGGCTGATACATGGGCGGCGGTGATCACTTACCATCAGGTGAACCGTATGCTCGTTTGCCCCCTATATCATAAAAAAAAATACTGAATTTAAAACCCAATATCACTTTGCCCGACCCGGGACTCGAGCCCAAGACCTCAGCATTGCAGTCATACCGTAAAACAACTATGCCACCGAGGCAGTTGTGATCTCATAATCGATTCTTTAGAAGTCATAATCCCTACAAATTAATGAGGAAACAGGTTATTAATTATATTATACTACAGGATTTTGAGATCAAAAAACCAAGTTTATTAGGAATTCGTATGATCTCATACGGAATTTACTATTTGCCAATATTTCATTATAAAATGTTTTTGTCGCATAAATAATGACTTGTCATTTTGTATATAAGTACCTATATCTATTTAAATAATCAAGATCTATGTTTAATCTATAGGTTTTGTTTCAGTTAAAAAAAAATATTTTTAAGTAACTCTAGATTATACAACAGTGAGAATACATGTTTGTTTTTGCATATATCCATAATAATTATTTTTTAGTATATTGAAAGTTGTCTGGCATTCTAGCAGGTTACCTTTCTCTTTATTTTTATACTTATCGATTTATGTACCAGTTTTAAAGTGAATTTAACACATTTTTGAAGCATAAAATATAGCCTTAATGCTTGGAATGATGTACCACAAAGTAATAGATCTCATACAGTTATGGTTACATAGCAATGTTATGTAAATATTATGCATTACGAGCGTATAAATATACCAACATAACAGTACCAGCGGGATTGCACGAACCTGATGTTCTGAACACGTGACGTAAATTAGAAATAGATACAATAATATTATTGGCTATTATTGATACGCTGGATGCAGGCCGCTTTCAACAGGTCCGTCTGGAATTCTTTGTGGACTACATGTGACTGATGATGATTGATTAGCTATTAGAATTCAGGTCTTGAGAATTGAAGTGACATCTACATTTATCTTTCTTTTCTTTAAGCCCTAGTTCGTCAAACTAAAGACTCATTAAAGTCCGTAGGAAGTTTAAAAAATCGTAAATTACAAACCAAATAAAAAAAAAATGTTACAGATTGGCCCGGTTCTCATGGCTTCAAAATGTATTTTATGGCATGACGCAAATAGTATCACGATTTACGTTAAAATCGCCGATGAAAAAATTGCTCCTAATAGCATGGAATATGGTTCGTTTCGATTATAAATTATAATTAAGATGCGCTGAATAGTTCGGATTATAAATACTTATCGTGACGATCTTTTAAGCTATTTCAAACATTGCAATTAGCAAAAAGCATTATGGTTATTTATCAGTCGAATAAACTAAGAAATATTTAACCAACCATAATTACTGTAATAAGAGCTTATAACCTTATCAATTTGGACGATACATTGTCATACCTTAATGCACCTAAAATTTTTGGTAAAACGTACCTAAAAATACAGTCTTGTAGGTCATGACAACTCCAAACAACCAAATGACAACGACAACCAAATGAACCTCAGCTCTCCACAGTCATACTACGAGTGTCACCATTATTGCGACATTCCCGGACGACAGTGACCGTCGCGTCGGGATCCGTTCACTTTATGTCAACAACCGGCCTCAAAGTACTAAGCTGTCATCTTTAACGATAGGTGTTCAGGCAAATGTCAGTTAGCTAAATTTTAGTGCGGTGCGATCTTAGTTTCATATTAATTTTAAGTGTGCTTGTATATTTTAGCAAAAGGTAGGCAGTAGGTCGTCTGATGTTAAACGATCACTAACTATTTTGGTTGCCATGCGCACTCTCATGAATGATGGGGATGGCATTTCTTGAATTTTAGGAATCTCACTGATCATTCAAAATACACCAACGAATCTGCCAATTGACGTAATTTTTTTGTGAGAGAGTCTTATTATCATGTGCAATTCGACCCATTCAAAACTATAGATCAAAATGAAATGATGCATTTAGTATTCCTTAACATTAAATTGATAATACAAGGTTAAATGTTACGCGCAAGTTTCACCAGACTAATTTGGAAGAAACAGTGTAAATCTGTATATAACAATATCCAAAAATCATTATATATCCTATATCCAATATATATAAATAAAGGTACATGCTTCCGAACTTGCAACACAAACGGGTCAAGAGCTGTCATACCTTTCCGTTTCCTTTTAACTCAATGTCGGTTGTAATGAAAACAATGAAGTAGCTAAACTGAACGCTAAAGGAAGTTCTGTAATCGCAATCATTAACCCATTTCGTATCGGAAACTATGCTTCTAGCTAAACCGTTTATTTATAACCGCTATTCATACTATAGTTACCAATTATTCGTTCGTTAATAACTAAAGTAAAGGTTGCGACTCCTCACGTCCTTCGTCTGTTGAAGACCAGTTCAACAGCTTTAATATTTTATTGTTAATGATTTATCGTTCGTCTCGAGTTATTAAAGTATTCACGATCTTAGAACATGTCTGTATATTATGTATATAGGCGATTTGAAATTTTGAGTTTGTTCAGAAACTTATGCTGCTGACTGTACATCATTATGAATGTATAATAACGAATTTACTTCAAAATTAATGAATGTAATTTTTAGAAAGTCATATTACATTTTAATATGGCTTTTAGTAATTTTAACATTTCAAAAATACATTGTTATCTTAATGATTGCCGTTTCGTGAATGCCAACATTTACCTACCTGTTGAATTGCGTAAAATATGTATCGCTACCGGTTTCTTAGTGACCGACATCTACTTAACATCACAGCGTGTATTTTTATCAATTTTCTGGTTTACTTTCCGACTGTGTTCAAAAGTTGATTTCCAAACCCATGGATACTGTTATTCGTTTCGCTCCCTATAGCCGCGGCCACAATTTCTTTGAAATCACATTTCCCATCTCGAATAACAGTGTAAATAAGTAAAAGTCGGTTCGTTCTGCAGTCGTGGGATAGATAAGGCGGTGCGCTCTCTCCCATGTTCAGAGACGTACTGAGACCCACATTGTGATCCCAAATCCCAGCGAATGTCTTATGTGAAGATTTAGATTTTTTTTTGTAGACTTCAGGTTAAAGGTACTTATTTTTACCAGTATCTATTTAAATATGAAATATTTTATCTAACAACAAACTGCTACAAACCTTATGGAAAGTAACAAACCGATACAATGTCTCGTACATTGTAATCGGTTGCACACAAGAGCCCGTGTTAATCAGGTTTCTGTAGATTCTCTTGTGAACCCGTTGAATCCACGCCTGTCGTTAAATTTTGTTACTTTAATCGCCACGCTTTTTGGCCGGCAACCGGTACTCCGGCGGGGTCCGTTAAGTTAGCTCAAATAAAAAATATAATTTGGCTGTTCATGGTTTGATGTGTTTATTAAATTTCTGCCCGAGATGTGTGTCACGTAGGTTTCTTTGAAACGTCTACTGTTAGACATTACTTGTCAATCCGATGCTTATATAAATGATAATTAGTAGCTTCCTCGCTATGGCAGAGCTCGATCACCTTAGAGTAGACCCTTTTAGGTTAAAAAATGGAATTAGAGAAGTTAAAATTAAAGAAATAATACCATATGAAGCTGATGTACATGACATGGTATATGCTTGTGGAAGGGAATGTCAAAACCTGAAGAAACCTTAGTCATCCCTACCAGATGCCGGTACAACTTAGATATACAGGGTCATTTTGACATTGCGTTAATAAATGAAATCACATACTTACCTCGTCGAACGCTTTCCATTAAGTTATTTTAACCATAGATGTAAAATAAAAAAGTGTAAGTTTCGAACAAAATAAATATTCATAAAAAGTAACTTTAAGTTTACACGACCTTATGCCACTACTACTGCTCTAAGATAATTCGTCGCAGCGGCAACATTATACTTTCATTCAGAAGAAATACACTTTCACACAAACCATATTCGCACTAAACTACGAAATGTTCAAAAAATTTGAAAACTACTACCGGGATTTTTGGCAATAATATTCGTTATTAATGGATGATTTTTGGCACGATGTTAGAAGAGGTAAAGACGAATATGTGGTTTCATTTAGTAATGCAATGTAAAAATGACGCTGTATAAAAATCATAATAGCAGACATTAAAATAATATTTTTCTGATGCATGTTTTTGAAATACTTCAACCGGTTTCATATCACGCTCCGTATGCCTTATAAAAACGGCAGGAACATCTTAATACTATTTGTTCATTAGCGAATCTCATTCGGTAGTGTTAAGTTATGGTGTACCCATGGTCAATGAACTATAGTAGCGGCAATAAATTTGTTGTTTTCTTTGGCACAAAACGAAGTATTTTTTTACAGAAGATTTATCAAAGAGAATAAATTTGGTAGATCACAGTTTAAACATAGAAATAACAACAAAGTTTAGGCACATGTTTGCGAATTATTGAGACCAACCCATTTTACTGGTGGTAGGTCTCTCATATGTAAGAGTCCGTCTGGGTGGGTATCACCGCAATGTCTATTTCTACCGCCAAGCAGCAGTGTGCATCCACTGTTGTGTTTCGGTTTGGAGGACATTTTAGCCAGTGTTACTACTGGACATAATGAGAGTTAACATCGTCTGTCTCAGGATGACGAGCGCAGTGGAATGCCACACAGTACTTTGTACCTGAAGGTGCTGGATGGTGTTGCTACTGTTTATGGGTGATCGTATCGCGTACCATCAGGCGAACGGCATGCTCGTCTCGTCAAACAATGCAATAAAAAAAAAATCATAAAAACGCATGTGTTCTTTATTTATCAACCGCTTGGAATTAAGAAAATAAATATTCATGTTCCTATCATCGTAAAAAGTTATGTCGAAGGTTTCCAACTGTGGAAACAAAACAACAGGATAACATAAAACGTAATTGTTACACATCAATTTTAACTCTAGGTCTTCAATGCAAAAAATCAATAATTATACGTACTTTTTATGAACTGAATCGAACGCCTGGTTTAAATCCATTAATGGACGGACGACTTTTTCCTGTTGCTATACTGCCCTTAAAAGAACATCCCGCCATATCTATTATTATATGCAATTAGGGCGTCATACCAAGGCAATGTGCTGGAGCTCCTGTACGAAAGTGATGATAGGTAGCGTTATTACAAACCGAATTCAGACGTTTGCCATGACTCTCCGATGTGAGCGGTTCAACGACTCCTCTATCTATTAAATAAAATGGCATTTTGTTAGTACTGCACGTTCTGATCTTATTGTTGATTCTAAATCGTTTCATCCGTGACAATCTGATTTAAACTGTAATGTATTGTGTCAAAGGTGTTTTTTCGGCGCGCTTTCATGCTTTGCCCCGGATTCGGTTGATTTCTTCAAGGAAAAAGCGAGTCATCGTACAATGCAGCCGAAACATTGCGCTAATAGTTCGGCGATGTTACGTTAGGCAAGCACGCTGAATAGAATTTCTCTTCGCGTAATAGCCTGTCTGGATCATTGTTCTTCCGATCTGTTCAATAGTACTGAATGGAGTTGACTTTCGATAGCGAATGTGTTCTTCATCTCAAAGATAGTTTAGATTGTACTTAATTAAAGTAGTTGTTCAGGATATTCTAATAAATATTGTGCTCGAATAGATTTAGACTTGGACCGTTGATTGGTATACCAAAAGTTCTATAATATTCTTAGTTACAACCTTTTCAAGGAAATTATGTAAATGTGTTTTTGATCGCACCACACCTAAATAAATGACCGATAGAATGATTTGCATAACAGGATTTCAGAACAGGATCATTTAGGTGACATTTTATAAGACAGACAAGTCATAGTGTTGTAAAATATGTCCACGAAACAGGCGTGTTGCAAGCATCAGCAACTATTTGACATTCTAAGGAATGTCTGGAATATATTTGCAAAACCTTTATAATGGAATGTTGCATTTATCAGACATGTTTAGTCAAGCTTCACGGAGGTGTAACACGAAATTACAATTCCTTCGAAGACTAGCAAAGTTTTGTAAGACTTGTACAGTATACATGATGTATTTCATTTCCGTTATAATAAATCCAATATCAGATACGATGATTTTAAAGAGATAATCATCTCAAATTAAAAGAAATATTGTAAGTGCTACTTCATTCACTGGTTTTATCATTTCCTTATTAGTTTAATTTAAATAATTACTCAAATTTAAAGCCCTTTCCAAATCAGAAGTTTACTTAATAGTCAAGTAATAAATTGCGTCTGCAACATCCGTCGAATGTTCTAATTTTCCTATTGCTTTACATGTCATAAGCCCTGATATTAGACTTCAAGGCCTATCGTTATTATGGCAATAAATGATGTAATTATCTTGTAATAGTTTTTAAAGCCGTATTAAGGATGTTTCCATAATATACTTAATAGCATTTGCGCGCGGCTCCGCCCGCGTGGAAAAGTTTTCCGGTATATAAAGTAGCCTATAGCACTCAGGAGTAATGTAGCTTCCTATTAGTGAAAGAATTTTCAAAATCGGTCCAGTAGTTCCTGAGATTAGCGCGTTCAAACAAACAAACAAACTCTTCAGCTTTATATAATAGTAAGTATAGATAACGGCTTATATAAACATGAAAATTGAGGATACGATTGGATATCTTTTTTTATCCGAGGTGGGCAAAGTTTAAAGTACTGAAATGGCAAAGCCGCTAAAGTAACACAAACACACACACACACACACACACACACACACACACACACACACACACACATACTCACGCCTTTTATCGACGAAGTGGTACGCAGAGGCGCAACTAGTGCACCCACTTTTCGCCGTGCATATTCCTTCCCATGATGTGATAAGGGCCGAGCCTATAATATCGGGCACAAATTCCAGACTCCGGGCTGATACTGAATAGAAAAACCCATTATCACTTTGCTCGACCCGGGGATCGAACCCGAGACCTCAGCATTGCAGTCGTACCGTAATACAACTACGCCGCTTAAGTAAATATTGTGATAAGACAACATTTACTCTAAGTATATGGTGTTTATGCCGGCCTGCTTTACCGGGCTTACATTGCTGCTGGGGCCAACCCCAGAATGCAAATCGTTTGACCGAGTGAATACTATCAATCCTGATACAAAATATATAGAGTACGATACCACCAACGATCATTATTATTTATAGTGAAGCGTTCATAATTAGTATCGAATAATTTCGAAATAATTTAAGCTGAAACGCACGCTGCGTCGGCGCGCGAAGGCAATTGAATCAATACCGAAGCTATTCACGACCACATTGCTTTAATTAACGTTTTTGAGAACATTAACGTGACTTATTTTAGCTAACAATACACTTAAAGTCACTCATTATTGACATAATTATCACAACGGCTAAATACATCGCCGTTTTCTGAGTACAAAAAAAAAATCAAGACGATTTTGACTATGTTTCCATAATGGCGGATTCAGGATGAAGAGCATAACAGTTTGCTGACTGATTGCGTGGGTCGTCCATATCAGCTGTACGAAAGATAATCTTTGCGTGGGCGTTTGTTTATCATTTATATACTTGACGAAAATCGAAAATAGATTACGCACAGACCATTCGCTATAATGCGAGACGAAATAGAAACGAATATTCATTACGTGCATGTTTAACATTTTATCTTAGCTATATTATAAATTCGAAAGTATTTTAATATGTTTGGATTTTAAAAATAAACATAGAAACTGCTGAACGGATTTGGATGAAATTTGATACATAGTTAAGTTCTGTATTGGCTTAACATACAGGCTTCTATTGTACCAGAAAAGTACACAATGTAGCTTTTATTCTGAAAAAGGTCTCATGCTGATGAAGTCACGAGCGATATCTAGTAAAATGTTTATTACGGAGTCTCTACTGTATAGTCCTTACTCTCTTGAATGTCTTGTACTTCAAATTGCTTATCAGCATAATTGAAGGTTGTGTTGTCAAATATTTCGATAAAACCGAACTCTTATGAAATATCTTCTACTGATATATTTTTTAAATAGTTTACATAAATGATTTAAATTTTGACTTACAGTTTATTATTCTTACACTGGTTCTGATTTATTTAAAGTATCCTAATCATTCCCGATCATTCGTCTCATGGTTGTCTATTCCTGATTCTCCGCACATATTTCTCTTGCCTTGTCTCTCTGAACGATATCTCATAGCGAGAATAATACTTTACGTTACTACACTGATAACTGTAGATCATAATCTATACTAATATTATAAAGAAGATAAGTTTGTAAGTTTGTAATGGCTAATCTCTGGAACTACTGAACCAATTTTGAAAATTCTTTCACTAATAGAAAGCTACGTTACTCCAGAGTGCTACAGGCTGTATGCCGGGGAAAATATTATAAAGCTAGACTTTTATCCCGGAAAAACGTTTTCACGCGGGCGGAGCCGCGGGCAAAAGCTAGTATATTATCAATCCCAGACACAGGCGAAATAAACGTGACATCAATACAATAACTACATGATAGATATATAGGTTAGCTGATAATAAATAAGAAACAACGTTTTTGTTTAGATAAGGTCACATCACACGTGATGTAACGCGCTTACAGTTTTATCAGTATTATCTCACAGTACTCAAAGTTAAAAGGTCCAGTGACTAGTCGATCTGGAGCTGTGACGTCAAAGAAATATTTCATGTAACCAAGTTTTTCCGTGAATCATGAAGTTATAAAAATTCTATAACGTTTACAAGAAAATATGATACAGCGCTTCCAAAGGTTTGTTCATATAAAATAATGTCAGGAAGACTAAAACTGTCAGCCTCTATAGATATAATTGGTATTTAACTCATAAACGTCCCGTCGTTAAGGATGTGTAAAAACCAACCCATTAAAATTAGGCCATTGCGATTTAATTATATTGAGTAACTTTATGTCGCCTCACCAATATTCGGATTGCATAACATGACTAGATTTTACTGTGGGTTTTCACCTATCATATCTTGGCGATCTTAAGTGCACCAGAGAGTATATCTTTCAAACCACCTCAAATAGATTAATTTCAATATATTTCTACGTAGGTGCTAAATCCTATGTCAGTCACTATCAGTATTTAGAAGCATAGTATCCATGCACCGTTTACATTGTACCTAACGCCCACGTTCACAATAAATATCAATGGATTTTCATAACACGTGTCCTATTTTATCATTTTGCAAACAAAACTGTTTTCAAACAACTGTATGTCATTAAACTGTAGAGAGCTAGAGCAGTGTAATTACTAACACACGCTTGGTTTAGATAAAACGGATTTCACTCATGTATACTCGTAAAGAAAATAACACAAGGAATACAAACACAAAAAGGCTATATCTACATACTTTCATGATAAATATGAGCAGAATACCATCACTGAAAAAAGTATTGACATCTCAGTGATCTCTGCTGATTGATTAACCGAACCGTAAGACATAGCTCTTACGGCTTACATTTTCATAAAGAAATTATTAGAGATGAACAAGATGTTTTAAAGGATTTATGTTCAACAGGGCCATCGAAGTCAGAGAATTCGAAATTCAAATATAGTTAAATTAATCGTTAATAACTACTAAGCCAAGTGCATTCCCAATTTAAGCTTCAAATTTAGCACAACCATTATACAATCGAAATTATTCATTATGTAGTAGGTAATAATAAAATACAATTATTGATATTAGTCTAGGAATGTGTAAAAATGAATCACTTGGTTGCCGTAAGCAACCGGCTCGTGGTATTTGCGTCCGGGGTCACTTAGCATTTAGCACATAACATACACAAGTTACGAGATTTGTTTTACATGTGTTATTAGTAGTATCGTAAGTTTTATTAATAAAATTAGAATACCTACCACTAAAGTTTTTTTGTCTTAAGCATAGAACGTCTTTGTAAAACACACGAAGTATTTTTATCATGCACTTGAACCAAAACTGTCATTGTTCCTACTAGCTATTTTTAAGCTGTGACAACTGACAACCCTATTGGTGTTCGAAATACGAACAATCCATAAATATACTGTAACAGTTTTGCAGTTCTAAATTTAAAATATTGTGTAAAAACAAGGTAATGGTCATGTCGCAGATTCCGGAAAGCGTCCGATAGACCCACCTGTCGCTGTCTGCATTCCAGTAGACCGTACCGTTAGTCGTTACGCGTCGGACGCACGGCACATCGGACCTGCTTTTATTTTGTACCATACACGGCCTTTTGTGGGCGAACCGTTTATTTTTATGGGTTAGGGTTATCATTGTTTTTTTGTTGGCTATGGTTAAGTAGATTTAAAGTAAAAAAAAATGGATCTCGATTTGGATTTTTTGGGGTTAATGGAACATCACATTTAAATGTTAAGCTTGGAATTCTTGGATATAAGAATCGATACACAAAGGTGGGGTTCCTAACTTTGATATGATCGCACGTTGCAAGAATTCAAAGTGAATGTGTGCAAAATTTTCGAACAGCATAATGTCTAATATGGCTTACCTAAATGCATAAAGTAGCGGCACACCTTAGCTAGGTTTAATATATGCATATTTTAAAATACTTAATACAATTATGAATACATTTTTATCATTGAGAGATTAGATAGGATGCAACCTAGTTGACCCATTCGTTTAAACAATCAAAGGTTATCACATACAATTTTGATTATCAATAAGAAACATAATACGCTATACAATTAACCTATTTTCTATTGCACTTAGCTAAGTAAACAATTTTAATAGGAAATAGAATACGGAGTCCTTAAATCGGATAACATCTCTATGCGGATGATAATGCATCTAATTTCTTGATAATCACCAGAATCATCCTATAGAATATGAGAGGGTAATATTAAATTAACCTCCGTCGTCGGTCGCTTTAATGTCACTGGAGATTAAATTAATTCTGCATAGTTATGTTATTTAGAAGCATGTTAATAGAGTTTTTGCCATACATGGATGCAGTATCTGCAAGGATTTATCATTTATTATGGGATAATACCTCAAATAGGCACCGAAAAAGGATTAATAATAACCCATTAAGTAAATAATACGAAGATTATCAGGAAAGCCTTCTTGATCCTGAAACTAATTACGACGCCATGGTAGTAACTTTTTAGTCAACAGGCGAAGATGGAAAAAGGAAGCATTATGATTCCTTACGTTTACGCGAATGTTAGACATGGAAATTAAACTACTATAACGGATTTTATCGCGGATTTTTTCTATTATATCTATTTTATTTTTCTCTCGACGTTTCGAAGGCTTTGCAGCACTTCGTGGTCACGAAGCGGACTGAGGACTGAGGTCGGAAAAGATAGCGTTACAAATCTACCTTCAATTTACAATTATACAATTTTAATATATTAGTCATTGTTTGCGCTCCGGTCTACGCAGTAAGAGCTCACAATGTCTTGAAGTCTGGCAGCAGGCCTTTTGGGTCCCGATTTAATTAGATTTATTCCCGGGCCCCAAGCTTGTGCAAGTTTCCAACCATCTTCTCTGTTGAAATTGGGATGTTTTTTCATTTCAATAGCCTCGCGAATCATTCTAGGCAGGAATCTGTGTTCTTTGGCAAAGATTTGTGATTTGTCGATTCTAAGGCAATGGTTGGAGCCTCCTTCTGAGTGTACAGCTACTGCAGACTTCGTAGAACGTCGGTGCATTATTTAGAGGAAGCATTATTTACTTTCCTTTTTAATATGAATCCAAACACCACGATATTTGAAAAGTTTGCTTAGCTAAGATAGAAATCTTATTGGACCCTAATCTTCTGTTTAATCCCACAATATTGAAACGAAGTTACGTCTCTGGACGATCGGAGAAATTAAACTGCCAAAAATTACTAGACATACGGTTCATACTGATCCCAAGATGCGTCATGCGGATGATCGGAACGACCCACTATCAATATTGTGGGTTTTTCGCCGTGTGTACTATAATCGTTGTCCCCTGTGGTACACAATGTATCCGGTACCTTTCCAAGATCACGAGGCGAATGTAGCACGTTTAAAAATAGCTGTTTACTCATGTTGCAGTATGAAGTTATTGACATTAGATTTCAGTCTTAAAAACAAAGATAAACAGTTGAAAATAACAAAATGTTTGTAGCGTGATGCGGGCTTCCCCAGTGAAGTGAAGTGATCAGTATTGATAATTCCTGAGCTCCTTGTGTATTCTCCGGGTATTTTCCTGTACATCGAAGAATATAGGTAATCGTTTCACAGAATCATTTGACGTCATTTTATTAGCTTCTCGTGTTGTTTCTTATGTATAGATCATAAATTTAGCTGTGATACTAAAATATTGTTTTTTTTTTATTAAATATATTTGTTGTGTTAGTTCAATATTATTTCAACTACTTATCAAATTATTCTTTCTTCTAACACTGCATCATCAAATGATTCAATCGTATTAGTCGTTTATAAATCATAATGTGCATGTATTCACTAGAAATAGTTTGTTTTTTTAGTCCAGTAGTGTATTTGTAATGACATGACAATTTCATGCAATTCCATACCAAGATTAATTAACAAACCTTCACACATTCACATAAAAAAACTTACCTAAAAAACAAACAAATTTTTAATGCGCAAATATGCAAAAGAGGAAAGAACTTAGTACGTATCATTAATGAATTCTCTTAAACCAGTTTAGAGTCAAGCTATAAAGTTTATGAGTGCGCTCACCTGTCTGTAATTAGCTGTGTAGTCTAATTTTGTAGTTTCAAACTAGTTACGACTCTAGATAATAGAATACGCTTTAGAAACAAGTTCTTAATCTATTTTAGCTAGTCTTGAAGATTTTTGTTTCTTGTTTGTTACTTACTTAAGTATTTATAATTCTAGTACCACTGACCGTACTTGCTATCTTGCTTTGAGTATGAATCATGCACTGTAACTTATCAGTCATCTTATGTTATAATTAGGTGTTGCTCACGGCTTCGTTCGCGAGTCGCGTTAAAAGACTTTCCCTTAAAAAAGTCCCTAAATTCCTGTATCGATTCATAGAAACACTTTTATGACACCGATAATAACTATTTAAAAAATCTGATATAAAATTTCTATTATTTCCTACGGGAGCAAGTTACCCGGTTAAAAAGTTTTTGTTTCTCCAGGACATTGTCTATGTGTGCACTGCGCAAATTCATCGAAATATGTTGAGCTGCTTTTGAATTTACGTACGTCAAAAACATCTAAACATTATCATAAACTTACGTATTTATAATAATAAGATTTTGGAATACATTTATGTTTTATTACTTTCAAAAAGTATCAAAAAGGAACAGATAAAAACTAAAAAAACATATCTCTGTGTCATCCTGAGTTGACTGCTACTTGCTAGAAAAGCCTTTAACTAAGTCTGCTCTCCATAGTTTGTGTAAATTTTCTCTATGACAGCTTCAGTGTATTGGCAAATTAATATACATCTGTCGGGTAATTCCTTTTTATTAATCCCATTGAGGGTGTCTGAATATATAACGTCGGGTTAGATAAAATAATAATCGTGAAAAAAACTAGTCGAGATGTCAAACTGGTAGTGGGAGCGACAGTTGGGTGTATAAAAAGGGTGCCTAATCATATGAAGCAATTAGTTCAGTGCAGTTCGATACTAAGTAGTAACTATGGTGGTTTTCATATCAGTCAATGCTTAGTAAAGCGGTTACTATGTTAATTCGGGTTGTTACTAGGTGAGTCGATTACTGTTGAGAAGTTTGGTTAAGTAATTGTCTCAATTACCAATGTGTTATAATAAGTAAAGTTAATAGTGAATCCTGACGTGGTATTGTACTCTGTGAACATTTGATAACGTAACAATTGATCAACGAACAATAAATAGTGAGTTGAACAGATAATTCGTTTGTGACTTTTATTATGTGTGCCTACGAATACCTATCGGCCGACGCTGTCTCCGACATCAGAATTGGGATAAACAATCAATGCCCACAGAAATAGATTGTGCTCACTACATATGTACGCTATGTGGAATACATCGTACGATGGACATATTTGACTACCCGCAATTTACGTGAAGAAAGAAATTGCGCTGAGTAATATCTGAATAAGAACTAGACTACAACGTGAATAAAAGTGGACACGTGTGAAACATAGCCATCGCATGTTTATTTCTGACGTCATCTGCTTACGGCTGCAAATGAATAAGGATCTGCGTGTGTACCGCGATCAAACTGTTGTGTACCGCGACCAAACTGTTAGTGTTCAAACGTTCCTGTTGGTGTTCAAACGTTCCTGTTGGTGCTCAAACGTTCCTGTGGTGTGCAAACGTTCCGGTAGATGTGCTGCCGACGTACGACGTGCGACGCACCATACGTCGTAGTGGGTGTCCCGGGCAACGTGACTACACGATTGCCTAGTACCGGTTGATGCTAACTGCTGCATCGCGTATCACGTGTGGCTATCTGTGACGACAGATATGATGCTTACTGCAGCGGTAGAGGAAGTCTGGTATCGTATGACCCATAACCCCTGTTTGAGGGTTCTGGTTTCTTTTATTTCTTGGTAACCTTTACAAATATTGAGATCTTGTAACAGGGCATGTGCAGACATGGATTATCGAGCAATTCGTGGTTATTGAGTACAGAGCCGTCCTTAAACTTAAGGATTTGGAGAAAATACCTGTTGTAGTAAACAATGACTGTACATGGCCTTGGTTGACAAAAATGATCTAGGTGCATAGTGTTCGGTCTGAAGGATTGCTGGCCTTCCTTGGTCAAGGTTACGGATCGCAACACTGCACTTTTTAAAATTTTGGATTAAGAGCTAGTCGTGCGATAATTTTGAGGTTGTCCTCATGTTAAGATGACTACCGAATTCTTGCTCAAAGATTGTTTCGAGACTTGATTAAAGGCCAGGGTAGAAGTGAACGGTTGGATGCTGTTGTGATATTTTTGATTGCAGGAACTGAAGATCCTAGCAGGGAGCACTTAATGTATTCAGTGTTACAAGACTCCGTAAATTGTGACTCCTGAAGAGCCTCTGTGAGATCCTTTGGTGGATCTGACGTTAACTGCGGTGATATAGGAGGATTTGGTATCGTATCACTCGTAACCCTTGTTTGAGGGTTATGGTTTCCTTTATTTCTCCGTAATCTCCGCAAATGTTGGGATCTCGTTTTACCATGTGGTGGTGACTGGAGATTCTGCCCACACCACTTCACAAGTGGATTTGCTTGTTGTAGCAATGAGAATGCCGTCCAGATATAATAGCCGTGGCGTTTCAGAAAATAAATACTGTACCTACATGGTCCCAATTGGTAAAACTTTTAATTTCAATAGTTTTGATATCTCGATCTCTATTTGACTGCCTCGGTGGCGTAGTTGTATTACGGTACGACTGCAAGGCTGAGGTCTCGGGTTCGATCCCCGGGTCGGGCAAAGTGATATTGGATTTTTCTATTCAGTATCAGCCCGGAGTCTGGAATTTGTGCCGGATATGGCGATAGGCTCGCCCCCTATCACATTATGGGACGGAATACGCTTGGCGAAAAGTGGGTGCACTAGTTGCGCCTCTGCCTACCCCTTCCGGGATAAAAGGCGTGAGCATGCGTTTGATATCACTATTACACAAGCATAGTCTATAGCCGTACTTCCACCAGTCTTATATTGTGAGAATAGGGAATACATTACAATCTGATTACTATGTGTGGCCTGTGTATCGCGAGACTATAACGTGATCACCCACTGGGTCTAAATCATTGTAGCAAATTTGGTACTGATTTAATCAAGAATAACTGAAAGTCATTGTAGTAGCATAAGGAGGAATCTTAATCAAACTTCAAAATAGGTCGAACAGTGTGTTTGTTTTTGTTTTTCTTGGCTTGCAGGAACAAAAGATCTGTGTAGTGTGTTCCCAGTGCAGATCAGTGACCTTCAGACTGTGCAGATACGCATTCCAGGCTGTGCGGAGACGCGCGGTCCACGCCGTGCGGCTGCGCAAGGAAGTCTTTGGACTCTGAGCGGCGCGGAGCGGCGCGCTCCAGGGTGCGCTGCGGAACTGCGCGCTCCTAGAGATGCGGTGCGATGCGGAACTGCGCGCTCCTGGCGGTGTGGTGCGCTGCTGAACTGTGCGCTCCTCGCGTTGCTGAACTACGCGCTCCTGGCGATGCGCACTCGGGTGAGAAGTTGTCATTCTGCCATGTCTCATTATTTTGTTAGTGAGTTTTTTTTATAGAGTCTGAAGTTTTTATTTTTTGCAAATTTAAAGATTGATCTGAGTACAAAACGCTTGGCAACCGTCTAAGTTTTGTCAGTATGCCGCAGGTTAAGCAATAAACACATTCGTCTACTAATTGTAATTTTAAAATCCTTCTGTTCCCTTGAATTTTTCTGGTTTAGGCCAGGAATGGCCGAGCGATTTGATGCTGCTGCGTATATTTTCTGTTTGCAGACATTGGAAATCGCTGTTGGTGGTGCCGCGTGTGACTTGTCTGGTCCGGTTCGAGGACTGTGTGCATTGCAGCTACTGAGCCACTTCTCAGGGGATATTGCTGCTGATTGTCAATGGCACTAATCTCCGCTTAGATAAGAATTGTTTGCATTGTATACTGTCTTAGTAACTATTTGACAGCTGTATCATGAGAGTTTGTTACCGTCACTTCTTCTCTCTGGCTATGATACTAGGAGGTG
The DNA here is from genome assembly GCA_947568825.1 of Sphinx pinastri. Classification (NCBI taxonomy): domain Eukaryota; kingdom Metazoa; phylum Arthropoda; class Insecta; order Lepidoptera; family Sphingidae; genus Sphinx; species Sphinx pinastri. Next base: position 5,426,199 of record OX387623.1, read on the forward strand.
ATGGAGGAAGGGCGTTTTGGGGGTGCTGTCTATTTTGTAACAAATGTACGTAAGAGAACTGTCACATGTCAGGAGGTCTATGATCACTATACGTGATCAAACTGAATTTTAAAATTAATTTGTTTCTTAAATTCCTTTTAACTAGAGAGACACTATTGCGAGCTTTTCCTTAACCTTTGGACAATACAAGCGACTGACTATAGTTACTTGTGCCCATGGTCATAGTGGTGACTTTCTTAGCCTGTCGATTATGGTCAGGGGTATGACTACAGAAATAATTTTAAATTCGCTGTGATATTCATTCGTAAGTTTTAATTGAAATTTCGGTTGGGTTCTTGTACTATAATTGGAATTTTAAATTTTCATTAAGTTGAAGTGTTAAATTTTCATGATTTTATGAAATTTGCATTAGCGAAAAATGCTTGAAGGTTAAGTTTTGAGATAATAGATGAAATTAAAGCCGAGACAAGTAGTAGAGATAGTAATTAAGTTTGCATGTTGATCTGGAGTGGACCGTACCAGAGGTTGTCGTGTAGCCGTAGCTCAGTAAAAATCGCTGCCTACTTTTAAGTGGGGTCGAGCGTGAGTACGCGGTAAGCAGTCAACTCTGGCGGAGGTCGGGTTTCTGAGGAAACCATAGAGTCCGGGAGAGGCTCGGCGTTCCCGTGGGGGTTCGCATATGAGAGGTAACATGCAGGGCTTAATTGATTAGATTATTTGGTTTGATTAATGAGATGGACCTTCAGCCATTTTTTTTTTGTCTACATTGTTTTTGAAGAGTGTAGTTAAGTTTGCGTGATGATCATACTTTGTGTCATTCAGAGTAACACACGAGGACGTGTGTATTGTCAGAATGGCCGTGTCGGGTAATTCCTTTTTATTAATCCCATTGAGGGTGTCTGAATATATAACGTCGGGTTAGATAAAATAATAATCGTGAAAAAACTAGTCGAGATGTCAAACTGGTAGTGGGAGCGACAGTTGGGTGTATAAAAAGGGTGCCTAATCATATGAAGCAATTAGTTCAGTGCAGTTCGATACTAAGTAGTAACTATGGTGGTTTTCATATCAGTCAATGCTTAGTAAAGCGGTTACTATGTTAATTCGGGTTGTTACTAGGTGAGTCGATTACTGTTGAGAAGTTTGGTTAAGTAATTGTCTCAATTACCAATGTGTTATAATAAGTAAAGTTAATAGTGAATCCTGACGTGGTATTGTACTCTGTGAACATTTGATAACGTAACAATTGATCAACGAACAATAAATAGTGAGTTGAACAGATAATTCGTTTGTGACTTTTATTATGTGTGCCTACGAATACCTATCGGCCGACGCTGTCTCCGACACATCTTTAGTTTCGAATAAGAACTTATCGTTGAGAGCGGTCTGAAACGATTACAGGTATAAGGCACACAATCTGGTAATAGTGATTTAGGGATGGTTCGTACCCATTACTATTCCCTGCTAAGCCTTGCAGAGCTTCGACTGCTCCAGGTGCTGCGAGCGCGTCCAGCTTAATAAGATCCAGACAAAAAATAACTACAGTTGAAAAAACGGGGCCTAAGTGTATGGGTGGTAACTGGTAACACATCAACGTTTTTAATTTACCATTCCTAGGAATTGATTTGAAGTAAAATTATTTCCAAGGGAATGTATTTACTAACCATATTTTCTTAGTAAGTATACGTTGGGTAAGATATACATTAATAAACAGGATGACAGTAACATCTTTTGTTTGAAAACATATAACAACATATAATATTAACATAGTTATATTAGTTATATTGCCTAAAAAAACAACAACGTCAAGTGTTTTATAGTTTTTATTAAAGATTCGTCAATGTGAAAGTATCATACAAACAAAGAATGAAGATTAAAGCCGTTGCAAATAATTCCAAAACTCACAGTAATTACTCAGTTACAACGTTGTTTTAATTGCCGAAATGTACAATACGGCAATTTAGTCTGCTTTCCACAAAATGTATGCTGTGTAAGTGAGTAAAACGTGCCATAATCAGCATTTAAGGAAATGTTTTCCGACGTACGTTGTAGGCCGACCAGTACCGGAGACCTCTGTTCAGTGCCGTTCGGCTGTACCTTATTTATTACAAACCAATTTACTTTATAAATTTCGCATTACCACGAACAGATAAATTATTGGATTTTATCAGAATTATTCAATCTCAATTTAGCAGGTGAGGCAAGACATCATTTTAGTTATTGTGTTGCATATCACAAGATGATTCATCAAATTTTTACATCGTTATGATGCGTCAACAAACGCATAATATCTCATAAACACTTGTATTTGCATATTTTATGTTGAACTGCGTTTTCTCAGCTCCGTTTTCTTCCCTTTATCTCTGCAACTGTACTTATTCATTTTGTAACGTTATGCGAACTGTTTCTGACACGGTAGCTTCATCTCGATCAGTTCAGCAAAAAGCTGATGATCTCTCAGAATGCTTTAATGATAATGGTGAATGCAAATGACTATGAGAAATTGCAACGAGAGCGCGGGTCAAAGAACACTGGATAGTTTAGACACCAGAAAGTGTAATATCAAATTACGCGGTGCTGCAGAATTCTGCGGCTTCATAATTTGCACCGCTAAATTGTAGTTACGACAGCAGGGTTCAACGACCCCTCTCTGAACAATAACAAAGGTTTGTCAATTACACTCCAGATACTTTTAAAAGTAAACAATTAGTAGTGGGATTTCTGTCAATCAAATTTATATTTTTCTTAATTCTTGCTTAGCCTTTACGATGATATCAACAATGAACTGTGTGGTCGAGATATCAATTTCCAGATTAAAATTCTACGTCGAAGAGATTTCGTCATAAAAATGTTTTTCTAAATTTAACGTATTTTCCTTAGGTATTTTCAATATACTGTTGGGCCAAAACCATATGACATCATCAGAAGGAAGTATCATCACTAATAATTGTCGGTTAATATTTTTTAAGTAATTCAGATCTCAAGTATTAATCTCAATTAAGGAATTCTAACAACAAAAACTACAAATGTGTGTCATCTTACAAAATTAATGTTTCTAGAAATATGCGGCATCGTTTTGGTAAGAGTCAGCATGCGGTTCTCATAATTACATCATGAACGAGTCGTCACATGCAAATATGTGAACTGTGTCTCTCAATTTGTGAACGAGATGACAAGCGTCCTGTAATGCATCGGCGATAATGACGGCTATCGTGTTTCGTTTGTGCTATAAAACCGCGAATTGTGTAGTACTAATTTATTTTTATAATAATATTATCACATTAATAGTTTACAAACCACGGTTTTACTCACGTATTCTTGGTCAGAATCGCCGACCAGTTTCGACCTATTAAGTAGGTCATCTTCATATCATTCATCGATGCAGTGATCGAGAGGCCTCCGCGTCGCGACGTCCTCTCAGCACTCGCCTATGAAGATGACCTACTTAATAGGTCGAAACTGGTCGGCGATTCTGACCAAGAATACGTGAGTAAAACCGTGGTTTGTAAACTATTAATAATATTATCATTTAATTAAAGATTCCATATTTTTAACAGCATTGCGAAACTGCTATCTATTTATAATAACAAAGGATTCCATTTTTTTTATTTAAATTAATAATTAACTGATCTTCTGTAAACATAAATAGAAATATAAATAAAATGAATAAACTATTTTAGAAATTGTGTAATGTAAACACAACTGTAAGGCTGATTTCTTGATGTCTGTATATCACGCATTCGTTCTCATTTGCCTACCCCTTCGTATCCAATGTCTTTGCAAAAAAACTTCATTTACAAATTGAGAACGAATGGTTCACATACGCAGCGGAAATGACGTACGTATCGACGTTTACGAGTGCTTTTTTTTATTTGCCCGTCATGTTAATGGTGTTCGATTTTTAAACATTACTCTTTTGTTGCAGGTAAGTGCTGGTATGAATCGATTTCTTGAGATATGCACACACAGTCGGCAGATAAGTAGAATAGCTTTAATATCTATTTTTTCATTATACGTCGCGATGATGCAGTCAAAATGTTATTGAGAACTATTATGAAACACAGTGTTTCTCAAATCTCGGTAATAATTTCACAGCGTCTGCGCGACCCCTTATTATTTTTCGTAGATACCTAATAATATTTTTTGTAACCATTGAGGTCAATATACTAAACACCATTAATGCTAATTCGGATATAGTTGTTCTTAACCCAAACCATAACTGTACTGACATTTTCATAAAGTCGGAAAAGTCATGCAAGCCAAACAACGCTGAGCTTCAATTTATCTTATTTCTTAGGCAGCATAGTTCATATTTCCATGTTTATCTGTGTTTGTAACGCTCAATGAAATGGGATAATTATTCGTCCAGCAATTATAATGTGACGTCAAACAATAATCGTATTTATACTTAAACCGTGCATCTCTAGCACATAGATACACTCATATGGAACCGTATACTACCTTGTTTACAAACACATAATTACTAAGAGAACATTATCGTAAAATGCATTTCATACATTGCAATCAATAAAATATAACGTTACGCTCAGATAAGTAGGATTTATTATGTTGGTCAAAGGAAATTAATGTTAATAAATCATAGATAAGGTAGTCAAAAACCATTGTATTCCACCGGCGTCGTTATCGGATCAGATCCGATTATTTAGCGGATATTGGTCTTCAGAAATTGGAAACCAATTACCACAATCTTCCTTTATTCATTTGAATACGTATGAAAATTATAATCTTTATAATTTTGTATACATTTTCGACTGTGTAAATAAATAGACGGGCGATAGTTGGCAAGTCACGCGAAGCGCGGCCCGCGGGGTCAACGAACGCCGAAACACCGACAGGTAACGCCTTTGCTATTGCACACAGTTTTTTTGCCGGCAAAGATATTACGGTACATGGATATTTACAATGAAATTATCCAATAAATAGAGCATTAGTAAAGACGGAGAGCTGTTCGACGTAACCTCCTTTCGATTATACGTTAGCTTCATTGAAAATAAAGGAAAAGCTTTCTGCTTCTTTCTCGCAGCTATATTACATTTTGAAATCGATAATAGAGTTTTGTCTGTTTAAAAGTTCCGTTTGATAAGCAATTTGATTTTAATCAAGTACGTATATTTCTTTATACACACACACTCACGCCCTTTATCCCCGAAGGGATAGGCAGAGACGCAACTAGTGCATCCACTTTTCGCTGTGCGTATTCCGTCCCATGATGTGATAGGGGGCGAGCCTATAGCCATATAGGGCACAAATTCCAGACTGATACTGAATAGAAAAACCTAATATCACTTTGTCCGACCCGGGGATCGCACCCGAGACCTCAGCTTCGCAGTCGTACCGTAATACAGCTACGCCACCGAGGCAGTAGTAGTATATTTCTTTATGTCGAGATATATTTGTTTTATATTAGTTACTAAGTAAGGTTTGATATTTTTTTTCTTGTCGCTTCGGTGTTTTTATTGTGTCATTGAATGATGTTGCCAATTAATTTCCTTTAATTGTAACTCATATAAGACTATCTACCTTCTCGAAACTGTTTGTATCTCTGCCTACTTCCTATGTGGTAAAGGCGTGATGGATATTTATATTATATTATCCTTAAGTCGACCTATTTGCGATATTATTTAATCAACCCGCTTCGATTTATTAAAACTAGTTCCGTGCTGTTATTATGTTGGAACTAGGGAATCCCTATCAATTATGATGTAATCATTTAATTACTCTTCTGTGTTGTAAAATTACCAGTTTCTCTAGTATGTATGTCCCTATAGAGTAAATGTCGATTTCATGACTATGTTTGTCTTGATTTTATGAGTCGATAAACTATATTGTAAGACAAGCCCCTTCGAGAACCGTTGTAAGTACTTGCAATCAGCTCTGTATTATATACTGCCCACTGCTGAGCACGGGCCTCCTCTACTACTGAGAGGGGTCAGGCCTTAGTCCACCACGCTGGCCTAGTGCGGGTTGGCAGACTTCACATACCCTCGAGATTCATATGGAGAATACTCAGGTATGCAGGTTTCCTCACGATGTTTTCCTTCACCGTTAAAGTGAACGATAATTATTGATAAACAATACACGAGTAACTTCGAAAAGTCAGAGGTGTGGGCCTTGGGTCTTGAACCTCCGGACATTGTCTCGGCAGACCGTTCCATTCCCAACTAGGATATCGTCCACTACTGTAAGTACTTAACTTTAGTAATTACATTAGCTATAGCGATTATAATATTCTTTTAATTTCTGAATTAAATCTTTAGTATCATCAGGGATTATAGCTTTGTCCCGAATCTTTTGAAATAATTAAAGGTTATACCAAACATTCGAAATTAATATACACTGAAAATTAGATCCATGTATCTCAACCATAATTTACGATAGAAATCCGATTATATCAATATTTATCACGAAGAGTTACCTTAGTTAGAATTTAAATTGACTGCAAGCGTAACCGCAAGGAACCTAGCAACTAAGATTAATATTCATGCAACAGTAAATGCATAGCAAAGGGCAAATGTTAAAACAACTTAACAATAACAGGTAATTTTCCGTGGATCACCTCTTCTATCAATTTTATCGTTAATATTTATTACACGCGAGTAATTACTGATTAATTATGCCGAATTAAGCCGATATCAATAGTATTTGCATAAGACCTTGAATACGGGGTTTTATATAATATAGGTACCTGACCTCTTAGTGGAAGTAATGCAAAATGACTAGGAGTTTTATCCTTTAAGTTATTAGAAACTAGACTATTGCTCGCGGCTCCGTCCTCGTGAATGAGTTTTTCCGGGATAAAAGTCCCACTTTATATTTTCCCGATAAATAAAGTAGCCTATTAGATATTATTCGCTGATAATGTAACTTTATATTGGTGAAAGATTTTGAGTTTATTCGTTACAAAAACACAAATTTTTCCTCTTTATAATATTAGTATATTTAAGATTTTTTTGATGCAATGTTTTATACTCAAATCAATTATAATTTTAATATAAATTTCCTTCATAAATAGTATTTATTTTTTCTTCCTCTACTCATTTTTCTATCCTTATTAAAACTTCTGACTACACGTGTCTTAATTACATAATTAACTTAAGTCTATTTCATCATCATCATCAGCCACATGACGTCCACTGCTGAACATAGGCCTCCCCTAAAAATTTCCAGACGGACCTGTCAAAAGCAGCCTGCATCCAGCGTGTTCCTGCGACCTTTATCAAGTCGTCTGTCCCTTGCAGGTGGACGGCCGACGCTGCGCTTGCCAGTACGTGGCCTCCACTTGAGAACTTTTTTGCCCAATCTGCCGTCAGTTCTTCGAACTATGTGCCCTGCCCACTGCCACTGACTATTTACATAATACAAATTCTTAGTAATCAGCTATTAGTACGTAAATGGTGTATAGTTCTTTGCTCATGACTAGGCCGACACCAAAGATAAATAGTTTGGCCCTACTGAGAGTTTGCAAATAATGGTGCCGTTCCAAACTATACCGGTTTGGTTTACTAGCAATGCCCGTGTCTCCGTCTGTAGAAGCTATAATATTTGAATTGTTAAACTTTTCGAATGGCTAAACTAGTTTCAATATAGTACTTACTAAGATAGCGTAAATGAATAAAAACACAGTTGAATAAATAAAAACATGAATATTTACTAGCACTTTATATCTATTGTGTTGTTTCTATCCTTTTTGTGTCATTTAACGAATGCTTGAAATAATATCAGTGTTTTTCTTGCAATTTATTACAGTATTACGTAAAGTTTTTTCTCTACTAATAACTTTCACCCATCTAACTAGCCAGTCGCTTGTGGTTTAGTATATAAGTAGTTGTAGTTATTATACTGTTCTTGAACTCACCGCCCATCTAACTAGCCTGACGCTTATGGTGTAGTATATAAATAGTTGTAGTTATTATACTTTTCTTGAACTCACCGTCCATCTAACTAGCCTGACGCTTGTGGTGTAGTATATAAATAGTTGTAGTTATTATACTGTTCTTGAACTCACCGTCCATCTAACTAGCCTGACGCTTGTGGTGTAGTATATAAATAGTTGTAGTTATTATACTGTTCTTGAACTCACCGTCCATCTAACTAGCCTGACGCTTGTGGTGTAGTATATAAATAGTTGTAGTTATTATACTGTTCTTGAACTCACCGTCCATCTAACTAGCCTGACGCTTGTGGTGTAGTATATAAATAGTTGTAGTTATTATACTGTTCTTGAACTCACCGCCCATCTAACTAGCCTGACGCTTGTGGTGTAGTATATAAATAGTTGTAGTTATTATACTGTTCTTGAACTCACCGTCCATCTAACTAGCCTGACGCTTGTGGTGTAGTATATAAATAGTTGTAGTTATTATACTGTTCTTGAACTCGCCGCCCATCTAACTAGCCTGACGCTTGTGGTGTAGTATATAAATAGTTGTAGTTATTATACTGTTCTTGAACTCACCGCCCATCTAACTAGCCTGACGCTTGTGGTGTAGTATATAAATAGTTGTAGTTATTATACTGTTCTTGAACTCACCGCCCATCTAACTAGCCTGACGCTTGTGGTTTAGTATATAAGTAGTTGTAGTTATTATACTGTTCTTGAACTCACTTACAATACATCTTACAACTAGGACTTATATACTACACAACACGCTAATTAATATAATGCTTAAAATTAACGAAAAATATCCATAAACCGTTTACTATAATATAAATTATCCAGAAAAACTGGAAATATTAAAATCACTAATCATTACACTAATTTATTAAAATAATTGGATGCCCAATCCACATAGAGACAAACGTTAATTTGTGTTACTACGGGGACTAGTTCACGTTCGTGACTTTGTTCCTCTGTTAGAGTGCAAGCCGTCTAGTTTCGACTTTGGCCTACTTGGACAGTTCTCGAAAGTGCAGTCTCTGAATTTAATAATGTTCCAATATAATATTTGTTTCATACCAGATTTCTTGTAACAATTTTTGTATTTCTACTAGAAAGTATTAGCTTTAGCTCAAGCAAATTCTGTGGGCAAACAATAGTTACTTTTAGGTCTCATAAAACTTGGATAAAAATGGTAGATATTCGAAATATTCCCGTTTTGACGTAGTTTAGGGGGGTTTGGATCTTCTAAATCCCTCTTAATATACGATCCTACACTATTATAAATACATAATTATCATTATCACTTGTATTCGCTGTCTAAGATTATCGATTGTATCAAGTCAATAAATAAACCGCCGTGCGGACATCGTCCATTGGCTGTTATAATTACTTAATTCGGCCGTATTATAAAACTATCTGTTTTGCATAAGCCGGCGACACACGGATCTCACGAGCGTGTGATCGGCTTGTTCTCAGAATCGTTTGTTTATTACAAATATATAGCGTCGCGGATCTTGGGATTTTCAAAATGTTTCTGTTTGTAATTCTTGTTATAAAAATAGAGGTTCCACAGTTGTACATTGTATGATACCGCGTAGTAAGGAGAGAGTAAGATGGTATCAACTATGAAATTCCGCCAAATTAGTTTTGTTTTGTGGTAGAGTCCCAATGTTTCAAATTATTATGTCCACATTTATTTTTAGTTGTCTCTCTTGCATGTTTGCAGACCTTCTGCCATCAAAATATTAAGAAAATAAATAGGAATAAAATAGCCATATCATGAATTACGTAAACATTTTCATACCGATTTACATTATTTTCTTGGTACATATATGGTTGTTATGAACAGACAACAAGATCTATCCAATTTAAAATGATCATTAATCATTTTTAAATTAATACGGCATAATGAATGCACAGCGACATGTCGGAATGATGTGTCAGGTAATTAAACAGTGCTTGATTATCTTACGGTACTAATGACTGGTTTGTTTTCGAAAAACCCTTAAAAAGAGTTCACGAGTAGTAGAATTGTTATAATAAAGAAGCTATCACGATTCATAGGTGAAAAACTTCCATTCTTAGGCACTAAAAGGGAATGATGATAAGGTTTCTGAACGATACAAAATAAACAATTACCCTGATTTTCTGAGTATCTGTTCAAAATGCAGTTAACCTAACAACAATATACGGGTGACAAGCAATACGGGCTATTTGCATGTTAACAATAATTCAGCCAGTTACGGAATATTGCCAGTCATGCGTCATTTTCCTTGTGCAAAAAACAATCATCCACAAGCCTAAATTATAAAAAAAAGTCCTCCATGCCTGGCCGGTAAATATTGGCAACAATATTGAATTATATGATTCATCGTTATTTATTCTGTGGATTCATCATTCTAATTTTTTCCTTATGATTGGCAAGGGTCTTAACCCATGCAAACTTGTCCTTGGAATATACTTTGGTTTATTATTATGAAGACTTGACAGTATTTTTTTTTAAAAGGAATGTGTAAGAATAGGCAATTTAATATATGAATTCTGTCTAACATAGTTCAGTATACATATGATTCAAAATGAAACCATTATATAATATTAGAGAAATGTTAAGACTGTGATATTTTGTGCGCGTTTAATAACATTAAATTATTTTTAAAACTCAAGTAAACAATATACCCGTGTTTATGAATATGATGATGTAAGACAATGATATTTTATTTCGTTACACATTATTGACGTAAGGTGTGTTTAAAGCATTAGAAAAACCTTGAAAAAGAACTCAACAGCGCTTAGTTCAATAGCCGAGGTGAACAACCCCCTTTGGCAACCTGTTTAGAAATGTCTCTGATAATGCTTGAACTGGTGTACCTAACTTGCTTACAAGTGTTGCCAATTATTCATTAATTTTTTTTCTTTATTTAAATTGATAGATGACACATTTTGACGTAAAAAAATGTAGTTTCCATTTATGATTTTAAGGTCTTTCTTTTAAATTTTGTATCATACGAAAATTCTGAGTATCTTTATGTATATTTGAAATCGTAAAATTGTACTGAAAACATGTATTTACACTTAAACAAACAATTGTCGTGTTTAACGTAAATGCAGAGCATTTTTCATAACTTGACGTTCTAACAGGCAGCCAGACATTTAAAAATAGCGAAATTAAAAAGAAATTCGCTGTTTCACGCCACAATTACGTGAATGCACTTAAAACATACTTTCTTGAGAAATAATTGTAACTTATCGTTACATTGGCATTTAATTTTATAGTTTAAATAGTGATTTAAAGGCAAATTACTTTTTTAAATGGCTTTTGGCCTTGCATACATGAATATTTTTCGTTGACTGCCTCGGTGGCGTAGTTGTATTACGGTGCGATTGCAATGCTGAGGTCTCGGGTTCAATCCCCGGATCGGGCAAAGTGATATTGGATTTTTCTATTCAGTATCAGCCCGGAGTCTGAAATTTGCGCCCGATATGCCGATAGGCTCGCCCCCTTTCACATCATGGGACGGAATACGCGCGGCGAAAAGAGGGTGCATTAGTTGCACCTCTGCCTATCCCTTCGGGGATAAAAGGCGTGAGTGTGTGTGTGTGTATATTTTTCGTTTTCAACAAGTAGTAAATGTTTTTTATAATTAATATAAGAATTAGGCACGTTTTGGTGGTTGATATATTATTTAGTAGTTTAATGAAACGATATTACGTGTTTATTATAACTTTCCATACTGTTTTAAACTTTTCTGAACATACTTTAACTGACTGCAGAGCAAAGATCTCGTACACTGGACGTTTTTTTATTATTGCTTTGAATGACTAGATGAGCATGCCGTTCGCCTGATGGTAAGCGATACGACCACCCATAAACAGTAGCAACACCATGCATCACCAGCACCTGGAGTTACAAAGTACTGTGTGACATTCCACTGCGCTCATCATCCTGAGACATTACATGTTAAATCTCATTTTGTCCAGTAGTTACACTGGCTACAATGTCCTGCAAACCGAAACACAACAGTGCATGCACACTGCTGCTGGGCGGTAGAAATAGACATTGCGGTGGTACCCACCCAGACGGACTCTTACATATGAGAGACCTACCATCAGTAAAAAAGAAGAAGTGAAGGTACCTATCAATAATGTATCATTAGATGATATTATACTGCATAAAACATTTTCCCTACAACAAAAAACGCAATCACCTGTTGCATAAAACAGCGTGACAACGTCTTAAGTGAAAGTTTTAATTCTCGAACAAACGTCAATCAATCTTTGACTGGCTGTACTTAAATGGCCCTTTGCGTACGTGAACTTTGACAGGTGCGTAAAGATTTCGGCTACTTACGAGGTCAACTCACAGTTACTTAGGTCTCTCTTGAGTCGCCGATGAGTGTTTCGTTGTGAAGGGAATATTTTTAATCTTGCTTGGTTGATATTTCTGTATGGAATTAGCGCATAAGCGGTCCTATTTTCTATCTGAATTAAATCGGCAATTTATTCAATGAATACCTACAATATAAGTAGATAATTGAATGTTGTACAGGACATTCATTATCTTTTTGACATTTATACTAGTTATATACTGATGAGCCATTTACTGCCGCTTTTATCTGGTCAGTCCACCTCATAGGCGCTCTTCCTTGTGGCCTGGTACCCTCAACCTTTCCTTGGACCACAAGTCGCTCAATAGCCACCTCCCCTCGGCGGCATACGTGACCAAAAAAGGTGAGGATACGAGACTGTACCAAAGATGATAAACATACATACATACATACAGGTCGAATACAGAGCCTCCTTTTTTTAGTCGGTTAGAAACAATAAATAAACGAAACTGCTCTTGATTACATTGCGTGACGGTAGAATCGATATTCGCGTAGCAAAGAACATTGACCCCCTAAAAGAGTGGCTATCAAATAATCTAATGCGGGCTATTTATTTGATGTTTCTAAGCTGCAGGTATTTTTTGCAACTTGTTTTGTTCGAGATAGTCTCGTACGGACGCTGCTTCATAACTGTTTTTTTTTTGTTAGCTTCGGAGTAATGATAAAAGACTTGACCTATGTTATGCCTAGAATGGTCCTCTTTTTGCTCTAACATAACTATATTTAAAGAGGACGTGTTTATCTCTCTGTGTTTACGAATATCTCTGTACTTAAAACACTTTTTGGAATTGCGTTAGATAGCATAGCTCTTCATACAAATCTACTTTATTAAAATAATATTTTGAAGAGTAAGTTGACATATCGTCGGGGATAGTGCCCAACCCTGTAAATAACATTGGTAAATACCGCGTAAGTGACGAAAAAAGTTTAATTGAAATTGATACTTCGACACTAAACTTATGATTGATAATGCTATACTTTTTTTCTTTCACTTACGCGTTATTTACCAGTGTTACGCGGTATTGCACTATCCCTGACGATATTACAATAAATAATTGTACAAAAAAAATGACCAAATAATTATTAGGTAATTATTTTTTATTACATTATGTTTCGTGTAGACTACGTGTAGACTGTTTTTGATTTACTTTCTATAAACACCAAATTTTATTATGTGTATAGATTTGATTATTATGATCTATTACGTCTCTAGGATAAACGAAAACACAAAATTGGTTAACTATAGGATTTTTTTGTAAGAACACCTTTTATGTTCTTCCTTTTATTTTATAGCTATTGCTCCACCACTTCGCACGCGTAGAAATGTCACCCGGCATAAATACCTATACATGGGGAAATAATATTTTCAGAATAGTATCAGTAAGTTCTAAAGCCTCAATCAAAATCACACACCTCATTATAATATTCAAAGACTTATTTTCGTTGTAAATGCGGTTTTATTAGAATACTTTCTTTCGCCTCAATCGGTACTGAATTAATCAAAACTGAATTCCGCAGAAGCGCAAACAAAGTGTGACTTTCACTCAATTATTCTCGCTTTCGGATGTTCACAACCGACAATTGAAAATTTCTTTTGCTGCTGAAATCACGTATTTAATATCTCGCATCAAATGTTATAATCGATAGGTTGACATTTTTATAGACAACCCAGTAAATAAATATTAAATAGTGGTAGAGGTATTTACTAAGGTTAGTTGGGTAGAAATCTACCAAGCTACTGATTATCTAGTCAAGCAGCATTATGTAACCCTTTTGTGTTCCGTTTTGAAGAACATAGTAGGCAGTGTAATTGCGAGGTATTATGGGAATTGACATATCTAATATAATGTTTCAAGAACATTGACGCTTTGTAATTCGAATTCAGGTGGTTCTGTTAATGTTTACTATATATATAACTTATTAGATGAGCGATGATAGGCTCGCCCCCTATCACATCATGGGACGGAATACGCTTGGCGAAAAGTGGGTGCACTAGTTGCGCCTCTGCCTACCCCTTCGGGGATAAAAGGCGTGAGCATGCGTAGATGAGCGACTTGAGTATGTTCCCTTAAATATGTATAAAATACTAGGTGTTGCACGTGGCTGCGCCCGCGTATAAAGCCGTTACCGCTGCAAAAATCTAGAAAAATATAGCAATTTTGTGTATAAAATAAGCATCAAAAAGCGCCGTTTGAATAATCATGTAACCAATATCGTTAAATATGACGACAGTCTCATTAGGACAGTCTGTATTAAATTTACCCGATTTTGTATTAGGTTTCTGATATGACCTAGAGATTGTTCTCCCTAATTGGGAGCATGTTGCTGGGAATCCGTGGGATTAATCGGCTTACCGTTCCCGACATGCACGTGTTTGATTTTCACATTTTCTGGACGGTGTTTGTTTGCTCTGGGTTACCCGGAGATCTATTGTTTGTACTTTATTAATTGGTATATCCATTGGTTTCAATATCATATTGTTTTGAAAGGATATGTCCGCTTTTTGTATGGGTGCTGGGCCCCAAAATTTAACTAGGCTCAAACTTTAGGGATATTAAAGGCGTAAAATATGGATCTAGAATCTATTAGTAAAATATTTTTAGACCCCTCCATTTATAAGCAACTTTTTTAAAACGTTCATATTAAGTGTAGTTTTTAAGCAAAATAAAATTACATATATCTCATAATCGGAGGACTTTAAAATAAAACGATTTATTGTAAAAGGCTAGTTTTTAGGAGTTCTATCCAAATATATATAAACTATCTTGGTTAGAATTTGATGCCCGTTTTAGGACATGTCCTTTACTGTCATCAGGATTAGTAAAATAATCTCTTCGCTTTTATATTTGCGATTTATGAACCCTTGTAATTTTCAGTCCAGAACTTTAGTGATGGGGCTATTATAATTATTCTCACGCCTAGCAAGCTTATTCCAGTAAAAGCTAAATAAATGTATATAACATAAACAAATGTTGGTTGGATGCGCGGGCGCAGCGTTAGTTGTGTAAGAAAGCGTGTCGGCGTCAAACCTAGAATTTCCCTGGCGCCGCGACACGCACTTGATAATCATTATAATCGATATGTATACTAAGATATATGACGGCCTCGGTGGCGAAGTCGTATTACGGTACTACTGCAAAGCTGGGGTCGCGGGTTCGATCCCCGGGTCGGGAAAAGTGATATTGGGATTTTCAATTCAGTATCAGCCCGGAGTCTGGAATTTGTGCCCGATATGGCGATGGGCTCTCGCCCCCTATCACATCATGGGACGGAATACGCACGGCGAATAGTGGGTGCACTAGTTGACTCTGCCTACCCCTTCCGGGATAATAGGCGTGAGAGTGTGTGTGTATACTAAGATACTATCGATATGTTATCATTTCATAATAAGGTTATGTTACTCCCGCATAACTACAAAATTTAGGCAAAATCGAATTATTTTTCTGAATAGAATTTGCCACTTTACCTAATTATTATTACCGAATATTATTTCTGTCTAATGTTAATTTCAGTCGAATAGCCCATTATAAAAACAATAAATTCAATTGAGCAGTATTTTGATGAATCTCGATTCTGTAGAGAAACTTGTTTATGTAATATTTGTATTTTATACTATCTTTGAGTCCAAGTGCCGTATGTTTCTGTGAAGTGTTATAGCAAAGTGTTACGTTATCAGGGATATTATCGCGGCAGAATATTAGTAACTCATTTAAACAATAACAATTAAAAATAATAAAGCGCCGAATGATAGATATTTATGTTAAGGCCATTATTAGGCTATTGTAATAAAATAATTAATTAAAAATATTTATTATGAATTGCTGTACAAAAACAACTAGTGATGTCATTAAAAGATGTTTTAAATATTTACATATAACTATCGCAATTGTAATAAAAAATATCTTTTTTATGGTCGAAGAATAATCGCAATTATGCAGTTTTCTATAAAATGTACAGTCAGCCACATAAGTAATTGAACAAATTCAAAATGTCAAATCGCGTTTAAAGTTTTGCGTCAGTAACAACAATTGTTTTTTCTTCACTTAAATAAACTTCACAGGGTTAACTTTATTTTAGATAAAGAAAAATAATATTTCGACTGGAGTGAACGTGCAGAAGCGTTTTGAAGTTTTTAATTTGTTCAGCTACTTTTGTGGCTGACTGTACCTACGCGTTTGTAACCGATAAGAATTTCTTCACGGCACTCGGTAACTACGCTGTTATCGAACGGTGATAAGAAATAAAAATTATTATCAGAACATACCCGCTGAGGTACTAGATTGTTATTAAATTATTAGGATTGTTTTTGCGAAGTTTACCAGGTTGTCATGAGTAACGGGGTTCTTCACACATTAAATAATCTAAGGCCTAAGATAATATCATGACGTTGCAGTCAATAAGGAACTTAAAAATACTGGAATATTTGGCAATATTACGAAGTGTCAACAAACGTCATAATATAAAAATTCAAAATTGGAATGTATCCATTGCATTCGAAACCAACACTATCTCTGTATTTATAAATGTCAGAATAAACTAACAGTTCGAATGTTGACGAATGTTTGTGAATTTTTAACCGACTTCCAAAAGGAGGAGGTTGTCAATTCGTGTGTTTGTATTTTTTTTATGTATGTACACTGATTTCTTTATTAAATAGACCAATCGGACCCGTGTGTGCTTAGTAAAATGTACACCAAGTCGTTTACGTCAACGAGTACTTAACCTGGCATATTGCCGTAACAATGCTTACTGAAGTGAAAAATTGTTTATAAGATTCTCGCTATAGTTACGTTATTTCAAGCATTTTCCGATTGTTTCCCTCTTAATCCTATTAAGATTCATTGAATTTATGGATACATGAGTAAGTTTCGACAGCGATAAAATCAATCGTCAGTCAGTACCTAGAACCACTCTTGTGGTTTGAAAGCTATTGTAATCAATTTATTTTGATTTTGAGACGTAACATCAATTGTCTTGATGTGAGCGCAGTGTAGTACTCCGCGGTGGCCATCTTCGGCGCATTGGGGACGGCTGCGGGCTTCCTCTGACAAAAAATAGATTCTGGGCAACTGAAAACTCGAAAGGATCTGTATGCGTGTACGAATGCGTGTGATGATAGTAATTGTCCCAGTGGTATACCCCAGACAATGCGCCACGTGAAAATCATTGGCAGCCATGTTTTTTCCCGTACGTAATTTCTCATGTTGCGGATGTTGTGCCCGCGGTCGAGCGGACAGATCGCGTGTGATAACACTCCACGTGGGAAAATGCAGGTTAAATACTTACGTTTTTGACATGTTGAAATTGGAACTCTAGTCTAAATTAGGTTTTTTAATTATCCTCATCAGCCACATGACGTCCACTGTTGAACATAGGCCTCCCCTAAAAATTTCCTTTGAATTAAGTATATTTGACTTAAAACTGATGTTTCATTCAGTATAAAGTAAAAAATAATAATTTTGTAAAAAAATCTATAAACAAAAAACACAATGAAAGTATCGATAAAGTTAATAAGTTCGACGTCCGACTTTACTATTAAATCATATTAAAATTGGTTATAATATGTACTTACTTTAAGGATTGAAAGCTAAATCATACGGAAACAATTTTTTCTTAAGATTATTCGATAAGTATACATAATTATCTATACCTACAAGATTACGTTCTGATACCTATACCTCGCAAGTTCCATGGTATCTTTTCCAAAAAAAATAACACGGAAAAGTTTAGTATTACTCCATTTCTAAAGTGAATTAGGAAGAAATATTAACAAACGTTTAACGTAACTTAGACATTTATTATGCTATCGTATCTTCACAACAAAGTATAAATAGAAAAATGAGGCATTTAGAAAAAAAGGCGGACTTAATTGCTGAAGTGTTTGAATAAACGGGTTCTAGTGGGGACATCGCTAAGTCAAATAGCCAGAGACTTGTCGGCTGGATCAAAACGCTTTCCACTCAAGTGTAGGGCAAAGCTTGGGAACTATTTCTCGAGATATTTACTCACTCAAGTAACTACAAAAAGAGTTAATCTCCACGTTTTTCAATACTAATAGCTTGAGTCAAACAGCCTTTTATTCAATACATTCAATATAACCCTGAACATTGGCAAATTATTTTAGAGTGTTCCAAGAAAATATTCTCCTAGTACTATCAAAACATACGTACTTTAAGAAATACGCTGTAAGCAGCGGTCTTAGCTTTTGAATAATGAACCTAATTGTGGTAATAATAAGACATATGAAGCCTGCAATTATCAAGATAACACTTCGTCTAAGTGGGAGTAGGAAAGTCCCTTTACTAACTACTAAAAACAGATGATAACAGTTTTGTAATTAACTTTAGCGGGACTTTTGCTTGCTTAATCTTATCTTATATTTATATACTTTGATTTGATAATGTGATAAATTAAAATATAATCACGATGTAATCAATCAAATAATGGTTCCTTGAGATATGAGAGGTGAAAATTCTAAATGACACAACAAATGTTTATCAGGTAGATTATTTTTTTATTTTTTGTCTGAAGTCTATATTTTTAGTTCGAGTCTGTGACTAGAAATAATTATCGAAATGTTTTTCATTTTAACTTTTCTATACACGTGTATTCAGAACTGTATTGATATTTACAGTTGAAGAGTAAAAGAGACAAAACACCAAGTCAATAAAATGTCAACACAATAACTTTTCCAATATATCACTTTAATAATAAATGCAAGTACTTTCTAATCTGTGCGTTTGTGTGCAAGCTGTCGTTAATAGCACATTTCCTTGCCTACATTGTTCTAGTTATGCTAAAACAGTTAATTAGATTACGAGCGGCTAATCGGTTTATTGTTACTTATTATAGTACTTTCGTGGGAAGGCGTAGAAACATTGTTCAGTAAATGAGTGCTGACTATGTACTATTTTTGTGTATTCGACGTGTATACAATTTAAAATGGCGCATTATATTTTTAGAAGCAGAGATAAAATGAGATCAGATCTAATGCACGTTTTAGATTTTCCAATAACCAGTCTCCATATTTTTCTCAACTCACATTAAAGTAATTATTTATGCTGCCTTTTACGGATATGCAATAACTACTATAATTATATGTGTACTTAAAGTTATGAGCTTATTCCAATTTCTTTGTACGTTTAAAGGGTTTATTCGCAATAAGGTATCATAAACATAATATTATGTAACAAATTAAAATTGTAATTGCATTTACATATTCTGAAATTTTCATTTAATTTTATCACCGTGAGACGTTATGGGTTAATCTTAAATCGTACTTACAAAGTTGGCTGTATAAGTAATATGCAGTTGCTGATATTAATAAGCATTAAATATACAAAATTAATTTATTTATTTACATAGTAAGATTACGAGTGAAGTATATATACGATACCTACTACTTTCGTAATTGAAAATATATTATCTTCACACCAATAAGACTGTAAGCCAATGTTGCCTCTCTTGTCTGTTAAAATAAGACTTAACTGGCATCCTCATGCAAACATTTATATTAACAAAATTAGACCCAACTGAGCCAAATATACTTTTGAAATTTTCCACTTCGTTTTTTGATAAATAGATAATAATGCAGTGGTAACTTCACTGTCGGTTACAATGTCAAAGCAATTGTGACACAATACAACATACAGGAATATGATACACATCACATGTATGTAATATGTATGATATTATTGAATACTATCAGACATAGCTCAGTAAAATATTAAGAATAGTGGTCCATGTATGTACGTATAAAAAAAAATGATTTTGAAAATGTTATACTGCTTAATATTTTAATTCATAAAAACCTATGTAGTAGGCATGTATATTTATAATTATTAGAATTATTTTTTTCGCTTCCTATACTTTTTATTCAAGAATACCGTGCAGGTGGGTGCACTATATTGTATTGAAAATGTCATGAGATTTTACATTTCCACGGGTAGTCCTGACGACGTGGGATGTTAGTGGTGTCGTCAAGGAGTCGTTATAACATCATTTGCTCCTGCATCACTCTGATTGAAGGCAAAATCACGCGAGTTCCTGATGGCACCTGTGCCTTTATGTTTTCTTATTAATGTAAACACAACTAATTGTCATAAAAATCTCGATAATGAAACCAAACCCTTCTTAGAACTCATTACGTGTTATTCAAGGTTTGGGTAAGGTCCGCTCGAAATTGTATTTTAATAAAACCTTTAAAGGAAATTTTAAAGTACTTTAAACATATCCATAATGCTTCTTAAATCGTCTTTATCTAGAGCACATTGGGCCACGGAAAGTGTTGAATTCGCTGAGAACTATACAGACATGTCAGATTAAAACATTTTGGTGTGTAATCGCTACATCAAAATTGCTGAACTACTACGTTAGTGATGTGCTAAATAGGCTTGAGGTAGAAAGCGCGTGCGCAATCCAGGAAGGATTATTTTGCTTTAAATTGCAACAATTTAAATATCTAACGTAATTATGAGGAAGGAAGTGTGAACAAGGCATTAAAAACCATACAAAAACGTACATATAAAACTGCTATTTATTTAAATTAGGTTTCGGGTTTTTGAACTTTGTGATAAGCAATTTTTTTTTTTAACTATTGTCTAATTAATATAAAGTGCCAGTTATTTTGGTTACTTGTATTTAGCCTCTTTAGTGAAATATAGCTGCCAGTGGAGTGCGGAATCGCAATGGTTATTATGACAGATAGGGTTGCCAGGCGTCCGGATAAAGCCGGACATAGTTAGGCTTTTTGAATGCATGTCCGGCGAAACTACGGCTTGTCCGGCTTTTGCTAGGCGTTTTACATTTGACCAGTGACTTTTAGGGAGTCGGCAAAATGCGTAAAATTAAACGACCATGGAAATACACTTGGAAAGCTAAAAAATAGTATTTATACTAAGACACAAAATCCATAATAATTTAGGGCGTCCGGCCTTTTTACCCAAACTGGCTGGTCTGTCCGGCTATTAAATTCGACGACCTGGCAACCCTAATCGCAGATAATTATAAATTAATTAATTAGCTGAATGGATAAAACTCCGATAAATAAGCAATTGTGATAGTCTCGGATGAGGTTGTTTGAGAAGCTTAGTGATATTAGTACAATAGACTGCCTCGGTGGCGTAGTTGTATTACGGTACGACTGCAATGCTCAGATCTCGGATTCGATCCCCGGGTCGGGCAAAGTGATATCGGATTTTTCTATTCAGTATCAGCCAGGAGTCTGGAATTGGTGCCCGATATGGCGTTAGGCTCGCCCCCTATCACACCATGGGACGGAATACGCACGGCGAAAAGAGGGTGCATTATTTGCGCCTCTGCCTACCCCTTCGGGGATAAAAGGCGTGAGTGTGTGAGTGAGTGTGAATGATAGTAATATGTTTTTTTATTAAATGAGAGAGTGATTTAAATTCCATCTGTTCATCCTTAATATTAGGTAAAATAAGCACAATGGTTAACATTATGGGACAACCAAGACTTGTGTAAACTAACATCTGGTCTTTCAATGTATATACATATTTTTCAGCCTATAAAAAATCTTGCTGTAATTACTGCGAAACAGAGCAAAATAATTGCCAGAAATTAATAAATCATCGACTATCAGAGCATAGTTGTGTCATCGTAATTTCCAGTTTTAAAATGTCTGGGGTCAATATATAACTTTTAACCTCTGAAAAGATATTGCTAGCGTGAATTCCCTGTTCCAACCTTAACAGCGACGAATAAACAAGTGAACAATATTTATACCATACAATTATTGTGTTTAAGTTAATAGTATTTTTAAGCATACCTTTATTTTTGTTATTATTGGCGCTCGAGTATTTTTATTTATAAAATGTATTGCCAGTGTATGAAGAATAATACTCAAAGATTTTGGCAATTACATTTCACTTTTTACAACCCTTTCGACAGGATTAAAGGTTGATGTTTTATCGAAACTTTATGTTCGGAACCTCTTTCAGTATAACATACTAACACTACTCCATCATTATACGTTTTCGTATTTAATAGTAGCTTGCAAATGTCTTCATTAAGTAACTGTTTCCTTATGCTTTTAGATTCGAGTAAAACTAATCTTGATAAATGAAGTATAGCTGTTAATAACCTATTCCTGATCAAACCAGGATCAAACAGTGACGCAAACATTTCAATTGACATGCCTACATGCAAAGAACGCAATTTCTTAGCCTCTTTAACCGTTAAACAAAATCGCTTTAAGAATTCCAAATAGCGCAGATGCTCGTCACTTGTGGAATACAAAGTTGATGTTGCAGATTTGTTGGAATCTCACCAAATACTGTTGCCAATTATTTACAAACTCGTCAGACTAATTCTCTTAAGGACCTGTTACATTTAACAGTTATACAATTAGTTGCTATTACTATTAAGAAGTATCGTGACAGCCTGGTATACAGATTAACCATAGCTGGTTCGAATTAATATTAAATATTTAATTAATTAATTACAGTATTTAATTTAGCAAGTATCAAGATTTTAGTAGTATTGATAACAGGATGTTGTAGCAATTCGTGCATTAGTAATCATCTAGAGAAACGATTTAAATGTGTTTTGTTTTTGATAAACTATGTTGGATGATTGTTAAAATTATATAATACACGAGTAGGGATTTTAAATTTTATTTGTAAAATATAATTTATCTAAATCCACATAAATTGCACCCACTTATGTAATTGTTTTTGAGCTGTATCAAATCATCAACGAGGATATTGACGAAGGTTGCATCGGATTAAATTCCAACGGATACTGAAATTAGCCACTCACTTTGTGATGTAACAATACCACTTATCGGCTGCTAATTATGATGTACCGATGAGATCGAACTATGAGTGCCGATCGTTTGTTGCAACAGCTTGCCTTTTGATAGCTTCTTTATGTTCTATAATCTAAGATTGCTTGAGATTGCATGCACAGTCTGTCATTAGAAGGAAACGGTAGTGGCTCGAGATTGTGCTTTCAATAGCTTCAATTCTACGTAATGATTTATTGCTGTTTATCTTGTAAATGTCAAATCAAATGAAGCGGCACTTTGGATTTGAGTCATAATTGAACCAAATGCTTATGTGTCTGTTTACTCGACAGAAGTTTTAAGGCATTACGTGTTTTGTTTTTTATCTTGATTTTAATGTTAATAAAATAGTTCCGAGATAATGTTTTAAACTCTATCGAAGGAAACACAAATTGGATTGTCTTGTAGTCTTGACATCACAAATTAACAAGTTGACAAAGTTTTGACGGAAAAGACTTAAAAAATGTATCTGTATTTTATATAAAAATACTTTTTAATCTGTGAACTAAAAATATATTTAGGCGAAAAAGTTAATTTAAATCGAAATAAATGTTTTGTAGGCTGTAACAGTTCTGCATAACATTGTCCATTTTACCAATTTATGAAATGGAGATCATAATCAGCCTAATGTTGGTGTTATTTTAATTAATTACAATTAGGGATTCTTATCAGTATAAGATACAGTTTTTCTCGTGATTATTAATCTCTTTATTTTTATTTAAATGCCTAATTTAGTGGTGATTTAACATATCATAGATTTTATTACAATTTAAACGTTTATATCTATAATTATCTTTACATTTTCCATTTGAATTAATAAAAAGTTACAATTCTTAACATAGTAATTCTTAATAGTAGTAATTCTTAGACCGCCACTTGTACTGCTTATTGTTTAGCCTAGTTTATATTGTATATTTGTTATTTCCACTTTGCCTTAAATGTACAATAAAGAGTTTATAAATAAATAAATAGTATAAAATAAAGTCCCTTCCCGCTGTCTGTCCCTATGTTCCTACTATGTAGGCTTTGATTTTTAAAACTACGCAACGGATTCTAATGTGTTATTTTTAATAGGTAGAGTGATTCAAGAGGAAGGTTTATATGTATAATACATGCATAATATAGTAGAGAAATAATTTATATGTTCTATTGTGACTGCGAGTGCCTTTTTGACACAAGTCGGGGATCTATTTATACTGGACGTAAAGGCGTTTTGTACCAAAGTGTCGCTGGCGACCATATTGCAAGATTTCTCGATCTGTATCAGTTTATTGTCGCCTGGTACTTGCAATTATAATGGATACTGTTAAAAAATTTGTAGTTTGTATATAAACTGACTTTTATACAAGAAACACTCTTTAATGCGGGCGAAGCCGCGGGCATAATTGTATAATAAATTATACTATAATTGTAATATTGTATTGTAGAGACTTCCCTATGTAGGTAACTACCTACATAATTAAATTGAAATAAGTACACTACAATACGCGTATTACACAGTAATATGTAACTTTACCTCACACAAAGATACGATATCTTAGTTAAAAAACTTAGTTAAAATATATAATTCCAACGCTACAACATTAAGCTGAATTATGTTAATTCCTTTGCCTATCAACGCCCTTATAAAAAGGGTTTAACATCGACTAAAGATGGGCGTTCTGATGCGATACGTCCTTGACTGACGAAAGATCATCGACTCGATGTTTTGGCAGAAGCTAAATTTAGTATGGTAACGCGTAGCAACAGAGGACGATAGCCTAGTTGGGAATGGAACGGTCTGCCGAGACAATGTCCGGCGGTTCAAAACCCAAGGCACACACCTCTGATTTTTCAAAGTTATGTGTGTATTGTTTATCAATTATCTTTCGCTTTAACGGTGAAGGAAAACATCGTGAGGAAACCTACATACCTGAGAATTCTCGATAAGAATTTCGAGGGTATGTGAAGTCTGCCAATCCGCACTAGGCCAGCGTGGTGGACTAAGGCCTAACCCCTCTCAGTAGTAGAGGAGGCCCGTGCTCAGCAGTGGGCAGTATTTAATACAGGGCTGGTATTATATTATTAACGCGTATGAGTACGGAGACCGGTTTTATGGCGTACTGATAAACTTTTGAGAATATATTATGTAACGATGGGTATTAAAACATTTATGCCGACATTTGGTAGTCTTGCTATTGTTATGATGTCAGATACAAAAACACGGAAGTATTAGATCTAAGTGTATATTTTTATATGTAGTGTTGAACTTTACATAGATTCGCCTTTTTTACAATAAAACAATACCTTCAGTAATATTAATTCGGCATCTTTATAACAAGAAATATTAATATGAGACAGAGTTGCACAAATGTCGGTTCCCTTGCCAACTTTCGAAAATAAAAATCTTATGAATCTTTCTTTGAGTTCTGAGAAAAATCTTTAGGTTACAATTCTATGGAAATATTAAATGATATTATTTAATTCAACTTCTATATTATGCATCTACATCAGAATAAAACGGAACGTGCTAACAAAATATAACATTATTATCACTTATCAATAATAGCAGTACGGCACAATCCGTATTTCCAGATATATTAATAGATTTTAAGATAATACATAATGCTATTGTAAGGTTCGCTCTGACCTTACCTAGTTCGAACCTTGAGAACAATTTACAGGCTACGATAATGTTATTACTCTTGCAAAGTTCTAACTCACCCACCGATAGAGCTTGGAACTTAGAAATATAGTTTATAGATGATGTCAGTGAGGATTTTATGGTATATAATATATTCCCAAAGATATTAAACTGTATAGTTATATATAGACCGGACATCAGGACCATTTTTTTCATCACAAAGTTATTATCAATTGGCTCATCAATTGGTAATAAGTCACTGTCTTATCCGACACGTCCGTATGACAAGACGTCTCGGTATGCTTAAAGGACATGTCCAAAAACGGGCCTAAAATTCCAACCAAGATAGTTTATATATATATATATATAATATATATATATATAATTTTTATAGCATAGAATGACGAGACGAGCATGCCGTTCGCCTGATGGTAAGCGATACGAACACCCATAAACAGTAGCAACACCATCCAGCACCTTGAGTTACAAAGTACTGTGTGGCATTACACTGCGCTCGTCATCCTGAGACATAAGATGTTAAGTCTCATTATGTCCAGTAGTTATACTGGCTACAATGCCCTTCAAACCGAAACACAACAGTGTATGCACTGTTGCTTGGCGGTAGAAATAGACATTGCGGTGGTACCCACCCAGACGGCCTCTTACATAATGAGAGACCTACCACCAGTAATATATTTGGATAGAACTCTTAAAAACTAGCCTTTTACAATAAATCTTTTCATTTTAAAGACCTCCGATGTTGAGATTAATGTAATTTTATTTTGCTTAAAACTACACTTAATATGAACGTTTTTAAAAAAGTTAGTTGAACGGAGGGGTCTAAAAATATTTCTTAATGGATTCAAGATTCATATTTTGCAACTTTAATATCTCTATAGTTTGAGCCTGGTTAGATTTTGAGGCCCAGCACCCATACAAAAAGCGAACATCTCCTTTGTAAAGAAAACAATATTTAGGAAGGAAATATGTCAATTTGCGCATTACGATCATCTCAAAGTATGTTCTGATGCATTTTACATTAATGGGTGTTTTGCTATATCATGGTAAATTGAGTTACTGACGAATAGGCTCAAAATTTTTGTATGAAAGTTTTCTGAATGTCCGCTCTATATAGTCCTACAACTCTTTGTATATTTCAAAAACAAATGGCGGTCAATGATTTTAAAGTTGTTATTTTATTTTGGCTTCAGAGGGAATATATCGCCTTTTTAAAAAAAAGTCGGTGGGCTTTATGTTCGTTGAAATCTCTACTTTCTGATGGTATAAAAAATATACATTACCATC
Source organism: Sphinx pinastri (assembly GCA_947568825.1). NCBI lineage: Eukaryota > Metazoa > Arthropoda > Insecta > Lepidoptera > Sphingidae > Sphinx > Sphinx pinastri. The sequence continues at coordinate 5,453,219 of OX387623.1, forward strand.
CACTTCCCGTTCTCAGATCGCCCGTAAATTATTTTTCCTTTCTTTTTTGTTATATTCTCTTCCTTCTCCAATGGGTTTCATCCTTCTATATTATTTTTCACTTTTTACCATTTTCAAAGGTTTCAGCCCTGGTCTAGAATTGATAAATTGTTCACAATTTCCTAACAATTATTTATTTTTATAGGTGTTTGATTTTGTGAAACGTTAATTTTATGTTTAAAATTCTATAGAAATAGAACTTATGTAGTTTGGTGTTATTCCTGTTAAATATAGTATTATTTTCCCTACCTGCTAAAATATCACACTATTTTTAATTTAAGCGATTATTAGTTCTGGGAAGTTTAGTAGTAACGAACTGAATTATCTTTTCTAAGCATTTTATTTCTAAGTGAACGTATGTCGTGACTGAAATTGTAAATCGGCAGCCGCTCGTGAAAGTAACTTTCTTTTAAAGGAAAATCAATTTTTATTTATATTTTTACGCATGATTGCATATATTATGTATATTATAAAAACCGCCTTATCATGAGACGTATTAACATAATGGAACTCCAGATTTTACATAAAGTTAAAATGAATTTTCATCACAAATCAATACAAGAACTAATTGATATCACTTAAACTTCCACTTCAGGACTACGGCCTGAACCCTCTCAGTAGTGTAGAGGAGGCCCGTGCTCAGCAGTGGGCAGTATATAATACAGGGCTGATTGCGATTGCGATTGCGAAACTTCCAACTGGCGTAAATTAATATCAAACAAAAAGATGAATAGAAACATTATCCTTAATGTTTTATACCATTTTAAAGAATATCCAAAGAACACTAATTCGACAGGCCGACACGCGAGAATCGAAAGGGAGCGTATATTTCTAGAATGGAATCTAGCTGTTAACGAACAAGCCTGTTTATTTTTCGTAATACTAAATATTTTTGTATTAATTAGTCAATAGATTTAATGAGTTGTTCAAAGAAGTCTTACTACATGCTATTTCACCTTATTCAAGTTATTAGTGTGCGGGTTCGATCCCGGATTCAGAAGGTAATATTCTGCGCGAATAATCAAAAAGATATCTTTCTCAATATTAAATAAGATTCTATTTTAACATCTAAGATTAAAACGCCGTAGATTTACTTATTACACAGTATCATCTCTTTACTGTCGTTGCCAGCATTACTCAAATTAATCTTCATTATGATAAAAAACATCGTAAGGAACTTTCATAGCACCATATCCTAATTTAATCGATAATAATAATTTCCGAGGCATGCGTAATTTGCGATTTAATTCGCTATTTATAATATGTAGGGCTGATTTCACGGCGGGAAATACTCAATAACATACAACTAGACCACAAATAATATCATATAGTAATTAATATTACGCGATTATTTATTTTTAAATTCACAAATGAAATAGGCATAGAACAATATCCATGAAATAATCTTTTTTGTCCAATTACATGTCGTGATTGTTAAATTAATGTAAACAATATATTATTAATTATTCTTATGATTAATATACTTATCTAAAGATTTTTTATTTTTAAACCAGTTAATCTCTGGAGCTATTACTCTGATTCTAAAAAATCTTTAATATTACTTAACTATTTTATCCCCAAGTCTTATAATCATGTTATAAGCTACTTTATGTCTCGAAAACGTAAAAAAACAACAAATATCGGTAAGGCTTATTTTTTTAAAATATGAACAAGTAGCCCTTTCACAACTATATCACAGCAATATAAATATTGATTGTTGACACACAAGCATTGGCTCACCGACATTCGTACGTTTTACGATTTCCCAATAATGTATCAAACAAACATTTATCGACAAAACAAATTTTTGTGCCAATTATTTAAACATTGATTTCTACTTAGAAGCACTGTTGTCTGATGACTTTGCAATCTATATGGGTTATGAAAACATGTACAAAATGAATACGAAATGTGCTTGCGTAACAAAATTGGATTTGTTCGTGACAGTTCTCGTGATTTTGCTTACTAGCTTTATAAACAAATTGCCATTCTAGAAATTTTATTCAAAATTCTAAGTAGTTTATAGATAATATTTTTATTAAATTGTCTTGAGAAGAAATCGCTCAAAATACTTAATAAATGTGGCAATAAAACTTTTGTAATTATTATGATCATATTGGTATTCGTGGAAATAACTATTCGTAGAGTCTAGAGATCCTGTGTATAAAAAGTAAAAACAATATTTGTTTCTTATGAGTTCATTACATCATTCCTAATTAATTTGATAATAAATAACAGATATTTATCAAACGATTTCAATTTTGTAGAATCTTATCGTGTTATCCAATTTGTTCACGAACAGTATAATCACATGTGTACATTTATGTATACCTCAAGAGAATGGATTATGCTTCGACGTGTGAATGCGGGTAAAATGTGTTCTTATACCCGTATTCACAAACAACACTTAGAGGACGCATAGTGCTCCCGAACGCATAGTGTCGGTTATTTCATCGTTTTCTTTGGCCTTGTTCAGCTTTGTTTATCTGACAGCCAACTAAAGCACAATTGTATTTCAATATTATCCATTGACAGCGCCCCTTTGCCTACGCACTATGAAGTCTGTCATGCCGAAAGCACTGAGAACAGACTAATTATCATAGCATTGCGCTGTCCTTAGCTAAGTAACGTTTGTGAATACGGGCCTTATTATCATAGCATTGCGCTGTCCTTAGCTAAGTATCGTTTGTGAATACGAGCCTTAGAGTTCCTTAAATTACGTTCGGTTGCTAGGTAAAGACTTCAAACTTATTAACATTTCCCAACAACCCCTAGCTAAAACAGTTGAACAACCAAACAGTACGAAATACCTCAGGACTATTTCTAAGGTAAAACTAGACTAAGGAAACTTTAAAATTGTATCAACACATTGAAATGAAATGAATTAATTAATAAACATTAATAAACAAACGCAAACAGCAAGCATTCCCAAAACCAACGAACCGAAAACACCAAAATAGAGCCAACACTACTACAGTTATAATTATGTCAAAGCTAAACATCATAACTAATTGATCATAGATGAATAACTGAGGGCACGGGCGTGTGAAAGTGGAAACACTATTGTCCTTTAACAATGGGCCGCCTCAACTGTATCGCATTGCAGTGAAAGTTGAACGCAGACAACGAGATATTAGGGGCTTCTTTTCATTGTTAATATATTGTCGTTTAGATCTTGTTCCAGAAAGGCCACAGATTTCGATAGATTCTATTCAAAAGAAGTCTACACATCACTTTTAAGTATTTAGCTTTCACATCATGTTAACGTTCTCTGACTAGTCCATTTTGTATGTACACCCATAAAATTATAATTTTTAATACACCTCACGCACATCAATTATTCTTCCCCGACATTGACGCAAATAGCGGAAAGTGAGTGATCATGACCTTCAGTTTATGTAAGGTGCCTTCACAAGGTCTAAGGGGCAGCGAAGACGTTAGCTGGTCGTAAATGTAGAATAAATGTGTTCATAACACATCATTAATGCATCGAAATCAATTTATGATCGATTTACTCGAATAGCAAATCGATATTGAATGACTCTTTATTCATCATCTCGACTACAATAATGTTTGTGCAGAATTTCCCCAAACTGCACTGTCAAATAAATTATTGTGTTTATGTGCAGGTCTCATGAATAATTCTATTTTTTGCAGGTAAGTCTCGCTGTGACTCACTGACCAGCAATCCTGGGATTTATAGTAAGCATTCGCCGTTTTTAACTTTCGAACACTATTTTATATGCCATTCTCGGCGTAATGAGTAATACGAAATGACATGGCACCAATTTGCCATGTCGCTGTAAAAAGAGGCTCTTTTGATGTGGATTATAAATCGAAATATTGCACTTGAATTTGAGAGAAAGTTTGGCTATCAATAGAAGTGTATGGCGAAGAATGAATGTTTTCTATTTTGCTTGTTTTTATTCGTCATTACAACTACATATTTAACAGTCTGCATAATATTATGCCTAATGCATTTTATTCACTCGTGTCAAAACAAAAATACTGTTACAAAGTTGTTTGTTTTTAGTGGACCTAATGTAAAATTAAACTAATAAAGAGCTACGTTGTCCCCGACCAACATGGCCTATATTTTTTTAAATCAATTACATTTACAATAGGATAAGACTATCGCGACAGAACCACGAGCAATATCCACACAATATTAGTAATAAATATAGCTCTTATAAGAGCGTTAACTCGTTAATAATCCTCACACAACCGCAAACGAATGATCCGGTCGATCGCAACAAAACAAATAATATTGTTGCTATTGTATTGAAATGGCATTTCCTAAATAGTGTTGTGACACAGTGGCGTGTTTGTGTCGCTATTCAGACACCGTTATGTATCGAATCAATAGTTTACTGTTAACGTTATCACGACTCGTTTTGTCCAAACGATATGCTCGTGACGATCTCTATTAGTTGCTTGTTTGAATTTAGCAAACGTTTCACGCAATATGTTGCCTTTCCCATGACTATCCTGTTAACGTTTGCTTCGGAGAATTATTAACGGAACGCTCTTGTGTTCTTAGTACGTCGATTCGTGGATTTTAGTAATCCAAATTAAGATAAATTTTGTCGTTACGAAAAATTATCATAATAACAAATTGTTTCGTTTGAATACAATATATGCAGAATTCATTACTATGTTAATTAATTTGTACCTTTATATGCAAAGTCGAACAAAAAACCTGAAATAACTAGACATTGTAATCGAATATACATTATCTTAACATACTGTATGTATAAAAGACAAATTAAAATTCTGATATTTGATTAAAAAACTAGTCATGTATATTGTTGGGACAGTTTCTCTTCCGAAGGGCCGTTGAATAAATCACCGAACTTCACCGCAAGCCGCCCTGCATCGCGATCAGCAACATTTGCATTAATGTATGCAACATTAACATCTATTTCAATATAAACTTGTTCAAAGTTTTCTATCATAAGTACGATATACATAGAAGACAACTTATTTTAAGGCTTTGAATATAAATTAGGTCTACTTTTTAACATTGTTGCAAAACTTGGGCTTTATTGTCGGTTCAATAGAAATTACCATATTTTATTTTGTTTTTGGGACTAAGTATAAATCCTTAATACATTTATAAGTCTTATCGTAGCTGCTATAGTTTCCTGTATAGATTGAATTCTAAATTGTGCCATAGAGAAATCATGATTCCATTAACGTAGGCGCTCATTCCAATACATTATGCAAATGTCAACTAATAACAATCAAATTTTGTTTCCCTCATTAGTCATAGTAACGTTAGATAAGTTTGAAGTTTACAAAAGTAACTGTTATGAAAATTGCTATTGAGCTGGAATTAATAATACAATGAATAACTTGTTTATTTAATAATACCGATTTGGATTATACATTCGAAATTAGCAATGCATGCAACCTTTTCGAATTGCAGTTCTTAATTTTCAATGATTTCGTCCGAAAACCTGTTATTTTAATGATCCGATAAAGACCGACGTCAATATAGAATGTTAACATAAATAGACATGGAGAAATAGGAACGTTTGGTGCTATCCACATTCCAATTTAATTATATTAATCAACAGCTAAGGTATACCTAACCGATATAAGGAGTATGAAATTTAATTAACGATAATGCATATTCGACAAAGTATAGTGTTTCAATGGTCCTTCCTAATATTATAAATGCGAAAGTAACTCTGTCTGTTGCGCTTTCCCGCCAAAACTACTGAACCGATTTAAATGAAATTTGGTACACAGATAGTCTAGAGCCTGAGAAAGTACATAGGCTACTTTTTATCCCCGGAAAATATAAAGCGGGACTTTTATCCTGGAAAAACTCTTTCACGCGGGCGGAGCCGCGGACAAAAGCTATTAACTATAAAACTGAATTGTTAAATGTCAGCACGCTCATAGTTTTCGTTATAGAAACTAGTTATGCAGATGCGAATGTAAAAGCGCATCCTATTGAGGAAATTGCAGGCGTGTCTAAGAAGAGGCAAACCTTGAATGACGTGAATCGCAAGAGGTGAGCCAACACGGTCACGAGATAGGCCTTCAGACGTCCCGTTGGACACAAATACCATGGGAGAAAGAGACAAACGAAGCAAATGTTGAAGGTAGAAAGGGACTGCAGACCGCATCCTGTTCATCTATCAATGATATGGACGTCGTTTTTGAATCACGGCACGTGGGTCGCGGTGACTCAAACAATGATGTTTTGGACGGTGTTTTTTGTGTCTTGCATTGTCAGGTGTATGTGACGTCAGTATTTCTTGCGTTTTGTGACCTAACATTGGATTGCTTGACGTTTATCTACCTGTCGATGCATTTTTTTGTCAAGACTTGTATAAATTATTAATTATGGTATTCTAATCGAGCGCGGTGTCATCAAGTTAATAATTTCATTTTGCCCTTTTTAAGTTCAAATATTAATATTTGAACTTACAAATATTGTTTATTGACCTTAAATGATGACTGCAATTATTATTTATATGGTATATTATTGTCAATAAAGTCGGTTAAATATTGTTTTTAGAATTTATAATGAGGACAGAACGTCCTTTCGCTTATCATTTATGATAATCATTTTCACAAAGTAGACATGAAAAAAATATTTAAAGTAAATTGTTGTGTTCGGTGTAGGACCTTGATAAAATCGATTCGATAATACATAGCGTCGAATTTTTATGTCTTACAAGATTTTTGATAAATACTTACGGACATGTTTGCCTTGTTTTTAAATATTTACCTAATAAATAAATTATTACACAAATGTAACAACAGTTTAATTATGTGTGTTCAAATATCATACATATTACATAATTCTTTTTGATTCTCTACAGACAGCCGATAAATTCCTATTATTATGCAAAATTCATGATTATTCACGAATTTAAATTTGTATTTCAAAATATTCTGTTCTATTTTTAAAATAATTTAGAATTTTTATTTAAATATGTTTTAAATATAAAGAAGCTCAGACAATAGACAGGGTGCGCTAAAAATACAATTTTAAGGTAAATCTAAACATAATAGCAAATTTATTTATTTAAATTGCTATTACAAGTGCAAACGAGTTATTGTTCATAATTGGCTTCCTCATTGTGTGTGTAATGAGAAACGATTAAAGGCAACGCAACAGGAATAACAATCACATATTGGTATTAATTAAACAATCGTTGAACATGTCAACCTAAATGAGATAGTACTTCGACTCTCTTTTAAATTACCACTGCGGAATCGCGTATCGTTGCGTTAAAGTAATAAAATTTTGAATCTTATATATTTTACCATTTTCTTGCCTTGCATGACACCGTACCCTTCCTCACGTAATATATTAGAGTGTGGACATGTTTGGTAGCCCGATCATTTTAGAAGCTAAGGGGAGGGGTCCGGATCCCCAAAATGTCAGCGGTCACTGGCGTAGCGTGGTTTATTGTAAGCTAAGGGGGGGGGGGGTCCGGACCTCCTGACCCCCCTTGTATACGCCCCTGATCCTTCCTCATGATTAAACTAGCCTATTGCACTTAAAGATAATGTAACATCGTAGAAAGAATCTGAACAATCAGATCTGCAGTTTCTTATGGGCGGTCGTATCGTTTACCATCAGGCGAACGGCATGCTCGTCTCGTCATTAAATACCATAAAAAAAAAACTGAGATTGCCTTCTATATCCAAACGTTAAAATTCTACCTCTTTATAACATAACTTCAACTTCTTTGACATTGTTTATTTCCAAAACGAATATAATATTTATAATTTGCGTTTAAATGGCAGCGACACTATTTGATTTATTTCCTATAAGTATTTTCCATTATCCATTTATGTAAATTCTAAATTTTTGGATTCCGAAAATAGATCAATTATTGTTTTACCTAGAATCAAAGTTAAACTCAGAACTTTCCTTCACTGAAAGGGAAAACAACTGCACCAGGTCGCCGATAAAAATAGTCGCAATGTTAATGAAACAATTATCAACTCGACTTCATATAACTCTCAAGTCTAGATAACAATTTATTATTAGCTATTTAATTGACTGTATAATGGCCTGATACACTTTCGTGGAATAATTTTGGCATATTATATATAATACATGATGGCATTCGACTTTCTCACGGCCCTTGTGTACTGGGACGATCACGTACCAAACAACTTTGGAATGAATGTGAAATGTCGATTGGGCTAACGTTCAACGAATGCAGTCTGCACAAACTTCCAAGCAACTTGTAACTGTAAAATTATTACTGTAGAGTTGGTTTCACGTTATTTTATTTGTACACAGATCGCAGTAATACGCGTATATGTGACACGAATGCTCATTACCAGAATGGGATTATAATTTACATCACTGGCCTCGTATTATTTATATGTAAAATATTGTGGCACGTGTTTGGACACTTTTTATTTCGTTGTGTAACAGAAGAAACATTATTATTGTTATGTATTACTAGGCGTTGCTCGCGGCTTCGCCCGCGTGAGAAGCATTTCCCGCTACAAAAGTCCCTTAAATACAGTACGACGCCAGCGCCATCTACTTAAAGAATCAGATTAAAAATATCCATTATTTCCCATGGGAGCAAATTACTGATATAAAAATCACTTACCATCAGGCGAACCGTATGCTCGTTTGCCCCCTATATCATAAAAAAAAATAAAAAAAAGTAGTTTATGTATTAATCTACGATATTATTTACCCGTGTGCCTTTCATCCAAATCCGTTTAGTTTTTTCTGTGCTAACTTCTAACAAATATACAAACATCCAAATAGGATTATGTTTTTTTATATTGCACAAGTCTGATTTGCATCTTGCCGGTATTCTAATTTAAAATATCCTTACTTTAAATTACTAATGTTTTATAAAGAATAATAAAGGTTTTATGTAAAGACAATTTACAATTTAAAAATAATGCCTAATATATTTAAAATAACTTGTAATATACGCCTATTAAAATGTATATTGCTTATAAATATTTCGTTTCAATATTAATTGAATCGGTAATCTCAGTGCATTCTTGTTTGCAATAAATACGGAAAATATCTTCCGTCTCATAATGTTATATGTTCTGATAAGATAAAGTATTAAGCAATACTTTTTATACCTAATGATAATAAACATTTGCGCTCTTCCTTACTTGTATAATTAAAAGAACAATTTTTATGCACCTTTATGTTCAAAAATATAAAATATAATATTACTTTTGAGAAATGTATTTCTTTTTCCGTCATTAACATTATCAAAAGCCGTATCTTGCTATAGAAGCGACAGCTATTTTGTTAAGAAGTCCAGAAATGAACTTAATATAACCACGGTATTGTCATCAATGTATACAATAACACCTAAAAACTATACAGACTAATTTGAATGGTAATAGATTTTATTTTTATTTTATTTAGATTAGGATCATAATCTGATGGTTTATAGAGAAATACTTTCTCTATAAACCATCTCTTTTCTTGAATGTCAATTAAGTACACCACTCATCAATCCATTCTCAATTAGACGAAAGAAAACAAAGGGTAATGATTGATGCATACAATACTGATGATAATTGGTGCAGTGTCATACGATCTGGGCCAGTGGGTATGGATCACGGCACAAGTGAGTACGTTATCTACACTAGATACCGGTTAACTAGGCCGACTCGATAATTGAGCAATTACATTCCTTGCAACACACATTTCTCTGTACTTTGTCGTACTTGTCTACACATACAGATCACGCCTTTTTCCTATTCAGGGGTAGGCAGAGATGTATCATTTCGCCAGCTATGTAAGGTTCCATGTGATAGGGGGCGGGCCTATTGCCATTTACCGGGCACATTTCCAGACTCCGGGTTGATACTGAGTAGAAAACCCAATATCATTTTGCCGGATCCGGGAATCGAACCCGAGACGTCAGCACTGCAGTCGTACCATAATACAACTACGCCACCGAGGCTTACTTGTCTATATTTGATGTTATCGTTATGATTCATTCTTTTATTTTGTATCTGACTATATAATTGCTTTTTTCCTATTTAGATAAGTTACTGAAATTAGGTTAGTTACTAAATTTCGGTATAGAATTTTAATAACCAACTCTATTATACAAATGTCATTTGTTACCACGAAACTAATATTGGAGTCAACATTTTACATAATAAACACGTTAATTGGAATATAATATTGGAATAATCAGCCTGTGACACAAATGTCACGCCCATCGAGCGGTTGTAACTTAAGAAACCGGTAAATCTATCATAATTTCCACACTAGTAAAAGTGATATATCAAGGCTTTATTGCATTACGTAGATTCACTTATCCTACTAATATTATAAGCGCGAAAGTTTGTAAGTATGGATGTCTGGATGTCTGGATGTATGGATATTTGTTACTCTTTCACGCAAAAACTACTGAACGGATTTCGATGAAATTTGGTACACGGGTAGATTATGTCCTGGATTAACACATAGGCTACTTTTTATCCCGGGAAAATATAAAGCGGGACTTTTATCCCGGAAAACTTTTTATCGCTGGCGGAGCCGCGGGCAAAAGCTGGTTTTAATATAAATGACGATGACAATGATGAGCAGATTTTAATAAAACTTCACATATTGCCATCTTACAGGATTCCAATTCCCATGTTTTTTATCTAGCCAAATTGTTTTACAATTTACGACATGTACAACTAAATTCCTATTAAATGTATTTGTAAGTTGAGACATGCCTCGTACGTGTAAAAATTTATGCATCCAATATTTTTCCAAGTGTCAACTGTGATTTAGACTCTGGTATGCGCGGCATTTTGTCCCGTTAGTCGTTGATCGACAGGAATTTTGGCACACACAACTTTATTGTGATGCTAATATAGAATTTATTTATCGATAAATGACAAATAAACATTTTTACTTACGGGACAAAACAATGTAGTTAAATGAGTATAAATTCTGGAAAGTTCATCATATTTGCCATGTCAAGCTGTCAGTGATTATTAAAGGGTAATTAACGTGAACCCAAGTTAAAATGCTTGATGCATGAATTAAAATTAGTTATTTTTACTGAGCTTTCAACAGGAATTATAATTAGTAAAACTAGGATATATTTAGTACTCTTAATGAGATAGATCATAAGTTTATGTTAAAAAAGCGTGAACGAAATATAACAGTATGAAGTAAAACATAATAGGATTTGTTCTACACAAACCAAAGTCATCTCACAATATGAATCATTCCAAACATTACATAATGCTGTCAAATAATTAAATCCTTTGCAAAGTCTTGGCTTGCAATTAGTTTGTAGTGTTAGTTTCCGTTGATAATTCAGCTTCCTTCCCGTCAGTGCGTCTTATCATTCGACGTTATTTGTCATTCACGGGCTAAACTATGTAGGGCATTGTATATTAATATGTTTTCCTTTAGTTATGCTTTTGAGTAATTTTTGATACAGGCGGTTTGTTATTCTTGATTATTTTTTTATTGTCTTCTATTTCGTTGACAAGACACATCTTGCGTTTTTTTTTTGCGTCAAATGTATAATCAATTTACAAATTGCAATCTATAAGTCTTCTTTGATCTTTCCTCCTCTTTTTCCATTTATCTTGGTACGACGTTGCCTTTATCCAATAGACTTTTATAACATTTTAATTCCAAACAGATTATACTATCTCCATGTCATTACCGTGAGAATTATCAAGTTCACCCAGCGGTTGGTTAAAATGTAATATTGTGATATTTTAATACACAAAGCTTACCTCATAATGCTTTGGATGTACTAAACGCTGTGTTTATCGCATTTGTTATTCTTTACAACTGCTCTAATTACAGAATTTATTCATTGCTATTGTGTAAAATTTACACTGTAAATAAAATACACCAGATATATACTAGTTTTGAATTCCATGCGCTATATTGTCGTGCATGATTCATTTTCAAGTGTTAGTAGATTTATCCTAGTCTAATACTTAACATATGATTCCTTATGTTTACGCGAATGTTAGACATTGAAATTAAACTATTATAACGGATTTTATCGCGGTTTTTTATTTAATTTTTCTCCCGACGTTCGAAGGCTTTGCAGCACTTCGTAGTCACGGGGCGGACTGAGGTGTTAGTGGTCCGAAAAGTACTTAACATATTACATACTACAAACATGACTGTATATTCATATATCAAATATATATCAAGGGGTAGATAGAGATGTAATGAATGCACCCACGGTGCTCCTATACCTTTTTTCATATGTCAAATTCGCTAACTAGACCAATGAGTCAAAGTTAAATACAATCGACACTAATGGCAGCATACGAGATATTTAAACCTGATGAAGTCTTGTGTCGATTCTTGGGAAGGGCATAGATTTGCTGAAGATAGTAATCACACTTCTTGACACGATGGGACAAAAATAAACTCATCAAAATAGTAGCACCTTTGCCTATTTACTCAACTAAGCGCTATAAAGTACGTACCACAATTTCACTGATCATTACTCACACTTATTACCCAAGTAAGTCAACATTGTTACATATTGGATTACCTTTCATTTCCTTTCATTTCCCGCCCGTATTATGCTGATAACCATTACGCGTCTTCCAGTTAGTATATTTCAGGTAACAAAGAGCTGGTAATGACATTAGTACTGAAATCCTATTACGTCGTCAATAATTGGGTGAGCGAGCAGGACACGGACTCTTATGTAATGCAATACCATGTCAATCTTTATTGTTACATTGGTTTTGTTTGTTTTCTTGGTGGTGTTTTGTTTTTGTTTTTGCCCAATGCTATTTTAAATAACTTGTAATAACGATTGCTTGTTATTATTAGTTTAAATGATTAATATTAATAAATTTTAATAAATTAATAATGGTAAAGAAAGATCATTTAATTTATAAGTAAATAACAGACCAGAGAATAGGAAAAATAAACCGACAAGGACCAATAAGACGACTGAACAAAAAAAATCAATCTACAAGGGCCCATAAGACGACTCCACTTTATGTTGACCTATACAATCGAGAAAGACCGTAATTGTCTAAATACGAGCCACTTAGCGAATGCAATACGTTTTCTATTTAAAGAAATGTATAAATAGGACTAAATCCAATTTGTTACCCACGCGCCTTATCTAGGTGAACACAGGCGGCGTTAGAAATGCGGAAAATGAGAAAAATGTTAAACCGACGGCTTGGCGTGGGCGGGGGCGGGTTGCGGCGTGGCTGGAGGGGAAGGGGGATGTTCAGGACGCATCTGTGACGACATGGCGCCTAGTGATGTCACACGAGGTGACGGGGCGCGCCCTCGACGTCGGCGCGACGTACGTGGTACAGTCGCCGAAGAAGTTTCTAAATGGTTTTTCAGTTGGATGTCCCGTATAAGAATCGTAAATGGTATCGATTTTGTTGAAAAGAGGCATAAAACGCAAACAAGCTCAACAATTACGTAAATGTCCAAAAATTATATTAATTCATCGTTTTTAATTGTAAAATGTAACGTAAACGACCTTCCATGGACTATAACCTATTTCACAATTCACCAATGGAAAATCATAAATTTTGAACTTAATCATAACAGCAAAAAAATACGCGTGCTTAAAAACGAGCGATATTAAATTCCAATTACTTAAACTATATGCCAATAATTTGTAAACAAATAAATAAAGCGGTCAGTCGCACAACAATTAATAACATCGACGATTAAAGTCCGTTCAGTGTGGTTCAGATGTATTTTATATATTATCTTTGTTAGTGTGTGAATTATATGTTATTTTTTATATTTTAACGACCACATACATATATAATTATATTATTAGTCCTGTTTGATATACTAACCCCTTTTTTGCACAGGCCTCTCCTACTGAGAGGTTTTAGGCCTTAGTTGACCACGCTGTCCCTTTGATTCATTGTTAAAGGGAATGATAAAACGGAGTAAATACATGAGTATCTTCAAAAACTCAGATATTTTTGTCCTGGGTTTTTGACGAAAGGCAGGTTGCCTTTCCCCTCAGCAGTCTTTTCCACTCCCAACTCGACTATCCCCTATTTACCGCATATTTAGGAATATTTTTCGGTTTAAAGACAAATTATATATTGTTAGCAATTAAACATTTTCTGTGAGGGTATTTGTGGCGTGACTTGCATATTTTGCTGTAAAAGCACAGAGTGTCTGACAGATCGAGGCAGTTGAGCATTGACGCTCGTACCGTTCGGTTGGTTTGAGAGGTATTTCTGTAAAATCAATTATAGATCTCTTTATTTAAATCAAAATCGCTTCTGTTTCTGGCAATATAATTTCTTGCTTCTTCTTAAAAGATATGTCGCAAATAAAGCAGTCATTGTAAACTAAATCCACATTTATATGTATTCAGGGCTCATTTTAAGTCGGATCTTCAACAAGGATCGTAATTATGCTATTTGCTAGGCGAGTAAAGTGATGCAGAATACATTGCGTCTCATTTTTACTGAGGGCGCATGCAAATATATTGCGAATGTTAGAATGTGCATGGATAGTAAGTAAGATGCGTGATGGATGAAGAATATATCTGAAAGACGTATATTTATAGTAGGGATTAGAGAAATGTCAATACACTAATATAATATTGTCCTGTATTTTCCCCGTGGTCTGTAATAGCACCATCGCTACTTCTTCTTCTTTAGCCTTACCAAAGTTATGTTTATAATATTATGTTAAGTATGTTTGTAATATTAAATTTTATTATAGTATAATTCTACATTTTGATAATTTTTGTATTAGGTACCTACTGCGGAAGAGCGAAGAGAATGAATAGATAAAAACTTCATTGTGACGTTAATTTCTATTCGAAACAAAATGTACTTCCCAGGATTAATTAAATGCAAAATAAAACCGTAAAATGTTAGACACAGCGTTAAATGTCAGATAGAGCATAATCGTTACTCATTCAGTTTAATAACTTCACACCCTGGCTTAATGAATTCGCCGCCGACTGTACCGAGTTGACATTTAAAAATAATTTTACGCTGCGGAGCTCGTTACTGTCGTTGCGTATGCTGACTGTATTTATGTACTAGACTTGCCCCCGACTTCGTTCGCGTGGTAGTCCCTGTCACTGCCCGTTTCAAATTGGCCCCGCTTGTGTAGAAGATAGCTTTAGCAATACAGGTGAATATCTTCGAATCTATTCGACTAATCTTTACCTCGTCTATAGCGGTATAGGAAATATTTCACTTTTTAATTAATTATATACTAAATCTCATGCAATACTTTTTGCCATAAGAAATAAAACTAAATTTTTATGCGGTATAGAGAACTCACATAAACCCATATCTTCTAAAATGTACAGACATGACCCAGTTACAATTTTATAATAGTATCTGTAGATAGCAAAATATCTATAGATAAATGTAGGTCCTGTCGGTAACAGTGTCGAGTATCCGATATCTGAGCCCACACGACTGGAAAATTGGACGGGAACGGGGAAAACTGACTTGTTTTCCAATGAAACGTGGAATTAAATTTGTCATCTATTGTTCATGTATTTGATAAAAGAGAAAATTCACGGGAACAATAAAATTAAACAAGAAATTTCATAAAGCAATACAAATGTATTATCTGATAATGAAATTTTGTTTTTGCAAATATGGTCATAAAGATTCTAAATCATATTTTATGTAACGGTCACAAAATATCATTTTATTTTTATGATTTTTTTATTGAAGATTATTTTAACATTAACATGTCGCTATCATAAAATTTGTTTATTATCAAGTTTACTACACAAAATTGGCAGCACAATCTAGTACCATAAACAACGTGCATATATTATCAATGGGATTACCGTACCATGAAGATATCACGTGAATTTCATAGTGAAGATGCTTAAACATCTAGAATGGACGCGCCATGTGCGGAGTGATATGCCTATTAAAGCGAAAAAAAAAACTGCACTTTCAGCGTCACTACTATATTGAAACCATAAAAAGCATGGTCAAACCATATTGTTTCGCTATGAACGCACACATAGATTAGTCTTCAATGCTTGTCCTTATTACGCACACTAATATGATGCTATAAACCTGTGAATGATAATTTGGTATAAGCCTTTGACAGAGTTATAGGTTATAAGCCGAATCCTTTATATATTGTCTAAGTAAAGATTATGCTGGGCCTATGCTGACGCGAGCATAATAGTAGAGTGCAACGCATTGCACAATGTAAATCTTACAAAGCTAAGCAAAATCTTAATCGAGATTGTTTCTCTAAAAACAACACACACACACACTCACGCCCTTTATAACCGAAGGGGTAGGCAGAAGCTCAACTAGTGCACCCACTTTTCGCCGTGCATATTCCGTCCCATGATGTGAAAGGGGGCGAGCCTATCTCCATATCGGGCACAAATACCAATATCCGGACTGATACTGAACCCAAGACCTCAGCTTTGCAGTCGTACCGTAATGCAACTACGCCACCAAGACAGTTCTTTAAAAACAACGTTCTCTGAAATCGCGTTTATTCAATTCAAACTTTTTTCTTTACGTAAACATTACTTTGTACAAAAGGAATAATTTTATTTATAGAAAGGGATTACAAGAATAATAGAATTTCAACGCAGAAATCATTTAATGCCATTTTCTATTTCTTTTAGTTAGGGATATTAACAATTATTATGGTCTATAATATTTCTCTTAAAAGTTAAATATTCGGTGTAAAACCTTCCTGGAATTGAAACCAAGGAAGAATTTTCCTTGAATCGTGTTTTTTTTCGGCCAGTGTATAGTGTGGGTCATCACATACAGGTATTCGTGGCATATTGTAGTAGTTTAGATGAGCATCCCTAGTGAGGAAAGCAATATTAAAGCAAAACATCCCACGTGAATTACTCCAGTGGCATTTCAAAAAAGGTCTACACTAAAACAATGACAGTCACACATCGATGACTGATAATGTTATCGTTGAAGTCTCGTGTAATCATTTGCGTTTCGTGACGTCATAGGCGTCTAGACAAAATTTATGGCCTGGATGACGTCATTACCCCCACTTTCATCGCCTACAAGTTATTCAGTATAAATTGTCACTCAAATAATAGGCGTGGGCTGTTTTCAGTACGGAACTGGAAAATGTCAGCTTGTATTGACACTGTCCTGGGTCAAATAATAATAAATTATTTTGGAATTTATTATTGAATGAACCTTTTCTCGTAATAAGTTTTACATATGTCTCGATAGCGACGAATATTAAAGTGAATCTAAGTTTTATTTCTACCAGATCTAAATATAGACTATCGAATCAATTGGGATTGGAGTTGAATATTATTACATTTTAGCTCTCACTAAAGAAACTATCTTCTAAAATGGACACAAATGAATAATAATTATTAGATGATCTACTGTTAATTCAAATCTAATATAGTCGTAATATGAAGTCATCAAAATAAATTTATAAGCTCTTTTAAAAATACATAACACTCACTGCTTGCAATTAGAGCACCCACTTTTTGCCGTGCATATTCCGTCAAAAAATATCTGCTCTAATTATAATCTAGCTACTCTTAATTCCTTACTTTTCCTTATGTTAATGACCGAAAATACGTAATTAATATAAGCTAAAGCTTCCCAAAATATTTCCGACAAACTGACAGTTTGTCACGCAGAAAAATCTCGGCCGAATATATTAACCATGATTCTTGTTAACTGAGGCTTTTATTGGACCTGATCGAGCGTGGGTGGAATACGTTTCGTGTTAGAGTGGATAATTCCATTTATTTGTGTAAAAAAATAACGGAGCTGTCAAATTATTTGTAGACGCTTTGATTAATATACATAGTCTGTATCAAAGAATCCATTGAAATTTTGGTCGAAGTTATTTTAAGTTTAAACTTTAAACTAATGCCTAGGACGTAAAATTAAAATCACATGACATAAATTACATAATTCATTGTGTCCATGAATAATCCATTAATATAAATAACATTACTAAACCAATATTTTATCTTTTTCCAAGCTATTTGCATCGAGTGGTGCCTCGTCCTCGCTTGAAATAACTCGATGAATTTTCATTATACATTACTCACTGCTCGCTGCCCACATTCACAATTTCGGTCCGGTCACATAAAAACGACAATGTATATTGATCGATATCGAACACTGGTTGGTAACAGGCGTGGTCGTAATGAAATTTGCCGGCGTTGAAGCAATTATCCTCCATCTATTGTCTAGACGGGGTTATGGTTAAAAATAACAAGTATATATAGTAACACTGGCTACTTGTTTGTACGGAAAAGTCAATGAACTCAGACATGGTGTTATTGATAATGACTATGTACACCTCACGAAACCTGTTAATAGAAGATATGCTGCCATCGTTTGATATTTAAATTTCTAAACGATTTCTAATTTGTATTAAATTGTTACATAAAATGTATTTGTTAGCAGTGTTGTTAATTGTGAACAGAGCTGTTCCGTATTAAATTATAACGAAAACAATTTTATTATCTTATTTCGGAGTAAATATTTTGGAAACGGTAGTGCGGAAGGTGGTTGAACTCTCAAAAGCAGTTATCAATGCCCATAAATTGACAAGCCATTTATAGTGGTACTTAATTTGCTCTAATGCTATTCTTGTAAATAATAAAAGCCTATAAGGCATCTAAAAACGTGATAATAGCGCCACCTACCTACGAAAAAGTTAATGGATACCAATTTTAAACAATTATGTTATTTTGAACTCGACCCTACTTTGTTTTATTAGGGTAGGAGGAAAATCAAAAAGGAAATAAGTTTCCAAAACTAAGTGGAATGAATTAGCAAAATTAAATACCGTAGGGGTTTTGCATCTGTTGCACGTTGTCTTTCTAAACTCGGGAATTATTTCAGAGTTCAGATCAAAGCAAAAGAAACAGAACTCTGAACTACAGACTGCTTATCGTGGACCGACGCTCCAACATCCCAGACACGATATTAAGGAACACAAAAAAAATCTACTATATTATTACAAACCTAAAAGTAGGTCGGTATATAGGATTTCTTTGGCCCGCAGCATACTGCGTAACGACTGTCTACATACTGGTAATAAAATGAGTACTATCTACATACATTAGCTGTTTAAACGATAACTGTCAAATAAAGGAGATGTCCGCTTTTTGTATGGGAGCTGGGCCTCAAAATTTAAACAGGCTCAAACTTTAGGGATATTAAAGGGACAAAATATGGATCTTGAATCCATTAAAAAAATATTTTTAGACCCCTCCATTTATTAGAAATATAATAAAGAAATGTCGTGGCAGAGTAACTTACAATAACTTCATTGATGTCTGTGCACAATTACAAAAAAAAAAAACATTCGCGCCAAAGAGACTATAATACTAAAAATTCGCGCTCTTTGCATTCGCGGTTATTCTGCTTCGATGTTCGATTCATGTCTCTCTAGTATTAATAATAATCTATGCATGTCTCGTTGAATTTATCTGTTACCTATTTCTGTTTAAACTGACTTGGCAAACAACAGATCCTTCGATATTACACACGAGCTATGAATTACGATAGCATCGCCTTTTCATCTCGACTTCGACGTGCATTTCCTCGGCGATATTTTGATATTTGACTTGATTAGACTAGTAGACTAGTGATTTGATAAGCCACTATTGTAGCTGCATAATTGGCAGGAGGACAGTCGGAAGCTGCGCTCATGTTATGACCATTATTTGGTATCTTGGATGGGCTCGGCATCAAAGCAATATTATTCCACCTGCGCAGGTTTTAGATTGCATGATTCCAGAGGACATTGAAATAGAATAGATAATTGTACATAAACTATAAGAATGACTTTTATTTCAATTAAAAAAAATATGCTCTGAAACATATGAACCAAGAAAATATTCCCATCTGGAGTTGTTATGTACAAACTTTTCAGAATTGTATCATCTATTAAATGAATAACTAACGTATTATAATATGTTTTAAATGTATTTAATATATATATTCATAATTATAGCCATGGTCATAATATGCCACTGCCCTTAATTGATTTCTTCTTACTGTTAGAATGTATAGTTTTGTTTCTGTAGGTGGCATACAACCACAGATATTACCTAAACATTACTAAATATGAATATTGTGTATTAAATACATTATAACAATATTATTTGTATTTTTTTAATTTAATAGATGATAAACATTAAATAGTTTGTACTTGCATAACAATTTTAAATGATAATATTTTGCTTGTTTCATAGTTTTTAAAGCATAATTATTAGTAGTCAGGTTTTAATTTTTGAACTCACTTATTATTGAAATAATTTGGGGGTTATAATTTCATGATAAAGTATTGGTTGAGCCCCATTTCATTTTTTATGTGTAGGTTTATTGTTTTACGTGTACCTAGGTAATATACCAAAAAAATATTCCCAATTATCAGGTGCAAAACAGATGAACATACAATACATACCCATTAAAATCATAACAATGGAATAGCTATGTATTGAATTAAACACTTTTATGATATTTTAAACTCTTTTATTGTTTTATATATATGGGTATAGTGAGCGGCGACGATCGCTTATTGGAAAAGACCAGACTGCAAAGACGAAGTTACAGGTTCCAAATGCAGACCTCGCGCGACACACCTCTCAATTTTCATAATTTATTTGTGTATTGAGAATTTATCGATCGTTTCATGGATCGGAGTCGTCAAAATGCTGAAACATCCGTGATTGCATTTGGAGACGTATCTTAGTATCTAGCATCGATATATATGGTATCTAGAGTTTTGTACACATGAACATCCTTGAAGGCGCAGTCACAAGACGTTAAAGTCCCTGATGCAAAAATAATCCATAATGTTTTCTTTGATTTATTCTGCGAATTCACTTTTAGGTATATCACAGTAATTTACATGATAAAAATATTTTTAATACTATCGAAAAGTCTCTAGAACAAAACAATCCTACGCGGGCTACGGCTACTCATGACATTATTCTTCTTCTTCTTTTTATTATGGCTTCCACCGATTAACTATCGGTGATTTCGCCAATGTCAAGTAATAATAGCAGATACAAAACAATAATTATAAATTCTTAGAAATAAAAAGTCAAAAGTACTCTGTGTAAAAAGTTGTCGCCATGTCAAAAAACCTCATGACATCAGACATGACAGTTGATCCATTGACAAGTGACAACTGTCAACTTTACTTTTTTTGGGTGTGCGTTCCAATATACGAAGTTTTTTATTTTGAAAACGTTAATTACAACTAATTTTAAATGTGATTATAGGTAAAACAAAATTACATAAATCTTAAAATCGGAGGTGTTTAAAATTAAACTATTTATTGTAAAAGGCTAGTTTTTAGGAGTTCTATCCAAATATATATAAACTTTCTTGTTTAAATTTTCAGGCCCGTTTTTGGACAAGTCCTTTACTTGAAACCTGTAAAAAAGCCCTTAAATTGAAGTCCTAATACACATACAGACAGTCAACCATAATCCATCTCCTCATAAATTAAAAACAATTTGTAACCAAGCCTTAGATTCTTTAAAAAAAAAATTATCTAAAATTTATTATCTATACTTATCTATATCTATTACTATTATATAAAGCTGAAGAGGTTGTTTGTTTGATTGTTTGAACGCGCTAATCTCAGGAACTACTGGACCGATTTTGAAAATTCTTTCACTAATAGGAAGCTACATTACTCCTGAGTGCTATATGCTACTTTTTATCCTGGAAAACTTTTCCACGCGGGCGGAGCCGCGCGCAATGCTAGTTAAGAGATAACCTCAAATGCTAATTATAAATTGTTGTTCAGCGGTAATTGGAAATCGCAACGATTTTATTTAAATTGAAATTTGCTTGCGTTTTAATTAGAATAACATTTTTTGAGGTCGAATTGTGACAGAAATTCTACATAATTTTAACAAACAAATAAGTACATCAGACATATTTTGTTTTGTGAACTGTTATTTTTTGATCTAGTGCATTGTTGCATTGCAGAAGTCGATAAATCAAAGAAACTACTATAAACGAAAGAAGAAACTTAATTTCTTTTAAACAAAAGGTATAGTGACCTAGTTGTCACCCCCGGGTAAGACATAAGATCTTTCTTTAGTTCTTACGACATAAGAAGCACATCTTACTTCAACGACTTTATGCTTAGAAAGAACAAGTTCTTAAAATTTACCACATTTAGCACCGATTTTACTGCGTGCCGATAAATGCTATTCGTTCGGCGTCCCATAAATCTATTAGCCGATCAAATACAAAAGCCACAATCTAGTCTATACTCCTGAGTCCCGAATAAATGGTAATAAAATAAGTACTATCTGCATTAGCTGCTTAATACGATAGTCTTACTTATTATTATAAACGCGAAAGTTGTAGTATGGATGTATGGATGTCTGGATGTATGGATGTTTGTTACTCTGTCACGCAAAAACTACTGAACGGATTTCGATGAAATTTGGCACACAGGTAGAATATGTCCTGGATTAATACATGGGCTTATTTTTATCCTGGGAAAATATAAAGCGGGACTTTTATCCAGGGAAAACTCATTCACGCGGGCGGAGCCGCGGGCAAAAGCTAGTTGTAAAATAAAATTAACTTGAAACCTGTGAAAAGAGCCCTGAATGTATTACAATTCATTTAGGTAGGGCTACTCAGAACTTAACGTCTGGAAATCTTTAGGGGAGGCCTGTGTTCAGCAGTCGACTTCATGTGGCTGATGATTATGATGACTCAGAACCAGGCTAATTAATTTGATTAAATTTTACCTTCATTTTTCAACACTGATTTATTTACTATCTATTTATTGCTCATTAATTAACACTAATTTAATAAATATAAAATGTTCGTAATACGCATACTCACGCCTTTTATCCCCGAAGGGGTAGGCAGAGGCGCAACTAATGCACCCACTTTTCGCCGTGCGTATTCCGTCCCATGATGTGATAGGGGGCGAGCCTATCGCCATATCGGGCACAATGGGCAATGTTCGTAATAAAGTACGCTAATTAATATTAATTAGACGTCCTTATGGCACTTCTCATACACGACTTAATGAAATAGAACATTATCTCTCAAGGATTCATAATATCGAAATAAAACTAATAAAATGTATCACGAAGACGTGCAAATTCTCACGATATTATAATCTTCAGTGATATCGATTATGATATCAAAATGACGTCGTTTAAACCAATTATATTGGATCAAGTGTTTCTAATACGTTATGTATGGACGAATTGTTCTACGACGCATAAAGCCGGAGAGAGTCAATATATTATTAACTAGTTGTTCCTAGCTGCCTGCCAATCACAACTTGTAATAAATGCTCCATTCTACACTTTTTAGCCAGTAAGGAAGTATCAGTAGGACTTACGCTTAAAATTGTATAATTCCTGTTTTTCCGAACACGTTCATATTACATTTTTACCCTTTCTAGCCGATTTCGGCCACGGCGGCCAATCTCAACAGAGATCAGCCAGATACGCAGAAGATATTATAGTGCACAAGTGTGTGCGCAATACACAGGGTGCACTCGCTATTCCTTTACTCTCATAGTCCGGTGAGACGGCAATCCGACATGACCGGAGAGAGATCAGGCGCAGGACCAACGGCTTTACGTGCTTTCCGAGGCACGGGGGTATCACACCGCCAACTTCCTGACTCCGAGCTGCGACTGAGTAATTTTTAAGATGGAAAAACCCAGTCACAATGTTTTTGGCCCGACCCAGGATTCGAACCCAGGACCTCAGCGCGCAAATTGTACTCGTAACGCGTACGCAATACAACTACGCCACCGAGGCAGTTCATATTAAGGCATTATTGTAAGGTTGCGACTTGCGACAAATTTACAATCTCAAGTGACTAGTTATCGAATGCTTGGAGCTTGTATTACCTTTTTAGTATTAAAAAGCTGTATATGGCATTAAAAATACGTTTCCACAATTAAATATTAATATAATTGGAACATTCATCATTCATATTTTATGAAAAAATTACAAATTAAGTATTTTAAATCAATGTTTGAAACACGCTATTTCAATTAGTGATACACACATACATATATGTGTGTAAGTTATTTTGATACAATATAATCAATGCTCGTTAAAATGACATACTATTTATTACTTTATAAAACTAACATATAACTCTTATGAGTGCTGAGGAAATAATGTTATTCGACACAGAACTTCGCATATAAATGCCAATTGTACAACAATATAAACGTTGGTATCCCAATAATTTTCATAAAATTATCTATTGTTTTCGAAATAGGCGTAAGACTACATAGACCTAGAGACACAGGACGATGGCTAGGAAGCGCGCGGAAACTATAAAGGACTTATCTGTACATGTACGTACAGTCATGCCATCGATAAAACGAAATTCTCGTTTGCCGTTGCGACCTATTTCGCACCGCACGCCGAGCAGCCTAGCGCGGCCCAGTTAGAGATTACTGCAACAGATGCCTTGGTTGGCATTATGCGTTTGTTTTAATAACATGTCGCGTTGTCTTACTCACCGGCAATTGTTATGTGTACTTGCCAAAATAATTGGATGGCGTCATCTCTATTCCGTTTGAATAGCGGTTGGGAGTTCCCTGGTAAGATAGTGGTAATGATATATTGGATTGATGATGACATTTATGATTTTTGGAATGTTTTTGTATTGTTTATCAATTATCATTCGCTTTAACGGTGAAGGAAAACATTGTGAGGAAACCTACCTGAGAATTTTCCATAAGAATTTCGAGGGTATGTGAAGTCTGCCAACCCGCACTACGCCGGTGTGGTGGACTAAGGCCTAAACCCTCTCAGTAGTAGAGGAGGCCCGTGCTCAGTAGTGGGCAGCAGGGCTGATTGCATTGCATTGTAGTATGCATGGCATAGTTTAATTTTTTGTCGTTTCGTGCTTTGTAATGCGGTTCTCTTTGATTCACAAATCATCATCACCATCATACCAGCCCTGTATTATATACTGCCCACTGCTGAGCACGGGCCTCCTCTACAACTGAGAGGGTTTAGGTCTTAGTCCACCACGCTGGCCTAGTGCGCGTTGGCAGACTTCACATTCACAAATACAACCTGAAAATAGTATGTAGCCTAAGAGAACAGGTATTAAGTTACTACATCTAAAAGTCCTTAGGTGTACTACAAAAACTCTATTATCAAGAAATGTATAACGAACATTTTAAAAGAATTGTCTTCGAACAACAGGCTTCAACCAGAATTAGGTATAAAAGGGATGGAATATCCAATTCTGAAGCAGGGGATTTAAACTATGGCAACGACGGAGGAATGTGAGAGGTCAACGTGATTATATTTGGCATTAAAATTGATTGCAAAACTTCAGACAACACACTTATCGTCACCCTCGCCGAATGACAGTGTCGAACTTTGCCATCGTGTATATGTAATATCATTTTTGTCATTTACATTGTATCTTTACCTGACCTCAAGTAGGAGACCTTTATTTTTCCTGTTTTTACTCGCTGTGATTTACCTTCGTTCACTTTATATGGCAAGTTACATTTTGAATTTTCGTCCTCGGCGTTCCAATTATTTGCTGTTGGATATCTATTACTATCAGATTATCAGGAGCGTACCAAGGAGTCTATAAGGCCTTTAGTCTTTTTCTAATATCCCGATTCATCTTTTTTGGAGTTAGTAATTATTGATTGGTACTTCGTTTTGCCCTTACGCTTTTATATTCCCAATGTAATACAATATTATTATTAATATTCTTATTTCGTCCATATTATACTTAGACCTCGAATATTTTACCTGTTCGCATGAAATACCGACAAGTGGTTTGTATATTGTTGCCATTTCCATCTCACGGTCTCATGTTTAAACTTAATTGTATCCAGTACATAATCGAAGCGGGACATCGGTCTGTTTAACGGTGAATTTCATCAAATCTCTTATACTTTTTATATCTTTCGTAGACATAGGTAAAAAGTGGTTCGGTTTTTGCACGCCTCACTACAAGTTGCAATTAGATTGAGTTGATATATTTTGGGTTAGTGATACGGCAATAAGTTGTTCCCCGGGACTTACTTAAACTGTGTGTTGTGTACAAAACAAAGTTTGTTCTCGAGTTGGTGCAACTTGACTTGTTACAATTAAAGCTTCAAGTTACTCTCTTACTACTCACCAAATTGTTTTCTGAATAGTCAAAATACAAATTGGTTACCATAGATTATAATTAACTACGAGTAAATATTTGCGCTATGTTTTTTTTTTTTTTTTTTTATTGCATTGAATGACGAGACGAGCATGCCGTTCGCCTGATGGTAAGCGATACGACCACCCATAAACAGTAGCAACACCATCCAGCACCTTGAGTAACAAAGTACTGTGTGGCATTCCACTGCGCTCGTCATCCTGAGACATAAGATGTTAAGTCTCATTATGTCCAGTAGTTATACTGGCTACAATGTCCTTCAAACCGAAACACAACAGTGCATGCACACTGTTGCTTGGCGGTAGAAATAGACATTGCGGTGGTACCCACCCAGACGGCCTCTTACATAATGAGAGACCTACCACCAGTATTGCGGTGGTACCCACCCAGAATGTTGTATGTTTAATCTCTTAAACATACGATGGGGTCTCCCCCATCTATCATATAATGATACAGCTAAAAATAATAAAGTATAAAATAGAACAAAAGCATTGGAAAGGAAAGACGCAAATGGAACAATTAAGGTAAACGATGGCGGGCATCTTAACAAGAGCGAAGCGAAATGTGCACCAGCTACAGGCGACTCGGTGGGGTTGCCACACTTCGTACGGTTACAGAGTATCGCTATATTCCTGGAGACTCATGTAAAGTACGATAGATGAATGAGGTAATAAGTGGAAAGTTAGAAGGCAGTTTTGTAGAAAGGTCAGTAGTTAGGTAGTTATGCAACTATGATAGAGCGTCATTGATTTAAATCCTGGTTATGTAGTGTCGTGTTTGATGATGAAGGGTTAATTATACGAAAATCACTTACGATATTCAATTATTGTGCCATTTAAAATACTGCAAGAAATAACTAAACATGACAAAGCAAGCGTTAGCACTAATCAATCTACGTATCTGACTTCTTCTGTCGTGGTAATGACGTAAGGAAAGCAATCTACAAAAAAAAATATGATTACCAATTCATTAGCTGCATATAAACTTGCATGACTGGTAATAATAAAACGTATCGCGTACGAAATACTTTCTCAAACATGTGTTAGGTCGACAAAATGTAGGCAACATTTAAATTTCGCGTTCTTAACTTTATTTAATGTGTTATCTAGTTATTAAAAAGGAGTAAAATTAATTTGTAAAGGTCGCAGGAACCCGCTGGATGCAGGTCGCTTCTGACAGGTTGGTCTGGAAATCTTTGGAGGAAGCCTATGTTCAGCAGTGGACTTCTAAAGGCTGAAGAAGAAGAGGAAGAAGAAAATGACTTAATTAAACCAATACTAGCATTGAGATACCAACTCATAATGGACTATTTTGATTACTGGACAAAGGTCGTTTCCACCTGAAGTGAGAAGAAAGTTCTGAACTGAATCAAGAAAAAGAAATAGGTCGATTACATAAAATTTACCATTTATATTAAATTAGGAGCCATCGAAGACTGCATCAAAACTGACCATAAAGAAACCCCAATATTCCTCACAAATTTCAAACACTTTATCAAAAATTCCCGGAGATAACAACACAAAATCTGGCAATCGCACATTCGATCGAGATAATGACCAATACGAGAACGGTACTGCGAACCGGATGTTAATACACTATCGGCCGGTGAAAGTAGATGTTACAAAAAATGCTCCCATTCCTGCGCCGGTTGATATTTCATGAGACATTCACTCGACACTCGAGACCGGTAAGAAATAGACTATGCAAGGAAAATGGGACAATTGAAACCAGTTCACTGCGCGAGTTGCAGAAATTAAGTCATTTTTAATCGAACGTTCGACTTCATGTTCGACCTGTTGCTTAGGACCGTAAAATTTGAGTTTACGGTTACTGCTTTCTTGTGGATTGTACATTGAAATGTTTTATGCAAAACCCTATTAAATAATGATGAAATTCGAAAACTAATATTTTATTCGTATTTAGAAAAGTTTGTAACGTACCTTTATATTTGCAACATAGAATACCTTACAGTTAAAGTCTAAACAAGTACCTTTAATATGAAATGTAGATACTATTTATGGTGGCAATAATGCGACGCAACAAATTGTAACTCATAGGTATGAGTACGTAGTATTATTCAGTAGTCTGCGCTATGAGTAAGAATAATTTTAACAAATTCGCAACCGGGAAGTTCGCCCCATATTTTGAGTGCACATGCGAGGTCTACAGAGCTTAAGACGTGACTTAGCTTTACGACCGATTTCATAGCCTGCCCTAAATTTCGCTATTTGCCTTGCACATAAAACTGACAGACGCTCTGTTGCAAGCCAGCGGAAGAATAAAACACGTAAAATTTTGAATACTATTAAAATTTACATGTTCCATTAAAAAAAACGTATAGTAATAACTAATGCGCCGGATAAACTGTACAGCTAATGATTTTCTCACGCTAGATGGGAGCAAGGAAAAGTCCTGCTCGTTACTTTTTAATTATACCCTGCGAGCTACACAATAATTCCAAAGGAATAGAGTATTTTATTATTTATTAAAGTTAAGAATGCATCAGGGTAAATGGTTCCTCTTTGCAAAGCTAAATATATGTACATTAACGCGCAGACATTAAAGAATTCCACTTATCCTTGCCACTTTGGGTCCGGAATTGTAAATCTGCACTCATTTACTTTTATAAAACACCGGTTGGCCTCTGATTAATTGTAAGCAACAAACGCAATATCAATAAATTGCAGTCGAAAATACATTCTCGTACTTTAAATCATAAAATATCAAACATAATTGGCCAGAATAGAACAAACCAATGGAAGAAATGGCGGCACCGTGGCTGATTGATTAATGTGTTTAATTTGAGGCTGTAACATTAAAGTGTCATAAAACATCTGTTCCTTTCTAACAGTACGGTAATAGAAAGGGACGGCGACAGGGACCGTTAATTGTTTCGAGAAGAAACTCTCACACGAACCTTCGCAAAGAATGGGATTTAGATAAATTGCTTTGATACAACGGAACGTGTTTCGGCTGACAGAATATTCACTGGCTGTTTCGTGTGAAATAACACATTTATATATTGAAATTATGAAGACAGCCTAACGTGTTATTGTTTTACTTTCGTTACAATTTGTAACATTCCGCTCACTTTGGAACCAATATATATTAATTTGTTCCACCAACTGATCTGACAGCAGTTTCACAGCAAGGCGCGGTCAAAGCATAAATTAATTAGCATTAATGATATCGTAGAACAATTACTGAATGCTAACACCACAATAACACGTTCTCGGCCATTACAGCAGCGGTATCACGCGAATGGCAGCGTGTGATATTTCCATTAAATATAGTTATGAAACTCGGACAACTTTAAGAATTAGAACCGGTTACTGGTCCAGTTGCATCACTATGCACGTTGTGATGTGTGCGTTTGTTGCTTTGCAATAACCGAACTTGTCTATCAATAGCTTTAAACATCACACTGGGAGCTTGTTCTGGTTTGCGATTTGTGTGGTGTAATCGGTCTGTACTCTTTAATAGTCTGATAGTCTCCTCAAGGATGTAAGGCCAATTTACTGCATGCTGATAAATGCTATTCGTCACAAAGCCAACCAAATACAAAAGTCACACTCTGACCGATGCTCTCAAATCCTACTAATATTATAAACGCGAAAGTTTGTAAGAATGTATGGATGTATGTATGTTTGTTACTCTTTCACGCAAAAACCACTGAACTGATGTCCTGGATTAACACATAGGCTACTTTTGTCCCGGGAAAATATAAAGCGGGACTTTCATCCAGGAAAAACTTAATCACGCGGGCGGAACCGCGGGCAAAACTTAGTAATGACAATAAAATGATTACTATCTACATTAGTTGTTTAGTACGATAACTGTCAAGTAAAATTTTCTTGAAACCTGTGAAACTGGCACTTATTACTGGTGGTAGGTCTCTCATATTTAAGAGACCGACTGGGTGGGTACCACCGCAATGTCTATTTCTACCGCCAAGCAGCAGTGTGCATGCACTGTTGTGTTTCGGTTTGAAGGACATTGTAGTTAGTTTAACTACTAGACATAATGAGACTTAACATCTTATGTCTCAGAATGACGAGCGCAGTGAAATGCCACACAGTACTTTGTAACTCAAGGTGCTGTATGGTGTTACTATTGTTTATGGGCGGCCGTATCGCTTACCATCAGGCGAACGGCATGCTCGTCTCGTCATTCAATACCATAAAAAAAGACTTATTCTTATAAATGTTACGATATTTATTGAGTTGACAATACATTGTTCTAATACCTGTGATTCTGTTGCTATGTTTTATAATCATATAAATTCTATTCAACATAGTTCACTGTTTCGCTAATTCTGTGAGAAATTAGCAAGACCCAAAACAATGTCAGTTTCCAATCAATAATAATTAGTTTCTAACTTAATTGAAAACCTGAAAAGTGAAACTTGGGCGATTTAAATATTTTGGTATTGTAAAATAATTAAATTGGCTGTATATTAATATCATTCGATGGAAAATCATTCGATAATCCATTGAAGGCTTGGTCTAATTGCACTTTCTCTAACAGAAACATGCCACATTATAGTGTTTACAGAAATTAAGTCAAGTGTTTTACATGTCTGCCTCTTTCATACTGAGGTCTTGGGTTCGATCCCCGAGTCGGGCGAAGTGATATTGGGGTTTTCTACTTAATAATAGCCCGGAATTTGTGCCCTATATGGCGATAACTCGCCTATCACGTCATGGAAGTACACACGACAAAAAGTGGGTGTATTCATTGCATCTTCGCTTCTTAACCTTTAGGAGATAAAAGGTGTGAGTCTCTCTCTTTCTCTCTCTCTCTCTCTGAGTGTGTGTTTTACTTATTGCAGAACAGAAATTCTGACAAATTCCCGGCAATTTATATTATTATGTTTAACTAACGAAAAATTCGCGATTCATTAATTTATTACATGATGAATCCAATTTTGCAGCTTATTAAAAACTAGACTCCGGGATAAAAAGTAGCCTAAGTTACTCGCTGATAATATAGCTTTATATTGATGAAATTATTTTTCAATTCGGTCCAGTAGTTTCGGAGCCTATTTAATGCAAACAAACAAACAATCAAATCTTTCCTCTATATAATATTAGTATAGATGAAGCTAAGATAGTCTATGCATGCGGATATATTCAAAGAAAAGAATGAATCGGTCCCTAGTTAAATGTCATACTGGTAACAAATATTCATATGAATGGATGTTTATGCTAAATGAATCGGTCCCTAGTTAAATGTCATACTGGTAACAAATTTTAATATGAATGGATGTTTATGATATAAATTAATAATTCGCGCATCTTACAGACCTCAGGTGTTCGAGCTAGTTATAGTTGTATATTCTAATGCATGCATCTCAATAACTTAACAATAACTTATGAATAACAGACCAATATAATGAATGGCATAGATTAGAAATACATGAAATAAGGCAGTATATGACGATATCTGCATAAATTAGCTCATTGTAATTTTATTTATCTTAATGTAAAACAGCGATGTACAATTTAGACACACACTCACGCCTTTTATCCCCGAAGGGATAGAAAGAGGTGCAACTAGTGCACCCACTTTTCGCCGTGCGTAATCGGTCCCATGATGTGATAGGGGGCGAGCCTATCGCCATATTGGGCACAAATTCCAGATTCCAGGCTGATACTGAGTAGAAAAACCCAATATCACCTTGCCCGACCCGGGGATCGAACCCAAGACCTCAGCATTGCAGTCGTGCCGTAATCCAACTACGCCACCACGGCAGTCTACAACACAATTTAGAATCAATAAATTAAATCAAAATAGAAAATTCCTAATCATGATAGAAACTTATTATGATAGTGATATTATAATAATGCAGTGTCAAACAAACAGACACGACAAATTCCCTAATAAAACAATGATGCATACAATTATCGATCAGTTAGACGTTGCCAAACTGGTGAATAACAAAGTCACGACAGCGTATTGCCAAATAGAAAACGAATGCTCAGAGACACGGCGTATAATTATGTTTTTTGTTTATTTTAACCTTTAGAAACAATGAACGCTTCGCACGGTGAGATGATTGTGTGAATGTGAACATAAATATTAAACGACATGTACTACAGTTGACACTGTTGTAAAATGTCGGCAGAACATCTCAGACATGTGATAAGACTCCATCTAATGAAGGGAGTGAATGACAAAGTAGAGGATCTTACAAATTTTGAAGCATCTCACAAAACCTCTCGGACGCTTATTGTGATGCTCGATTCAACTAGGAACTAGGAGAACGGAGTGAATGATTAAGCATAGGTCTTCAATTGAAGAATTGTTTGGTACGTTCTACAAAATGTCTTGTAATGATTTATGAATTAAGGAACTTTGTAATTGTATTCTTCCAGTGATGAGAATGTCTATGGATTGCGGTGATCACCAGTAAGTGATGGATGGATAGTAATCCAGTAACCTATTTCTTCGTTACTCTAAAATAAAAAAGTTAATAAAAACTCTTTAAAATCATTAATGATCGAAACGTTGTCGCAGTAGTTTGGGTGTCGAGCAGTGAGCACGTCAATTTATTTAAGCCATGGACAACCGATTGGACATCAGAAACTGTACGAAATAATCATAATACCAATAGTCTTTTTCCGGCGCGGGCGTGAATAGCAGATTAGGCGTCGATATTAATTTTATTAATTACTAATGATATAAGAGCATCGCTTTTGTGACTACGAATTGAAATTCCACCTTAGATAGTAAATATACAACCTTTTTTAATTATCATAGTATAACAATTTTAAATTTATATTTGTATAAAATCATAATGGATTCTTTACGGAGAACCCAGCAATTATTCCGCCTTTACATTATTTATTGAATCAGTCCATGGTCTGCTGGTTAAAGTAACTTTTATATTGTTTACATAAAGTAAGGTCGCTTACTTAGAAGGTTCTTCCATATAATTTTGTATGGTTTCAGCATTCAACAACTTACAGCACAACCCGAATAGCTTTAATTGTTGTATTGAGTTTTATTATGGCTTCTGCCATCTCGATTGTTTAAATCTTTCGATTAAAATGTATTCAGAAGTCATGTTCCAAAAATTTTAACAAATACCTATCCACTATCGATTATGACGTTATATTCAGTGTAATTCCGTGACTTGTGTTGTATTTTTTTTTATGGCATAGAATTACGAGACAAGCAAGCCTTTAGCCTGACGGTAATCGATACGACCGCCCATAAACAGTAGTAACACCATACAGCACCTTGAGTTACAAAATACTGTGTGGCATTCCACTGCGCTCGTCATCCTGAGACATAAGATGTTAAGTCACATTATGTCCAGTAGTTACACTGGCTACAATGTCCTTCAAACCGAAACACAACAGTGCATGCACACTGCTGCTTGGCGGTAGAAATAGACATTGCGGTGGTACCTACCCAGACGGTCTCTTACATATGAGAGACCTACCACCAGTTTATAACGTAATTCTGTAAAAACCGGAAAGAATGCAAAAATATGGTTATAAAGCATTATAATATAAGTATGGTGGTTTTAGTAAGGGCAGAACAGACCTAAAGGTTATTTAACCAACGTTTTTCCCCCTTGCTTTTACGTTAAAAATATATTTCAGGGCTTATTTTTCATAAATGCAAACCAGAATTCCTGTTGTGTTTCAATCACATATTCCTTGTTATTCCTTGTTACACATAAATCATAATCGATGCTCTTTAACCTGTCGTGCATAATTATTATGAGGAAAATATTATCATTCAAGGAAAAAACTTGTTTTAATTTATTCGATTTGATTTGATTGAAAATGCAAAAGAACATCTGCATGTTTAAATAAAAGTTGAAACAAAAAGTAATCTAATTATGTTGAAAAAAAAATTAACAATTTGCATGTGTTATGGTTATGTCATACTGAAATATATTAAATTTTTCTATAATTAATATCTGCATTAAATTATGGTTCAATTACATATTTTTATTTACTTTAGAAACTGATTATCCAATACCGGAAAATGTTACTTATGTATATTTAACTATCTCGATTCACCTTGAGCGGATGGCGAAAGTTACCGTAATTCAGTTGATAAATCGATAATTCATTAGTATAAACCAAAATGACAGCAGTACTTTCATTTACAATCGTTTTCCTTCGTAAACGTTTGTATCTAAATCATTGTGCAGTTGTATTTATTGAATTGCTATTCTTTAATGAGTCAATAGTAATTTGCACTAGTTTATTGATAAAAAATATAGTAAATTTCGATACAACCAATAGTGTTCATGATCATGAGAAACTTCTTTAAGGTTTCAAGTCGGAACCATAAAGAAGTTTCTCTTTAATTAAACGTTCTATTATTGATATTCTGAAATAAATCAGATAAATTAATTTCGTGATTCGGGAATTCCTTTTGCCGCAATTTTAACGGTTGCACGTGCGGAAGCTGTGATAGAGTCCTATATTTACAAAATAAGAATAATTTAGATATCACAATTTTAATTAAATATTTTAATTGACATTAAACGTGATATATCATGAATTAATCATCAGATAGAAAAATGTTAATCGCGTGAGCAACACAAAAACTTGACATGACGCAACCTGACAATCACAACCATTACTACAATTCTCACATTCACAGTATTTGACAGCGGCAATTAATAAACCGAAGTACAGTTATCATTTCTTATTCCAATCACAGTACATACGAGAACGATATACGAAGAATCGGTTCATACGTGTTGTTACGTCACTACTGAATTGAGGCGTGAACGCAATGATATGAAAACAAAAGCATTTCTCAGATAGAAATTTAATTACGCGTCTATTTGGCAGTTTCGAAATCTATTATGTTGTTCATACGCTGTCTTCATACGTATCATATTATGTGATATGAATGTTTCTAGTTGGGGATGGGATATGCATTTTATTGAACCTTTTAACCCTCATTTTACTTTTCATTAGTAGAGGAGACCCGTGCTCAGCAGTGGGCAGTATATAATATAAGGCTGGTATCAGGTATGGTACGGTAAGATAGACCGGCAGAATTCTCGACCGTCGAGAAATGTAGAATCGTTAGTCGGCATTGACATATCAATAAATTAATTTTGATCAGCATTATGTTTGCCTATTTATCAGCCGAATTAAAAAATGTATAGCTTCTTTCGCATCAAGTCCTGTGTCATGGCTCTAGTAAAACAGTCCTAGTGGATATAAAATTTATCTTTAAACAAAGTTGATAAACTAGTTCCGAAAAATAGAAGGCAAATAAAGCCTCCATAAAATTTTACAACCTCATCGGATTTAAGATGTAATCCCAAAAGGATATTAAAATTATTCACACAAGGGTATCGACTCCGAAAAGTTTAAAGAACTCTCATACCTAATAGAATTAATATTGCTGTCACGTTTCTATAGTCCACAGTCCGGTATTTCCCATAATAAAGTCACTCAGTGATCCATACACCTTACATAATATTTTGGCGTGAAAGACAATGGAAAACGAAACAAAACTTTGCGTTTAAATTATTCAAAACTGTTTAGACCACGATATTCTGTTTTCCAAGTTGAATCGCAAAAGTTTAGTTACATTTTCTTGTTAGATATATATATTTATAGCCATCGACTGTTATTTTAAGTACAAGTCCTATATCTTTAAAATTTTAACATATAAATCATGTCTAATATGTATGCTATATCTATAGAATATATTATTACCATCATTCCGTCATCTTGACAATAAAAACCCGCTACCAAAATGCATTCTGCTCCTTAAACAAAATAGGTCCGGGGGTTTCAAATGCAAATGCGATGGTGTATGGTCATCGACCAGGCGGTCAGGCAGGCAGGCATTTCGGAAGCTCATCAAGCAGTCGGCATATGTACGGGGTCGGCGACCGAGTTCGGCTGAGCGGCGACCATGGCCGTTCGTTCACTCGGATCTATTGGAGCCTATTCAGCGCGGCCAAGGTGACGGACTCCACCGCTATGTAGAGAATGTGCGAATTAATCGCCAGCGATATTGAACTCTATATAAATAAACACTGACAAGTTAATGCTCTTTGAATGATAATAATCTTCTATAAAACTGGTAATCAGAATAGGAAAGGAAATTTATTGAACAATTTTAGATTACATCAAATGTTACGACAAATCGATAAATCTTCAATGATGATGCAACATTGACATCAATGATAAAATATTATTTAATTTCAGTTTCATAACAATCTTTCTAGATATATAGATATTATAAGCACATATCTATTACATTCGTAACAAGCCAAACAAATTAATTGTAGCCCTGTGGGAAGCCATCTGAAACAGATAACTCAATATGTCAGTATCACTATTCCCGAGCG
This sequence comes from Sphinx pinastri, assembly GCA_947568825.1. Classification (NCBI taxonomy): domain Eukaryota; kingdom Metazoa; phylum Arthropoda; class Insecta; order Lepidoptera; family Sphingidae; genus Sphinx; species Sphinx pinastri. Next base: position 5,489,736 of record OX387623.1, read on the forward strand.
TCAGTAATTGCAAGATGGATATGTTATAGGTACAATAGTTTTAAATTCGTGAATCGTATAAGTTTAAATTATGCAGTAAGTATAAAAGATAGGAATCGTTCTAGTTTTAAATACATTCGCGGAGATAAACAAAAAAAATACAAACACTCAAATTGAGAACCTCCTCCTTTTTTGGAAGTCGGTTAAAAATGAATGTCTGGTCGTTAGATGCATGTTAAAACGTTTACAGTTTTGATAATGTATGCTTATTCCTTTTTTACTCCTTTATTATACAGCGTGTCTACCATGAAACCACTTTACGAAATTTCGGACCGAAGTTTCGTTCAATTCCTACCATGAAACACTTTCTATCCGAAATCGGTCCCGCAAACGGGCAAGTGACATTTCCTTCGCACCATAAAGTGATCCGTCCGAACGAAATAACGTAACTTTGACAGCATTTCTTTCGGACTTTAACTAATAATTCAAAATAATTTGTATGCTTAAAAGTATTTCTAAGGTCATAAAAGTTGGTTTATTGCAATTATGTTGATGTATCACAGCAACAAATACGATTAAACCAAATAAGAGATTATAATACAAACTACTATACAACACATTTGCTAAGTTTCGGATTGAATGAATGAATTCACTCGCATTATGATCGACGTTCATTCCGAAAACGGGCACTTGACGCTTTCTTCGTGCTAAATGCTACCACGAAATGGTCCGTCCGAACGAAATATCGGCATTTTGACAACACTTCTTTCGGATTTTCTCCGTAAATGACGCGAAAGTGCCAAAGGTAACTTTTTATTTTCGGAAATATAAATTATCATAGTTAAAAGTACTTTAATGGTCGTATGCGATGACTTTTCACAAATTATAACGAACATACGTGCTAACAGGCATCAATATTATACTTATTCAATATTGCTCTTGATTCTAGGAGCATCTCCAAGAGCATCGGTCCTTACAGTATTATCGCAATATTTTACTTTTGAATATAACTTAGGTGAAACTTAAAAACTTCATTTATAATTTCATCGAATATGCAATATGTGTACATAGTATTATTATAACTACTGCAGTTAGCAACTATCTATTATACCTTTTTTATGTATGTTTTGTACCAAATAAAGATTATTCTATTCTATAAGGATACGAATTGAATAGGCCGGTTCGACAGTCTCACAGAGAATAAACGTGACGTGACTCCTCGTTGTTGTGTTTCGCGCTCATGATGAGTGCGATTTTGGAGGAGTAAACTTTGAGCTCAAACTGAGCTGAAAACTTAATATCACTGTCCGCCCCGGGATTCGACCCCGAGACCTCAGAGTGATAGTCGTACAGCGCATGCAATATAACTACAAACCGAGGCAGCCAATAAAGTAACACTTATGATAAAGGAGCTATTGAAATACAATTTTTATTATTACTTATATTTAATTACTTAACACAAGATGATGGATGGTGCAAGAAGATCAGCAACAGCTATAAGTGCATTAAACCAAGACATTTATATCCGATATCCCCCAACAAGTACAATAAGCTATTCGTGTTATGCTCCTAATTTTCTTAGCACGTCTTGGAACAACTTCTCTAATCTCTTAGGAGTGTTTATTCTTAGGGCGGTATTAATAAATCAATCTCAAGTTTGAGTTACATCTCAAGTATTGATAGTTCAATACATAATGTCTACTTGAGATGTAACTCAAACTTGAGATTGATTTATTAATACCACCCTTAGTTGCGTCGAGCTTCTGCAGCCACACTTGTCTCTGAGGAAAAACATATGCTATCGGATATCTTGTTGGAATACAAAACATGAAAATCCCTCCGTATTGTTTTCTATGTGGACTCGCTGCTCTTGAAGAGCTGTAAAAATAACAATAATCAAACATTAGAATAATTTCTACTAAGGAAATAATAAAATATGTTGATATTTCTTACTGGCAATGGCAATAGCATCAGAATTAGTGTAGAAAATAAATTAATAAATCGTTAAAAATTAAAATTATATTCAATGAAAAATGCCTATTAGTATTAAATTAATAATTAATCAACAATAATACTTACAAAAATAAAATACTTTGCGTGAAAATTGAACAACATTGTACAAAATCAATATGTAATAACAAAATAAGGCTGCGGTCAGAACGTCGTTTTGAAGACAAGGACACGGGACTCGCAGCGGGATAGTCTACGACGCGACACTAGTCGTACAGACCGGCGCGACTACAGCGCGTCGCAGGACCCTTATTTATATGCGTTATTTCATTGACAATTGTCATTTGGTTAAAGCAATATTTTACAAAGTATAGGTGCATGTATGCTGCTTCAGTGGACGCTGTGACCCTGCGTTGGTTGCGTAAGTGTGCAAAGCGATTTAATCTTGCGCTTCGCGTCCGGGGTCCCGCGTCTCCGACGCGATGGTCTAGCCGCAGCCTTATTGTTTGTATAAAATTGACGAAACATTGCGACATTGTCATAAATACTTGACATTTTTATTCGACTTATTGTCATAGTGTACGATTTACTATAGTCTTAAACTACAAAAAAGTAATTTATAATATGTTGGTTTATACCACTTCATTTATTAACCAAGCGGTATTGTACGAAAACGCACTTGTCATCTTTGGTTCATTCACGAAACAAACTCTATGGTACCCGAACGAAAGAAATAGATCCGAAGTAACTTCATGGTAGCTATTAATTTCGTATTGCGGACGTGTGTCGTTCGGCCCGTAATTTCGGATGGAAGTTTTCATAGATTCAACACTTAAAATTGTTGGGACTACGTATGTGAGATAACCGAAATCTTTTTTAGTATGTATTCACTGGGTGCCTACGAATTTTTAATTAAAATAAAATATGTTCGGACAAGAGCAAGCCGCTTGTCGGATGGTATGCGATACGTTTACCCATAAACCCATCCATAATCATTTTACAAATACACACCTACTTCCACCACCACCATCACCATACCAGCCCTGTATTATATACTGCCCACTGCTGAGCACGGGCCTCCTCTACAACTGAGAGGGTTTAGGCCTTAGTCCACCACGCTGGTCTAGTGCGGGTTGGCAGACTTCACGTAGCTACCTTCGAAATTATTACAGAAAACTTCTCAGGTATGCAGGTTTCCTCACGATGTTTTCCTTCACCGTTAAAGCGAGCGATAATTCACAAAGAATACACACATAACTCTTTTTAGAAAAGTCAGAGGTGTGTGCCCTTGGGTTTCAGTCAGTGTCTTGGCAGTCCATTCCACTCCCAACTAGGCTATCGCCGCATTCGCCGCGCACATCTACTTATGTATCTTTATTTTGCTTATAAAATATGGAAAATAAAGATACATCTTACTAAAATGTATCTTTCGTTAACACGAAATCTACATTTATTTTACGTGTTTTGAGGTAAATAATAGTCTATACTTAGTACGTCGCTTCCTTGCCGGCGCGGCGTGGCCGTGGGGCAAGTGCCTTAATATCGATACTCGTGCCGCACACGCCATGCAACAACGCTACCGAGGCAGGCATCATTTTATTGAATAAAATAATCGATACTTTTGGTGCTTACATAGTTTTATTTTTGTTTGAGATCTAGACTTTAGAAGAATATTATGGAGTAAAAGATGTTGAAATATATTTTTTATTATAATATTAAGTTACAAGAGCTACAGCAATAAGTGCGTAAAACATATCTATGTGCTATACATATATACATATACATATGGGATGTATAAAAAATTAAACTATTCTCTTGGTCTTTGTCTTATTATATTTCTGCGACCATTTCTTCTCTCTTTATGAGGAACAAATGTTGATCCACGTCTTGCTTACGACAAACATGCAAGTTCATCCATTATAGTTATTTCTGTGGATACGCTGCCACTAATTAGCTGTAAATATAATAATCGAACTTTAGGAAAACATCTATATAGTCAAAAATATAATAAGTTGATATTAGTAACAATGAGGATTGAGAGCGAGTCTAGAAATACAATTAATCGCTAAAACTATATGCTCAAAGACAAATACCTAATAGTAGGGATTAAATTAATAAAGTATACACTTCATAAACAGTAAGTTCTTCATTGAGTATACAATATAATACTCATACTATACATAGAAGTAATTAAAGAATATTCAATAAAAAATACTTACCATGAGAATCAACCATGTTCCTTTTCCGACAAAAAATTAAGTTCTGCGTGTATATAGAACGATCCAAAGCAATTATAATAAATAACTTTCCAAGCAATTATAATAAATAACTTGTAGACAAACGTATTTAATATAAGATAATAACATTGTTTATATTTTGCAGAAAAATGACATAACGTTGTGACAACGACATAAATATTTGACATTATAATTTGACTATTTTAGTAGTACACGTTTTACTTTTGGTATAAAGTACAAAGAATGTGCTTAATAATAAGTTGGTTTATACCTCTACATTTATCACAACGCAGTATGCGAAAACGCACTATCATCTTTGGTTCATTCACGAAACAAACACTATGAACCCGAACGAAAGAAAAACATCCGACGTACCCAACTTGTAACGTGACATTTTCGTTCGGGCCCGCAATTTCGGGTGGATGTTTCATGGTAGACTAGCTGGTATTATAAGTTCGGACATACCTGATTCCAGTGTTTCGTTAATAAGACATTTCTTGCAATGACTTTAAGCGGTTTTTTATTCAATCTCTATAGTGGATATTTTCTACAGGCTTTGAATAGATTTAAACCCCAGCCAACCTTTGAAGACATTTACCGTAATTTCATCTACCAGAGTGCAGTTGACTCTGACATGCGCTGACCTTTTCTCCTGAATGTAACAGATATTTCAATTTAGCCTATAAAGATTTTTCTATTTTTACAACACTCCATCTACTGCATTAATCCTTTTTTGGATCTTTATTGCTAGCTTTTAAAGTTGTCTAATTTTAATATATTAAATTCGATAAAAAAATCGCATGTTATTGATGAAACAGCATCGTTTTTAAATCTTGCAAAAACTACTTTCAAATTCAGCCTCTAGTTTCATATGTGTGTTATAGTCTCAAAACTTGCCACTTTCTGAGTTATATTTTATTGCTTTTATGCAATTAAACTAAATATGTAGACGTTTTTCTACGAAGTAGTTTAGTACTCTTCAATTAAATCTGGAGATAGTTGGTCTTTAACAACTCTAGCTCAAAATATATTAATTACCCTTACCTACTAGATTATCTTGATAAGAAAAGCAATATCTTGAATATTTGGTGCCCGATATGGCGATAGGCTCACCTCCTTATCACATCATAGGTCGGAATACACATGGCGAAAACTGGGTGCATAAGTTGCACCTCCGCATGCCCTCTCGGGGATAAAAGGCGTGAGTGTGTGTGTATCTTGAATAACTAGGCCTTGTAACAATGTCATTTGACGTCTAGTTACATCTAACCGATGCAAGTAACTTATGTTAATGAAGTCTCATACACTGCATTCAGTTGTATTGTCTAGCTACCATATAATATGCGGCTCATAATTAAACAGTGATTGGTACAAAAGCAATAAAGTAACACAAATACTATTTGACGTGACATTTACGCCATTACTTGATTACGTTTGTACGGTAAAAGGTTAACGACAAATCCATGAATGTCCACATATTGATTAACCATGCTTAAATAGCCAATGACTTAATTATGTTGAGGAGCCTATTAAAGAGGTCTGAACGCATAAAACCGCGGATGTATCACGTATTCATATAGTTGTATACACTCCTTCCGTCAAATGAATACGAAACTAACTTCTAACCAAGTCAAAAGTAAAAACGATTGCTGCGGTTGTGTGTTTAATTGCGAAATTTTAGATACTGTCGTTGAATATTGGAAAGCTGGAAACGCTAGATGCAGAAGATCTTGAAAGGCTCTGAGATTAATGCATTCCACTATCTAATAATGTGAATCATCGTGAAACCATTTCACTGTCCACAAGCTTATTCGTTTTGTTAAATATGTCTTCAACATGAAAGGGTCTCGTGTGACGTTCATTTACCTATACAGAATAGGCTTTACCTTTCAAAAGATTTCTACGTAAAGAATCTTGTTTCGATACTTTACAAATGATCGAGTGAATGGTAGTCTCTAGAAAACAGACTTGAAAGTCAATTTGTATGGAGAGGAAGAGTTAGTTCTCTAAAATATACTTTAAAATTACGTTACGTTAACTCAATTTGATACTGGCATATTGATTCAATTGAATGGCCAAGAATCAGGTTTTAGAGAAATAAAAAACCGAATCTAGGCTATAAGCTCTCAGGTGCCAAGTTTTATTTCATTTAAATTTACAGTTTCGACATTATTGAGTAACACACGAATTGTAATCGAGTTTATTGTTTGACCGAAAAACATATGTTACCGTTTACACATAAAATAAAATTTAATGTCTATATTATGGAAACCCGAGGCTCTTATGGAATTTAAAACAGTATAATCCACTATTCATAAAAGAACCTATGCAGTAATTAGGACGTGTTTCATAAATTGTTACCATTACTTCGACATTAATCCATCATTGTTTCTTCCCTTCGATATAGTTCACCTGGAGCTCTACACTGAACATGAAATATTCTCATTATTCCCTTATTTTCAGGAGATGCAAGATGTTTTGGACGAGGACACAGAGATGACGGACTGGCTTATCGAAAGGGACGCAAAGGCAGGCGTGGTACTCCGAGACAGACTGATGACAGACGCGGCGATCGGTGCAGCCCCCATCAAAACAGAACACTCGTACAGCCTACATTCAGATGTCGAATCATCACCACCGTCACCACATCATACCAAAGTTGACGGTAATCATCATTTTCTTTTAATTTATTTTCTGGCTAGCATAACTGTGTCGGCTCCCGAAGGATAATCGTGACTCGTCAATCGATATCTGGACACCACTTCACTTACCATCAGGTACAGAGGAGTCATTTGCCATGACCGTATAAAAAACAACCTAGATATGCATACATTTGCTGATGACGACTTGTATCTATTTACCATACCATACCAGCCCTGTCTTATATACTGCCCACTGCTGAACACGGGCCTCCTCTACAACTGAGAGGGTTAAGGTCTTAGTCCACCAAGCTGGCCTAGTGCGCGTTGGTACATACCTTCGAAATTCAGGGAACTTCTCAGGTATGCAGGTTTCCTCATGATGTTTTTCCTTCACCGTTAAAGCGATTTGTATCTATTTATTATTCTACAAAAATAAGAATAATTATTTATTATTCTATATAAGTTATAACAGAATTTGAGAATCGAATAAGTGATTTATTCATTAAATAAAGCAGTTACGCTAAAATATTTTGTTAATATTCATATTGATCATTGGAACAAAATTTTAGTCAATTCGCATTTTCAAGATTAAAAAATCATATTTCAGAATAAGAAATCAAATCATTTACTAGGCGTGAATTAATATTGGATATTTCCTTATTTGGTCATATCGAAATTTGAATGGTCCATATGGAGGACTCGTATTAAAAATAAAATTTCCATTTTTATTAGTTGCTCGTAAACTTATGAAGCCCAGCTCTACATTTCTGAATTAGGTGAAAGACGTCAATAATGCCGTCATTTATTTGAACGGTAATTTATGTCGTGCCTGACAATATTTTCAAAAGTATTTACTAATTGTGTAATTTTGTTTTTAATTGAATGTTCACTAACCTCACTTTAACCTTCAAATTTAAATATAAATAAGTAAATTAATGCATGTACCGCTCATTGTTATGGGAATGATAGTGATTTAATGTATTTTTAGTCGTATTGTTTTATTACAATTTAATACGGCAGTGATTAACAGCGGATAAGCTTGGTGTTGTTTGTTAATATAAATTTGACAGGTGTCAAAGACATATTCTCATGAGTGACATCGCGTTAAAATATAAAACGGATGTAAATATTTCAAAATCATTTTTTCTGCTAACTAGATAAAATTAAATATTTAAAATGTCTACGACAGGTCAATTTACGCGTACATGACTCAACAGTCAACGATCGACAATGTTTTGCGTATCTTGTGAATTTGCTTTTATTTAACATAATTATACACTGTATGTAAATTATACAAGCTGACAATAACATGTAACATGTATTAGTAATTTTTCACACCATAGCAAACCTCTTTAGATAAATATGCCACGATAAAAAAAATCTATTTTCTTAAATATAACAATTCCAGAAACAGTATTTTAATTCGTAGATTCAGCAAGTGACCATCAAATAGTTTTCACAGCTGGCAACCCTGTGTGCTAACATGGCGTCATTTATCTAAATTATTGTCGTATGATGTAACGTACTAACCATGTCCCAATATGTTATATGCATTTTGTAGTCATTGCGAAGGGATATTTATAATCGTATGAGCGAGTAGTTATTGGCCTTGCTTACATTTGAACGCATATACCAGGGTACACAACGGCTAAATGCTCCTTTAAACGATAATGTTTTATTACAGATTGACCTATATTTCAAACTAATTGTTGCAGTATTAGATACTGCTGGTAACAATGATATATTATGACTGTAAGCTAGTAATAACTGATACTAAACTCTGTAAATAATTACATTATTTACTAGCATTAGCAACTTAATAGGGAATAGATATAATAAAATATTCTTATTAGGTACTGTACTTAATTCTGACGGTTACAAAACATAAAATAGAAGTAAGTACTGAAACTAGTTAACCAATGTTTAACTGACACACGTTATGATGAAGCGGCGATAGCCTAGTTGGGAGTGGAACGGACTGCCGAGACGATTGTCCGCAGGTTCAAAACTTAAGGGCACCCACCTTTGACTTTTTAACAGAAGTTATGTGTGTATTCTTTGTGTATTATCGCTCGCTTTAACGGTGAAGGAAAAACATCGTGAGGAAACCTGCATACCTGAGAAGTTCCTTGAATTTCGAAGGTATGTGAAGTCCGCCAACCCGCACTAGGCCAGCGTGGTGGACTAAGACCTAACCCCTCTCAGTAGTAAAGGAGGCTCGTGCTCAGCAGTGGGCAGTATATAATACAGGGCTGGTATGGTACACGTTTAGATGAACTTTGAATTAACTATACGATCCGTCTTCAAAAAAATCGTCCCAGCTCATAAAAGTTTTATTGATAGCATAGATTAGTGAGTACTACGTACTGACAGTACTTATCTCAAATTTGTTTCTTTAACATATGAGGTAACAAATTATCTATTCGGAATGGCTACCGTGATGGCAAAGCCCGGATTTCCCACCACCGTCTCCGCATAGCATGAGGAAAATGACTTGTTCTAGGCAAGGCTCTTATGAGTCATACATATCTGATATTTACATAAACAATAATTATGAGATAGCTCTATCATTTGCTAGTTGATAAACTTGCTTTCATTTTTTCTAATTGAAGATAGAATGTATTCATTGAATATTATATTTTTAACCTAATTAAACAGAAAAATGATTACAATGTTTTTTGTTTGGAGCTCAAAGTACAGGAATTTTGTTCTGTGGTTCTGTTTGTAATTCTTTGTGGCCTAAGGTTGAGCTGTGAAAAAGAGCTTGAGTCCAATTTGCGCCCCTTTACCGTGTGTGAGTCACAAATATTTTCTCTGTTTGGCATTTGTGAGACGGAAAGTTCTACGTAATTCGTGTCACCTACCGCACCAGACATTCCTTGTGACTATTTATTATTTAACATTGTAACGTTTTTAATATTATCAATTCCTTATCAAATGATTAGCAAATAATGCATCGTGCCATTGTATCTGCATTGAATCTGCTCAGTCCACGAGTGCCGATAACACTTGACATCTATAAGGGCCTTGTACATTGGCCGAGTCATTTGCAACTATGTAAGTCTTATCTACACGTGGAGTTCCTGCAGGTATAACATTTTATAAGATAATTGGGGATATAATACCAATCAGGGAGAATATTATGTTAACCTGGCGAATGTCTTTCTGTTTTTACATTATCGGACGTATCTTTACGGGATACTTTGCTTTACTTATTTATTTATTTATTTTACAAAAATCCACAGCTCTCTAATGTAAAATAATACAAACAAGTATGACACATCTTACAGCCAAATTCGGATTTACATTATATAACAATTTAATAAACAATAGGCAGCCTAAAGTATTTTTTTTTTAAATTAATAATTTAGTTTGTGTGTGTTTTGTGTGTGTGGGGGGGGGGGGGGTGTGTGTGCGAGCATGGGTATTCTATACATTGCCTTCTTGTAGGATCTTAACTATATCGGATTTAAAACGTCTTTTGCCATCGTGAAAAATATCAGTCATAAAAAATTTGTTGTTATAGACTCTGTGTAATCTATTAACAATTGAATTCTGTGCATAATTCGTGGATAAATGAGAGACAGCAAAAAGCTTCACATGACGTGTACGAGTTCTTGGCACTGAAAAACATAATAATTTAGTAGCGAGATCTGGACAGTCAATGTATCCGTTACATACACCATGCAGAAAAGTCATGTCCATCAATGTGCGCCTGTTTTCAAGGCTGGTGAGCTTATGATATCTACATGATTCTTTGTAGTTGCTAGGGTATCTATGTTTCCTATACTACTCCTATATTACTAGTTCAAAATTACCTATTCGAATTAAATTTATCTTGATTTTATACTGTTTTATATACCTATTAGCGCTTCGAGCCACCATGGATAAATAACCACTCAAAATAACTACAAATTAATAATCGTATATGCGTCGAAGAAGGCCACCGCGGGTTTTGGTTGGTATGCCGGTGTATGGTATACAAAGTGTTAGGGACTCGGTCCAGTAAGACCGTATGAAACCAACATAACCGTCCCACTCACCCCCCAGTGGTGGTAGCGATAACGCGGTTTTACCCCGCGAAAAAAAAAAATACGTGCCCGATTTCTGACCCGAGTATTTAGAAAGTGGACATACTACTAAGAAATTCACCTGTGACACATATGACGATTGTTAACCGCTAAGACATTGCGACTAACAACTCAGCCGACTTCCGATCGCGATTAAATCACATACGCGCACGCGACGCCGGCGCGGCTCAAAGAAATCTCGCTTCCGCTTTACGGCACAATGTATCGGAGAGTTTCTCTTATTTCTCTATGCTGAATGACATACAAATTGTTTCCTGAAGCCTTTCAGGTTTTGTGCAAGTAGCAGGTGAGTTTGTTTCAGTTTGTGCACTGAATAAGTTCAGCGTTTACAATGCGAGTGATTCCTTTTGTTCGTTGAAGTAAGCTAAAATCGTGGGTCAGCCCAACGATACGGAAGGCATTCCAAGGGATGGAATTGAACAAAGTTGTAGAAATAATAAAGTAATCTTACGATCTTACTTCTTACTAATATCACAAATGCGAAAGATTCAAAAATGTTTGGTTGTTTGTTAAGAGTAAACGCAGAAACAACTAAACGGATTTTGATGAAATTTCGCACACGGGTAGGTCATGTCCTGGATTAACACTTGTGCTTTTAAATGTTTAAACTTAACTCTCTATCATGCTACTAGCGTGCTATGATATTGTACCTCTGCTCATATTTAGCATACTCAAACTATTCTGTTTAGCTATTCTATAAAATCAGCAATCGTGTATCTCGTGAAATGTAATCCTCGTATCCGAATAATCTGATGCAAAATATACGATCATTAAGTGTCCATTCAGCTTTGTTATCTACACGAAAGGTCAGATAATCATAATCCCAATTAGTAGTATTAATATGTAAGGCTAATGTAAAACGAACCCAGGCTTACCTATTGACCTATACGTAGTGGTAAAACTGCGAAGTTTGACCTTTCGGACATCACGACTGACTGGTGGCATTTAGAAAACCAATATTTTTTTCTCATACCTTCATAACGCTTGTATTCGATAACCCTGAGTTTACTTAATAGATTGTCAAAGAATCTGTGTGCATATTGCTATAGGTTTCCATTGAAATATTGAATACTAGCTTTTGCTCGCGGCTCCGCCCGCATGAAAAAAGTTTTCGGGCATAAAAGTCCCGCTTTATATTTCCCGGGATAAAAGTAGCCTATGTCCTTTCTCAGGCTCTAGACTATCTGTGTACCAAATTTCATTTAAATCAGTTCAGTAATTTTGGCGCGAAAGCGCGACAGACAGAGTTACTATCGCATTTATAATATTAAGATAGGATACTGTAGGTATAATTTTATATTTTTGTAACTTAACCACAGTTTCTTAAGGTTCATTCCCGGGAAAAATTATCTATAGCCCTAAGGGATAACGTAGTTTACTATTAGTGAAACAATTTTCAGAATCCAGCCTGTAATTCCAGAGATTAACACATTCAAAGAAACAATAACATCAGCTGAATACAATTAATACATCTATACTAGATGTAAGAAAAAAACGAAACATTCATTATTCATACAAAACTGAGATTACTAAGTTACATAATGAGTTCATTATAACGTCCCACAATAATTCACACAATCCGGAAGAGTTATCGCTGCTGTCAACATTAATGAAGCAATCCGCACGCGTTGTTGCTGCAGATAAAGCTTATCCAGCACGTGCCGAATACAGAGATAGTATACGTTGTATTGCATTTGCATTCGAATTTTAAATACTGTATGTTGTTTTCTATTCGGAGCAACAATTAAATCTATGTGTTTTGTCCATTTCTCTGGCATGTCTAATCTAGACTGCCCTGTGGAATTCAATATTTGATGTGTTGGTAGAAGTGATGTAGGTACTTAAATCTTAATATATTTAAATATGGCTTGGAATAAAAAAAGGGAGAATAAAAAGAGAACATCGTTATCATTGCTCTTAGTTTGGTAAAAGATAAAGTTCCACGTTGAGTATTCCCTCCCATAAAAAAAAATGAAAGTAGATACTTCGCCTTAAGTGATATAGTTGAATATTGGATACCATCTGAGATAATTACAAAACAATATTTAAGTTAATTTTATAAATCCTTGGAATGCGATCTTAAAGTAATTTGTTGAGATTTATATTTCCAACGTCCCATATCAATTGTATCTTTAAAAGTTAAAAGCTTTGCGGTTTAGGTGCGTCATTTCCTTGAAGTTTTATGGGTCCAATTAAATTTGCACTTTGCAAAATGTTTATAGGTACTCAGTCGAGAGTTTCTGTAATATATTAAACAACTATTTCATACTTACGTTTTCTAAATATTGTTTTAAATCTGAAAAACAAAACAAACAGAAATAAGAAGGTTGATAGATTTATGAGGTGCAGTTATAAACTTAAATAACACAACGTATGCTGAAATGGCCTCCTAGTTGCCACGGTATGGGTGTGCAACGCACTTATACCTTTTACTTACTTTTTCTTTTCTATATATTTTGTTTTTTTTTTGTATTCGATGTTGTTGCATATGCATAATTCTGTGGCAATAAACGTTCCTTTCTTTCTTTCAAATACTTAAAAGCAGCACCAACGCAGCACTTTACTTGTAGTTGCAAAAAATTTAATGGGTTCCTGCTGTTAGTCTCCCATTGCCTTTATAGCTCCTGGTACTCAAGATCATAAGTTTACTGTAGCAAGATCAAGTACGGGGGTTTCTGCATCAACAAATATCTTGATAAATAATTTTCCCAATCAGCGGAGATAGCAGAAAACGGTTTCAAAAAAGCTAACCAAAAGAAAAGTTGGTTCATCTGTCATATATATTAAAATTTCACGCAAAACGTCATTAAAATATTTCCAGAATAATTTAAACCCTTAACTGCCCGGACCCGGGCCTGCCTTCAATCATACAAAGACTTATCAACAAATCCGGTGTACAAGTATTCGTCTACCTTCCGGATATTGCAGTATGAGTTAGCGGTAACCCAGTTTTAATTGCAAGCGTAATGACGCCATCCGGACCTTTTATGTTTTCAACGGCGACGGAAGGATTATTTCCTTTGGTAACAAATTCTTGCACAGACATGATAATATTCGTGTAGATTTAAATATGAATTCGTATTGGTAGACAAATAATATAAGCTCTTTTAATATTCGGAGAGATGGAAGAGGCAAGTGGAACATTCAAGATGCGTGTAAGCTTAGATGAGGATTAGAATGTTATAGGAAGAAAGCCTTTCGGCATACAAGCGCAAATTGCTTGACCTGGAAATCGATATGCCAATTGCCACTAGATATATGATGATGTTATGAGACGATAAAAACAGTAATATTTCAATAATAAATATTCATAACGCATCGCTTTGCTATTTTATAAGCAAAGATCGATCACAAATATGTTGAAAGTGGCCTTCAGGTATGATTTAAACTTAATCTACTGCATAGATTAACAACATTTTTATCGTAAATGTTAAAATTTATTTTTAAACAAGTCAAATCTTTTGTGCATTTTACTTATCAGTTATCACTATTAATGATCATCTGATCGTTACCTTGTCAATTTAATCATGTTATTAACTTCTTTAGTGGTTTCGCGTAATTCTGTTTAGCTGTTCAGACAAAATCACCAACATATTTGAGGTATTGTTTTTTTTAAAAGACAAGGGTGCAACTTTTATTTACTATTCTTTTATCGCGGGGAATAACGCATTAGTGCTACCGCCCATCGGGGGGTAGGTGAAATGATTACATTCTTACTACCCAGTTTCGATGCCTGGGAATACAGAGCTCGAGGGGAGAATACTGGACTTAGATCTTAACACTTTTTACACCCTACACCGGCAAACCAACCAAAACCCCGTGATAGCTTTTAACGCATACGAGACAGCCCGGAATATCCTGTTGCAAGGTTCTTGAACCATGGACAGTTTAGTAACTATTGCCAGCCACTGGTCAAGGTTCTAATCTGCGAGAACAGAAAGCTTATCATAAATATTGTCTGCATACACCGTTTTGTAATGCTCCGAGCATGACTATTCGTAATGGGCCTTAATATCCCCTATCAAAATAATATAGACAAGCATGATAGATGGCATTTGATGATTGTGTCATCTACATCTCTAGTCGGATGATGTCACGATGATGCGTTCTATTTTTATTTTAGCAGAGCAATGGACTTTTTGTTTTAATTTAGCTCGTCGTCTTTATTAGCACACTCAATACGGTTATTGAAATGTCTAGTGTATTTTAAATCAATTGCTCTTATTGGCTCAGACAAGATCTAGATTTTTTACGTTGCTTGACGAATGACTTTTAAAACTTGAGCTCTGACGAAGACATGTGCTACACATTTACCTTAAATTTTGCAATTTTTTTTATTTGCGAATATACAAGTTTATACGCCAACCATAGTCGTATTAGAATTGACGTCACAGAAAATTATATTATGGGTAATATAAATAATATATATTTAACTGGATATAGTTTAAATATGTGTATGTCTCATTATAGTTAAAAGCTACCGCATCATGTTATATTTGAGAACAGAACGTTAAAATATTTTGCCTTAATATTATAGAAATACCGTGAAATTTCTCAGTATGTCATTCTTTTGTGTACAGAGACAATGTCCGGAGGTTCAAAACCCAAGGCACACACCTCTGACTTTTCGAAGTTACGTGTGTATCGTTTATCAATTATTATCGTTCGCTTCAACGGCGAAGGAAAACATCATGAGGAAACCTACATACCTACCTGAGAATTCTCCATAAGAATTTCGAGGGTACGTGAAGCCTGCCAACCAGCACTAAGCCAGCGTGGTAGATTAAGGCCGTACCCCTCTCAGTAGTAGAGCAGGCCTGTGCTCAGCAATGGGCAGTATATAATACAGGGCTGATTGCATTGCATTGCATATCATTCTTTTAATAAATCATTCATTATGAAACTATTTAATATTAAGAAGTCATAGTTGTTTACCATTGTGTACTTATTGTACCTATTGGACTTTTTGAGTCATTAAATTGCGTAAAAACCTAATAAGGGGAACGGGATTTTACAGTGTGATAGAAGACGTTAAGAATAACTTATTATCATACAAATTCAATGTGGCATGTGTTAGATAACTGTGATATCAGTAGTCATTAAACCTTGAGTGTTAATTTCATTTGGGTACATCTCATTTATCAACCACTGCAAATAATCTTCAAAATTCTTAACAACTCTGTTTATTCTAGCATGACACCGTGAAGAGATGGGAAACGTCGATCAGCATGAAGTGTATCGATTGATAGTCGACATATTTATGCCGGCCTGCTTAATTTCTATTTCACAAAATATGTGACTCCAAAGGCGCCTTTGATATTTGATTAAATTCGACCCAAACCCGCGGTCCTTATATAAAACAACCTTCGGTCCCGTGCCCTTTCGTTTGATGTTAATCAACTCCACGTGACATTTAGACGTTCCGAATAACTCCATCATGAGTAGGCTTCACAAACTCTAAATTACTTTAATTATAAGTTATGCATGTAATACCAAAATCAATAGACTCGGCGGTGTGTTACACTATGACTTATTGTAATAACTTGATCTTTTATACGTTGGGTGATCTGTTTTTCTTGTAGGAGAGTTCCCAGTCTATAAAATATATAAATAAAGGTATAATGACTGTGTTTGTTTCTGCCGCAAAGCAGCAGTGTGCAAGCATAGTGTGGTTATTAGGCATGATGAGACTTACCTAACACCTTCTACCTGATGTCTGGCCTTAAGGATGTCGTGTGTAGTGCGGGCCCATGCTTTGTAGTTAAAAGTTTCAGATGGTGTGTTGTTTACGGGCAATTGTAGCTCTTACTGTCAGACGAGCGGCTAGCTCGCCTCGTCATTCATGTTTAAATAAATAACGGAGTAAAACTGAAGGCTGAACAAACATACAGCAAAGTAACCAGTAGGTAAAAAATGTAACACTTACATATAAAGTAAAATTAAATGATTTCTTGTCACATAAAAGTTCTTATAAAGTTGTTCGGTAACATATTAACATGCCTTAAATTTACTTATACATGTCCAACGTAGGGTAAAGTAGGGTAATACCGGTCAGGTGACAATACCGGTCACCACACTATCTTCCTAATAATAGTGTTTACGCACACGTACACACACATAGAGGGTAGCGCGAGTGTTCCCGACGCCAACGCACCACCCCCCGCGCAGTTGCGATCATGCGTTGTTGAGAACCGAAAGTCAATTTATTTCGCGCCCATGTTTTGTTATTATTTGGCCGCGGAATATAAGTGTTAAGTGTCATTATTTTTGTGTTTCTTCTTTTGACAGTGACAGTTTTAGTTCCTAAGTTATTTAGTTATCCATGTAATGATAAATTTCAACCACTTTGTAACGGGTTTTTAAAATAATTATTGTTAATTAAGAAAATGTACAGGCGGCTAATGCCGGTCACGCTGACCGGTATTACACGCAACGCAATCATTGTTTTTTTTTCAGTTTTATTACTTTTGGTCTATTTTATTTTTCTTTATAGGATGTCGGAAACTCGGAGAAGGAGCCAAGGATTGAAAGTAAAATGGAACCAAGATGATTTGAAACGGGCATTAAAACTTGTTGAAGATGGAACAGCAATAAGAGAGGCAGCTCGAACTTGTGGCGTCCCATTTACAATTCTCCAACAAAGACTGAAACACAATGAAGCTTTGAAAGAAAAAGAAGTAAGAAGAGCAACTAGGGAAAAGAAAAAAGAAAAAAATGATCCTAAAACAACTGTAGGAAAAAAGACAGCAACGAAAAGATCAGCTAAATCTTTTAAGAAAGAAGAAAAAAGAAAGAAAGAAAGGCGAAAAAAAGAGTTCGAAAGAAAGATAAGAATAACCAGCAATCTTCGTCATAATCTGACATTGATATGGTTGATATGTATGATGATGACAAAGATATTGATGTCAAAGACGAAGCAAAAATGCATGTTGTGTGATGATTACCTACGGCCAGAATAACGAGCTTTGGTACAGGTGCATTCAGTGTGGGGGTTAGGCTCATGCTCAGTGCACAGGTTTTGAGTCCCCCAAAGACTACGTTTGTGATTTTTGCCGCTAAAACGCTAGACCGGTATTGCCAACCTGCCGACCGGAATTGTCCGCTATATCTGGCAATACCGGCCAAACCATTATTTTTTTAAAAAGTGAATTGTACAAATATTTTTATTAATATTGATCTCAATGGTTGTGATTACGTTAGAAGAATACTTTAAGTTTATATTTTATGTCAGATTCTTTAATAAAAGTTGATTATTTACTGATTAAAAGTTGATTTATCTTAAGTGACCGGCATTACCCTTCCATACCCTATACCAGCACATCTGCTCAAATAATTTTGAATACGTTATTTATATTAAACTGGTGAAATCTAGTTACATGACGTCACGTGCATGACGTATTACTGAGAAGTGGACGAAAAATTCATCTGTTTTATAAAACTGTGCAGCTTTGCTAAAATATGGCTTATTAAGAAAAACGGTGGTTACAGTAAAGATTACCTACCATTACCATGTTTTGTGTCATCGAAATGGGGTTTTTATATAGTATGCATATATAATCAAAATCTTTTAAGTCCACATTATCCTTTTTTACCCAATTTAAAAAAGGAGGATTCTCAATGCGGTAAATTTTTTGGATGTATGTCCAGCGATCATTTTTCATATCTAATTTACTCATCCATTTTACAATAACGACCCTTAGCTATACATTTTACGAGCGTACTTGTTTTAAACGACATAAGAAGGTAAACAAGTACGTTATCAATGTCAAATAAAATATATTTTTATCGATTTTATATCGATACACCTTCAGTAAATTTATGCACTGAACTATATTTTGATTATTGAAGGTCCCGATCTACTTTTTAATACACATTTTAAAACAAATTAACCGAGAATAGTAAAAAACATAATTTTGAATCGCATTTTACTACTTTAACTCGTACAGTATTTGAATTAAGGTCGAAAGATGCAAAGCACTAAGCTAATCGTTTTTAAGATAAATGGAAACTAGCTAACATATCCGATATACGAAACAACTTAGTGTTCCTCTACATTTTGTTGTCACATACGCTTTCCCGCCGTAAATATTTCATACTATCGTAACTCACTATCTAAATTTAAAGATAACTCCACACGATACACACAAAATTAAGTCTAACCACGTATATGCAGAAAACTTTAAACATTAATGCACATGTAATTCACTTCCCACCGCATGTTCCACGTGATTGCATATGCAATCATACTCAGGGAAACCACTTTACACCCGCTGTTAAACAAAAAACTGAATTACACTAGCTGTTAAGTGTTTGTATTAATTTGTAATTTCAGGAAAGAGTTGATTTGGGTAACCCTTCATAGGAGACTGCGAATTATACTAGATATAAGTGACAAAATATTTATTTATTTATTGGTTGTTAAGGGAAACATACAAGCAAATAAAGAAAAACATAACAAAAAACAAATTAGGTAGCACATGGCTCAATTAAGTTTCCACAATTAAATTCGCTCTTATTGCTAAACTGACAATCATTATACCTAATTTAGATTTAGATAGGCAAATAGGTACAGGAACAATTCAGAGGAGGCCAGGGAGAGTCCTGTAATCCTGTAATATCGAAATGAATGCCTCCTCCTGGCCGGTCTGAACAAATCAGCCACAGAAGGCAGTCACCTCACAATCTACAGACTACACATATGGGTAACTTTCAACATAAAACGAATTAAATAAAAAGACGCTGTAAAATTGTATTGTAGGCATTTACTGTGGAGCTGATTTGGTCACGCAGCTTTTAACAAGTTCACTCTAGCACCTATGATAACACATGCATTCTGCTTTTTCCCCCATTTCCCACTAAAATGTATCAAAAATATCCTATGGCGCGTATACCCTAGCTCGCACTAATCTTTATTTCATTACATAATTATTAGTGGGTATTCTTCTATTTGCATACAATTCAAGGAGCATGTCACCAATAAGCAACCCAGTCAACATGAGACAAGGTCGTCAAGAGAAAAACAATAAGTAAAACTGCTTATTAATAAATTCTTGCCTAAGAAACGTGCTTGGTCATTGCAAACACTGCACTTACCGAGACTTTGGACTTACTTTATAGCACAATCAGCTCTATAAATGACAAACAAAATTGAATGAGGTTAAATACAATAGCAGTAGTGTTTTCATTTACTTTTACAACATTCACTATGATATTTTTTTTTTAAACCGAGACTGAAATAAACTACAGATAATGAATTGAGAAACACTCACAGTAATTTCAATATTTTAATAAAGGAATAAAGTTTCACCAGCTCCCTACAATGCGATAATTTCCATGACCAAAGAATTCACTTCATCCGAATTTTTACATAAACTAATTAGTGCGCCAGATAACCCTAAAATGATTTCCAAAAAGCATTAACATTATCATAAAGTTATAAGATACGTATAAAAGGATCTCCTTAATTGTGATTTATGTATAATCTAGATGCTGAACTCCACTTAAAGCAATATTATACGTGAATTTATTAAAAATCATTATATGAACCAGATATCACAAAAAAATCTGGTCATAATAAACTGATGTTTTATATAGAAAAACGCGGTATTTATATTAGTAGGTACTATTCAGTTATTTTTTCAGAATATTTTAAACGTATCTTACCAAACATCTTTCTAGAGTCTAGACCGTCAACATTTAACCTTGATTCTTAGATAGGTAACTACAATAGAACTGTCATATCTCAGCTGTACAAAGTTTTTTCCGTTCTGTTTCAGACATGGAAGACGAATGTTACCCAGCAATGCCAGCGAGTGCGTGGAGCAGCAGGCGAAGGTCGAGCGACTCCCCCCCTAGAGAAGTGAAGGCAGAACCCAAGTCAGAACCAGAGTCGCCAGCCTCCTCATGCCCGCCCTCACCCACCCCTGGCACTCCGCTCACACACGTCGACTACGTCATTGACCACACGGTAATGTCCTAAAATAGCTGTTTAACATAAGTTCATCCCTCTTTATTCCCGAAGGCTTAGGAGAATCAAAAAATGCCCATCAATTCCTCAAGTTTACATCCCCCTGATGTCATAGATAGCGAGCTTATAACCATTTAAGGTGGTGGGTCTCTTATATGTAAGAGTCCATCTGGGTGGGTACCACCGCAATGTCTATTTCTACCGCCAAGCAGCAGTGTGCATGCACTGTTGTGTTTCGGTTTGAAGGACATTGTAGCCAGTGTAACTACAGGACATAGTGAGACTTAACATCTTATGTCTCAGGATGATGAGCGCAGTGGAATGCCACACAGTACTTTGTAACTCAAGGTGCTGTATGGTGTTACTACTGTTTATGGGCAGTCGTATCGCTTACCATCAGGCGAACGGCATGCTCGTCTCATCATTCAATACCATAAAAAAAAATAAGACTTAACATCTTATGTCTCAGGATGACCAGCGCAGTGGAATGCCAAACAGTACTTTGTGACTCAAGGTGCTGGATGGTGTTGCTACTATTTATGGGTGGTCGAATCGCTTACCATCAGGCGAACGGCAAGCTCGTCTCGTCATCCAGTGCCATAAAAAAAAAACTGCGTCTGAAAAGTAACGATGTATTAAAATTTATAATGTTTACAAATCAATTCCCCTGGCGTAGCTATGCAAACTAAAAAAATTTGCATAACTAACAATGCGCCCTGGTACACTAATTGTACCCGACGTGAACTTTTCTCATGTTTAAAATATTGTACTATTTAATTTCCTCACAAATCCATATCGGAACCGGACTTTGCCATTTTCATTACACCTTTCCAAACCAGTTAGATGTTCTCGATTCAATAGCTTTAACCACAGGCTATCAAAATCAAAGTACTTAATTGTAAACTGACGAGTCACGAAGCGCGTCTTAATCTCATCTCGAGACCGCACGGCGTGATAACTTGACAAAAAACCAAAGGTCATCACAGTTCAAGTGTTTCCCGCGTGCCCAAAACTTCGCAACTTTCGCGTATAATAGCACATTTAAAAGTACTCTTAGTTATTTAAAGTCGCGTGTATCGTTGTTGTAATTGGCACTGGCTGGATGTAAACAGTTTCGTCGAAAAATGTCGTCGAAAGGAATCTTTAACTGCTCATCGGAAAGCTGTAGCTGTTGTTTATTTTTAATTGTTATGATTCGTTCACATGTACACAGCATGTGGTAAGAATGGAAAATTTGTAACAGACGCAATAAAAATAAAGCTTACAATGTTTTTACGTGCACCTATAGATAGACGAGAATCTATCTGGGCATGTACAGTCAGCCACATAAGTAGCTGAACAAATTCAAAATTTTAAACTGTATCCGCGTTAAGTTTAATTGAAACATTTTTGTTTCTTTGTCTGAAGTAAAATTAATCCCCTTTATTTTTGGCAAGAACACAAAAGTGTATAGGCGATTTGAAGTTTTGAATTTGTTGAAATACTTATGTGGCTCACTGTACATATATAACTTTAATATTCTTTGGATAGAAAGTCAATGTTGAACTAAATTGGCATAATATTATTATTAAACATTTACACATTGATCCAAATGTATGTACGTATTTATACAGCATACCGATGGGCAAAATATACGTAAAGACGCGTATCTTCGCAATCTCTTGCAATAAAAAGACTCGCAATTTTGCCGTGTGAATCGAACTTAAATGCTATTATTTTAATGGCTTTTTAACTTAACCAAATTCCTTTTATTTATCTTTAAGCTTATTTTATAACACCGGTAATTGAAGTAATAAAAATGATAGCAAGTTCCGAGGCAATAAATTGGCGTACCTATAATCCATCTAGTAAACCTGAAAGCACGTTTGATGCACCTTCTTGTCCTCTTTTGGAAGAAATTGGCATTCATAAACACTTAATTTTTATTTCTAATTGGACCGGTCTATCTTTAATCACAGCATTTTAATTAATAGTTTCTTAGTTAGTCGTGAAACAGAGTACCTATCTACGTCTACGTTGATTAGTCTCCCTTTAATGATTTTTATGATTGCTCAGAAGTGCACAATATATTGGGTAAATTTATTCTAACTGGAAACACAAATAGTTTCATTTACTTCTATTCGTTATCGCTTATTTTTAAAAATCAGAACCATTTTACTTAATCTATCTAATTCTTATTAACCAAGTTAAATAACTCGGTTCTCCCAATTAATATGACTTGTAAGACAAGACTGAGTAAGCACAAAAGCTGATTGTATAAATTTTGCAGACAGGAACAATCCACATGCCACAAGCGGTTCTGCAAAAGGTGGGGGCGGCGGGCGTGCCGCAGCTGCTGCTGAGCGCGGCGCCGCGGCTCGCCACCTCGCTCAACTCAAACAAACTCTCCATTAAGGTCACGTCCAGCTCAGGGGCTTCAGGTAATTAGGAAATATTTTCAGTGATGAGCTAATATTACATAGATATAACAAACAGGGATCCGTACTGTATGGAAGATTTCGAAGTAATAACACGTATTTCGGATCTCTCCACAGGCTTCAACTTACCACCGACGCCACCATCATCGCTGTCGTCATCAGATAGTGAAGGCGCCCTGTCTCCAGCACACGAGGCATCCGCCGCGCCACCCGCAGCCCCCGCGGCCCCCTCGCGACGCAGCCATCTCTATGTCTCCCATCATTCGCGACAACCCATCAACACGCCGCTTATTAGCAGTCAACCGGTAAGCATCTGTTGCGATTGTTTCTTCATATCAGGTAAAAGAGAAATATCAAATGTCAAGTTTCAGTGTAAAACACTAAAGCTATTCCTATTTGTAATATTGTTCCAATTCACTGCGAATTCTTCTTTTTGTCCATAACTTTCTCTTTAAAAAGGTCTGTATTCTATAAGCACATTTCATGTCTTATAGGGATATTATTAATCCATAACAGACGTACCATGCTTTACGTAACACCTTTATAGTTTAATAATCATAATTGATGAATAATGTTTTCCGTTACAGAAAGGATCAACTGGTACATTGGTACTGACAGAGGAAGAGAAACGCACATTACTGGCCGAAGGTTACCCAGTTCCTACCCGTCTGCCTCTGACCAAGGCTGAGGAGAAATCTCTCAAAAAGATTAGGAGGAAAATTAAGAATAAGGTCAGTAACTAAATACTAAAAGAAAATAAAATGTATTTATTTTGAAGCCATAAATGGTCTACTTCAAATACTAAAGTAAACCCATCAGCAATTAGCGTAAATATAGTTAATGATGATCAATCAAATAAACTGTACTTACTAATGAAACTAACAGACACTGACCTAGAAATTATTTTACAGATATCAGCACAAGAGAGCAGACGCAAAAAGAAAGAATACATGGACCAATTAGAAAGGAAGGTGGAGGTTTTGATATCGGAGAACAGCGACTACAGGAAGAGGGTGGAGACGCTCGAGCAGAAGAACGCGAGCCTGTTGAGCCAGGTGGCGTCGCTGCAGGCGCTGGTGGCGCGCGGCGGCCGCAAGTGACGCCGCGGCGCATGCGCACCCGCCCCGCCCGCACACCCCGCACACCCCGCACCGCCCGCACACACACCAGTGCGCGGCTAACACTGCAGTCTCGCAATGTTACAATCGATAATGAAATCTATCTGGTTGCGATATCGCATCTGCAAACGATTGTAATTTAAAATTGGATGCAATCGATCTAATGCGATATGCGAACGGACAATCGTTGTGTTTTTAATGGTGAATTGTAATTTACGATGAATAAATTCTAATATCAGATGAATGAATTCAAATTACAAGTTGCATCGATATTTCGTTGTGGACGGGCTCGTTTATTTGAACGCTGAGTGCTTTTTAATCAACACCTCACGGATGCTGTCGAGGTTCATAGTACTCGATCAGATATCGATGACGCTGCGCGATAGAGATGTCACAGGTCGATAATATTTGTCGATAACGCTGTCCTTTTCTGAATGTATATTTTATCGATGTATATTTTGGATGTATTTACATATGTCACGCGTAAGAACGTGACGGGAGATGCGTCAGCGTGGAATGGTTGCTCACTATATACGTTAGTAAATAGGTGTATTCAGTGGTGCTGAATTGGTTATACCTGCATTACGGTAATAGGTATACAAACTGTCAAGTGCCACACTAGATATTTATTTTTACAACTCTACAACAGAAGCGTACGAGCAATGACTCGATGACAGGGAATGTTACTGGGCCCTAGATAAGTGTCGATAGTTTACACGTGTTGTTTGAAATCTCGTAATATATTTTTAATAGCTATATATGTATTTAAGTTTTATTTTATGCGTGTTTTCATAATTTTACAATTAGGTTAAGGATTATAATTGTTACCCAAATACATTTGATATGTATGCCGCCGACAGCAGGCGTGCTCACCGCTCGTCGCGCGGCGTGCCCGCGTACGGACTGCGGCCTAATGTCACGTCGACGTTACTGAACAGGCAATAGGCAATAGGCATGTCTATCGACTACTTAAGTAGTGTAGTGTGTACGCCGCGGTGCACGGTGTATCTCCGGACTCCCACTACTGCGTATGGAACTATGTGCTACAACTTGGCGTATCGTGCTGCAGTGTTATCTGGAATCTAAGTAGCATAATATTGTAAGGCGGACACTGATGTGCGTCTTATCGATTTATATTGAATTCCGTGAATTTGCATTTATAGAGACATGTGTATCGTCTTAGACATTTTGTCTTTGTGTTTAAAATAAAGTTAGATTTACGTTATCTGATAGAGGACCCTTTGTATTGACCGATTCGCGCGACAATTTATTTCGGTTATGTCTAGTCTCTAGTGAAGCCGTGGCGAGGTCTCGTTGTGGAGATCTTCGATGAGTAGCTATATTCAGTGTCGGATCATGCGCTCTGTGGATCGACAAGTACAAAGTAATTGCATGCCTTGAAAGAATGTTACTAACACAATAACTTAGAAACTGTGCGAGCGAACTAAACCCCATTTAGATAGCAGTGTTTAATAGTGATGGTGTGATCGCACCGTGCCGGTACTCGGTACGTAACAGTTCCAAACAGAATCTCCAACGGTCAACCCCTAGGTGTATAACCGCTCTTGCCAACGCTTAGTTCTGATCTCGCGACGGAGTGTGCCACACGCCACGTTCGCGACTCAACAAACTTTCTAACATTCTTTTGATATACTAAACATTCCATTCTTTGTAGATATATGAGTGACTTAAAGTGAGCTCGAGTACTTATCTATTTTAATCATATTAATGTAATTATGTGCAAACTAACGGCTGTATACAAGTTGTAATCAGTTTCAATAGTAAAATATACATATGAGCTGTTATAAATTTTCGCTAGCATAATTTATAAATATAGCTAAGTCGGATGTTTGTTACTGTTTAAATTTATAGTATATACATACATATTATATAGATTATGAATTCCACTTTCTAAATGCCTATACGCATATATCATATTGTTTCTTAAAAAACTTTACTGTGTGTGCAATTATTATAATTCTCTTTATACATTATTTAAATGTTCTTCCTAATTAGATATATAAGGAAAATGTTATATTTATATAGCACTGAAACAATTAATATATAACATGTTCCCGGTCGTGTGGGACCGTTTGATAAGAATTGAGATATATTTTATAAGAGATTTTTTCAAATGAAATTTTAGAACTATATGAAGATACACTGTTTTACGTGTGTTTATCGCTACACAAGTTAGATTTATAGTTTAGCGTTAGAATATCGATACAGCGTCGCCTGCCTGTCCATACAGTCTACAGTTTACTGATTCTACCAATATGTGTAAGCTACGAACGTAGATTAGGCGTGTTAAGATATCTAAAGAGTATCCTTAACTGTATAGAGACTATTATATATTAAAGTATTTAAAAAGAAAAGATATATTCAATTCCTAATATGGCATTTACCGTCTACAAAAAGAGTGATTTATCTGAAAACGACTTATATATGACTTAATGTAGTTGATATATTAAATTATGAATACCATCGCTCAATTTCTGACCGCGACATCTGCAAAGTTTTATATTTTCGCTATAAAATGATTTTACTATTACGAAAACCCATATTTTAATTTTTAACTTCATTATGAGTTACCTATCACGCAAATTGAATTTCTTGCGCGGTTTTTTAATATTTATAAGCGTCAATTTTTCCATGCGTTTTAATATATCGACGCTCAATTATTTAAGGTATCATTTCGAATCCCAACATGACGTCATTCGACAAAATTTAAAATAAATCGAATCTACTACCCTATACCGTAACATAAACCCTATATAAGCAGCATAAAGTATCTTCATCGACGATAAAAATTTTACACCTGTCTATCAACTGCCACTTTATTCGAAATGCTACCTTTATAAAGAGATATCACAGCGATATTAGGATTTGAGCGAGGGTAGAGGTGCGCGGCGCGTGTAGCGCAATGCGCCTGCGCACCGGGCTTGTTACGGTGCGACCACTCGTCCCGTCATGTAAATCAAATGCCAAACATACTTACGCGTTTGTATGCACCGCACACATTTTGGGTGACAATAATTAGATCCATTCGAGAATAAGATAAATAAATATTTTAGTTAATAACTAAGTATACTTGCGACTTAATCTCGAATGGGTCGTACTCGAGGGCGGGGTAATACACCCCCGCCGCGGTACCATTTTGTTATTCATTTTAAAGTGTAATTTTATTGATGTAGTTTTAATTTTGTTAAAACTATTCGCTGTTACCTTCAGTCATGATTTGTTGAATCGTTTGTTTTATTATTATTTTCAAATGACATTGCGGATTTTACTGTCACCCTTGGTCTAATAAAGCGTCAAATATTGTACACCGATTGTTTCTTTTCACTTACCTGTTTATATACATCATATTTAAGTATTCGCCAGAACACGCACACACACACAAATCACTCCTTTATCCCCAAAGGGGTAGGTAAAGGTGCAACCAGGGCACCGACTTCGCCGTGTGTGTTCCATCCCATGATGTGATAGCGGGCGAGCGATACTTAGCAGAAAAATGCAATAGCACTTTGCCCGACCCAGGATTCGAACCTGAGACCCGTGACCTCCAGTGCTGTCGTACCACGTACGTAATACAACTTCGCCACTGAGGCAGTATTTTTTCATTCTTTCTATTGCTGATAAGAGAGTTATTGGAACATGCAAGTTTGCTTCAAGCAGTACCAGACGCACGTAAAATGGAAATTGCCAACTGATTCTGACTAATTCATACATGGATACATACCCCCTATTTTCATATATAATGTATAAAATTCAGTTGACTTTACCAAAACAAATACTAAAAATCTAAATTCGCTGTTAAGTCAAAATAAAACAACAACGTACGTAAATAAGAATTTAATTAAAGGCATGCTCATGTCTTATCACTCAGAGGATTAGAACAGAATCTTGTTTTTAAATATTTGTTTTAAACAAACGAGACTAGAATTTTATAACATGAAAACTCGAAATATTCTAGAACCTTTAGAGCACCTGTATTTCACATGCATGGTCAGTCTTCTTTCAATTGTTAGTCTATGGAATACATAAATCTTTTTAGATATTCACTTAAATCAAATAATAAAATAATAGGTAATACAAAACATCGATT
The DNA here is from genome assembly GCA_947568825.1 of Sphinx pinastri. Lineage (NCBI taxonomy): Eukaryota > Metazoa > Arthropoda > Insecta > Lepidoptera > Sphingidae > Sphinx > Sphinx pinastri. The sequence goes on from OX387623.1 coordinate 5,518,245, forward strand.
TGTTATACATTCAAATTAGAAATACAAATATATAATGGAAACAACAGTTTTTACTAGTAATTTCATTAGATTTAAACTGTACCATAAACATATCACTTACGATTACAATATAAAATGCTAAAACCTCGCATAAAACTAAGTCTGTACAAAATTTGATTTACAGAGTAATAAACACCTTTTTCTTGGCCATTATGTGGGCTATAATGACCCACAACGCAGTTCCCCAAACCGCTTCTATGAGCCGAATAGAGTGCGTTTGCATGTTTGGAATTTTCCAATGGAAAGGGAATAAGTGGGCGCAAAGAGAGTGACCGACATACAAGGCTATGGCGTTCAGACCTGGAGCTCTGAATGGTCCTCCTCCCCACAGCCTCCAAGCGTCAGTTAGAGTGTAGCAGAGACTCAGAAGAACTAGACAGCAGGCAGTTGTTACCAGCACGAAGGACGTCGACCTAAAAATAAAGTTATACAGAATCTTGTCTATTAAACTATGTTTAAAAAGCCAATAATTGCATGATGACTATGTAGTGATATGAATTCATAACAAAAACAGTTGTTTTTAATAAAATTTAACAAAATGTTGTATGTAGGTTTAAAATTAATTAAAATACCAATTAATAAAAATATTTGTTTCAAATCAACACTTTCTACAAAAAGAAAGAATTATAGAAAGGTCAATCTTTTTGGCCGTTTGCCTAACATTAATCACATACATAATATGGAGTAGGTATAAAAGAAAATCTGATTCTTACCAAAGATTCTTATTGATGGGAATAACCCCGTGTTCTCTTGAGAAACCAGCTAATAAGGCCCCAGCTACAGCGAACACCAGAGCCCAGGCTAGCCATCTGGAGATACGCGCTTTATGCGATCGCTGTAGCAGCACCGTGGCTCCTGCCTGTACTCCTAGAAGAACTTGTACTGCCGACGTTAAACAGCCTGTCAAATAGAACACAGCAATTTTAAATTAGAAGCATATTTTGTTCCAAATTGGAATTATAGCCGACATTATTCAAATACAGTTAAAAGGTAATGATTTTTTTATGGTTAATTTATTCTTGTCCGTGGATACAAGTCCTCCAGACGCATACTTATTTCTTTTTTTATCCTCAGTAATATGTCGAACTAAAGCTACCTTACCAAGACTTTATCAAGGAGTTTTGGCGACAACAAAAAAAACACTTGATTAGCACAGTTATTTCAATTCATTCATTTGAGCCCTTTATTGGATAATATACCACCATAATTATGCAATATAACACTAAGTATCACCAAAATAATGAATTAAAACAAGAGCACCTCATAACACTTCCAAGTTCCCGCCAAAACTTCAAGAAGTAATGTTTTGTCGAAATGTTGCCATCTTTAATTTCTATTTCTATGATTTTACTATCTTGAACATCCAAGAACTGCTAAGTACCCATAGACGTATATGGGGGGGGGGGTGGCCCGTGCCCACGCCAGAATTGCGTGGTGCCAACCCAAGGATTTTGAGGCAGTACTACTACTATAATTTTTTAAAACGAACAACATTTTCATATCAAAAAATATACAGATCATTTTACTTTTTAAGGTACGCCACTAGTACTCTAGCTACGCCAATATAAGTACCATATATAATTATCGCTATCACTTAACCGTCACTAGTCCCGCGTAGTGAAGTGGAAGAGTCACGACTCCAAGGATGATTTTTTTTATATTTATAACTTCCATTAAATTCTCCATCTATCTTCATTCCTGTATAAAATGTATCACCTAAAAGTCCTTCAGGGTCAGTAGGGTCTCCGCCATAAACCCGTCGCGCGTCGCTGTTCTGGAACAGATGTGATTGGCCCAGCAACAGTCGATCGATGTAACCCGCAGCGCCACCGCTGCAGCCAGGAGCTGCCCATTCGTCATGCTTACCGCCAGGGCCGAGGTAACCACTGGAATATAGCAAAATTATACTACCAACCGAATTATTGGAAGTAACTAGGTTGATTCTCCCATTCTTTAAAAAATACTCAGTATAGGTGTTCAAAATTGGAACTGTGTATGTTTAAAATTCGCAATCATAATTATATTCAACGATTTAAAAAAAGAACATTATAAGAGTATTAAAAAAAACTTGTTTTGGTCTGTATTCTTGTAATAAAAAAACTTAAAATCATATTCTCTTCGGGGTCATATCAGTAAGACGACTTCACAGTGAAATTTTAATGGCAATAATGTTTTACAAAATTAAGTAATCTTACGCTGGACACTCATCGTGATGGACGATAAACGTGATGGCAGTATGAGCCGCTACCAACACAGCTGCCAAAACCCAGCACCACACGCAAGAGAGCACGTCTTTCAACGCCTGCCCGCACGCACCCTACAATATGAAACAACATAACATTACTATCTAAGTTTTGGATTGTACACCTGCAATTTTTTAAATAACGGGACATGAAGGTATCAACTTAGTTTATTGAAGAAGAGAAAAGGACAGTTAACTAGTGGCAAGTCGTTTAACTTTTCAAGATTCGCTAACATATTTAATATTATTTAATAATATTAATTGATTCACTAAGATTGATAGAAAACGAGGTAGGGAAAGTGGAAACCTGGCCTTAGCTTTAATATATTTGTCCACTCCCAATCTTTTTATTGTTACATGCCGACTATTTCTATGGACAAACAGTTTTAAAGGTTCATATTGTAATAAAATGAGAAGAAATTGCTATTGCATTTTTTATGCGATGGCTTTTTTTATCGAAATATAGTCAAAACATATTATTTTCTTACGCAATGATAGAGTTAGGTTAGGTTAGGCAGTGGAATTATAATTAAACTCACCCTAGGAGGAGTATAGTACTTAGGCGCAGTCAAAGCATAGAAGCCGGCAGCAATCAAGTACGACACGGCAAGTCGCTGCAACACGCCAAATATGCGCAGTTCTTGAAAAATGTTCGAACCGTAAATCGTGTTCAATGACATGCCCAGCAGGAACATCATAAACGAACGCTGGAATTAACCACATACATAATATAAAAATATGCAAAACAAGGCTAAAAAAACTTAAACAAAGATTTTTTTAGTTGGTTGTTTTGTAAGAGTAAATTACAAGAACTTGTACCGTAACTTTTTTCTATCATTCGAATGATTATCTGTTACAACTTTTATTTTAAAAAAATCGCATCGAAATCAATCCATTCATTTCGGTGGTACGATGCCACAGACATACAGATACATAGATGTACCTACACCTTAAACTTATAACACCCCTCTTTTACCGCCGGAGGTTATAAAGAAAGTATATGTATGTAAGAAGATAAGAAAAATGTGGTGGAAGAAGTATGACAAATTTTAAAACTATTTATAATCAAAATAATATTAACAGTACATATAAAGGCGGATTCCCGTAAGTAGCATGAATCATTACTATGACCCTTTCTTACATTAAATAAAATAGACGTGACTAAGTTTCACAAAATATAACAATGTATTGATCAACATTTCTTGATGTTTTCGTAAATAGACCATTTTGTTTGCACGAACAAAAAAGCACGTGGACGTAACCCAATACGCTGGACCGATCAGATCCGCGCCACACTTGACACCACGTTATACGACGCCATAGTCCATACAGGTGGCCAACAGTCGGGATCGGGGGCGTCACATGGCGGAAGCTGGTGAGAGGAAGTCACGACCCTCAGAGCTGAGGAGAACGACGCAAGGCGGAGGAGGTTTGCAGTTTGCACGAACAGATGCGAAGAATATTTCTAGGAGTTTGTCAGAGGAAGTAGATTCATTGAACGTAAAGTGGTCAAGACTCAAGTGGCAAATTATTACAATAGTCTTATTGATTGATTGGATGAGTGTTTCTACACAACGGACATAGAAAATCGTCGTTAATTCATTTTTTTTATTACTGCGAAAGACTTCAAAATCGAATCATAATATTTTATGCGCAAAATATTTATGACACGAATTGCTTTCAAATAATGAACCTCTATCAAATTATATGTTATTTGCAATGTAATTGACAATTAAAATCCAATTGCATTCATTGTGTTCGAAGCAGCCAAGGGTCATGCATTGCCGAATGACGTCACGCAGTAATCGGTCAATCGTATCCAACTTGTCATTCCCGTCATTCTTTGCGCAGTGGTTCTCGACCTGTTTGGAACGAGGTGACGAAACTCGGTTCAATGCATCAAGCAACCAGCCGATGGCATGTGCACATTCCAATGCCAACCATGCAGTTTTTTCTTCTCATATTTATGATCCTGTTAAATGTTTATATTAAAGCTAGGTAATGCAAGAGTTTGATGTATTTCATGTTGTTACAATTTTTCGCAATCCTGGCTGGTTCTTATTTCCTAGCAAAGTATTTTAGTGTTATATATCCTTCCTTATCTATTGGTTCTGTATAAACATTGTTTCTATTTTGTACAGTTTTGTTCGAAATAAAAAAAACAACACTTCAGCTCCTTTTTAACATTTTAAAAGACAACAGATATGGAAAAAAAATATGCTTGCATTTCAAACACAGTTCATTCTTTTATAAATGTTTAAAATTAATTATCCACTTACTCAAGCATCCAAAAATCTACGTCAGAACAAACTGGCATTAACCATCTTATCGCGATGTCCATTGTTTAAAACTAGTTTCCATTCCATAACAATGTAAACCAGGCCGTATCCGCAAGCGGGTCAGTATATCGTCCAAACTAATGATACCTCTCAATGCAACGACGAAAACAACACATATTCGCTATACATCGAAGCAAATGATCCAATAGCTTGCAGTTAAGTAGGTAAAGACATAGAAATGGACGAGATTTCAGTGATACTATGAATAAAGCGTTTTGTTGCAAACGGAGAGAGCGTGCACGCACACGACATCACGCGAGCGCAGAATTTCCAATGAAAAATGCCGCGAAACACATTATTGATGCCGAAGTGTGCGCGAGAGATTCGATCAAGGAGCTGAATAATACAAAATACGGAAGTTTCGTATGATGTAATGTTTGAAAGTGAGCGGTGGCGTGCGCCGACTGTCAATGTCTGATCGAATAGTGCTTGCCACCGAGCCGTAAGTAACGTCACCCGCCGTCGCACTAACAACAAATTAGTCGCGCTCAAACTTAATGTGTAATGGGCCACATTAACGTCCAATGGCGTTAATTATTGGAATCGTGGTGACGAAACAGTCCTGGAGGCGTAGGCAAGACGCCTTTCTACAATCGTTAATGCTAATAGAAGACAAAAGAATGTATGGGAATGACATATCCGATTGATAAGTCTATCGCTATGATATGTCATCCCATATATATTTTTTGTTTTCTATTAGCGTTAACGATTGTAGTTCGGCGTCTTAGTTACAGCCCCTGGAGACTGGAGCCAACGACAATGCAAAATGTAATAAGTATCTCTATTCATGTATGCCTTAACTACAATCCTAGTGTAGCTTAATATCGTGCAACATTTTCAGCAGTATTTTAGCGTTATTTATTCCGATAATCGACGTTAAGATACCTTGATCGGTCTCAACAATTGCTATTAATGGGTACTGCGTCAATAATATGTAATGTCCATTCATAAATACTTTATATTTCTTCAGTCAAGTTGTTTTAACACTAGCTCATTCAGTAATATAGTGTGCGTGAAGCAGACGAACGCAACTACGTAACATTTATGCAACTGGTTCTAAAGTTAAACGACTCGAAACCCTTTTGCGGCGGAACGTCTTTAAACCTGTTAGCACTCGTTATACAACTATTAACTTGGATAAACGGTACCTGACTAGCAATCGAGCATCATAGGAATAGTCATACTCTTATTATCTCTTGTGGTATTATAAACTTTAATGTTAGTACAAATCTAATATCTCATGTATTTTAGTGGCAACTTCTCGTGCACTCGACAGTCGTTAAATATTAATAAGCTCGTTGATACAGGTTTGCTATGTATAAATGTTGTTCCGATAATACTGTTCCGACTTAAAGAAAGGATTTAGACTGATTCTTACCCGGACAATGTGCATAACAATCTTCCACCTCGGTACGCCCTTGGCGAAGGCGCTCTTCACCGACAGTGGAATGCAGACGCCCATGATCCAGAGAAACGCAGGGAACACTAAGTCCCCTGCCACCAGGCCGTTCCAGGTAGCGTGCTCCAACCACCAGTAACCACCAGCGCCGTCGTTTACAAAGATCATGAACACTATAGCAATTCTAGCAACAAAAATGTTCAATTTAAAGGAAAATATTAATTATTTAAGACAAAATATTCATAAAGAATTAAAGGATAGGCAATTATTCATTCAAATAAATGTAGAATCCTCAGGCATTACGTAATATACATCTCTGATTAGGAAGACAAAAATAAGGAAAGTAATTTTTTTAGTTCAAGAATATAAAAAAAAAAAGCAGCAGGTAAAAATATATTTCACATAACAAAAGTTCCGCACATCGAGTATTGTGATAAGGCGTCATGCATTCTACATATATCTATCACTAAATTCACGTAATAGTTTTATCTTCGGAAATGTTAAGTGGTTAAAATTTTCTAGTTGATAAATGCTACACAAAAATAAACCCAAAATATAATATCTTTAACACCAACTGTCTAATCACTAGTAAGTAGTCACATCACTTACCCTCTGAAGGTGTCTAGAGCTCGTAATCTCTGCTGTATCGCCAGTTCTTTGTCTCCGTACCGTAATTTTCCTGTCTTCCTCACTCGGGACATGATCAGTTTCCCTATTCCGTACAACACCCATGCCGTAAGCAACACCCCAAAAAGAACAAGTAGAGCTGCAACACAAAAAAAATATATTTTAACAAAAATTAAATTATATTAAAAACCATAAATTTAAAGAAGATGCACACACATATCATAAATTTTATCAATTATTAGAATCATATACTATATATAGCATGACTGTGTTAGAAACAGATAAATGCATCAATTCTTTTAACCTTTGTATCTCTAGCATTAATTCTTTTGTTGCGATCTCCATTCTCCACCCTGCAATGTGCTTTGAACTTTTCAAATTTGGCGTCAAGCATGCAACTTATGTGTCAGGGTCGATGGATAAAGGCCAAATTTTAACTCTTAAGCATATGTATTCAGATTACCGCAGCCTTTGCATAATGTAAGGACCATAAAAGTATTTACTGAGGTCAATTATGTGGACGTCATTGTAGCCTTTAAAAGAATTTTGAGTAGTATAAATTACATAATTTCATATTCAAGTGAATTATTTTTCTCGAAGAAATTTTAGCACAACGTGTATGATGATTGTTACGTTGGCACTTGAAATACCCGATAACAGACTCCAAATCTATCCTATTCAAAACGTCTAGATAAAATAACTATATATCTCCGAATTCATCTCCAGTTCACCAGTGCGGCTTTAGATTTAGTTCCTTTAGTGGCTATGTTACGAAAATGAAGGGAACTTTGTTGTATTTGTTATTAGTAGTCAGTTATGTGTACAGTGCACAAGTTAGGGTAGATCCTTTAGTTCTAATAAGTAGCCAAGGGTTAATCAGAGGTCATGCTGCGACCGATGGAGATTATTCAATATTTTTAGGCATACCTTATGCTCAAGTGGATGAAACTAACCCGTTTGGTGTGAGTACAATATTACTTTTTACTCTATTATCTTCAATAACAATGAAGTAGTGATACCAAAGGTCATCGACTTGAAAGTCGATCACAAGAGCCGTACTCAAAGTGTTTTTCTCGGTAGAAAAGTGCATTGTCTTATTGAGAATATAAACTATAACAATGTATAGTAATGTAATCGATGTTGTTTCATTATATCACTATAGTTGTTTACGCAATCAATGACCGTTGAATTATTATAATCAATATTTTTTCCAGCCAGCATTAGATCCACCTGTGTTTCACGAAATAATCCATGATGCAGTGGACTCCGTCAAATGTCCTCAAGCTTATTCTTCGTCTATTGGAGAAACGATATTAGACTGTTTACGATTAAATATTTACGTACCGAGCGAGGCCCATTCTAGAAATCCCTTGCCTGTTTTGGTATGGATACATGGAGGAGACTTTGCCAGGGGAAGTGCTGGTGATTACGGCGTAAGGAACTTAGTAAGACATGGCGTTGTTGTGGTTACTATGAATTATCGTTTGGGGCCTTATGGCTTTATGTGCCTCAACACTCCATCAATGCCTGGGAACCAAGGTCTTAAAGACCAGTTCGATGCACTACGCTGGATCCGGAGAAACATAGCTTCCTTTGGCGGTAACCCTTATAATGTCACGATATCTGGCCAAGACGCAGGGGCTACTTCTGTCTTATTACATCTTTATTCAGACTGGGATAAACTGTTCCACAAAGTTATAATTGAGAGTGGTACCCCACAGAGTGAAGGCATGTTTGTGAATGCAGATATTGATGCTGCGATCAAGATAGCAAACTATTTGGGTTACAACACAACCGACACCGAGGAAGCACTGCAGTTCCTTGGTAGAACTTCACCTGACTTAGTAACAGGAGCAGCAGTGGATTTAGGCTTGCAGCTAAGGCCATGTACGGAAAGGTCTTTCAGTGGCATTATCAATTTGGTCGAAGACGATCCATATACAATGTCAAATAGGGGAAAAGTAGCAAATACTGCGATTTTAATCGGTAATACGAATAAAGAACTGAATTCACTGAGTAGGGACTATTTTAATTCAGATCCATTTTACGAGAAAATTAGAAACAATTTTGTTCTCGAAGAAGATCAGCTAGTTCAAGCAGCAACGAATGTAAGACATTTTTACATCGGCGACCAGCCAATATCTGCTGAAGTTACATCAGAATTAGAAGATTTTGAAACTGATTTCGTGTATAACCATCCATCTCAACGTGTTATTACTCGCTTATTAGAAGAAAACGCTGGAACAATCTACGAGTACCTGTTTAGCTATGTTAGCAATCCTGAGGCGGACGGCGCTGGTCATTCATCTGAGCTAAGTTATTTGTTTGAGGTCGCCGGAGCGAATTCACAAAGGACGGAAGAAGAACAGTTAATTGTGGATCGTATGACTACTTTATGGACAAATTTCATAAAATTTGGGTAAGTTACATTATTTTCATTTAAATCTCCAAATTAAAGATAAAATTAACATTATCGATCCATTATATCAATTCCTTATTTGAGGTATAATAAAGGTCCAAAAAAAATCTTATAATTAAAGTCCATACTTAATATACAATTTTATTAAGCTGCTGACTAAACTGAATCACGATTATAACTGAAACCATTTAATGATCAAACTTTTTATTTATCAGAAATCCTACACCACAAGCATCAGAACTAGTGCCAGTGACTTGGAGACCAGTCACAGCCTCCACAAGGCCAACCATGATAATCGACACTGAACTCCAACTTGATAGTAGAGTCGATCGACAGAGAATGGCTTACTGGGACCTGTTTTACACCCAGTATGGGAGATATAACAACCTCGAGCGAAGTATTTGTACTATAGTTTAACGTAAGAATGAAAATTATGCAATCTTGGTGTATATAGGTGAAGAAATGTTTGTTGATAAAGTTGACAAAAGATAAATGGTTTTTTTTATTCTATAGGTATATCGTGTAATCTAATCAGTGAATTTTACACTTCACCTTTAAGTTGCATCTCAAAAGAAGTTTAGTTTAGCAAAAACTATCCTAAACTATCTTACTCTACTGGTGGTAGATCTCTCGTATGCCAGGAGCCGTCTGGGTAGGTACCACCGCAATGTCTATTTCTACCGCCAAGCAGCAGTAAGCAAGCACTGTTGTGTTTCGGTTTGAATGAAGTTCTGAGTTCTGTGCGGCGTTGCTACTGTTTATGGGCGGCCATTCAGTAACAATAAAAAATCAATAAAAAACTTGTGCTTATGTAAGAAAATATGCCTTAAGAACCTATCGATTATGTCACATCACAAGATCTTGAAAAATAAATTTATTTATTGTTTGTGGCACATGTTGCGAAAACCGTTCATAGCTAATTCAACTCTATAACCGAAAGAAGTAGATCAACAACCATATTTATAAAGCTTACCAATCTGCCAGAATTGTATTTTATTTGTTAGCAATTGAGTCATACTAAATATAATATTATGTTGACTATAATTTTTTAATAAGGCTTGCGTGGTTTAGTTACACAATGCAAGCTAGCAAACACGTTGGTCTTATCCGGCGCTGCTAACTGTAGTGTAGATTTGCACCCTGTAACTACATTATATATGCAAGTTAAATTAAAGTTCGAGTTAGTCAGGAGTTCGAGTTACTACGTTTTTCCACTCTGGATTTGACTGATATTCATTAACTAATACTTAGGTACTACTACGTTTTTTATAGCAAATAGCTTGTGATTTACCAAGCCCAATAGTACTGACATGCGAATTAACTATAGGAGTGTCTTGTCAACCGTTTTGCAGCTCGTACAGTAGAACTTGTCCTTTACTCACGAGTTCCGTTAACAATAGGTGCGTAAGTGCCAAGAATTTAAAATATGTAACAAAGCATACCTCAGTTAATTATAACCCTAGCCTTCAACAAACTACTTATATTGTACAGAGTGTTATAAATGTATTGACTAAACAGTATAAACATGGTTTTTTCATCAACTGCTCGGGAGCTGTCCTAAGATTCTTAGTATTTGTTAAGTAATAGTCACTGGTGGTAGGTCTCTCATATGTAAGAGTCCGTCTGGGTGGGTACCACCGCAATGTCTATTTCTACCGCCAAGCAGCAGTGTGCATGCATCGTTGTGTTTCGGTTTGAAGGACATTGTGGACAGTGTAACTACTAGACATAATGAGGCTTAACATCTTATGACTCAGAATGACGAGCGCAGTGGAATGCCGCATAGTACTTTGTAACTCAAGGTGCTGGATGGTGTTGCTACTGTTTATGGGTGGTCGTATCGCTTACCATCAGGCGAACGGCATGCTCGTCTCGTCATTCAATGGAATAAAAAAAATGTGCTCGCCTCTGTGCCCGCCTTAAAGCTCGTGCTATTAGGTACATAGTACTCAGAAGACAAAAACTAAAATAGATTCCAATTAGTGAAAAAAAAAATCTAAACCATTAACCAACATTACAGCATATAGCGCGTTTTAACAACTATTGATATATTACCAATACTATGTAATTATATGATTGTACAAAAAGACTTTTCTAGAGTATTAAAATAATGTGTATTATTTATGTATGAAATGACAGTCAGAGCTTTGAATTAATTATTGATATTATCTTTAAAATAAACTCTATACCGATGTAATTGAGGATAATTTTAACTATTATAAATAATATAGTTGTGGCGTTGGCCAAAATTATTTCGGCCTTCATTAACACCATTAAACTATTTTTAGTCTACTGGTGACAAACACTAACGACTCGTACATCCACACCGTGAGTGTAGAGAATACAACTCACCCAAAATAATACCACACCGTTGCCGATATTTTAATGTAAAAGTTTGGAAGTATGTCAGAAGTAAACTCATGCATGTTTTATTTGAAATTTGGTTCACTTAGTTAAAATTAAGGTTCGTTTAACCTTGTTTTAAGTTGACAAATGCCGAAATTGCTGAAAAATTAACAGTTTTACAAAGCGACTGCGCGTCGCTTAAAATCTGCAGTTACCAACATGATCTTTAAAACTCCAAAAACAAAGATTAGAAGTTTATATAAGGAAAATTCTTATGTGTACGTAAAAACCAGCAAGCATACGCTCTCTGAACGTGGAAAAGAACGTAAAGAACAAAATGCGGGTATCGGAAGGTCAAACGACACTAATGTGAATAGATTTTGCTATTATTGATTTTATCAACTCCTATTCTGCAATTCGACCATGAGGATACTATTGAATTAATTCTATAGATTCACAGATTCATAGAACGTATTCTATAGGTTCACCGATTCAATACCGGATTCTGGGTCATTGGTCTTTCTCCAACGGATGATGCTCGTAAAGACATCCAATTGAACAATGGATTTGGCGCAACAATCGCTCCACGCCCACGGAGTGTCAAACCACTTATCATTGCGAAGCTGGTCTCGAGATATATGCGTATTTTTGATACTCAAATGGCAGTTACGGAGCAGGTAAGCATAAGGTTGTTAAACTCTTTTAAAAACCGTTCACATGTATATTATATCATGAATCTGTAAGTGTCATAAGGTCAAAACCTTTTTTTCACGTTGAAATATGAGCAATTGATATTCATGCAGTGCTAATCAGGTTTGGCATTGAATAGATTACGGTAGTAAAGACGAAGAAAAGGCAATGCTTGCGGACATGCGTTTTGCACATCTACGAACCAAATCTATTGTATTTCTAACACTGCTAAAATTGCACTGGAATGTTAGAAGCTTGTGTAACATTCATAAGCATTCGGACTGTATGTAACATACAAGAATAAGAGAATGGAATCCAAATTTAGTACTGATGCTTAGTACATCTTACTAAGAATCAGTACTAAATTTACTTATCGCAATCACGTAACGTATTAGACATACTTCCTGTTTATTTCGTTTATTGTGTAATTTTACAAGAGCGCAAGTGTAATGTCGTTTTATATTACTTCAACCTTCGTATTAACCGGACAATGAACTCAACTAGAGCGTTATGTGGTAAGGACTTTCTTTATAAAAGTGCAACAGAATGATCAAATTCACTTGACAATGCTTTCTCCCCGCCCAAAGTTACCGCTAACATTAGTTACGCCAGATTTTCACAATTTTCTTTGCCTTCTGATGCGTGACTGCTATTTATCTTATCGATTTATTACTTCATGCGCCTCAAATTAATTTAGCTGACTTGTCGATCGGATAATTTGAATGATCAAGGTGTTTGCGAATTAGAGCACGAGCGGCAATCAGATTTTTTTTATTGTTTATGTATTTTGCTGGATGTTTAAAAGTATCCTACTAATGTTATAAACGCGAAAGTTTGTAAGTATGGATGTCAGGATGTATGGATGTTTGTTACTCTTTCACGCAAAAACTACTGAACGGATTTCGATGAAATTTGGCGCACGGGTAAATTATGTCCTGGATTAACACATAGGCTACTTTTTATCCCGGTAAAATATAAAGCGGGACTTTTATTACGGGAAAACTCATTCACGCGGGCGGAGCCGCGGGCAAAAGCTAGTCTGAAATAATTTCAATTGATTCCACATAAATTACTAGTCATATTTTTATGCGGTTTGCGTTATCTATTTTTCTTAAGTAATAATTTACGTTTACATCAGCAATACCTGTTGTTATTGTTTAGTTATTAGCATTGACGTATATTTTGCCGTAGTACATATATGTATAGGTATCGATGGTTATTAGTAATATCGTGTTCTTCCAAAAGACATCCAATTTAAATGTAAAATCATTGACCGAATGTAATAAATCTTAACAGAAATCCTTGCTTGACAAGATATGCGATGATACTCGCCTTGTCCGACAACTGTTTTCGATATTATAATAAGTAGGCAAAGGAAAACTAAAGGACATCTAGTATCCTTATATGTAATCAACATACTTAACTCATATTACATTTAAGATTACAATAACGAGTTACATAACTTACCTACTCCGTAAAGAGTTAAACACAAATTAACATTTGATCAATTAATGGACCTTAATATAGTGTAAGATATGTCCTACTACACTTACAATCTGCCGTTCATATATGGTATTGTAATAATGTTTTATTGATAAAACTATAGTTCAAGAAAGTAATCTCTTGAAAGGTAAACCTGACGAAAGTATACTTAATATACGTAAACAAACTGAATCATAGTGGGAAACTGAAAAAGTTTACTTTGACTTCAAAAACACTGATGAAAACAATACGTTCGGCACCATGTTATGACCACACGTTTGTAACGTTCTCTAAATATTTACAACTTGTGTGGAACCATGCACTCTGCAGCAAGAAAAGTGAAACGCGATGACAAATACCACTGAACTATTCTAGATGATTTTATCGTCGCATGTACCCTGGCTATAACTCATTAAACGATATTGATGTGATAGCTATTCCCAAATTCGTGTCAGACTCATCGGAGTAGTTAAGTAAATTAACAATTGACCTATTTTCTTTTATATTAGATAATGTCGTGGCCATTTGAAATGGCGGATAACTAGAATATGAACTAGGTTAATTTGTATAAAAATAATGTCAATTCAGTTATAAATCCTTATGCACGGAACTTGTCCAGGATTTGGAAAAGTAAGGTCTTTCGTTTATCACGCGAATTGAGTTGATAAACTTGACTTACTATCGAAATTCTTATCATAGGTTTTTGTCGCAGAAACTCGACTTTCCTCATATGGTTCCTTTCGCAGTTTATCCAAGTGATAATTATGAAATAAGCAAATGCTCATACCTGAGGACCGAAAGAAACAACATGTGACCTAAACCTTGTCCGCCCTCTTAGGAGTCTACAGATTTTTATTCTTTCTAACTTTTTTTTTTTTTACTGCATTAAATGACGAGACGAGCATGCCGTTCGCCTGATGGTAAGCGATACGACCACCCATAAACAGTAGCAACACCATCCAGCACCTTCACTTACAAAGTACTGTGTGGCATTCCACTGCGCTCGTCATCCTGAGACATAAGATGTTAAGTCTCATTATGTCCAGTAGTTATACTGGCTACAATGTCCTTCAAACCGAAACACAACAGTGCATGCACACTGTTGCTTGGCGGTAGAAATAGACATTGCGGTGGTACCCACCCAGACGGCCTCTTACATAATGAGAGACCTACCACCACTATAAAGCTGGCACGACTCACTAAATAAGATATTTTATTCATAATGCTGTCTTTGTCAACTTATTAATAACAGTGACAGCACAAGGTTTTAAATGTATAATTTAGCGCTAAACAGTAAGTCGTTTCAGTAGTATTATAATTCTCTTTAGTAAGTCGTTATGCAAGCCACTCTAAAACCGAAATGTTCACTGGATTTAGAACAAAAGTGAGGTATTATAAAACCATCAATCTTCAATGATGATAAACATGACTGATGACCCATAATATCTACTCTACAGAGATAACCATAAGAACTGATAAGGTAGTTTTATGCTCCAGGCTGTAACTTTTTAAAGCTAAACAAGCAAAGGGACAACTGCGTGGTGCCAAGGGATCCTTGACTACTTGAATCATTATGGTGGTAGTTGCTTTAGGTAATTTAATTTATATTGCAAAAAAAACCTTTGAAAAAATATTGGTACTTTGAATTTTGACATACCTATTACCTAATAGGTCACAATAAAAGCTTGACCTCGGAAATAAAAGAATCAATATAAATTCAATGTAGGTATTGTATTTTGAATGAATAGCGTTGATCGCAGCTGTACTCTGTAGTACCATTTGTTAAGCTAACATATTGAACCCTCTCAAGGATTGGGTTCATGATTATGAATATGAATAAATATTTGTCTAAGAGGAGAGTCACCAGGGCTATTTTGAATTCGTTGTAGTTTTTCTCCTCAATAAGTACTTACTGTCTTATATCTGGATCCCTGAGAAAGTCATTAAAGTTAGCCACGATTTAAATATTATTTTAAAAGTATCCTTATACCCAACTTATATCTAATAACATGCGAGTATACTTTCGTAGATGGAATCTTAAGATTCTTCATTTTATCATATTTAAGGGGAAAACATATTTTTTCGTAGCAACATTAAAACAGCCGTCCTTATCACATGAACATAACGATGCGATTTACAGATAAACGAAGATGATATCGCGATATAAACTGGACAAGGGCTGACAGATGACTGCTTATTTGTATGTCAAGGGTCTGGTGCCGACATTTATGCCAAAGGCACATGAAGATGCAAAACATACGCGTCACGTTTGTTACTTTACCTGTACGTTTATAGAATCTACACTACTATCTAGGTAGGTATACATACCTATAATAATAACAGAAACCAGTTACCGGTGTGTCCGTATATTCAAAGAAAACTTATAAAAAAACATGGAAATGTAATGAAACACAAATCGGCGATTTTAGAATGATTTTCTGTCTGTTCGTCTGTCTGTTTTTGTGTTCGTTTGCGTATACCTCCGAAACTACTGAACGCTTTTCTTAAAGTTACACAGGTGGACAGAGTATGATAAATAAAAGTTATTAATATTAGTTTATAAAAATAAAATTTTACTCTGCTCAATATTTTTTTATCATTTAACACTAATCAATATTATAAGTTTTGGTATTGTTTATTTTACTATACACGACTTGAGATTTAATTAATCATAAAGCTAAGCAGATACCTAGCAATATAAAGGCATCACAAAATCTGAATTTAGGTAGATAACAATAACCTTTACAAAGCCAATAAAAGCGAGACATCAATGCAACTTAACGCTCACCATACGACGGCGAAAATAATGCAAAAAATATAAAATAACTCACGCATATAAATATCCACCGGCTCCCTGACCGTGCGGATGTCGCAGCCTTCCTCGGTGGCGTTCAGTTTGTACACACCGAATTCTCCCATCTCGGGCCTGAGTTGACACAGCAGACCTCTGTATGACAAAAGAAACATGTATTTTGTTTCATGCTAGAAGTAACAATTTACCCTATGCCATATGGTAAAAAATACGGCAATTTAGTGGCCTCTAGAGGGAGTTGGAGGGACTAGGCGAGTTTGATTCAGCTATCTGTGTGACTATTTCTAACATGTTTGACCTCAATCAAATCCTCCAGAGAAAATTGACATAATGGGCCATTTCCAATGATTATCCAAAGATTTCCTATAACATAATATTAAAAAATACACTTAATATACTTCTTCCAACACCACATTGGAGTGAGCTACAAGCAACAGGATTATTTTACGAGAAATAAGAGAACTTAAGTGATCCTGCAAAGTTCCGTATCCAAACCTTATAGTTTTTATAAAGAAACGTACTTAGCGTCTGCAGCAACAGCATATTTGTTGGTGTATTCTGAATAAACCCGCCACGTTGACCGCCGCGCCGTGTTGATCACCCACGACGACTCCGTCCCCGCTGATAAATTGTGTTGCAGCTCGAATGGGCACTGGAATTAATACATATCTTACATATCTATAATGAGCTGGAACATATAGGAATATTCAAATAAGAATCCCGTCTGTTATAACACCATTTGTTTGGAATTGAATCTCCTAGATAAATAGGCAGGTCCCAGGTCGAAATTAAACCAAATTATCTATAGCATGCTTAAAAAAATGTTTTGTGCCGTATTACAATGAGCTAATGAACAAAAGAAGTAGCTTAATTTTCCCCATAAAAGGAAACAAACGAACTAATGTTACTCGTAACTACTATTATGAAATGATGAGCAAAACATTAGCATCAAGTTACGTATGTAAATAGAAAGTGCAGAATTTGCGGTTCGCCATAACATTAAACGTTGACCATAGTGTATTACTGTTTAAAAAAGTTTACGTAAATCTTGGATGTATTAAGTAATAACTTTCGCGCGGCTCCACCCGCGTAAAAAAGTTTTTCTGGGATAAAAGTTCTGCTTTATATTCCCGGGATAAAAAGTAGCCTATGTTCTTCCCAGAATCTCAAACTTACTGCTCACCAAATTTCATAGAAATTTGTTCTATAATAATCGCTCGCTTTAACGGTGAAGGAAAACATCGTGAGAAAACCTGCATATCTGAGAAGTTCTCTATAGGAATTTCGAAGGTATGTGAAGTTTGCCAATCCGCACTAGGCCAGCGTGGTGGACTAAGGCCTAAGCCCTCTCAGTAGTTAGAGGAGGCCCGTGCTCAGCAGTGGGCAGTATCTAATACAGGGCTGATGTGGTGGTGGTGTTCTATAATTCCAGAAATTATAAACCTACAAACAAACTCAGAAACTTGACCTCTTTATAATCTTAGTATATAGGAACATTAAGTCAATATTTTAATTTTATGCAATAACTGCGGTCTTAGTAAAAAAATCTTTAATATTTAGATAAGTCAGCCGGAAGAGAGCCTCCTGAAGTAATTTGAGTTCATTTATTTATAAATTTATTTCTTTCATTCCGATTCATGTGATAAATTACAATAGTCCTTATATTATTATTTTAAGATAATACTTAAAAATAATAATAATACTTAGTACGATTTACTCCACATGGCACAACTATCAAGTAACATAATATCAGTCAATTAATGTTCCGAAATGAAATTTTGTGGTAATTAGGCGTATTACATAAAGCACTAAAATACATTAACATAAACGCAAAAGTGCATAAGTTAAAATAATTATGACCATTACACAACTCTTAAGTAATTCATATAGCATAGATACATAAAAAAACCGGACAAGTTCGAGTTGGACTCGCATGTAATAACTGCTTTAAATAAGACAAAATTATTACAGAAACATTAAAAGTACGACTTAAAGTAGATTCAAGTGACCCGAAGAACCAAGATGATACATTGAGAAAGACAAGGAGAGTTGATTATTGTTATTTGATTGAAAAATAAGTAGATTTTGCCTAAATTTTGTAGTTATGCGGGAGTAACATAACCTTATTATGAAATGATAACATATCGATAGTATCTTAGTATACACACACACACACACACACTCTCACGCCTATTATCCCCGAAGGGGTAGGCAGAGGTGCAACTAGTGCACCCACTTTTCGCCGTGCGTATTCCGTCCCATGATGTGATAGGGGGCGAGCCTATCGCCATATTGGGCACATTCCAGACTCCGGTCTGATACTGAGTAGAAAAACCCAATAAAACTCTGCCGGACCCGGGGATCGAACCCGCGACCTCAGCATTGCAGTCGTCCCGTAATACAACTACGCCACCGAGGCAGTCCTACCTACCATTACCTACCAGTAGTACCTACTGTTCTAGATAAACTATCACTTACCTCACAGGAAATATTAAAGTAATCAATAAATATTTCATAAAACCTATTAACTTTGCCAATGGATTGGAACACTGCAATAGAAAAATTTACGACACCCGCCATTACATTTAATACTTTCAGTAATATCCGACTCACCTATAATTTGTGAACAAGGAAATATCGGCGTAAAGCCAAGCCTGGTTAGACAGTTTGATTTAATATTTAGAAGGGGCTATCGCATAAATTATAACAACATATACGATACTGTTTTTTTTTTTTTTTTTTTTATGGCATTGAATGACGAGCCGAGCATGCCGTTCGCCTGATGGTAAGTGATACGACCACCCATAAACAGTAGCAACACCATCCAGCACCTTGAGTTACAAAGTACTGTGTGGCATTCCACTGCGCTCGTCATCCTGAGACATAAGATGTTAAGTCTCACTATGTCCTGTAGTTATACTGGCTACAATGTCCTTCAAACCGAAACACAACAATGCATGCACACTGCTGCTTGGCGGTAGAAATAGACATTGCGGTGGTACCCACCCAGACGGTCTCTTACATATGAGAGACCTACCACCAGTACCATTTTGACTTTCGATCATGTAGGAAAGGTTTTCGATGATTTACAATCATACAAAGGGCATAATTCTATATTTAATTTCATTACCTATGAATTAGTAGACCGAACTTCACTCCTCGATTTCCGTACTCTATTTCTTCGATTTATTCTCTTTTAAGAAGGAATGCTTCCGGGTTTATGATATATTCTGTCGTATTAATCTTTCTCGTCAAATATTTATGTGGCGTTTGCATTAGAAGTTGAGAAATAGATGTTCAAGAATGCTCTCATAATTTTAGGTCCACTTCTCTGCTAGTAAATATACCATACCTTTTCTATAACTGACTATTATGCTAGATCTTTCGTACCTTTGCAAAGTACATCTTGGTATGCAGAATGCATCATTAGGTATTTTTCGAGCTCCTAAGGGCAGAGTGCATTACTCCTGTTCGGAAGATAATATTGCAGCATTTATAAGCCTTTATTTTTTTTCAGTGCATAGCGGTTTGTCTAGTACTTTAAAATTCTAGTCGTGTAAGTAGTAGGTGATGTGCCTTCTATCTATGGGAAGTTCTGGCGCTTATCATCATGAGAACTACTGCTCATTTGACCGTTTATTGTATAAAAACACGTTTGCATGAGTCGTCGTAATCCAATTCCTTTATAAACACACAATCCATCTTTAATCATGTTTCAGATCAGTTTTCTTACACGGGCTATAAATATTACGTCATTTGTATAAATTAGTTTATTGTGATTCAGGTAAAAAAGGTCTCACATGACAGACGAACTGCGCACCTAGCATTTTACCCGGGAAAATCCGATGACGAATCAATTGCAACTGTACGTGCTCCTTATAATTTTATTAGAAATAGAAATACGTTACTTTATAATCGACGGGTGTAAGGCTAATTGAATTAAGCGACGTATTAGTTTGAAATTTTTTAATTTATTTTTACAACACAAAACAATGTGCTGAATAAATCCTACTTCGTGTAAACCCTAATGTCGCAAGTCAATGAGCCTTTCATCCGTTATTATTAATTACGCTTCAATAAATTTTCCTACTAGGCCATATTTTTTTAATTAGTAACGCAATGGAACCGCTACTATGCCACTGGAGTAATATTTGATATTAACGTATCTATGTCGAAATTATATAATTATGGTCTAAACTATCTTAAATAAACTAAGGTTTAACGTATGAGGACTATAAACCGTGAAGTGCAAAGATCTATAATTATTCAACCCCATAAGCAAGTTATTCGCTATATTAAATGTAGTTTGACCATAATTAAGAACTTCTCGATTCTTACCTTTCACATCAGAACACATATAACGTTCGTGAATACAAGTAACTATAATCGTTCTACTTCTTCGATGAAAACGGTTAACTAAAAATGTAGCGAAAACAAAATAAAAACAATAAACTCTTAAATATTTTTTAAAGTTGTTTCTATATATTTGGACCAGTCGTTCCGAATCATTACGCAGGCACGGAAAGCGGACATGTGGAACAACATTAACCTGCACGCAATACTCGCGGAGACTTCTTTCGATCTTTCATCGCATACCCAAAGAACTTGAACATGATGATTTGAATTAACACCAAAAAAAATGTCCCTATGTTTTAAGATGCATTTACACTTGTATGAACTAGGTAGAGTCCTATTATGTTAATATGAAACTGAATAATAAAAGCAAAGAAGGCTAAAAAGGCCCTATCTTGCAAAAGAATGTCCCTTAAGACATCAAATAGTTTCTTTTATATGACAGAAGTGAAAATTAAATCATGTTTTCGAATTAATCGGAACAAAATATTTCACAAGACCCAGAAATAATATAGCGTCCTTCTGTGTCTAGTAGAAACTTATAATTATTACACAGAATTAATATTTTACCCCCACAAAATATGTTTATAGCCATAGCAAATATTATTATATAAAATTCCTTTCTTGGATAATGCGAGTTGCAAATCTAATCCGAGATATACACTTCTATCGATTTAACTGAACCGCAACTATTTAAACAAACGTCTGGAGTCTGACTAAACATAGATAATATCCTTTGGATGCCTGGGAATTACGAGTATTGCCTCTCGTACCCATCGTATTGTATTTGTAAGCAAGCCAGCTTTAACGTAAATTGTAGTCATATATCGCAACATTATGCATAAAAAACCTGTTGAGGCGGCTTCGACGAGCCAGAAGTTTAATGTTTTGTATCAAAATACAGCATAGTGCAAAAAAAACAACCAAAACAAATCGAAAAAATATTTTAGGAATCTAAATTATCTAACTATTCTTTGACCCTGGCAGTAAACCTCAAGAACCCTGGACTGCACCTTAAATCCGGCACAATAGCTGCTAAATAACTCTATTTACATAATTATTCATTTGTTTATAGTCGTCGAAATGATCTAAATATCTTGTATTCTGTGAAGTGCCACTTTGTAAACCTTGACACTATTCGATAATAGATATTAGATTTGCACTTAATCTTATTTTCAATGCAGAAATTGAATATCTTTCAGATAATTGTAATCTTTGTAATAGCTTTTGAAATGTAGCGCGCCAGTACCAAATGGAATTATCATATCAAATACATTAAATAGGGTAATGAGGCATTGAACGTCTGCTTTACAAAGTATTTGAAACGATAAAAAATGTACGCACGCACGCATGCTCACGCCTTTTATCCCCGAAGGGGTAGGCAGAGGCGCAACTAGTGCACCCACATTTCGCCAAGCGTATTCCGTCCCATGATGTGATAGGGGGCGAGCCTATCGCCATATCGGGCACAAATTCCAGACTCCGGGCTGATACTGAATAGAAAATCCAATATCACTTTGCCCGACCCGGGGATCGAACCCGAGACCTCAGCCTTGAAGTCGTACCGTAATACAACTACGCCACCGAGGCGTACAAAAAATGTAAGGAGAAGTTTATAAGTTATATAGGTCGTTGACCTGCTTATACATCCCTCCATCAAACTCTACATAACCCGGTATGCGAGTATGATACATTGTAAAAGGCTTCCTTTTGTAAAAGTTTTTTGGTCAGGAATGAAAAAGGATCGCGATAGTCCGACTATAAGCGATAAAAAATAAGACAAGGATGCCACTAGGTACAAACAGGAAAACAATTTATGTTGTACAGTCAGCAGCATAAGTAGCTGAACAAATTCAAAATTTCAAATTGCCTACATACTTTTGTGTTCTTACTAATCTTTTTTTTCTCTTCACAAAAATAAAATTAAAGAGATTTACTTTACTTCAAACGAAGACAAAAATGTTTCAGTTTAACTTAACGCATATATAGGCGCTTTGAAATTTTGATTTTATATAGATACTTATGCTGCTGACTCTACATATGTATTGCATGGTAATTTAGAGCCTTTAAGGAAAAAAATAAAGCACAAATTTAAAAATATCGAAATATATGTCTCAAAAAGGTAAAGTAACAGTTAAATTACAAAACAAACGGGTCGGTCGCATTAAAAAGTGAAATTAATAAGCACCACCGAGTGAAGGTTAGTTGTTACACTACACATATTAAAACAGGTAACGAGTACCTATCGGTACCAGTTATCTTTAGTTTGCACTAATATTTCAAAATGGCCTTTAAATGTATAATTTAAGAAACTTGACAATAGCTGCTCTTTTATTAATCTTATTAGCCTTGCTAAATCACCTTGACAATGTTTTATTATATGAATATAATCAAAATACTGACTATGAATTTATTACGGACTATATATACAAACCTATCAAGGATTCACTGCGTGCCATATATACAAAAATGGGTAAAACAAGGAAACATTCTGAATCAGAAATCAAACTCCAGGACTATCAAATTGTAGATATCAACGGTTTAAATTCAAAAACTCACGGTAGTCAATAAACTTTCGAAACCCTAACCAATAAAATACATTGGAAAATACCCACAATTAGTAATATAGTAAACTAAATAAAAACTTTCCCTGATGGATAAATGCGTAAGACATATTAATAATAAAGTAAAGACCTTACTTCACGCAAACTTATTGATGCAATCTAATTTTCGTCCCTACACTAATAAAAACCCGATACCCATGCGTCACCTAGTTTCCCCTAGTGTTAAAACGCAGTTTAAAATTCAAACACGCGTGCAGTGATTTAATTTACACTCTATATATTTATTGATAAATAGACTTATAAGTATAAAATTACAAATGAACGAGCCATGTGTATTTTATAATTATAATAAGAATCTATCGCTTAGCGTCGAAAGTATTCATGACAAATTATGAATTAGAATAAAAACGTTTTCCTGAATAAATAACTACCATTAACTTTCATAGATCCATTCATAAACGATAAAAACTATGAAAGATTCTCTCTTATAAGTCGCTATCGCTATGACGTCCCAAAAAACAAATTGATAGGTCCCTATCGAACACCAGTTTTAAGATACTTACTCTAAAGCAATCGTCAGAAACACTAAAGACGTACACGTCTTTAGTGGAGGCTCCGACCATGTAGGCCTGGTCCATCTTCAGCTTGGTCATATTTAGCCCCTCGAACTCCTCCGCCCTGGTGTCTTCCATCCATGACCAAATCACTTCCTTGTACCACTGCCAAGTGTCATTCGACACTGCCACAGACTCATTCATTTTTCACAAATATGTTAATAAGGTCGAAATATTTTAACTACTTCACGACGAAGTATTTAAAACACAATCACACGCGTAACGTATTCAAGCATTTTATAATTTAATGTTATTTATTTTAAGCGAAATGCGTCAACGTCTGAACTGAATGAGGTGCCGGAGTGCACTGCCGGCTTAAAACCGGTGTCCGTGGTCGCGAACCAAGCCGTCCTCAAAGACCGCTTTACATTAGTAAATAATTGCCTTTCTGCAATCCGATCTTGAATATTATGCAAGTTATACCAGACTCTGAGATGAACCCTTCGCAGTAGAAGGACATGAGAACAAAATATATCAAAGTTTTATTGAACTTTTGTTTATTTTCCTCTTTAGACATGTGTTGAACATACTCAAGATTATTTGCAGAAAACTCAACACTTATTGGTTTCTTTATCTTTAATATTTTACTTTAAGATAAGGCAAAATAAACTAAAAGCAACAAAATGAAGCTTTACTTGTTTTCTCGGTCAAGCATTCCATAAAACCAAGAACCATTTAATCATTAAACAAAATAACCGTCGAAAGTTTATTTTAAACGTTGCACATCACGCGAACTCGTTGCAATTTGCGAACGATCTCGCGTTAACCGCAGGATACGTCTATTACCTTCATGATTAACTCTAACTAACATCTGTCTGGAACTCTGCCTATAATTGGCTATCCGTATTATCAAGGATTTTATATTTGTATAATATAAATGGATGCTTGATATGAATTAAATGCAATTTATCAATCTTACATTTTTCTTTCGGTCTTATTAGTCCATAAACTATTACCTAAATAATTAAAAACACTTATAGCTATTCAGTTAGATGTCTACCTGGTCTCTCATATGTGAGAGTCCGTCTGGGTGAGTATCACCGCAATGTCTATTTCTACCGCACACAGTGTGTGCATGCACTGTTGTGTTTAAATTTGAAGGACATTGTAGCCAGTGTAACTACTGGACATAATGAGACTTAACATCTTATGTCTCAGGATGACGACCGCAGTGGAATGCCAAAAGGTACTTTGTAACTCAAGGTGCTGGATGGTGTTGCTACTGTTTATGGGTGGTCGTATCGCTTACCATCAGCCGAACGGCATGCTCGTCTCGTCATTCAATGTAATAAAATAAAAAAATGTAAAATAAACTAAATTCTTGATTATTAGATCTCCCTTTCGATCACGGCTCATACAGTTAAGTACGAATAAAAAAATATGAGCTACAACTTTAGATCAATATATTAATGATTGCCTAACTCTTATCTCTGTAAGTATATTATCAAATGAATTGGCAATTTGCCCCAATATATCAATGATTGCTAAAATGGTGACTTCTTAAGAATTCAAGGAATGGTTCCCAAACCCTTCTAACAGCGACCTGAGACGGAAATAGAAAATAAGACTCGCAGGAAACTATTTGATGCAGACGACACAACCGAGAAACTGGTATGTGAACTGCTATTTATTTTATTAACTACTAGACTTCTGCTCGCGTCTCCCCCCGCGTGTAAAAGTTTTTCTTGGATAAAAATATTTTCCCGGGGTAAAAAGTAGCCCTTAGCACTCAGCATTAATTTTATTATAGTAGGGACAAACTAATCTGGCCGGTATGACATGACACGGTTTTGAATTTTTTGGGTAGACGTTCTCACAGAGTTATCGCGTCGGGAAAAAAATTGAATTGTCATACCGGCCAGCTTAGTTTGTCCGAACTATAGTGAAAGAATTTTCAAAATCGGTCCAGTAGTTTCTGAGTTTATCCATTACAAACAAACAAACAAACAAACAATCAAATCTTTCCTCTTTATAACATTAGTATAGATACAGACAAGCAAACTGTTTTTGCAAAGATATAAAATTCTGTAAAATAAAACATCTACCGCTTCAGTTGATGATTCTCTTACACAATCCGAAGGGGCACAGTACTTATAATTATTAAAATTTTGATTTTATCTAAACATAATTATCGCACTAATTTAGACTAAATGACGACACCCATAGCAAAATGAGCGAACCAATTGGGAACCGATCGCGATTATTTCTTGTCTAAAAATTTATCACCCTAGTGACACCCCGACATATTTTTTTACACTCATTAATACTTATAATTTACTATACTCTGCATACAATAAGAATAACAGTATAGCTATATTCTTTGATTAATTATATAAGGCTATATTGTATTTGTTGCAATTCAAATACCTACATAACTGAGCTTGCTCTATTCTTAACATGTCGGTTAATGGATTACATTACCAAGAAAGTTGATATCTAAATATCCTAGTTCGTGTTTCTAAGACTATAATAAATAAATAGTGGATATCAAATTTAAATTATCTGTAAGTAGGAAATATGAACCAATATAAACGGTCCCATAGCTGATAGAATAGAGAAGCTATTTAATTAACTAGATCCCAGTCAAACCTGTTCACGTGTCTAAAACATTAAAAGTACCGCAACACTGCAGCCTCACTTCTAAGGAATAATTAACTGGTATATCTTGACCTTCTTAGCAAAGGAAACTCGGCATTTATCCATTGGCCAGGTTAGTTTAATGAATATTTGGCTATCAAATACACGCTTTGCGAATAAATAATATAAAGATTATAATGGAGGTGATCTTGGTACTCTTGATGTGTAGTTCGGCGCTGGAAGCAGTGGACACGGGATATCCCGCAGGGTTAATGGCCAACTGTGAGTAGTAGGTACATATAATTGTCAACCTTACGTAGGTTCTAAAACGTATAATTCTATGAGGAAATCTGCCACACCTCACCTAGCCCGGAATTTTGAGTAAATCCAATGTCTGTCGTGTGACTAACATTATTTAATCACTCCCACAGAGAGTTGCAAAAACAAATATATAAGGCAAATTATTTTAAAGTTTGTACTAGTTAGGTGCTGGTTACACCTGTTAAAATACTAAGTATTGAGAGCAGTTAATCATTTGCTTTGAAATTAGTGTTTCGATAAATGTGACCTAAATTATTTAAGTAAGTAATGTTATTTATTGTTTTTAAACCTTATATTACTCAGGATTCGTTACAGAGATTTTATAAAGACTAATTCATTAATATCCTATTATTTAATTCATATTCATTAAATATAGTTGGTGGTTGTCAGATAAAGCAACAATATTTAATGATTTCTTATGTTTACACGAATGTTAGACATTGAAATAAAACTATTGTGCGGATTTAATTTCGGTTTTTCTTTATATTTTCTTCCGACGTTTGGAGAACCAACAACTCAGTCCGACCGTTGCCACGAAGTGCTGCAAAGCCTTCGAAATATTGGGAGAGAATATAATTAAAGAAACCTCGATAAAATTCGCAAAATAGTTTCAGTACTTAACAATATTTCATTGAGGCACCCTTGTGTAGGGGCATTTTAAATACACGCGTTGTAGTAGTAATAATATAAGGAAATATAAAACGCGGTTACTACTAATATGTGACGACGCATATCTTGCCTCTTGACCCTTTGTACTTCGGAGAAAATGTCAATCTATTGCTGTTGTTATGCCATACCAAATTGTCTATTGTATTCTGTACGTTACCAATGTAAATTGTAATCTTCTTGGGTGGAACATACTCCCGCGCAATGATCGTATAAAGTTTGACGAGTAATATTTAGACTATATTTTTAGGTCCGGGTATGACAAAAAATACTGTTTTGTCGGAAAATACGAAGGATTCACTGTCAGTGGTCGTCATCAACCCGAACGCTGGTTTCTTCGGCTATCCAGAGGCGAGGTGTAAGTTAGTCAATGGGACACAGTGTGTTGTCAAGCACTTGGATTTTAAAAAAGCGAAAACTCAGGTAACTTCAGCTACGTTTCATGTGTACGTACGTTTCATACATGTAAAATTAAAACAAATACACACACACACGCTCTTTATCCCCGAAGGGGTAGTCAGTGGCGCAACTAGTGCACCTACTTTTCGCCGTGCGTATTCCGTCTTATGATGTTATAGGGGGCGATCCTATCGCCATATCGGGCACAAATTCCAGACTCCGTACTGATACTGAGTAGAAAAATCCAATATCACTTCGTGGGGATTGAACCCGAGACGTCAGCACTGCAGTCGTACCGTAATACACTACGCCACTGAGGCAGTTTAAAAAAATATTCACCTAATTTTCCTGTCTATTGCACTTCTTTGGTACCTTATTGACGGGTTGTAACAAAGTCATGATTTTAATTTGTACCATTTTAATGGCCTACGAAATCTAACGCAAAAAGGAAAATCGGTCCATAATCACCGCTGCAATCGGTGATGCTACATAAAAAAAAACAGATGCGCATAGAACCTCCCGCTTTTTAAAGTAGGTAAACAATTTAGATTTGTTTCAATTTCTATACACTCTCCTTTGTTGGCACACTTAAAAATCCTGAATAGATTAGATAAAATGTAAAATCACAACTCTATGTCCAAAATGACTATGACTAATACAAATTCAAGGGGACTTAAATTATTTAAAGAATAATATATCTAAATCACTGGAAAGTATTAGCATTATGTAAATGTTTTTAAATAATATGGAAAGTGTTAGTGTGGACAGTTTCGTAATGTGTTATATTTTTTAACGTTGAGCGACAACACGTAATTTCATTTAATAGTTATTTTATGTACCATAAGATTTAAGATTTCAAAACTTCTATAAATAGAGGTAGGTATAATACTAAGTAGGTAATGCCATACCATCCATACCAGCCCTGTATTATATACTGCCCACTGCTGAGCATGGGCCTACTTCCTCTACAACTGAGAGGGGTTAGGCCTTAGTCCACCACGCTGGCCTAGTGCGGGTTGGCAGACTTCACATACCTACGAAATTCAGAGAACTTCTCAGGTATGCAGGTTTCCTCACCATGTTTTCCTTCACCGTTAAAGCGAGCGATAATTCACAAAGAATACACACATAACTTTTTAGAAAAGTCAGAGGTGTGTGCCCTTGGGTTTTGAACCTGCGGACATTCGTCTCGGCAATCCACACCCAACTAGGCTATCGCCGCTGTAGGTAGGTAATAGACACATATATTTATATATTAGCCAATTTTTAGCTGTCCATTAGCACAAAAAAAAATCCGCGTTGAGCACTTTTTGGACTACCACAATAAAAGCTACAGCTGTCTATGATATTTAGTAGGTATTGCTTAATTGCAGGTGTTAGTAAGTGGTTACCTGGACACATCGTTTTCATTGGCAATGCGCTCGCTGGTGAGCCCGTACCTCGCTCGTGGGAGGAATGTTATCTTGTTAGAGCTGTTCCCGATACTGGTCCGCAGCTATCCGGTGTAAGTCTCATTTATTAACTTCAGGTCCAATTTCACCAATATCTTAGTTAACGAGCATTAGTTAATCGGACATCAAAATGTTAAAACGAATTCTAATTTATCGGGCGTGCCATGAAAAAGTCCTATTGAAGGCAGCTAATCATCTGTTAGCGCACGGTGGGACACTCAGAAACCTTAACAGTCCGTTAAGAGAGTTAAGAAGCTGTTAAAGTAACTAACAGAGCTTGGTGAAATTAGGCCTTAGCAAAATAGTTCTATAAGATAAAACGATGCAAAAACATTCGAGTTAATTGTATACCAAGTCGTTAATTTAGAGCTAAGCATTATCTGACGACTTGTTAAAGGTCGTAGGAACATGCTGGATGCAGGCCGCTTTTAGCAGCTTCGTCTGTAAATCTTTAGGCGAGGGCTATATTCAGTGGACTTTATGCGGCTGATGATGATGATGATTATCTGATCCACCGTCTCATTATCTTTACGTAGGTATATTTCAATATAGGTAGTTAGTGCATGTTCCAATATCGTATACAACTTTCGTCAAGTAGATACATAGGAGCAGTATCTACCCCTTTTTGCGGTAAGTATGGATCTGGCATTACGTTAACGTACGGCGAATTTTTCAACTCTTGCATTGCGCGAGGCTCCGCCCGCGTGGAAAAGTTTTTCCGTGATAAAAAGTAGCCTATAGCACTCAGGAGTCATTACTCATGAGTGCTACATTTAGCTTCCTATTAGTGAAAGAATTTTCAAAATCGGTCCAGTAGTTCCTGAGATTAGCGCGTTCAAACAAACAAACAAACTCTTCAGCTTTATATAATAGTATATATATAGAAGTATAGATAAACAATTACAAAAAAAACTTACTCATGTATGTAGGTCTCACGTTGGTATGAATTGCATGCAAACGCAGTGAAATCTAGCTGCGTTTTTGTCTCTACATTTGTTGCATTCGGAAAGCCATAGGACCGAGGTTCACATCTCGTTTGTCATCTAAAGGAATGCGTGATAAAATACTTGGGAACTGAATGTTGTAATCATTTATTAAGTGCAATTACCGCGTTATTAGTACGTACGGTCAAAGTCTTAGTATGCGAGATGAAAGTTGTTACAACGGTATAATTACCTATAAAATTATTTTATTACTTGTCGTATACCTACGGTTTCATTTACGCGTAGGTGTTGAGATGCATTTTTAATATTATTACCTACTAATTAATACGCACAATTCAAAAACTCAAGCAAGTATATCTACTCGTTAAACTATATAAAAGTAAAGAAATACAAATAGAAATAGTATAACATGGTAGTTATTTAAAATTATAACTATAGGTAACCGTGGCGGACCTAGAATTCCTAGATCCTATGCGAAAATCGCGTAATGTTGACACTGACCTAATCTCAACAGCCATACAGAACTATAGCTAGCAACTTGGGTAGGCAAATTTATTGGTAAATCTTTTCCTCCTTTACAGTGCAGCACGTCTCACGAGGCCCTTAGGCGATCTTCTAGGAGAATTCCTTACATCTCTTACAAAGTACGGGCTGACGTCGAAAAGGCTGGAGATGGTGGGAGCCAGTTTAGGAGCACATATAAGTTCTTTCGCAGCTGTTAAATATCATCAACTGACGGGAAGGAAGCCAGCTAGACTTACAGGTACGTGTTCCTTAGCAAAGAATTTTGAGCTTACTTAAGAATGCATTATGTGGGATATCTATTCTTAATGGTCACGTTAGCCCTTTCGTACGGCAAATAATTCAAACTGATATTAAATATAATTTCGTCCAAATATAACTAACGGAGATATTGTGTGTCTTCACCGTAGACAAAATGATCCCGAACTATCTGGATGTATACCAGCTCACTCCGAAAGGCAATCCTTGGTAACGAGTCACTGTTATCTTCTTCACCATGTTTACAATGGCCGCTATCCAGTCGGGTACACGACGTGCCAGTTGCCCCTCGCCTATCATCCACGCCTAGCCTAGATAGCCTAGTTGGGAATAGAACGGTCTGCCGAGACCATGTACGGAGGTTCAAAACCCAAGGCACACACCTCTGACTTTTCGAGGTTATGTGTGTATTGTTTATCAATTATTTGACGATGAAGTAAAACATCGTGAGGAAACCTATATACCTGAGAATTCTCCATAAGAATCTCGAGAGTATGTAAAGTCTGCCAACCCGCACAAGCCAGCGTGGTAGACTAAGGTCTAACCCCTCTCAGTAGTAGAGGAGGCCCGTGCTCAGCAGTGGGCAGTATATAATACAGGGCTGATTGCTTGCTTGTTTACTATCATCCACGGATAGTTGTGTAGATGATATTTATATAATTGGTGATTTTTTATTCCAGGTTTAGATCCAGCGGGCCCGTGCTACCGAGACCTGCCGCCCGAAGCACGCCTGAACGCGCAGGTGGCTAACAAGGTGGATGTTCTACACACCAGCATCGACGGCTTCGGTATCGCTGAACCGCTGGGACACATCGATTTTTATGCTAACGGAGGTATGAACACTATATAGTCACTGATTTTACGTAACATAGTTCATTATACAATTCGGGGGCAGGCATGATGTCACGCCTATGAATGGTAACCTTTAAATTATTGAATCTAGTTCTCTCTTTATTACAAACTAGACTTCTGCTCGCGGCTCCGCCCGCGTGAAATAGTTTTTCCGGGATAAAAATATTTTCCCCGGCATAAAAAGTAGCCTATAGCACTCAGGAGTTATGTAGCTTCCTATTAGTGAAAGAATTTTCAAAATCGGTCCAGTAGTTTTTGAGTTTATCAAACAAACAAACAATCAAATCTTTCCTCTTTATTATTAGTATAGACATAATTGACAGAGATCTCAGATACTTGATAGTCAGACAAGATCTCGAATGTTTAATGATCCATTCTCGATCACCGATTTATCCCGCGAGATCACTATTTACCAATTTCGACACGAGATTCAATTCCCTAGTATGGAGTAAGTCTTGACAGATTATCTAGATTGGATTGGGTACAAAAAGAGAAGCGGTTTTGAGTCTTGTTCCAAATCAATATAATATTTTACTATGCTTGTTTTCAGGTGAATACCAACCATCCATGGTCGGTAACTTCATCCTGCCTTGCTTCTTACTATGCAGTCACATTCGCGCAGCCAAGTACTGGGTGTTGGCCAACATATTCCCCGACAAATTCATCGCAGTGCAATGTGATTCAGTGGCCAGGGCACGCCACGGCGACTGCTTCGACACAAACATTACCTCCAACCTTCTAGGACCAAAGACAGACTTCAAGAAACCTGGAATTTACTACCTACCCACACGAGAAATAACGCCTTTCTACCTCGGAGAGGATGGGATTAAAAAGAAAAAATATGGCGTAAATACCTACCTACTAAAATCAGCACCCGACAAAGACCTCATTATTTGACAAGAAATAAAACAAAAAATGTTTCAATGTAATTTATTTAGTTCTAGTATCGAACGTTAACAACAAAAGTTATTATGATCAGTATACGTCATACATAGGACTTATTCAGTTACAAAAACTACCTAATTTATATACAAGGGTTGGTTATAAAAGTCACAGATAAGTATAAGCTCTGAACTTGGCCGTTTGAGCAAACTATGGAAGCTTCATTATAACTTGATATTATTTTTTAATAGAATATGTACGATACTGATGCGATATAATACATGATTGCGCGTTACACAAATAGCACTGCAAAATATATTTAATTCAATCTGTAAATCCATCATCGAATAAATAATTTAATCTAAAAATAATGAATACTCCTTTATAATACTAAATACAGTTGATACCAAAATAGAAAATAAACGTCAATATACAAAATTACAACATAATTCATTTGTTACGCATCGCTCAGATCTCAAAAACAAACATCAAATCAATTCATTTATTTCTAATTCTAAACACACTATAATATATATTGTAAAAAATAAATTGGAAATTTTAAAAGCACCACAACGAAGCAAGCAAGTACAAATTCAATACAATTTCGTTTGGAATGTGACTATTTCGACGATCATTATAGGGTTGAGTCTGGTCCAACGTTGGCAATAGAAGACAAAACGACCATGGCCAATATTATGTAAATAGTTCATTATACAAAAGATATCGTTTGATATGTCTTGTATCACCCAAAACTCCACGCAACATTCTTAAGCAAACATTTGGCACTCACACGTCGAACCCGCTGCAGACTACACCGTTAAAACTGCGATATTTAATTCATACTTAGCTGCCTGAAATATGTTACGAATAAGCTATATATCCGACCATAGATACAACTACAGAGGTAATTTAGTATTACAAAAATCTAGCTATTATCAAATATGCCAATACGTAAATATAAACACCGTTGTATATACTGGTATTCGATATTCAATTTATCAAAAATGCATGCCATCGATATATCGATATTTCATTACTCATTTATCGATACAAAACGAGTAAAGTACGGTAGGATATGTTAGCTAACACACTTCGTCCTTTCCCATAATTGACCTACAATTCACCTGAGGAAGTCCGTGATCCATATGGCCGAGCGGGCCAACAGTAGCTACCTCGGTATGTACTCTAGTGGGTACCAGGCGAGCGTCTCCTGCCTCAACGGTAAAGAACTCAACGGTATGACAACTCCACCCAACGACTGGTTCTCCTGCAAGGGGTCGTAGTGCCATACTGTTGCGTGTAAGCTGCGGTTCTTCACGACCTCTATCGGTAGTCGATATTCGAGCATCTCCATGAACGACGGGTGTGAGTTGCGCTTCAGTACGCGAGTTTTGCGTTTCGTTTCTTTCGTTGGGTCCGGTACTAGGTATACCTGGAAATGATTAATGGTGAGAAAAAATTCTGGAGTTCGAGAAAGTCCAATTTGATAGTCGATGTTATTGTTATGTAATTTGTTCATTATTGATATATTTTTGTATTCGATCAAAATAGTATGGTTAAAATAGTATCAAAATATAATATAAACTTGTAAAATATTAATTAATAATTTGTAAAATATTATCAAAATAGTATCGCCCCGCACAAATTAATGCTTTCACATACAGCAACGAGATATCGACTTTATTTTATATCGACATCCACTGTAACAAAACCATCTAGAAGACTACTTCAATATTTTTCTACTTTTACCTATTATAGAATGCGTGAGGAGAAATAACCTTCAAATGTGCCAACTTGAAGTTATGAATTTGTAAGCAAGAGTAATCATTATCACTCATGAGAACATTTCTTTATCTATAATCCGTTAGAACATTTCACGATAAGCTATATGCATTTGAGAACAAAATTAGGTCTTATTTTATACTAGCTGACCCGGCAAACGTTGTTTTGCCATATAAGATCTTTTTAGATATTATTTTAGTAGAAAAAAATGAATAATTGATCAGTTACCGACCGGGGTTAAAAGTTATTAGCCCGTCAACGCCCGCGTATATATAGCTATAAGCTAATCTATACTTAATAGCTTTTGCCCGCGGCTCCGCCCGCGTGAATGAGTTTTCCCGGTATAAAAGTCCCGCTTAAAATGTACCTTATATGACACGTTCGTAGATTTACCATAGCAGCGCCATCTATTGATTACTTACTCAACCCAGTCGAAAGGTATCGACATCTGTTAGAATCATTCATAGCAGCGCCATCTATTGATTACTTACTCAACCCAGTCGAAAGGTATCGACAGGTTTTGGCGGGAACTTGGTAGTGTCATGAGGTGCTCTTGTTTTAATTCATTATTTTGGTGATACTTAGTGTTATATTGCATAATTATGGTGGTATATTATCCAATATAGTTCTATTAAAGGGCTCAAATGAAGTGAATTGAAATAACTGTGCTAGTCAAGTGTTTGTTTTGTTGCCGCCAAAACTCCTCGATAAAGTCTTGGTAAGGTAACCACTGCTTTTCTTCGACATAGTACTACTACTACTGAGGATAACAAAGAAACAATATTATATAGTATGTAACTTCTAAAAACTTTGACACTGGCAGATGCGCAAACCGCGCCTTGCCAAAGAGAAAAAAAAAAAAAAAAAGGTATCGACATCTGTTAGAATCAGTTGGAGTTAAGATAATTGTGACTGTCAAATAATAACAGACAAATAATTAGCAATAAATTAAAATTGCGACTATAATTTGAGATTTAAACTATCCTATCTCTCAAGTTGGATCGAACTGCACATGGTGTGCGAATTTTATTATAATCGGTTAAGTGGTTTAGGAGTCCATTGAGCACAAACATTGTGACACGAGATTTATATATATTAAGATTGTAAAAAATAAAAACAACTATCTAAACTAACACATTGGTACTTGTTTCACGTTAATGTATATTTGTTAGATTAATGTTATTCTCTCCTAACTTTATTATCAACCATATTATAGTGGTATAAGTTATTACAATATGTAAGTTGTGGTTGCCTACTTGAGGAGCACGGCATTTAGATAATGTTGCATGTTTTATTTCTTGTTTGTTTTGTAACGTGCATCTTCTATTGGCAATCCTAAAATAAATAAATAAACATGTTTACCTTGACATAAGGGTTGGGCGGCACGCCCTGCTGCGTGAGGGCGAGCGACTGCGCGTGCAGGATCAGTACGGAGAGCACGCCGCCCGCGTACTGCACCGATATCTTCAACGCACCAGACCCGCTGGGCTGCTGCTCTACTGACTCTCCTGATGAACAATACGTAGTTCATTACATAACATACATAACGCCTTCATCCGAAGGGGTGGGCGGAGGCGCAACTAGTGCACCCACTTTTCGCCAAGTGAATTTCCCATTATGTGATAGGGGGCGAGCCTATAACAGCACAAATTCCTGACGCCTAGATGATACTGAGAAGGAAAACCCAATGTCACTTTACCCGATCCGGGATTCGAACCCGAGACCTCAGAGACGCCACTGAGCCAGTTAATCATTATAATCATGATTACGAATTCAGTATTTTATGTATTTGGGCGTTTCCATTCACACTCAGCACAAACCGTAGCTTATTGGTCCTCTATTTGATGTGTATTAAATTAGATTTTGAGTCGAGGCTCTGCCCGCAGCCTGTGTGAGGAGGTTTCGTAAAAAAATCCTTTTGATGTTACCGGTATATTGCCTATTGGAGCCTATATTATGTTAATCATAGTATGTACGCCAGCGAGGTGGACTAAGGCCTAACCCCTCTCAGTAGTAGAGGAGGCCCGTGCTCAGCAGTGTGCAGTATATAATACAGGGCGGATTGCATTGCATAGTATGTTTGCTAAAATACAGCTAAATTCGTTCAGCGGTTTCACTGTTTACTTCAAACGAACATCTTTACAAACTTTTGCATTTGTATTAGTAGGATAAAAATATGATTTTACCTGTTGCGGCAAATTGAGCAAGAAATGCAACAAGAATTAATAGCTAAATTAATAACTGTAATCATGTTTACAACACTCTTTTGTTGTCCCGTCAATTATGTTGCAAAAGTATTTACAATCTACCATTAACATTGCCCGTCAAAAACAACCATTGTTATCTGATTGCGTTTTGAATCCAGGTCACGTAGATATGACCAAAAATATACTTACCATACAAAAATCCTCGATACGTTTATATCCATAATGGCATTTTTACTCGAACTCGACACATCTAAATACTATAGATTACTAAACCGAAGTCGGAGACAATATCGTACAAGAGAATAGCAAATACTCTGTAAAAATATAACAACCATTTGTTTGGGCCAATGATCGGACTTACAAATAAAACATTATGTGGACTGTACATAGGTTTTATTGCCGTTATAATATTAAGAAGCATGAAAAAACAAAGTGCCCGATTGCGACCACGTTCGAGAGCTGAGTGTGTGCGGGTGCTGGACTAGCGGCTAGGACCCGCACCCTGCGACCAGCCTGCGCTTGCGCAGTCTATTGTGATGGCGGCAACATATTCATTCAGATGTTTGCAGCAATCTAATTACTATAGTATACTTTTGTCGCTATACTTTATGGCCGATCTGAAGTTAGCTCTGACAATAGGCAACGTAAGATGTAGAGGGCGCATGAGGTAACTTCAAGCCAGCCAAAATATTGCCAATAGCTTTTTCGCATTAGGACGACTGCGCTGTTACGTACACGAGTTAAATTGATCTACGATAATCAGCAGGCGTTTTTAAGATCACCCTCCTCAGGTAAAAATACTTCATACAAGCAATAACAGATAGGAAACTGACCTTTCTTCAACCTCTGCGGCTCGACGTCCTGCTGGTCTCTTAGTAGTGGATGGAAGAATGTGTAAACGAGGTCCGAGTGCGCGATCTCGTCGGCCAGGCTGAATAGAGACGTGAGGAACGCTTGCACGTCGCCGAAACGACGCTCTGCCACCTGCCTCGTGTTTGAGCGGCCTACGTGCAGGCCCGATGGTAAACTGGGGAGACAAATAACATCTTCATTTTGTATACGCAACCATATATTTTTATCCCGATATGGCGATAGGCTCGCCCCATCACATTATGGAACGGAATACGTACTGCAAAAAGAGGGTGCATTAGTTGCACTTCTGCCTACCCCTTCGGTGACAAATGGCGTGTGTGTGTGTGTGTGTGTGTGTGTACAATTTTTTATACTGCTAAGAGATTCCACTGCACCTGATGATAAGTCGTGTGGCGGTCATGTAGAGCATCCGTTGACGGATGCTCACTATCCGTCGCCAGTTGACTATAGGGTAGTTTCCTAGGTTTGATTTTGTTAAATATTTTATATGTAACAGAAAATAATACGAGAAAGAAATTCTTCTGTGAAATCAGCATCAAATTTGGTTGAAAAATAAAGCAGTAAACATATTTGAAATATCGTTGTGAGCAAAAGTAGGGACGTGGAGGGGATATCGCGCTATCTCTTTCGCACGCACGCAGCGTTATGGCCGGCGACTCTCGATGACGGCACATTGTAATATTACTGTTATTTGACAAGTACCCCTTCCACCTAATTTCAAAGCTTTATAACTTGCTAATTATTGCCCTAATATTGAAAATTATTTTTCCGTTAGATTTTGGATGGCATACATTGTTGATAAATGTGTTAAAAAAGAAGTTGTCAACTACCCTATTATGCCGGTCTGTTCGAATCCCAGCTATACACTGCTCGATATAGGAGCAAATATAACCAATATCTTACCACATGCCGAATACATTATTGAGCACAGACGGACGTACAGAATGCATATTATGTATATAGTAATGGGCCGATATCCCTAGTACTAATCGCAGCCCTCGATGTGACTGACAGAGTTCCCAGCCTACTCTGTGGCTAGAACTAATGCTTGCCTAACGATTACCCGTTACTGAGTTTGTTCAACTATCGATACTCTGAAAAGTTAAAATCAATGTTTTGTCTATTTCAGACTAATACCAAAAATAGCTTTATACATAAAAAAAATCGCTGTCATCTTTTACAATGAACTAGTACTAAAATGTACTAATCTAGCACGTTGAATACACAACTCAAACCAACCAAATGTTAATGAGAAGTAATAAATATTTGTCTGATAACGGACGTAAAGGGAAATACGTAAATGCATATTGAATGGTTAAAACAATTACCATTGTATGAGAAATCTGTTGCATTCTCATAACTATAAAAATAACTAATAAATATTAGTGTACAATGTATGTGCCTCTGAATAAACACTTTTCTATATGAATATTGTATTTTTCGACGCAGGTATTTCCCGCACATACATGCAACATTAATTAAAATTAATATTCCCGATCACTAGTGATTAGTACGCATTTTAACATAAGATAAGATTACGGCCATTATTCGAATTGTGTCGGGCGCGAAACTCTTGTATCTTATCTACCTAGTACATGTATTGATTCAAACACTTATGGACGAACTGCTATTGTCAATGCGAATCTAAATATTGTGCATTTATTTAACGTTTCGACAGATGGCAATATTGAGATATTCAGAAAACTGTGAGTATATTTTTAAATACCTAATCTATCCTAAGTATTCTTTGCATTCAGACGTAAATATTCATTGAATTTTGGCTCTGAACAGCAAAGGTTATAAAATATTTTTTTTCAATAACTGAGCAATTTATTGTATTCCAGTGGATAATACGGTACACTACATAGCAACACTTGCTTTTTTCTGCGGCATATCGTGCGTCGCCCTTATGATGAAGATCGGAGGGTTCAAAGTTACGTTGAACATTTTCAATTCGAAAAGGCACAGCAAAGAACATGCCGAGTACGAGCCGGGATTGTGCATCAGCGGCGCGTATAGGTCTAACAGAGACGAATATTTTGGTAAACCTTTCATTTTATTAGTTTTTATTAAGTGCATACTCTAAATAATATTAAACTTGTGACTCTCTCAGCGTGAACGTTCTTTTCTGGCGTTCTAATTCTTTTGTATACATTCCGTGACAAAATTATGATAATCCGGCGGTAATTTACTCAGTAGGAAAATTTATAAAACTTTTACATTTATAATATAATTAATACAATTATAGGCTGACATTATGACTGATCGTACGTAACGGTAAGGCACTACCTTCGAAAATGTGGAGACAATAAGCAAAACAGTGTATTGCTCGTACAAAATTGTTACTCTGCGTGTACACACAGCAAAGTATTCATAGCTACCAGCACAAGTGTTTAAGAGTAGACAATAATAAGGTATAAGTACTGGCACTTGTCTTTAGAAAGTCAATAGCGATGATTAATAATGGACGATTGGCATTCCAATGCCACCACTCAAAACATAATTGAAACTCAATTTACACCAACCGATTTTACCATTTTTTTTTTTTTCACCATTTTTTTTTTATCGAGAGGATTTTTATTACCTGAATTTATAATATTTTTACGGAAAATGATTCATATCCATAAATAAACAACTCTGATTACATTTTTCAAAGATTATGAACGATAAAAGTCACGTGTCCCACTTTAACCAACACTCATGCACACAGCCGTATGATAAAGAAATGTAAATATTTATTACAGGAAACGACCGCGTTTACGAACCGCCTAAAAGACTAACTCCGTCCATGGTCAAGTTGCCACAAAGCCACGAAACATCCGGAATAAGACCTGCAAAGAGTAGCGGTGATTTAACAAAAGCTAACAATTTACCTGCGCATTTGAGGCACAGTACACCGACTGTTTCGCTAGACCCTAGGGGAGAAGAAGAAAGAGCACCGAGAAATAGCAGAAACGGTACAACGAACGTAGTGCCTAACCCTAATCTTGAAAAGGAGCAGGCAGTAGTGAGAACGAAACAATTGGCGGATCAGAAAGCCAGGGAGAAAGCGGCTGCAAAGGAGCAAGCGAAACAGGAGAAGTTGGCGAAAGCGAGAGAAAAGAAAGAAGCTAAAGACCAAGCGAAGAGAGACAAGCAACAAAAGAAACCGAAAACTCCGGTAGCACAAGCGCCACAGCAAAGTACCAGTGCGGTAACCCCAACGAGTAATTTAGCGCAACAGCAAACCGCAAATCCACTGTCGCAGCCAGTGAACTACCCAACCAATACTTTAGACAGCTCAATAAGCAGAAGTAGCGGCCCGCCGCCTTACACTGAAGTGTCAAAAACTGTGCCCAAAAAAGAGCCGGCGCCAAAGCCGAACGATGGCACTGGTGACGTCATCTTTAGCGAGCCCATAGACACCGGCAGCTGGGACATGGTGTCGCAGCATAGACAACAAGTCAGCAGGACTACTAAAACCACGGAGGTCTCAAACAAACAGCGAGTTTTGGATTTAAATTACAATTTCAACGACAAAGATAACACCGATGCGTGAGAATGACGCGAGTGTTTGTTCCAATGTTATTAAATATTCTGTGATTACCACACACGAATAACTATAATGTGAATTGTATTATTCTTTGTTTTTACATTAATACAAAAAAAAAAATAAACAGTACAGAAATTGTTGATAAGAGGTAACTTAATTTGAACCTGTAGTGACGCCTTTAATTAATTGACACGATAAGTGATAATCGAATCGATACTGAGAATTGTTTCCATGCATTATATTTATCGTTATCTATATGTTTTCAATCCCCACAATGTTTTGGATGTTCTTACATATCTTTGTAACCCTGAAATATGTTTTATTAGTGTATATAAAGGCAAAAAATAATAATAAAATTATATGCTGCCACACCTTTATTTATGAAAAGGTCAAAGGAATCAAGAAAACGCACACATACTACGAGTCTTATTTCTGTTACATGTATTACACAACGAGGTTACCGTTTTACGCATACGCATTCTCACGCCCGAAGGGGTAGGCAGAGGCGCAACTAGGGCATCCACTTTTCGCCGTGCGTATTCCGTCTCAGCTTTTATCAGTTTAAAACCTTAATCGCTATAATTTATCTCATACAAAACATTTCTCTACGAAAAAAACTGAGCCTCGAAGCTCATAATTACCATGGCAAGAACCTGTCATTGGTTTCTTTAGCTACTATGTAAAGAAGCATTTAAGCAGGCCGGTGTTTTTTTTAATATATAAGCACGGCATTTTTGCGATTATCAAGGTATACAGCATCACTTACTGGTCGATATTTCCTTCACTTAACATCAACTGAGATGAAGTCGCTTTGTGGTCCAAAAAATAAAATGACTCACCTATGAACCTTAGCCAGAGGGAAGTGCAGACAAATCTTCTGGTAGAGTTCGGTGAAGTGCTTGTACGAGCGGTACAGCACGAAGGGCGTGGCCTGTCCCTGCCTGTAGATGCGTAGCGCGTACACGTAGTGCTTTTCGGGGTCGTAGCGCTTCTCGTAGCCGAGACACTCTACGCTCACTATGCGACCTTCTTGCGCCATCCTACAAAATAATTATACTATTTTCATTATATAAAATTACTAGCTTTTGCACGCGGCTCCGCCCGCGTGGAAAAGTTTTTCCGGGATAAAAAGTAGCCTTTAGCACTCAGAAGTAATGTAGCTTCCTATTAGTGAAAGAATTTTCACAATCAGTCCAGTAGTTCCTGAGATTAGCGCGTTCAAACAAACAAACTCTTCAGCTTTATATATTAAGTATAGATTATACTATTCACATTATATTATTTGTCCGCGACTCCGCCCACGTGAGAGTTTTTCCGGGATAAAAGTCCCGTTTTATATTTTCCTACGATAAAAAGTAGCCTATGTCCTTCCCAGGATCTCAAAATTTCTCCATACCAAATTTCATCGAAGTCGGTTCAGTGGTTTAGCCGTGTAAGCGTAACTGACAGACAGAGTTACTTTCGCATTTATAAGTATAGGTTGATAATAGTATGATGACTAGCAAGACTCGAGCAGTCTAGCGTTGCTATACTTACGTACCAAACCAATTCACTACCACACGATAGTGTGCTCAAGTTGTTTGCCAGCTATTATAAACAGATAATAATTTACCTCCATTGGCAGATTACAAATAAATAAAATTATGCT
This sequence comes from Sphinx pinastri, assembly GCA_947568825.1. NCBI lineage: Eukaryota > Metazoa > Arthropoda > Insecta > Lepidoptera > Sphingidae > Sphinx > Sphinx pinastri. The sequence continues at coordinate 5,561,085 of OX387623.1, forward strand.
GGTTCCTTAAGGCATTCTTATGAGGAACGCAACGTATTGGGACTAAATTTTAGAACTTTGACTATAAAAAATATAATTCGATAGTTTAGTGAATCTTTTCCTGGTTCTTCATAATACGTACGTGTAAGTCCTCGGCATAAATGATAGTAGCTCCGAAGTGTTGCTGCTCTGGTCGCCGCTGGCTCGCAGTTGCGCCAAGTTGTGAAGGAAGAAGTTTATTGGTGTGAACCTGACCAATATTAACGGTGTTGCGATTAACGATTTCAAAACGAATAATTTTACGACCATGTCATGAGAAAGCATGCTCGTTTGGTAAAAAATTTACCGATCTATAAGTGAAGCGATATTTTTTTTGTGTACAGATACTTTGATTCATCATCATCATCAGCCACATGACGTCCACTGCTGAACATAGGCCTCCCCCAAAAATTTTCAGACGGCCCTGTCAAAAACGGCCCGCATCCAGCGTGTTCCTGCGACCTTTATCAAGTCGTCCGTTGGATTGAATTAAAACTTTGATTGGAATCTTCATAAACAACTCTACAAATTAACTATTTATTTATTTTTAATTTATGTCCGATCTCTATTGAATGTGCGACTCATTCGCTTAAGATTGCTCAGATGCATACAAGGCTTAAAATAATGAACCTTTCTCGGTGGTCCACACTAGAAATTTATTTGTATGTTGATAGTAGTGAGATTGATTAGGAGTTAGTTCATGATCAGCATTAGTAGCATTAATGTATGTGTAGTATCGTGGGTGTTGTGTACTGAGTGGCGGTGGTACTGAGTGGCGGTGGTACTGAGTGGCGGTGGTACTGAGTGGCGGTGGTACTGAATGGCGGTGGTACTGAGTGGCGGTGGTACTGACTTGCTCTTGAGCGAGGAGTGTATGAGGCGTGCGAAGGCGGCGGCGGCCTCCGCGTTGGTGGCGGCCGGCAGCAGCGCCTCGCGCACGTACCCCGCCGCCGCCTGCGACACGCCCGTCACACCCGACAGCGCCATCTGCATACACATTTCACTTTGTCAAATAGAACATTCAGATTAACAACAGTTTTCAATAAACGTTCGCAATATTATGCTTCAACTCCATCCCGAGAATTAACAACAAAATAAGTCATTTGTATATCAAAAAAAATTATTCTGATACATATTAATTTGCGATAATCGAAAAAAGCGATTGGTATTATTTATTAAGGTAAGCTAGCACGGCAGTAAGTTGATTGTGCGTGACTAATAATAACCATATTTTTGAAAAATATAAAATTATAATAGGTATGTATCATAACTTTTATCGATTTTACATAGGCATTTTTTTTTAATCTCCAATAGGCCGTTCTAATTTTCGAGATCGCAAATATTTTCCATACTGTAACACTGAAACATTAACTCTGATACTGACCAGCGCGAACAGGTCGAGTATGTGATCGTGATGTGCCCTCACGATGTTGAAAGCCATGCAGCAGAGCTCCACGAAGTGCTGGAACCGCTGCGTGGGTCGCTCGCCGCCGTTGATCACGTACGCCATGTCGTGCGTCAGTACGAAGGGCGCGCGGTCTCTGCGATATGGTACGATCTTTAATACATACACACATAAATAAATACATACATACATACATAAGTACATACATCCGTTCGCCTTTTTTCCCTTCTCAGGGAAGGCTGAGATATTAGCATACCTACATTACGGCAACTAATTTAATAGGGAACGAGCCTATTGCCATTTAACGGGCACAATTCCACACTCTGGGTTGCTACTGAGAACAAATTTAATGTCAATCTGCTCGACTCAGAAATCAAACCCGAAACCTCAGCGCGGTGGTCGTAACGCGTTCACAATACACCACCAAAGTTTAGTAAAATATCTATACAACTCAGACAACTGGATAGATACAGTACTAGTCTATGCGTGTTCGGTTGTCGATAGAGTTCAATTTAATTAGCGTATCCATATTTTATAGTAGAACTCAACCTAAAACCCAAACATAAAAGTTAAAAATATTGTCATAATAAATCACACATCGAACCAAACAAACCTCTTAAAGTTGCCGAACATCTGCGCGTCTCCGAGGAACTTGCCAAAGTCGATATGGAACAGATGACCCGAGGTCTTCAACATGATGTTGTCATTGTGTCGGTCACAGATTCCGAGCAGGTACGTCGCCACGCTGTACCCGGCGCATGATGCTGCAAAAAACAATAGATTAGTCATCGTACAAACTGATAACGAAAAAAAAATATTCATCGAACCTGTGATAAAGTTTGAGAGATTATCGACTTATCGATTATCGATAAATAGCTGTATCAGACAGGTGTCAGCTGGAATTTGGCTGGTTTATATCACAGGATATCACCCTTTATTATTTACACAGTTCTTTAATATTTAACTATATCAATATCGACATTCCGTTCCGTCACAATCTGCCTGTTACTCTTTTACCCATTTGGGGAAATAAACTACACTAAAGCTTCACATTACTTGATTTTATATGTATCGGTCATCAATATTTGTTAGAGAAGGCTTAGCAGAAACACGTTTAAACGTTCACACTACGTATGTCGATTTGATAATACAACATGTTACCAGTAAAATTATCCCGTGCGCGTTGATACTCCAGTTCGGACGGATTGTGTTTGGCGAGCCATTCCGCTATCGGTTTGTCCTTGAACGAGCCAGTCAGACCCCATTCAGTCTGTATTGCGCGGAGGGTCTCGGCTTCTGTTACTATTTCTATCATTCCTATGGAATAAGATAGAAGTCGTTAATATAAACTCTGTCCAAAATGAATCACGAAGGTAAAAACCATTTCCATTACCATGTCGATACAAATCTGGAACAGAAAGTGCAGTCACAAAGGGAATTAATATATCGATATTTTCATTATGTTCGTTATTAACACAGTTGCTTTATCTATATACAGCATATAATAAAGCAGTGGAACCGGTGTCTGTACATTTAAAGAAATGTGATAAAAATAATGGGAGTGACTAAAGAAGAGTAATGGAACACAAATCATCGATTTTTATATTTCTTTTCTGTCTGTTTTTCTGTTTGTGTGTTACTGCACATCTCCGAAACTACTGAACGGATTTCGATGAAATTTAGCACACGGGTAGATCATGTCCTGGATTAACACATAGGCTTCTTTAGACCCTTGGAAAATATAAAGCGGGACTTTTTCACGCGGGCGGAGCCGCAAGCAAAAGCTAGTTAGAATATGAATTTAAAAAAGTATAGTACGTAATAACAGGTCCTGAAAATAGCGCATTATTTGTGTACATAATACTCAACCTTTATTGTTACTTGTCGGCACCGCTTGGAATGTAACCATCCTCAAATCTAAACCAGCCTTCAACCACAAACTGTCCATCACTTTGATCACTTGCAGCACAAGTGAATCTTGGCGGAGGTCGTCCCCTACCTACGAGTAAAAAGTATATTAAACATCGATCAAATTTCATCATCATCATCATCAGCCACATGACGTCCACTGCTGAACATAGGCCTCCCCCAAAGATTTCCAGACGGACCTGTCAAAAGCGGCCTGCATCCAGCTTGTTCCTGCTACCTTTATCAAGTCGTCTGTCCACCTTGCAGGTCAAACGATCAAATTTACAAACGCCAAATTTAACTTTAAGTTCAACTCTGTGTATTCTTTTGGGGATGTACGCGTGATTATTTTATGTTTATAGCTTTGATTAATTATATGCCTAGATAGACACTGAACGTTTCGCGTCGAAAAAAATAGAGGCGAATTGTTCCCCACTAAATGAGTTCGAGTGAATTATTCTTCGATGTTTTTCATGGATATAATTATCTCCCCGTTTCAATAGAAACCATGTAATAACTGGTATCATTATGCGCGCACACAAGGATACGCAGAATGATGCAGCGATAGCGTATGACACAGCTGTCACGCATACTAGCTTAAGAAAAGTTGGCCTGTTTGTTTTAGTTTCATTGACGCGCGTCTCTCTATCTAGGTATATAATTAATCAAAGGTTTATAGTATGATAATTGTTGATGTTAAAGTGGCCATGCTATAAATTTCTTTTTCTATAGATCCGGCTTGATCGGACTGGTCTCACTGTCCCATAAAAACACTGAAATTATAGTTTTATTGAATGGAACTGTACCTTAAACATAGCAGGAATAATGGCGTTGTCGCTTCCAATGAAGTTAATTTTCAAAGGCAGAGTATTCGACGAGAAATACGAACAGGACCTGTTGGAAACAAAGAATAGTGAAGTTTTGTAAAAAGTTTCATAGACTGTGTGACTTTAGATAATTTAGATAAATAAATATGACAATGTTACGCTAATTCATTATTTTAATAGATAGTAAAACAGCAGTGATATAGCATAGTAGAAGACATAAATAACGTTAGTATATATCGAGATAAATATCTGTAAATGAGATTCATACCATATATAGCCATTTTTACGACCGCAATCGCTTTTTTCGGTCCATCACGAAAGTTGATCAATCAGAATAAGGATTTTTTTTTATTACAAATGACATATTTCAATTAGTTTACTTTTGGGATCGGATCGAAGACTAAAATAGCTTATTGAAAACGACCGCTTGTGATTTAATAGTAAATAGCATAAAATATAGCGACGATAGCCTAGTTGGGAATGGAACGGTCTGCCGAGACAATGTCCGGAGGTTCAAAACCCAAGGCACACACCTATGACTTTTCGAAGTTACGTGTGTATTGTTATCAATTATCGTTCGCTTTAACGGTGAAGGAAAACATCGTGAGGAAACCTACATAACTGAGAATTCTCCATAAGAATCTCGAGGGTATGTGAAGTCTGCCAACCCACACTAGGCCAGCGTGGCCTAACCCCTCTCAGTAGTAGAGGAGGCCCGTGCTCAGCAGTGGGCAGTATATAATACAGGGCTGATTGCATTGCATTGCAGCATAAAATAAGTATGGGATAAGCATGGTTTAAAGCAAAGACATTAAACAGTATGGTTAGTTATAAACCGGACATCAGGACAAAATTTTTCATCCAAAAGTTATTACCAATTGGTAATAATAAGTCGATGTCTTATCTGTCAAGTCCATATGACAAGACGTCTCAGTATGCTTAAATTTTGTAAAGATAACAATATTTTGGAAGGAAATGTGTCAATTTGTGCATTACGTTATGTTAAAGTATGTTCTAATGCATTTTACATAGGCGTTTTGTTATTTCACGGTATATTGAGTTACTGATGAATAGGCTCAAAATTTTTGTATAACAATTTTCCCAATGTCCACTCTATTATAATCATAGACTTCTTTGGTTTCAAGGAGATGTCTATATACCCATATATGGGCCTCAAAATCTAACCAGTCTCAAACTTCATGGATATTAAAGGGAAAAAAATATGGATTTTAAATCCATTAAAAAAATATTTTTAGACCCGTCCATTTATAACTAACTTTTTCAAAGACGTTCATATTAAGTGTAGTTTTTAAGCAAAATAAAATTACATAAATCTCAAAATCTTAGGACTTTAAAATTATACGATTTATTGCAAATGCGTAGTTTTTGGGTGTACTATCCATGTATCCTTTGTGCTTGGAACTAGAATGTGTCGCTCGTAGAACGATTTGGCTAAGAAACATAAACAAATATGTATATTTGTTTATGTACAGCAACTCAGCAAAGTTTATAGTAAGTTTACGGCATATACTGTTTTAAAAAATTAAGTATTAGTTATAGAATTTTAATATCATATTAAAAAGGACTTATAGTTCAGACAAACTAAGCTGGCCGGTATGACAATTAATTTTTTTTCCCGAAGCGATAACTCTGTGAGAACGTCTACCCAAAAAATTCAAAACCGTGTCATGTCATACCGGCCATATTAGTTACTACAGTACGGCCTACTATAAGTAGGCGGTTTCGTTGAATTTTTACAGTTATTATAATTAAATATTAACACATCGTATGTAGTAGTTATGATTTGGGCAGAAATTTTGGAGTGCAATCTAGATTAAGTACTAACCCTAACTATAGTAATTATTATATGTTTTGATTGTGTTATGTGTGACTTAAATAAAATAATAAAATCTATATCTTAATATATATAAATCTCGTGTCACAATGTTTGTCCTCAATGGACTCCTAAACCACTTAACCGATTATAATAAAATTCGCACACCATGTGCAGTTCGATCCAACTTGAGAGATAGGATAGTTTAAATCTCAAATTATAGTCGCAATTTTAATTTATTGCTAATTATTTGTCTGTTATTATTTGACAGTCACAATTATCTTAACTCCAAATGATTCTAACAGATGTCGATACCTTTCGACTGGGTTGAGTAAGTAATCAATAGATGGCGCTGCTATGAATGATTCTAACAGATGTCGATACCTTTCGACTGGGTTGAGTAAGTAATCAATAGATGGCGCTGCTATGGTAAATCTACGAACGTGTCATATAAGCTACATTTTAAGCGGGACTTTTATACCGGGAAAACTCATTCACGCGGGCGGAGCCGCGGGCAAAAGCTAGTATTATATAAAAATTTCGTGTCAGTGTTTGTTATCATACTCCTCCGAAACGGCTGAACCGATTTTGATGAAATTTTATATTCACACTTGGTAGGTTTGAGAATAGGTTGTTATCTATTTTTCATCCTTCTAAGAGATAAGGGTGGCCCACCCCAAAAATATTTTTTTTATGATGTGGCATTAAAAAATACATACAACCCTAAATTTTCTACCTTCTTCCATCATCCATTATTTTTTAATAGCGATATTAGTAACTTAATAACTTTTCACGCAAAAACTACTGAACGGATTTCAATGAAGTTTGGCACACGGGTCCTGGATTAACACACAGGCTACTTTTTATACCGGGAAAATATAAAGCGGGTCTTTTATCCCGGGAAAACTCATTAACGCGGGCGGAGCCGCGGTCAAAAGCTAGTACATATATAAAAGTATGTTAGTTAGTATTTTAGGTAAGGTTTAGCGCATGCATGCTCACGCCTTTTATCCCCGAAGGGGTAGGCAGAGGCGCAACTAGTGCACCCACTTTTCGCTAAGCGTATTCCGTCCCATGATGTGATAGGGGGCGAGCCTATCGCCATATCGGGCACAAATTCCAGACTCCGGGCTGATACTGAATAGAAAAATCCAATATCACTTTGCCCGACCCGGGGATCGAACCCGAGACCTCAGCCTTGCAGTCGTACCGTAATACAACTACGCCACCGAGGCAGTGGTTAGTGAAGGTTTAGGGCTGGTGGTAGGTCTCTCATTATGTAAGAGGCCGTCTGGGTGGGTACCATCGTAATGTCTATTTCTACCGCCAAGCAACAGTGTGCATGCACTGTTGTGTTTCGGTTTGAAGGATATTGTAGCCAGTATAACTACTGGACATAATGAGACTTAAAATCTTATGTCTCAGGATGACGAGCGCAGTGGAATACCACACAGTACTTTGTAAGTCAAGGTGCTGGATGGTGTTACTACTGTTCATGGGTGGTCGTATCGCTTACCATCAGGCGAACGGCAGGCTCGTCTCGTCATTCAATGCAATAAAAAAAAATAAAAAAAAGGCCGTGTGGTGATGGTGTGCAGCGCTCACTTGATGTCGAGGTCGTGCACGTGTCGGTGCAGCGCGAGCGGCAGCGCGGCGGGGCGGCTCCGCAGCAGCGCGGCGAGGCGCGCGCCGCCCGCACTCAGCGCCCGCGCGCGCGCCGCCTCCTTCGCCTGCTTCACCGACAGCGCCGTCTCCGACAGCGTCTGCTCACGACACAACACACTAACAACTATTAACCGCTCTTCTTGGAGTTTTGGCGGGAACTTGGTAGTGTTATGAGGTGCTCTTGTTTTAATTCATTATTTTGGTGATACTTAGAGTAATATTGCATAATTATAGTGGTATATTATCCAATATAGTTCTATTAAAGGGCTCAAATGAAGTGAATTGAAATAACTGTGCTAGTCAAGTGTTTGTTTTGTTGCCGCCAAAACTCCTCGATAAAGTCTTGGTAAGGTAGCCACTGCTTTACTTCGACATAGTACTACTACTACTGAGGATAACAAAGAAACAATATTATATATGTAACTTCCAAAAACTTTGACACTGGCAGATGCGCAAACCGCGCCTTGCCAAAGAGAAAAAAAAAAAAAAAAAAAAAAAACCGCTCTTCTTCCATTATCACGTTAACTGCGACTCACACAACAATGAAATTAGAATGAGACAAAAAAAAACACGACGCGACTCCGTTTCGTTTTATTGGGATTGGTTGAGAGCCTAACACGTGACTGACATCCGGTCTCAAACAGGCCTACATAATTGTACCGACTAGTGAGAGATAAACATTATCAGTCATCACTATCTGGACCCACTTCACTTAACATCAGGTGTACTTAGGGCACTTTGTCTTAACAAATTCATGAAAAATTCATCAATTTCCCTTTACAAACTATTATTTAAAGTAATTTCGTACTTAAAATATATTATACTAAAACTTACGAACAATTTCATAAGCTAAGCACAACATATCGTATTGAAGTTTATCCAAACAATACTAAACAGAGTCTTATTTTTTTTAGATAACATCTCAGACATACAAACCTTTACAAGCAGTTGCTGCCTCAGTAATCTCTTATTCAAATTCTCTCCACATATAGCCAGCAATGCTCGTAACAACAGTCGATACCGCCACGAAACTGTCATACAAATTTCCGTCTCGGGAGGCTCGCTTGCGTTTTCCTCTAGAGATATGCCGAGAAACTCTTGGCCTGGTGCCTGATAAAAAAATGTTCGATATGTTTTAATTTTTTTTTAGTTATTTAAAAGTTATATGATGTTTTTTTTCGATATTTTACTAAGTGGAATCGATAAAGCTGAAGACGTTTTTGGATCAAATTATTAATAAATAAATAACCATAAATAAAAACTCGAACGATTTATACAATAGCGGTTCCTAATAATAAAACAAAAATACTTACAATCTAAAGTCAGATAATATAATTTTTTGACATTCCGTAAACACCGAAATACACAGATGACTCAGAATAAATAAATAAATAAATTACTGCTTTATCGTAATACTATATTCAATTACAGTAATTACCTGAGGCACATTAGGCAGCGAATGAACTAGCAGCCAGAACAAGCGATGGGCGACGGCGGGAGCAACCAACGCACGCGCTAGTAACAACTCTGTAATATCGATATTAACACTGTTTAATACAAAAAATCGATTATAATTATCGATAACAATATCTTGAGTGGCCAACTAAGGTTTGCTAAAATTATGTTATATTTGATACTGAGATGTGTGTGCAAGGGCTGAGTGTTAAATAACTGATAAATTCAAGACCTACGCCTTGATAAACAATACGTAAAAGCGGGAAACTCATGCTTCCAATGCAGTGGCATGCCTAAACTTCACTTATCAATAAAAGTTACTAATTCTAATTTAGATGCTCATTACAGCGAGATTTTACTTGCTGTACATATTAATATCAAACATAGAAAACTACTGCATCCCAGTAGAATATAAATACGCAATATAAGTCCTGTACCGACCTGCCAAAGGACTGGCTTCGAAAGTCTCATGTCGTAACGCTTGTGTAAGCTGCGGCAGCACACGACACAGATCGTCGTCCGACATCTCGTTCAACAGGTCCACCGCCGTCTGACGAACTGTTATGTCTGGGAAGCTGAATATAATCGATATTAAATCATGAAGTATCGATTTGGAATTCATTTGATATGAATTAAGAATATATCGATTACGATTTTTTGTCTTTAAAATTATACACATAAACTCTTTTAATTAGAAACTAAGTTAATAGGTATATCAGCTTTTGCTACAGAAAGATATTTTTATAAATTAAGAATAACGATGTCAATCTTTTGTTGCTTAACTGAAATCAATAAAGTGATTGTAATATGTATTTATATAGTTACTTTATAAAAAAATTAAAAGTACTTACCAAGGCAGCAATAAATGCATCGCATTCAAAGGTGAAGGTTTCTCCCATAGTTGTAGAAGTGCTATTAACTGTTCACGATGCTCGCCGTACCAGTTTGTAGCAGCTAAGAGAACTAGCGGCAGTGCGCCGGGAAGTTGCACTAGATACTGCCTTTTTTCCCACATAATCTGTCAATAAATAATTACGTGTCATCAAGAGCTGTTGTAGAACTAAATGATGTTAAAAAATTATGAATTCAGACAGCAAGAGAGTAGTTAAAGATTGCATTGAAATGATAAGTATAGTGCGGCCAGACATTGAGTCTGTAACATTCATGAACAAAGTTTCTTCAAAGATAATTATCGATTAATATTTGCACATGAAGCTACATGAAGTCCACTGAAAAATAGTCCTCCCCTAAAGATTTCCAGATGGATCTGACAAAAGCTCTCAACATTTAATCTTACCTCTCGACAATCAGTAGGCATCCTCTGATACGCGCCCTGCTCGATGAGATGCAGTAGCTGAGACTGCGTGTGCCCGTCCAAGCTGTCGAACGCGGGCAGGTCCTCCCGCGACACCACTTTCTGCTTGCCCTCTTCACCAGTAGACCATTTCACACCGGAGTGGGAGTATGCTGGGATTTCTGTGGATTTTATCAACAAAACATACTTTATATTATAGTTAATTATAGTATTGTTAATTCGACTAAGCAAAAAAAAACGAAATAAGACAGCCCAAAATAATATTATCGATAAAAATTTTTTTTTTTTGGAGGAGCTACGTCCTTAGTTAATGTTAAGGTACCGGTGAGGATCGCAACGCGTTCCTCCCATTATTTTTAATAGAACTGATTCGTCGTTTTTTTTTATCTTCTCTTTCCTGCCAGCCCGAGCTTGGCTTCTTTATTTATTTTTCATTGATTTTACTCACTATAAAAATGTCTGTAGTTATATAAGTGACTTTTTGTAATAATAATTATTATCTTGACTTATCATAAGTGCAACTATGTTCACCTACGTAATGAATAAAGTATTTTATTTTATTTATTTATTTTTAGACGAATAGTTACCGATATTGAGGACGGGATGCTGTCCTACAGGCTCGTGCATGAGCGGCGGCGCGGGCCCGGCGCGGCGATCGCTGTTGGTCGGCCACAGCGGCAACACGTACGTACCCGACGACAACATGCTTCACAACATACAACATTCATATTAGAAATAAATAAACAAAATTTCTTTCCAAAAGTTTGCGATATCCATGGCTTAAATACTAGAAGCAAAAATAATCTAGTTAATCATAAAACAAGGCTCCAAAAAATCAGCAAATCTTTTAAGGGTTACTGTATACATTTTTATAACAAAGTTCCCACTGAAATTAAGTGTTTAAACATTGGTAAATTCCAAACAACTATTAAGCGAAAGTTATGTAATAAAGCTTATTACAAGATTTCAGAATACATAGAGGATAAAAAAGCCTGGGATTCAATTTTTTCATATGATTTTCTTTAGAATCATGTTTTTCGTTTCAATAAAGTTTCTTTGTTTCCATCTGTGAGCGGCTTGGGTATGACATACTCCTTAACTGTCTGTGCCTGCGGCGGCGTCGTGTGCCGGCCGGTGTGTCGGCCACTGTGTCTGTAATATGGTTGAGGAGGCCGATGGCTGGCACATGCGTCATACTCGTGAACGAGTGCTGCTTGTGTGGACTGGTCTGCCCTTTTCGCTTACTATATCTAAGTATTAGGGGTATATCTTGAACTTAGATTAATAGCGACATCTTGAACATTTCAGATCAAATTATTACATGATTCCTGAGATAGTTATGCACTAGTGTTGGAATTTAAAAATTTATTACCTATTTTGCGAGTATATAAATGAACTGCTCTAAACAAAACTTAACAAATACTGAATTGTATTTTTTTTTCTACATATTGCATTGTATTTTATACCTTGAACTGATTTGGAAAAGAGCAACACTAGAGTTTCTTGCCCGTTCTTCTCTAGTGAGAACTGCTTTCCGAACTGGTGGTAGAGTTAATATTGACAGAATCTAAATAATGTATAACATTTTATGGGTTCGAATAAATTATTTCATTTCATTTCATTTCAAAATAGCCTTTTATTTGCTACTACATTGTTCACAATAATTTAACCTAAATATTATAAAAATAAATAAAGTGTGTTATGTAATAGTCGCCCCGCGGCGTGGGCCTCTCCTAAACCTTTCCATACATCTCTTTCTTTTGTTTCCCGCATCCAATGAGATCCACAACTGTGAACGAAATGTCTCTCCATCGTTTTCTATGTCTCATTTTTCTCCTTTTCCTGTCTCTTGGTACCCAATCTCAACATTAATATTATTATAATTAAAATATACTTTGTCAACAGTTAACAGTTAGCAGAATAATTATGAAAAATAAATGTATTATTGTGTCTATTTTTGAATGCATGAATGGAAACATATAAAATCAATGCAAGAACTAGGTATTAAGATCGGTACTTAATTTTTTCTTCTCGACATATCTACCAAACATATCGACATCCTACAAACATCCAAGTCAAATCAAAATTAAAATATCGATAAAAATCATTAATATATGTCACAGTTCTACATACCCATCATAATCAAACAGTTGTATAGCAGCCCATCCCAGTTCCACGTGTTCGTACTGCACGTCGCCACTGGACTCGGCCTCGTTGGTCGGCGGTTGGTTTTCATTATTGTTCTGATGTTCCTTGTCTACCGTGCGTTGTGTGCGACCATAGAGCGACAGGACTAGTCGGGCCTCACGTGGTAGTGAATTTACTGGTAAATCTTCGAGATTCAACCTATAATAATTGCCGTTTATACTCCTCATTCTATATAACAATATGTCAGATCATTTAGCATCATTATCGATTTAATTGTATAAGTAATCGATTATCGATAAAAAAAAACGATTGTAATAAAACTAGCGCATTATGACAAATATCACTTACCAAGTATCGAATATAATTCTAGGATAGAATCCACCACACTCTATCCTCGAGGTTTGTGTCAGTCGTATAGTCTTCATCGGACGTGTTCCATGGAACACTTGTACGTGGAACAGATACTCATCGTGATTCCAACACAGGGGTAGACAATGTACCGCTTCGATGCAGAATAGGGTTGTTTCGGATATTGTATGTGCTGGTACTGCTTCTGTAAGGACATGTGTTTAATTTGTGTTATAAATATTCAAACTAAATTTTGAGGGTTGTATTGTATCGATTAAAAAAAACTGCTTTGTGTTTTACCACTTTGCTGCTTTAGAAACAGCGTACTTTTGCTATAAAACTAACAATGCTCCCGGCTTGATTCTCATGTATCAAAAAGTGTATTAAAATATGATGCCCTATAGTCGTAACGGTGAATAGTAAGAATAGTCACATGAATAGTCGATGAAGTAACAAGCTGGTATAATCCCTCGTCAATCGACATTTTATCTGGACTCTGCTTACCATCGGGTGCAGTGGGGCAGAGAGTTTTAAGATTATATAGAGCGGACATTAGGAAAATTGTCATACATAAATTTTGTACTTGTTAGTAAATCAATGTACCGTGAAATAGCAAAACACTTATGTAAAATTCATTAGAACACATTTTGATGTGATCGTAATGCGCAAATTGGCATATTTCCTTCCAAAATGTTGTTTTTTTTACAAAATTTAAGCATACCAAGACGTTTTGTCATAATCCCTTCCTAGCCGATTTCGGCCACGGCGGTCAATCTCAACGGAGATCAGCCAGGTACGCAGGATATATTATAGTGCACAAGTGTGTGCGCAATACACAGGTGCACTCACTATTCCTTCACTCTCATAGTCCGGTGAGACGGCAATCCGACATGACCGGAGAGAGATCAGGCGCAGGACCAACGTCTTTACGTGCTTTCCGAGGCACGGGGGTATCACACCGCCAACTTCCTGACTCCGAGCTGCGACTGAGTAATTTTTTTTAAGATGGAAAAATCCAGTCACAATGTTTTTGGCCCGACCCAGAATTCGAACCCAGGACCTCGGCGCGCAAATCGTACTCGTAACGCGTACGCAATACAACTACGCCACCGAGGCAGTTTTGTCATACGGACGTGTCAGAGACGACAGCGACCTTATTATCAATTGGTAATAACATTTGCATGAAAAATTTGATCCTGATGTCCGGTCTATAACTAACTATACTGTTTAATGTCTTTGCAGTGGAGTAACTTTGCCTAGCTACTGGACATAATGAGACTTAACATCTTATGTCTCAGGATGACGAGCGCAGTGCAATGCCACACAGTACTTTGTAACTCAAGGTGCTGAATGGTGTTGCTACTGTTTATGGGTGGTTATATCGCTTACCATCAGGCGAACGGTATGCTCGTCTCGTCATTCAATGCCATAAAAATAATAATAATCTATACTATCTATACTAATATTATAAAGCTGAAGAGTTAGTTTGTTTGTTTGAACGCGCTAATCTCAGGAACTACTGGACCGATTTTGAAAATTCTTTCACTAATAGGAAGCTACATTACTCCTGAGTGTTATAGGCTACTTATCCCGGAAAAACTATTCGACACGGGCGGAGCCGCGTGCAAATGCTAGTAATGTATAAAAAGTAGTATACTGACTAGCGGGGTTGGTGGGCGGATGGTGCGCGTCGGCGAGGCGGAAGTCCCTCGGGCGCGCGCGCGTGTAGAGCGCGAGCAGCGCGCGCACGGCGTCACGCACGCGCGCGCTGTGCTGGCACACGGCCTCGCGCGCGCCCGCGCCGCGCAGCGACACCGCGCAGTACGCGCCCATCTCGCTCTCGATCTCGGGCCGCACGCCGCCGGCGCCTCCCTGACAAACACCGTACACGCACATTGTACATATAATCAATCCAATAAACTAATAACTTCTGGTGGGAGTTTTGGCGGGAACTTGGAAGTGTCATGAGGTGCTCTTGTTTTAATTCATTATTTTGGTGATAATTGCATAATTATGGTGGTATATTATTCAATATAGTTCTATTAAAGAGCTCAAATGATGTGAATTGAAATGATCGTGCTAATCAAGTGTTTTTTTTGTTGCCGCCAAAACTCCTCGATAAAGTCTTGGTAAGGTAGCCACTGCTTTACTTCGACATACTACAGATAATAAAAAAAGACAACCCAAACTTGACATTGGCAAAATGTGAAAAGTAAAGTGCCATATATAAAAAAAAATTAAAAAGAAAAAAAAAGCTTCTGGTGTACCTCACACTTTGTTTGCTATGAAGAAAATCAACCTGTGCAATTACGCAAAAAAAAATACTAACTATCTCATATTGAGTTAGACAAAATTATGCGGTATTACCATCAAGTGACTATATTACAATTTTTTTTATTACAAGAATGGTCCTTCGAACCTGATTTTTATAGTTTTTATTTATTTATTATATTTTATATTTATTTATTTATATATTATTCGAATAACGTAAAGAGTTGGACTTTGTAGTCATTCCTAGGTCACCTGTCCATTACACGCCTGCGCGAACGCATTGAGCGTGTGCGTGACGTGCAAGGTCTCGATCCCGCCGGCGAGCGCGCAGATGGCCTTCACCGCCTGGAACACCGCCTTCGGGGAACATGTGCCTTCCGCACTGACCACGCCTACTGCGCGAGATAGCTCGCCTTCCAACGTTTCTGCATAATTTATTTTAACATATATTTTACATAGATTCAGCATAATCTTTTATAAACGTAGTATTGTCTTATACTATTTGCGAAATTATCGCCAGCAACCGATGCTCTGTTGCAAATGCAACTGAGATTAAATCTAAAAAATCAGCGATTATAATCATACATACGTAAAACTATACAAACCTAATAAAATGGACAAATTATCGAACGATAGCGTAGGAGTCGCGCCTTGGGTGGGTAACAAATCGTCGAGTGTAAGGTGCGCATCCCTAGCATCGTCTCTTTCCGTCCTAGCTAGGTCATTGTCTTTTCCTTTCATTAGGCATAAAGTCACATCCTTCTCTAGACGAACGCACTCGCGTATATAATCGTATTCGCTAAGTGAACTGCCCGGAGTAAGATATTCTTTAGCGCCCCACACCTGAAAACATTATCAATATTTTTATATTTAGAATACTTGATACGATTTGATATAAAATTTAAGGTTGTTGATCGATCTTTTAATTACAGGGCTGTAAGATTAAATAATTCGTCTTCTATAATTTTAAACTTACCCTTAACATATATTCAGACATATCATCTCTTATATCTTCATCTAACGAACAAACTACAGTTAATATCACATGATCTACAGTCGACTCCACTGAAATAAAACATGAAAATAAATTAGCTAAATAAATAAAATAAATTAGCTTTACGAGATTATAAATATGGAACAATAGTATCAGTATCCCAAATCGAGAGGAAATGATATTTAAAAATAAACATTCTACCTTTTTTTTAGTACTAACTTAAGTAAAAGATCGATATGTAACTATTTTGTTTCTATGAAACGCAATAATCGATATCGATAAATTTAATTACACTCACCATCAGATGTGAAGGTGATGGGTTCATCGGTGTGAGCGTGGTGGACTAGAATCTTTATACTTGTATTCGGCGGGTACTTGCCCCCGGACCGCGCGGCTATAATGTATCCAGGATTCGTTTTCTCATCGGTGTGAACGAACCTTTCTGCAAGCATAAAGTACATATTCATTAAACAATATTGTTTTCTATAGTTTATGTTTATGTTTTTGAACTGGTGGTAGGTCTCTTATATGTATGAGTCCGTATGGGTGGGTGCCACCGCATTGTCTATTTCTGCCGCCAAGCAGCAGTGTGCTTGCACTGCTGTGTTTCGGTTTAAAAGACATTGTAGCTAGTGTAACTACAGGACATAATGAGACTTAACACCTTATGTCTCAGGATGACGAGCGCAGTGGAATGCCACACAGTACTTTGTAACTCAAGGTGCTGGATGGTGTTGCTACTGTTTATGGGTGGTCGTATCGCTTACCATCAGGCGAACGACATGCGAGTCACGTCATTCGATGCCATAAAAAAAAATGTTTACAGCTACAGACAGTAAACAAATAGTTTCATATAGAACACACTTGTTTTCTTTTCGAGAAAATTCTGGAGAATCCGTTTTAAACCTATTAGTGTGAAATAAAAATATTTTTGTAATATACTCACTTCTGACGTCAAGAACCATTTTCAAAAATGCCTTGTGCTCGCTGTCGTAGTTCTTTGTCCTTACTTTAACTATGCAATCGTAAAGCTTATTCTGAAACAAAATTAATTTTGCAATTTCACATCACTTTCTGTGTCGATAATATTCTTAAGAACAAACATCGATAAAAAGCTTATTCCTTACATATTACTTATCGAGTGAACATTATATTTATTGTTATTATATTGGACTACATCTATCTATGTATCTCGCATAAACTATAAAACACTCACAGTGGTCGACCTCAGCGTGACAGCGGGCACGGTCGTTATCGACTTGGGCGGCGGAGACGGCAATATACTGGGCTCTCGCTTGCTGATAGTCGCGTATACTGGCGCATCTCGCATCTCAGTCTCTCCATACAGGAAGTCCAGAGGATCGTACTCTTCATAAACGCTGCTGGATCCCTCACTCGCTACTACGTACTCTGTCGATATATAACGGTATATGTATAGGTTGAAACTGCTATTGACCACCAAAGCCGATTATCGACTAATGCGTAGGAAATTTAGTCGATTCTAAGGCTAAAAATACATAAGGTTTTTTGGTCGATTACAAGGCTGAAATCTCCCAAAACATGTGCCCCACAGTGATAAGTCTATTTATGATTAACCCAAAACTTATAGTAATTATTGATGTATACCATCGATTTGAATTCACAAAACTTGCAATGATTACAAAAAATTAGACACACTTTTAACTCAAACAATGAATTTCCAAAAATACACGAATGATTCTCTAGCGAATAAAACATATACATGCATATCGTAGCAATCAAATCGAAGTACCACTTACAGTTACATTAAAATCACAATGGAACTAATGAATGTGGACCTAAAAATGAGTATGCTTAGCCTTAACAAGTGATTCGTGCATCAATTAGTGACACCAAACATTTCCCCTAAATTTACTCAATTTAATGTACAGTCAGCAGCATAAATATCTGTACAAAATCAAAATTTCAAATCGCCTATATACGCAGCAAGTTAAACTGAAATATTTTTTCTTCGTCTGAAGTAAAGTAAATACCTTTTATTTTATTTTTGTGAAGAGAAAAATAAGATTAGAGCACAAAAGTATGTAGGCAATTTGAAATTTTGAATTTGTTTATCTACTTATGCTGCTGACTGTACCTCTCAGCAGTAAATATTCCCTGATATTTAATGAAACAACATCCTGTTTAAACATTTGAAATCTATTTTAAATTGTATACAACCTATATAGGCTGTTCTCTTTTTATCCAATTTATACAGGGTGTGCACGATCCTTGTCCCTCGTCTCAGTTCTAAGTCCACAGCGCAATGAGACACAGACCACTCACCAGGATTATTCTGTTCGGTTAGTAGCGGATCAAACGCTTCTAACACACTGACTCTTACGCTACCTTGGCCGGTGTTTTTGCCGAAGTCTATCAGGTTCATTGATTTGGGCAGGCTTCCTATTGTGTCGTTTGATTCGTTCGACTGAAACATACGAATTTATTTATGGATTTTCTTAATAGATATTCACACACACACTCACGCATTTTATCCCCGAAGGGATAGGCAGAGGCGCCACTAGTGCGCCCACTTTTCGCTATGCGTATTCCGCCCCATGATGTGATAGGGTGCGAGCCAATCGCCATATCGGGCATAAATTCCAGACTCCGTGCTGATACTGAGTAGAAAAACCCAATATCACTTTGCCCGACCCGGGGATCGAACCCGAGACCTCAGCATTGCAGTCGTATCGTAATACAACTACGCCACCGAGGCAGTAGATATTCATAGCTCTTATAAAACGACGGCATCCTATTATACGTTTGAATAACTAATTTTAGCTACCATTATCATTTGCGAACTAAATCAAAAACTTAAACTTGTTTTATTAAAGCAAGCACCCAAAAATCTCATATTTTTACACTCCAGTCTCCACTCGCTCATAAATTACAGTACAAGACAACAAAAAAAAACATTACATTCAGCTTTTTATTAAAACCGATACACTTATTTTTTGACTATACCATTATTGAATAACTTTCAAAACAGGATACTCACGCCAATGCTTACTTCTGACGATTTCCTTGAACTGTTACTCTCGACACTGTCACGCGAGGGTTCTGTCTTGACCGTTGTTTGCGGTACGTGCGCTTGCGCATCATTATTATTGACATTATTCTGAGGCGCGTTCGCCTGCGGTGGGTAAGTGTGCATCTGACCTGGCTGTGGGAACAGACTCACCGGCCTCGTGGGCCTTGATATCATGTTCGTGGTACTATAGTTGTAGGGGGGTGGGTTGTAGCCGTAGGGCGAGGGAGAGGCCATCCTTGTCTGGTTGTACGGCAGGGTGTTATACATCGCCGGGTTGACATGCACATATGTAGGCGGGGCTTCCTGGGGTAACGGGGTGGGCGGTGCGTAATAAGGATAGTTGGGCATTGGTGCGGGCATTCCGTATGGTCCGGCGGGCGGATACGGCGCCATTGGATACGGTTGGTTGTAGTTGTAGCCATATTGGGGCGCGTAGGCGGGTGGGTAGCCAGGCCTCTGACCATAGTTCTGGTTATTCATGATGGGCGCTTGTTCTGGCGTCGCTAATGTTAGCTCTTCGGTCTGCTGTCCTAACCTGAAAATATAATCATATATTTTAGGCACATGAGTGTTCAAAACGATAAGCGCCTCATCAACAAAAGCGTAACAAATCAATATTTGAATGATTGATGTCATCTTTGTTAATAATTTGGCTCTACAATTAATTATTGAACCAAACATGAAAATGTTTAAATTTTTATTCAAATAATTGTCATCGTGAATAATGTTTTTATCAACTTTATTAAGCATAGTTGCTGTGTTTATCAAACGGTTATCGAAACGTTATCAGCAAATTATTAGGAAGTCATAAGGCGACATCTCTTTTAACATAAAATGTGATATTAAATGTATTATTTTATTGAAAACCACATAAAATATAAAAATAAGTAAAATTATTTGTTTCCCTTGAACAATACCTATAGTATTGTTCCTATACCAATACAAACAAAACAACTGATAAAATAAACTTGTGGGTACTAGGTAGTATTTAGATATCCATATTTGGTATAAATATAACAAAAAATATGTTTGTTAGCACTACTGCGGTTTGATAATTAACGCTTAGTTAATTGGATTTCTATGAGATAATATACACAGACAGACAAGGTCTTCGAAAAATATATTATAGGCTTCTTTCTATCCTGGAAAGTGCACGGTGGCACTTCTATTCACGAGGGCAGAGTCAAACCTAAGCTGTAGTTCATTCACATTAAGAAAATATTGAGTCATCTTTCACCATCAGCACAAGAGCACAACAACGGCCCACAACTAATAAGGTTGCATCTATCGTTATATTTCCCTTCCTAGCCATTTTCCGCCACGGCGGCCAATCTCAACGGAGATCAGCCAGGTACGCTGGAGATACTATAGTGCACAAGTGTGTGCGCAATACACAGGGTGCACTCGCTATTCCTTCACTCTCATAGTCCAGTGAGACGGCAATCCGACATGACCGGAGAGAGATCAGGCGCAGGACCATCGGCTTTACGTGCTTTCTGAGGCACGGGGGTATCACACCGCCAACCTCCTGACTCCGAGCTGCGACTAAGTAATTTCTAAGATGGAAAAACCTAGTCACTATATGTTTTTGGCTCGTCCCGGGATTCAAACCCAGGACCTAAGCGCGCAAATCGTACTCGTAACGCGTACGCAATACAAGTACGCCACCGAGGCAGTCAAGGTTGCATACACCTGTCTTCAACTTGACTTTATAATTTTATGCAATCTTATAGGTTATAGGACTTATAGGTTTTTTGTACCTTTCTTTTATTTCAATAAAGATTTTTTTTTTCATTTTCATTTTCAGGACTCTTCAAGCAAATAATGTTTCCATAGTTCTCTTTAAAATAATAATGCCAAACTTCGTTTAGCTAGGTAAATAGCGAGTCTGTGTACGTTTTTTTGTACTGTACATTGGCGAAATCTATACTAATATAAAAAGCTGAAGAGTTTGTTTGTTTGTTTGTTTGTTTGAACGCGCTAATCTCAGGAAATACTGGACCGATTTTGAAAATTCTTTCACTAATAGGAAGCTACATTACTCCTGAGTGCTATAGGCTACTTTTTATCCCGGAAAAACTATTCCACGCGGGCGTAGCCGCGCGCAATGCTAGTCTATACTAACATTATAAAGCTGAAGAGTTTGTTTGTTTGTTTGAACGCGCTAATCTCAGGAACTACTGGACCGATTATGAAAATTCTTTCACTAATAGGAAGCTACATTACTCCTTATTGCTATAGGCTACTTTTTATCCCGGGAAAATAATTTTATCCCGGAAAAACTTTTTCACTCGGACGGTGCCGCGGGCAAATGCTACTCACCGATAAACGGTGAAAGCCATAAATATAATAGAAGAAGGCTATAGGGCGTCGCTAGGCTGACTGACAACGATGACTATTCTATTAAGGCGAAATGAGTATACTTCGGTGATATTATATTTATCATGTCGTACTTGTTAATGTACTCCTTGAGGGACGCATGTGGGTCTTTAGGTGCTGACTTGCTGGTCGGGCTCGCGAACGATATTAAATCACTGCTCTCACCCCGGGTAGGACTCGTCCCAGGAGACCTGGAAAAAAAATTGTAATGCTGGATATTAAGGAACAATATGGCCTGGCTGTGACAAAGGGCCGCGGGTTCGATTTTTCATACTAGAACAAATGTTTGTATATGTGGATTTTTAATACAGATTTGGTAATTGGATATCATACCAAAAAAATTGTTGAAGACCCAAGTAGGTATCTGACATCAATCACAAGGAACGCGCGACATAATAAATACATATTTCTTTGCAGATAATGATCAATAACGAATCATACTAATAAGTAATCGTGTATCATTCATTATTTTGTTTAATTTTAACACTGTGTACCAAAACAATGTCATCAGTTCAAATAACTAATTATTTCTCATACAACAGTTGTTTGCTTATCATTGCTTTTCTTTTAAACTTATATTTCATCAGCATTAGCCATGGATGTCAACTGCTCAACAAAAGTCTATACCAGACTTCCGGAGCAACCTGTTAAAAGCAGCCTGCATTTAGAGTCTACCTGCTACATTTATCAGATTGTTTGTCCAACTTGCAGGTGGATGTCCAACGCTTTGCTTGCTAGCACATGCTCTACATTCTAAAGCTATTTTTTTTTTTTTTTTTTTTATTGCTTTGAATGACGAGACGAGCATGCCATTCGCCTGATGGTAAGCGATACGACCACCCATAAACAGTAGCAACACCATCCAGCACCTTGACTGACAAAATACTGAGTGGCATTCTACTGCGCTCGTCATCCTGAGACATAAGATGTTAAGTCTCATTATGTCCAGTAGTTATACTGGCTACAATATCCTTCAAACCGAAACACAACAGTGCATGCACACTGTTGCTTGGCGGTAGAAATAGACATAGCGGTGGTACCCACCCAGACGGCCTCTTACATAATGAGAGACCTACCACCAGTAATACCACCAGCTATACTGACCCTTTGGCTATTATATTATATTTAAACATTAAATACTACCAATAAACATGTGAGAGTAACAAAGGCAGGTTGTTTTGTGTTGACATTGGGCCGTAAGATCGGTGAAACCAACACAACCGTGCCACTCACCCCCCGGTGGTGGTAGCGATAACGCGTTTTTTTCCCGCGATAATAAAAGGGTTGAATGCCTGTGTTGGGTCTTCAATTCGAAATTCAATGAATACTATAATTTGCATTACTATGTTGCCACCAATCAGCAGCAGTCTAGCTCTCTTGGGCACCGGTTTAATTAAAAACGATGCTATCTAAATTGAATTATTTGTATTTGAATAATCATTTTGCCTGTAACATTGTATTCCTGGATGACTAGTTTATTGAATATCTTAAATTACTTTATAATTGGTACATGGCATCGCTACCTTTTAAAGGCAGATGTGGAATTTGCCGCCAGGTGAGCGATCCGCGCGTCTCTATAATTGATTTGAATGAAAAAAGTAGAAAATAAACATATTATATGATATTGTTGCTTGATGCTACATACGAAATGAAATATGCAGGTTTTACACTTTGAACTTCCACTGTGTTTAACAAACTTTATCACTCAAATCCAGGAATAGATAGACAAATTAATAAACAGCACCATCATACACGCTTGTGGGAGGTTGCCGGATGTATTTTGCAACAGATTGGATACCTACCACCCACCCGCGTGGTGAAAGACTCATAGCCAGCGCCGGCTCTATCCCTTCACCAGAGTAGAGCGAGATTGTCTTTTGCCGCCTTTTGTTTAAAATTTATATAAAATTTTCAAATGTTCGAAATTGTTTTTCCCATTTGGCATTTTAGCGCCCTTTGCGTAGAGCGACCGCACTTCTTGCTCTTCCCTAGGGCCGCCATGCCCATAGCGACGCGTTCCCGTAAGCCATATCCCGGGATTAACCACTATACACCCTGTAAGCACCAACACTATACAATCCTAAATTTTTCTCAATGGTAAAAGACTCGAACCCCATAAACAATTGCCAAACTTTGAATTACAGACATTTCGAGGCATTGCACTACACTCGTCACCCTGAGACATAAGCTGTTAATACCCGGTAATTACACTGACTACAATATCAAACCGGAACCCAATAATATTTGCACAATCTTGGCATCAGAAATAGACATTGAGGTACCTACCCAGCCAGACACTCGCATAGAGAGTCCTATCACCCTTAGCAAATATGTGACGCGTGTTACCTGGGGGTCTCTGACACGGAGGCTCGTCCTCGCGGCGGTTTCCGAGGCGGAGGTGGCAGGGCCGGCGGAGGGCCTTCCTCCTCGCGACGCCGGCTACTGACGGTCGCGATGTCCCGAATATTATCTGCATCATATCAATACGATAAATGCTGACCAATCGTAGCTCCTCTACTATGATTTTATTTGATTATAATATTATATCTGATGATAAGGAGAGAGTGTTACGAACTGTAAAGTATCACAATTTAGATGCTTTATTTTATGAGTACTGTCTTTTAAAATTTCATAAGTAACAAATTGTCATTTGATTTTAGTAAACAAGATAATACTTTTGATTCTAAATTACGTTGTAATTTATGGTCGATCGAGTTACGCGTCATTTTATTGGAAGTACGTAGTTGAATTGATAACCGTTTTTTTTAAGTAGGTACAACAGTCTGTGGATAGCAGAAGTATTTTATCGAGTAGTTTAACGTTCAGTGTAAAAACCTATTCAAATTAAAAAATATTTTTAAGAAATCTGCGATCATACAGTTACAAAAGATTCCATTTTTATTTATCAATTATCACTATGAGTAGTAAATGTAAAACACAACAAATTATCATTATGATTACCCTAATCAATGGCCCATTTGTTATTCAGGTCACTGACCTTACACTTCCTTTGATATTGACAAGCCGTATAAAAGCTTATGAGAGAAATGATGCACATTAATTTAATGTTTTCACAGGTTCAATTGTACCAATAAAGCACTGAGTCACAAGTTTCAATTGCATGGGAGTTTTCAAATTAATGCTACTCATTTGTACCACACTCTTACAATAACAAAACACAATTTATGATTTATGGTATAAATTCTAGGGTAATCATCTACCACAACTTATCTTGAGCTCCGTGCTCATGTTGAATTGATGTAACATAATATTCTTGCCTGTTAATTGTTATATAGATATGTCGGGTAATTCCTTTTTATTAATCCCATTGAGGGTGTCTGAATATATAACGTCGGGTAAGATAAAATAATAATCGTGAAAAAACTAGTCGAGATGTCAAACTGGTAGTGGGAGCGACAGTTGGGTGTATAAAAAGGGTGCCTAATCATATGAAGCAACTAGTTCAGTGCAGTTCGATACTAAGTAGTAACTATGGTGGTTTTCATATCGGTCAGTGCTTAGTAAAGCGGTTACTACGTTAATTCGGGTTATTACTAGGTGAGTCGATTATTGTTGAGAAGTTTGGTTAAGTAATTGTCTCAATTACCAATGTGTTATAATAAGTAAAGTCAATAGTGAATCCTGACGTGGTATTGTACTCTGTGAACATTTGATAACGTAACAATTGATCAACGAACAATAAATAGTGAGTTGAACAGATAATTCGTTTGTGACTTTTATTATGTGTGCCTACGTATACCTATCGGCCGCCGCTGTCTCCGACAGATATATTTTACCAAATATCCCACCACAGTTAGATATTTAATAAGTTGTATTTATCTCCATTAATTTAGATTTAATTTTAATCACACACAGAATGTGACTGGTCAGCCTAGTTATTTCCTATGACTTGAGTATAACATCTCAACAAAAGTATTCAGCGGCTGTGGTAGGCGTGTGATGTGCGTAAATTAAATTCACATTTAAATTAATATAATAATAATAATCCTGTTTCCAGACACTGTATGGTCCTGTTCGTTTTATGTGTGTGTCTCCAAAGGTTAAAACTAAATAATATACAATGGCGTGCAAATAACACATAAGTTGTACTGGTGGTAAGTCTCTCATATGTAAGAGACCGTCTGGGTGGGTACCACCGCAATGTCTATTTCTACCGCCAAGCAGCAGTGTGCATGCATTGTTGTGTTTCGGTTTGAAGGACATTGTAGCAAGTGTAACTACAGGACATAGTGAGACTTAACATCTTATGTCTCAGGATGACGAGCGCAGTGGAATGCTACACAGTACTTTGAAACTCAAGGTGCTGGATGGTGTTGCTACTGTTTATGGGTGGTCGTATTGCTTACCATCAGGCGAACGGCATGCTCGGCTCGTCATTCAATGCCATAAAAAAAAATAAAAAAAAAATAAAAAAAAGTTCACAAATAATAATGATAATCTGCACTATTGCTTTTTGTTCGATTGTTGAAATTTGAAAACTACAACCGGGATTTTTGGCAATAATATTCGTTATTCATGGATTTGGCTAGATGTTAGAAGAGGTAAAGACGAATATGTGGTTTCATTTAGTAATGCAATGTAAAAATGACCCTGTATATACAAAAAATATGTTAAAATATTACTGTATGAAAAAAGGACAAACATTGTTTTAATACTCATCACTATCAGGATTGAAGCCATGGGTCAAGTTAATATCTTGAAGAACTTAATGGTTTGAAGGCACTAGTATACATAGACATACATAAAAATAAGCAAATGTTGTTTATAAAGTTACAACTTAATTAAGCTAGTTAAAAAAGGAGAAGTTACATAAAATATTATACTGTAGTTATTTGTATCTATTGATATGACGTCTGTCTAGAATAATTGATTTATATAATTGCTACTGACAAATTAATTTTATATGTTTCCTTTATATCATAAATTTATAAAATTGTCTGAAATTATTTATGTTAGTAGGTATATTATGCTATTTGTGTAAATTCAATCAGCAAAATTTGTTATTCAGATATGATTACTAATACTTAATTTATACTAATATTACAAAGAGGAAAAGTTTGTGAATTTGTTCGCAAGTTTGTAGGGCTGATTACTGGAACTAGGCTAATTAGGCTACTTTTTATCCCAGGAAAATATTTATACCAGAAAAACTTTTTCACGCAGGCAGAGCCGTGGACAAAGGCTATGTTTTACTTTTTTGACTTTTGTCATTTTGTAGTTTAGAACGAATATGGCGTGTGCGTGAGTGTTTTTCTGACTGAAAGTGTAATGTTGCCGCTGATACGAATCCTCTTAAAGTGTCCACAGACGATCGGATTTGGTGCGGCCGTACCATTTTTTTAACCATTTTTTTATGCGGTACGGTCTTCACGCCACACGAGCGTACCATACCACGCATTGTCCAGTTTTTTTTGTGCTAGCAGCTAGGGATGGTGTGTATTTACGCGACCAGGTATTTACTTGCAAGTACGCCGACCAGGTGCTGACCCGAAATACTTGCAAGACTTGAAAGTATTTTACTTAGCTACTCTCTCGTGACACGATGGAGTCACGTGACCTCGCCTCGGCCCGCCGCGCGCGTCCGCGCTCAGGAGTCGTCGTCCGAAAATTTACTAATGGTTCTTATTTCAACAAACCCAGTGAACAATTTCCTATGCAAGTATTGAAGTGTTAAAAGTATTTTAGTTGTTAACGCGGATGTGCTCCTTATTCGTACCGAAACATGGGTCAATATCCTATGAAGTAAGAAAATACTTGAAAGTATTTCGATTTTCGACTATCCAAGTGCTATAAGTACTTTGTTTATAAACGCAATTGTACTCTTTATGTATACTGCAACACGGATCAAATTCCTCTACAGAAAGAAAATACTTAGTATTTATAGAATCAAAGTATTAGAAGTTTTTATTTGTGAGCGCGATTGTGATCCTTATTTGTCTCGAAACACGGATTAATTTCCTATGCAAAAAGAAAATACTTGGAAGTATTATGAACCTTGGTTTTTGGCGCTGGTTTTTTTAGGCGGACGTATTTGTAAGCCCTGGTTCACGATTTTGCAAGTACGACCTATGCCTACTAGCAGCGCATGAACACCTCTCACAGTATGCCTCTGTTCTCTCGAAAAAGGCTACATTATAGATACCTATTGAAGAAAAACTAATATGGAGCGCTTTCATTAGAGCATAGAGATAGATTATAGTCTCAACTCTGGAATAGCACATAGGTCACTTTTTATTCCGGAAAAATATATAGCGGGAAAAACTTTACCACGCGGTAAATATAAAAAGTAGCCTATAGCGCACAGGAGTAATGTAGCTTCCTACTAGTGAAATAATTTCCTAAATCGGTTCATCAGTTCCTGAGATTAGCGCGTTCATAAATGCGCCCGTGGTACTTGATCATTATTGTGTTGCGGAGTTAATTTATAACTATGATATCTCCTAACATATTCATTGAAATCAAATGACGTTGAGGGCAATTTTGTTCAAAATAAAATACTTGTGATGAATAACGTATTTAATTGGATAAGGATCAATGTCATGTTCATAAAAATACCTTCGCAAATAATTAATGCATTATTTAAGAACAAATTTGATTACCACAAAAAAGTTTATACTGAGTCAAACTTAAAAGATAGACATATGCTGTCGCGGACTTTTTTTAGAACTTTTAAAGGGAATTAATTCCTTCATACATAATTTTTACGTACGATCGTATTCGGTACGGCCATACCATTTTTTTATGTGGTTCAGACTTCACGCCACACAATCGTTCACCACGCATTGTCCAGTATTTTTTGTGCTAGCAGCGCGTGAACACGTCCGCACTGCACAAAAAACTCGCAATAACGACAACAATACGTTATTAATAACTAATTACCTGGGTGACCGAGCCTAGCTCGGGTGATTTTTGAATACCTTCTATACATGTTATTTATTTCTTTAAAGTAGGTGCTAATAATATTTTCCATTTTAAGAAAATATTCACGACTAAAGTCAAAGGAGTTGATACCTACAGAAACACTAATTTCAAAAAAAATCGGTTCATCAGCGGTTCAGATTTTATATTAAATATCAGGTTTCATATTTTTTTCATATTGAATTACATCACGAGCACATGGTTCAGTTCTCATCTCTCGTTTCACTTATTTACGAATTGATAAAAGACGAATGTCCTATGTTTATTTATATCCGCAACAAATATGGTCTTAAAAATATGTTTCCCAGTTTTGTTTCTCCCCTCTTTAGCTGCCCTAAGTTAGTAGTTAATAAATATGAATATCCCATATTTATACTCAAGGTACATCTATATCAAATTTCACCATAATCGTTTCAACGGTTTATTTTCTTTCCTCTTTTTTAACCTTATTATTTAAGAGTTAATAAAAAACTGAATATATCATATTTATTTATAAGTTTCAAGAGATTCCCAAACCATATTTAAATAGAACTAGCTTTTGCCCTCAGCTCCGCCCGCGTGAATGAGTTTTCCCAGGATAAAAGTCTCGCTTTACATTTTCCTGGGATGAAAAGTAGCCTATGTGTTAATCCAAGCTATAATCTACCCGCGTGCCAAATTTCATCAAAATCGGTGTAGTAGTTTTTTGCGTGAAAGAGTAACAAACCTCCATACATCCAGGCATCCATACATCCATACTTACAAACTTTCGCGTTTATAATATTAGTAGGATTAGTTCAGTGGTTTAATTTCTTTCCTATTTTGCCCCTCTCAATTTGGGGTTAGTGAAAAATAATAGCTCATATTAATTTTCAAGGTTTAAGATATCCCCAATCCCCATACAGTGCAATACAATCGGAGCAACAGTATTTTTTGCCCTCTTTTAACCCCCTTAGTTAAGGGTAAATAATATATGCCATAGTTATCTTTAAGGTTATAGATATCCCCATACCAAATTTCATTACAATTCGTTCAGGAGTTTAGTTTCTCTTCTCTTTTATCCCCTTTATTCAGGAGTAAAAGAAAAGAATTAACATTCCATATTTATTTTTCAATATATAGAGCTTAAGATATTCCCGTAGCAAATATAATTACAATCGGTTCAACGGCTTAATTTCTCCCCCTTTTACCTCCTTAATTATGGGTTAATAAAATAAATAATATACTATGTTTGTTTTTAAGGTTTGAGATATTCCCATACCAAATTTCATTACAATCGGTTCAACGGTTTAGTATCTCTCCCCTTCGAACCCCAAAAGTTTGGGGTGGATAAAAAAATCTGAATACAACAATTTAATTTTTAGAGCTCATACTATCTAAATCCAAAATTTCATTCAAATCAGACTAGCCATCAGTAGACTATTCAGTATCAGCCCGGAGTCTGGAATTTGTGCCCGGTATGGCGATAGGCTCGCCCCCTATCACATTATGGGACGGAATACGCTTGGCGAAAAGTGGGTGCACTAGTTGCGCCTCTGCCTACCCCTTCGGGGATAAAAGGCGTGAGCATGCGTAGCATGCGTCAGACTAGCCATTTCCGAGAAATAAGTGATAAAAAGTAATTACTAAGTTGGCAAAATTTGTAAAACTGCGGCGTGTACTTTCTTTTGTTTATTATTTTGTTACTTTATTACCTAGCCCGTAATTGACTCTACTATTGTTATCGCACGCGCCGAAAATTCAAAGTAATTCGTTCTTTTGTTTTATTTTGAAATTACCTTACACGGGCAGACTGTTGTTAGGTAGTGATGGATTATAATCAATACGTTATCATATTATTAGTTTCTCAGACAACTATACGCAGTAAGCGTTATTTGGTTTAATATTAATGCTTGCTGTTTGTATATTTTATAGGAGATTCATAATAGTAAAATAATATTTTTTTATCTCCATTTAACGCCCCTCCGCTGTCGTTATACAGAGTTTACACTGTAATTTATAATTGTTTCATGTAAATTTATTGAAATATGACTATTATTGTCGAAGACGTCGGAAAAAATCAAGTCGACTGGGAGTTTTCATTGCTAACGCTGCCTATTCCTTTGAGATATAATAAAATAATGTATGGTAGAATTGTTCATCTTTTATAGGTCTACAAAAAAGTTCGCGATGGCATATATGTCAGCAAAATGGCGCGCTAACCGTATTGGAAGCTATCTATTCGAAATTTATAATATATACAGAAAAAAAAAATTATCTCATATTTCTACAATTTGTTACTTTACTTTGGTAGTACATTTTTTTTATAATTCATAACTACTACTAATTGCTGTACATCATTGTCAATAGCGGCGTGCAGTAAAATTTATGGAATGTAAAATTTTATGACACAACTCGGCATTTGTTTATCTATAATATAAAAATGAATCACTGAATGTGTTGCTAAGCGCAAATCTCGAGAGCAGCTAAACCGATTTCGCTAAATGTTTTTTTAGAATATTCCTTGAAGTACGAGGATGGTTCTTATGGAGAGAAAAATTTAAAGATTGCCTGAAAATGTCTAAAAACAACACTTTTCTATACTCCCATAAAATCGATTCGTAATAATACTTGAAAGTCAATTTGAACTTTAATACCATACCATAAAGTTTGTGTTAATAGAGAGGTTCCGGGAAAGCAACATAATTGAGTGATGTTAGTATCGTATACATATTAATGTTAATATTTGTCAATATTTATACGATGGTAACATTACTCAAAAAAAATGGTTTAGATTAACAATTAGATCCGGTAGGTGGCGCTGTACTCGGGTTCTGGGATTTTATTTCCTTTTTAGGGCAGGACAACATCTGTCGGGGCCGCTAGTTAAAATTAGAAATTTAGAACAATTAAATCTAATACTATCGTCACTTATAGGATCGCTGGGCGCTGGCTAATCTAAAATTTATTTGTTACATAAATTATTCGTAAATCTTTGCATATTCCCGCCCGTAAATCGTGCGTTGAAATGTATGGAATTAGGGCCATTTGCTCGAGGGGGTCTTAAATATAGCTTACTATACTGATTTTAATGATAAAAAAATTAAAAATATCACATAATATATAGAAAGCTATTTAGACGGATACAGTATTAATCCATATCCGATTAAATACGTTAGCTATCTAAAGCATTTCATGCACATTATAACTGCCTTTTATACCATATAATTTTAATTAATATCTTAGGACTTATCGCAAGTCTAAAAAGTAAATTTTCTTCCTAAGGTCGTTCACCGTAGCAAGTTGATAATGTTCTTTCCATTTATCTAAAAGAATTTGCATCGCTTGATTTCGTGCGTCTTTATTGCAATATAGGCTGAGGGATGAATTCCATAAGCAGGTCAAATCTGTATACAATTCTAACTACTCTATTATACTGTATTTTTCCGTAAAAATATCGCGCTCGGAACCTATTACGACGACAAATAAGGTGCTGCGTTTGCGAAGGTTGAATGGCGACTGGACCGCTGAACGGTACGATGCGTCGGCCAGACGACCAGATTTGGTACGGAGCATACCAAATCCGATGTGCAAGCGATCGAACCAACCATACCGTCAATAATAATAATAATGTACAGCATACCGTGCGCCACACGATCGGATATGGTACGGTGGCGTACCGTTTTCGTGGGACGGCCGTTCCGAATACAATCGTACGTAAAAATTATGTATGAAGGAATTATTTCCCTTTAAAAGTTCTAAAAAAAGTCCGCGACAGCATATGTCTATCTTTTAAGTTTGACTCAGTATAAACTTTTTTGTGGTAATCAAATTTGTTCTTAAATAATGCATTATTTGCGAAGGCATTTTTATGAACATGACATTGATCCTTATCCAATTAAATACGTTATTCATCACAAGTATTTTATTTTGAACAAAATTACCCTTAACGTCATTTGATTTCAATGAATATGTTAGGAGATATCATAGTTATAAATTAACTCCGCAACAAAATAATGATCAAGTACCACGGGCGCATTTATGAACGCGCTAATCTCAGGAACCAATGAACCGATTTAGGAAATTATTTCACTAGTAGGAAGCTACATTACTCCTGTGCGCTATAGGCTACTTTTTATATTTACCGCGTGGTAAATTTTTTCCCGCTATATATTTTTCCGGAATAAAAAGTGACCTATGTGCTATTCCAGAGTTGAGACTATAATCTATTTCTATGCTCTAATGAAAGCGCTCCATATTAGGTTTTCTTCAATAGGTATCTATAATGTAGCCTTTTTCGAGAGAACAGAGGCATACTGTGAGAGGTGTTCATGCGCTGCTAGTAGGCATAGGTCGTACTTGCAAAATCGTGAACCAGGGCTTACAAATACGTCCGCCTAAAAAAACCAGCGCCAAAAACCAAGGTTCAAAATACTTCCAAGTATTTTCTTTTTGCATAGGAAATTAATCCGTGTTTCGAGACAAATAAGGATCACAATCGCGCTCACAAATAAAAACTTCTAATACTTTGATTCTATAAATACTAAGTATTTTCTTTCTGTAGAGGAATTTGATCCGTGTTTCAGTATACATAAAGAGTACAATTGCGTTTATAAACAAAGTACTTATAGCACTTGGATAGTCGAAAATCGAAATACTTTCAAGTATTTTCTTACTTCATAGGATATTGACCCATGTTTCGGTACGAATAAGGAGCACATCCGCGTTAACAACTAAAATACTTTTAACACTTCAATACTTGCATAGGAAATTGTTCACTGGGTTTGTTGAAATAAGAACCATTAGTAAATTTTCGGACGACGACTCCTGAGCGCGGACGCGCGCGGCGGGCCGAGGCGAGCTCACGTGACTCCATCGTGTCACGAGAGAGTAGCTAAGTAAAATACTTTCAAATCTTGCAAGTATTTCGGGTCAGCACCTGGTCGGCGTACTTGCAAGTAAATACCTGGTCGCGTAAATACACACCATCCCTAGCTGCTAGCACAAAAAAAACTGGACAATGCGTGGTATGGTACGCTCGTGTGGCGTGAAGACCGCACCGCATAAAAAAATGGTTAAAAAAATGGTACGGCCGTACCAAATCCGATCGTCTGTGGATACTATTAGAATAGACGTAGTGGCATTATGGAGTGTAAACTTGAAGCTACTTTTATTATGTTCCAATCTTACACTATTTTTTTATTTTACATTTATGGTTTGAATAACTTAATGGAAAGTGTTATTTTCATGTAAATAAGTATGTGGTTTCATTTAGTAACGCAATGTCAAAATTTCCCTGTATAGAAATGCAAAATAAGTTTCTTGGTTATTATAGTTGGAACAACACAAGCTGACCAGTATGACAATTTATTAACGGACGGAATACTATGTGTAGGGAAGAGAACAAAAAATTGGTTGCTCCAAATAACCGATCTTTGATTGCTGTGGATATTGAATGTCTTCTTGAATAGAAATATTCAAGAAGATTAACAAATGTAAATAGAGTTAGATTATTATTAAATCTTACACATTACAATCAGGAGTTTCTTATTACAGTAGTTTGTTATTGTTAGACTTTTATTTTAATTTTCTAATAAAAATTTCATGATTATCCTTTGATAATTTTTAAACTGATAATTAGTCATTACAAAGAAATAGTTATGAGTGTGTACTGAAAACAAATGAACATAATGCTACCGTTTAAATTATTTACTTTGGAAATCTTCGTTTTCTGTCTTTGAATATGAAATGTGTAATTATTTGAAAATATCTAACGCATTGTTCAAAGCTGTTTGTAAAATTTACTTTACACATAATTTTTTAATTTACAGCAGTGTTTTTATTTATATCGAAAGTAT
The DNA here is from genome assembly GCA_947568825.1 of Sphinx pinastri. NCBI lineage: Eukaryota > Metazoa > Arthropoda > Insecta > Lepidoptera > Sphingidae > Sphinx > Sphinx pinastri. The sequence goes on from OX387623.1 coordinate 5,595,459, forward strand.
ATTCTATAGGTATGTATAGGTTTTGCACTAATTGGTGACGTTTTGTTGCCAAGCGATTTAAAACTTTCCCGACACTACGCTCATGAACTGCAGTATACAACATTGTAATAGCAACACATTGATATAAGAGTCAGGATTAAATTCTTTATTTCAGTATATTTTTATATAATATTAATTCAAATATGGTACATAAGTAGGATACTTTTTGTTATGTATGGAGAACATAAGTATTTGTTATTATGTAGTTGACTTTAACATTTTTTGGGTAGACAGTTTCACAAAGTTATTGCATTGTGAAAAATATGAATTGTCATACCAGGCAGCTTGTATGATACCAACTATAAGCCATCTATTTCTTTACTGTGTGCGGAATTACAAGCCATCATTTAGCATGTAAATGAACTAAGTCTACAGTTATACTTTGTCATGCATTAATTTTCAAAAATACTAAAGATAATATTCCTTTTATGTATATTTCAGACGTATTTGAAGCTACCTTATTTGTATCTGTTAAATATATATAAGCTTGTATGAATAAAATTTCGATAAAAAATAAATACTATTAAGACAACACACACAAAGCTCATTTATTCCAAGGATATCAGTATTATTAACGCAGGTAATTTAAAATTCATGAAGATTGTTTTACGTATATCCGAGATTTGTTTGGTAGACCTTGGAGCATCACTTATCAGACGGAGTAAACAAAGTTACGTCAATAATTACCTGTGTTAGACAGATGTTTCTGCCTGCGAAACTGTTCCAAAGCTAGACTTTCTATACTCAACGCTTGTGCCTTTTCTAAATCGGCCTGGAACTGCAGATCGTAGTCTGACATTATCGAAACTCCCTCAACATGTATCTACAACATTCACAAAGCGTGGGAATTAAAACATTAACACTGCATTACGAAGTACACTACACTGTACACATCACACACAACTTCCAATGTTTATTGCAACACAAAAAACAAACGAGCAGCGGTTTAAATATTTTCTCACCGGAATACACTTGCCGACAAATTTCTATTTGTTTGATTTACGCTACATAATACAAATTTTGAGGAATCCCAGTTGAATTTTTATTTTATTTTAGGTCAACGCCAATCGTATGCATCATTCAAATTATTAAACTCAGAGACAAATTACACTCCTAATGTGAATATCCCCGAATAGACAGATTTGACAGTTTTAGAACTGTCAGGTAGCATAAACGCCCAATAGGAGAGAAAGAAACGCAACTATTTGACATATCGCTATTCTACGTGGTCGTATATTCGTGACATGACACTCAGAGTGATGTCAATTTAACGACTCAGAAATTAACAAAATCGACTAAAAATACTCTGATAGGAAAAACAAAGAATAGCACATATATAAGATTTCTTAGGGAAAATAACCAAATATTATATAGGTACTTTTAAATGTAAAACAAGGTCTTAGACATATCGATATGCAGGGGTTTCTTACCAAGTGAGTACTGTCGCTAATGGCTAATAAAAATAATAGGTAGATAAGATTGAATAGCCTGATGGTTATTGGTTAGTGATTAATGTAGGTATCTAGTTATTGTTACTGGTAAGTGGTTTTACTAGGATTAACGTAGTTGTTATATTCTCTTTGATTAGGAACATACATAAGTTTAAACAATCAGTCAATGTGGTAAATAAGCACATGATCCCACTACTCGATCCTCCTCCCCCTCCCCCTCTTGCACGTTCATATTCCAATCTCAATGCAGTATTCATAGAAAAGTTTATGTTTCGTACAGTTTGCTATTACTTATGTAAATCGATTAATGTACTACATCAAACATTGGTTGGTATCTAGCCTATTTGCACACAAAATCCCACTACTCGACCCTCCTCCCCCTCCCCCTCTTGCACGTTCATTTTCCAATCTCAACGCAGTATTCATAGAAAAGTTTATATTTCGTACAGTTTGCTATTACTTATGTACTACATCAAACATTCGTTGGTATCTATGCTTGTCTTTATTCTGAGGTATCTAGCCAAAGCAAACAAAAGATAAGTAATCCGTCCTTTTATCTAATTCCTACAGCGTTTTAGTCGATATTTCTGCCACTGACCCATAAATGATACGGTAGAGTTTTGGCGGGAACTTGGAAGTGTCATGAGGTGCTCTTGTTTTAATTCATTATTTTGGTGATATTCAGTGTTATATTGCATAATTATGATGGTATATTATCCAATATAGTTCTATTAAAGAGCTCAAATGAAGTGAATTGAAATAATTGTGCTAATCAAGTGTTTTTTTTTGTTGCCGCCAAAACTCCTCGATAAAGTCTTGGTAAGGTAGCCACTGCTTTACTTCGACATACTACAGATAATAAAATAGACGAACCAAACTTGACATTGGCAAAATGTGAACACAAATGCCATTATAAAAAAAAAAAAAGATGATACGGTAGTTACCTTCTGCCCTTCTGCTTCTTCCTATCTTAAGGTACACAACACGCTCAAACATGTTGCAAAAACCATTGAAAGTTTATGAAAGATTGCCTGATTTTGGATTACCCAGTGGGGACGGTCAGGCATGCGGCCGGTCGAGGTCAGTTAGAAAAATATCGCGAGCTGTTACTGCATGCTAGCGGGCTGCGTGTCTACGACACTTTTGAGCAGTATTCGGTGGCATAGCGCGGGCTCTTGCCGCCCAGGGCGAACCGAAAATTTTCCGCCCCAAGACACTACAAAAAGGTTATATTAAGAAATAAAAGTCACGCGAGCATATTTTGCCGACCCCCTAAGTGGCGCCCGGGGCGGACAGCCTCCCCCGCCCCAACCGCGCTACGCCACTGGCAGTATTTTACTGCTCATTAATTTGTAATTATTAAGTAGTTTTAAAATCAATCTCGGATAAAAACCGCCAGACTCTACCCTAAATAAGTACCTACTTACGTATTCGAAAACTAATCATTGAGTCATAAAGTTGAGTTATTACTTGGATACCTAGCCAATAGGTCCCTAGTCCCAACCTAACTACCTAGGTACTTATCCTACTAATTAATATACCTATCAGAAAATGTAATGTAATTGATTGTACCTAGGTACTTCTGTAAAATTCATAGCGATATTATTAAGTACTATTATCTAATTAATAAATGTTATGATATCAAAATAACAGCTGAACCGAATTTGATAGGAATTTATCTGACAGGTAGTTTACTATGGATAACTTCATGAAATTATTAAAATTAGCGCGCAAAATAAATAAAACAACAATAATATTGCAAAAAGCAAACAATTTTTAGGGTAATGGAACCAACAATGCTCAGTGATTATATACCTACGTGTTTCCTACTTGCCTACATTCTTGAAAATTGAAACATAAATTATTTTAAAATTTCTTTATTGAATTCAATTTATGTATGATTTGATATTATATATTTATTTTATGTAATTGAAGAGGTTGTTTAAGTTTACAAAGCGTACGTCCTAACACACGAGCGACTAAGTTATTATATTTCACAGAAGACCCTGAAAATTCACAACTATTTAAACTTCGACGATTTTTTACCACAGTGCATTTATGTTGAAAATGCCTGTAATATACCTGGAGATAAAAATGAATTTGATGGGCGTTTTCGTCTACTGACTCTCTTTCTGAGAACTCTACGATTTGCATTAGACGATTGTGCATCGAGGAGCAAATTTGCTGCTGTCGATTTTTGTATAAAATCTCTTGTTGGACTTTTTTTAGCTTTTACGCGTTTTACTTGAGTCCTCCGCACAATTGTAGTGCGTTTGATCTTTATTGGAGAAGTATTTCTGGAGGTTTTATTCACCGAAGTCGTTAGTAATTCGCCTTTCCTGTGCTGTGTATCTAGCGGCGAAATCATGCTTTTAGCCCTTGTGACTTTATTTTTAACGTGCCTCGGCTTTTTTAATTTTTCTTCGTTCTTGTCTGGTAAAGGTTCTTGGCCGTCGGCTGCCATCTGAAAAATAAATTCAATTTATTATAAGGCCAATTCGATTTATTACCTACCTATTGAATAGGTTTAGGTATCTACCCAATATTTTTATACGCAGGTACGTATGAACGTCATTTATCGTCAAACTATAGATTATAGATATTTACATTTAGCAAGCCATTGGTAATATAAATCATCACTATCATTAGCCACATGAAGTCCATTGCTGCATATATTATGCCTCCCCTAAAGATCCCCAAACGGACTTGTCAAAACTAAACGCGGCCTGCATCCAGCGTATTTCTGCAGCCTTTATAAAGTCGTCTGCCCCCCTTGCGATATAAATCCATCATTTTAATTAATAGATAAATAAATTAAATACTGACGAATGTCCGCAGGTTCAAAACCCAAGGGCACACACCTGACTTTTCTAAAAAGTTATGTGTGACTGTGTTCTTTGTGAATTATCACTCGTTTAACGAAGGAAATCTGAGAAAATATGCATATCTAAGAAGTTTTCTAAAAAAATATTTGGATGTCTGCTAACCCGCACTAGGCCAGCGTGGTGGACTAAGGCCTAAACATTCTCAGTAGTAGAGGAGGTCCATGCTCAACAGTGGGCAAGTATGATACACAGTGCTGATATGGTGTTTAAATACTAATGATTCTACTATTTTAATATACTTTTACTTAATAAAATATAACCTGCTCATAAAAAAGGTCGTCAGCATCTTGCCGGTCGCAGAAGTCGAGTATTTTATTACAAACTGTTCTTAAATTCTTTATACGTTGCTTCTTCTTTTTCCCCGCGGGGCAACGATCGACTTCGACCAGTCGCAGAGTTCTAGATAAAAACAAATTAGCTTTCTCTCACTAATATCAGACACAAAATATGAATGCTTTGATACCTACTGAACACTACGCACGTAGACATTTATTAATTGAATATAAAGGACTCGTGGGTGCGTGACTGCCTTTTAAGGAAAGGAATGTCCTGTATAAAATAAGGTAAGATTATGAGCAAACTTAGGCCCCGTTTTTTCAACCGTGGTTATCTTTTTCTCCGGATCTTATTAAGCTGGATGCGCTCGCAGAGCTGCGAGTGCGCCAGGTGCTGCGAGCGCGTCCAGCTTAATAACACCGATGATTACCCTAACAGTTGAAAAAACCCGGTCTTAGGGGCCATTGTTTCATCCGTTGTCAAAGTTATGAGTCCTTATTACACTGGTGAATTGAAAGCGAATTCACAGCGAATCAAAGGCGCTGCGCGCTCGTCCTGTATAAAAAGGCTGTTAACATTACCTGACCACGGATGAAACATTGCGGCTTAAGTGACTCTACTGACTACAAATTGTAACAGTTAAGTCTAATTTTACGTGAGGTTTCTTCCATGCATACAAGGCACCTACTTGATAACTTTCGGCTTCGACATGATGTCCGGGTCTTTTTCATCAATGTGCATTGCTGTGTGCCAAATATTCTTGAACAGAAGCCTTCTCTCCACGTAACTCTCTTCTTTGGTCATAGGCTGGTCCATGTTACAAAGGAATTTTGTTATATTTATCTTGATTTACTGCATTTTTGTATGGTTTAGTATTATTTTTATAAAATTGTTGAAAATTATTTATTAATATGACATGTGACAATTCATGTTTTTTTTTTTACTAGATTTAGAGTAATTGAAAAAGTTAAAATTAAATGCAACCATAAAAACTTTACCTTTGTGTTAAAAAAATACTACCAATACAATTCAAAAGATGTCTTGCTTGGAAATCTGCCATAGTCTATAGGTAATGTAGATATTTCCCTAAAATTATAAAGTAGTAGATAACTAAGTACTACCTACCCGCATTGATAAAAACGTAACATAAATTGTTAACCACCATTAAATCCGACCTCTCATTACATAAACATAACGTGGGAGGTATTTTATCATCCTTAAAGCAACAGGTTCCCATCAGTTCGTTGTTCGACTCGACAGAAGTATTCCAGTTTCAGTAGGTGGTGCGCACTCAACGCAATCGCGTTGCCGTGTGAAGAAATTGTGCGTGCCGTCAATCGGTTTTCGTACTAAAACTTTCTTACAAATTGTATAAAGATGCCAGAAAAATACGACCCAAGCGCATTATGGGTGGCTATTAGCGAATGTGGACATGGAAATATTTTCCAAGTGTACCCGAAGTTGTTGGCTCAACTTCTTCTCCAGGAGGAAGCTGCGAGACAGGATGGAGACACGAGCGAGGCTGAAAAACTTATTCTACCCAGCGATAGAGAGTGGCGACTCACACAGTACTTTAGCTTAGTCGCATTACAGAAAAATTTAGACTTGCAAGTATTTCAGTTTGCTTTTATAACATTTTACTGAATCTGATGGTAATTAACTAAGTAACTAACGTAACGTAGCGTAACTACAGGACATAGTGAGACTTAACATCTTATGTCTCAGGATGACGAGCGCAGTGGAATGCCACACAGTACTTTGTAACTCAAGGTGCTGGATGGTATTGCTACTGTTTATGGGTGGTCGTATCGCTTACCATCAGGCGAACGGCATGCTCGTCTCGTCATTCAATCCAATAAAAAAAAAATGATTGTAAAAACCGCTCAAATATTGTTTATTGCAATAATTATGATAGCGCACGCAGTATATGAATGGACACAATGTAAAAGTGTTTAAAGCGCTGGGGAGTTGAGTACACCCTAGGGTACAACGATTATATAGCTGGTTTCACCGGATTTTCACCATATTTAGTGGCATTACTGATGATTATTTAGGCTTTGTGAAGAAGTATTGTGTACTGATTGGAATTACTTCAATGATAAGTAACTTCTTAAACATTTTAGTAAATTAAAACTGACGCAACTAGATCAAGGGCAACTTTATGTTCAGCGCACATTAGAATGAGACGCGACGAAAAAGTATCGGAATACGATAGCTCCGTGTACGTAAGTGATCGTTTGGGGTTTAAAATTTAGCGCATGGTGCTTCCTAGTTCCTGCCCGTACTTAGTAAAAAATACTTCAAAATCGGTCAAAGTATTGTCCCACTGCCAAACTTTACGCCTTTATAAGTACCTAGTATTAGTACATAAGGTTGAGACATGTCTTTTTTGTTGTTAATCCTTCAACGCCCGTATCAGCCAATAATACATTGTTCTTTACTCTGCTTGGATTTAATCTAAGGCCTAAGTAAGTATCAATGGTACATTATTAATTACGATTCTGCCAACCCAGTGTGCGCCGGGCTTGGATGCTACAGAACTTGTTAACTTGATTGTAGTTTTGATTTGAATTGAGGTATTCATGGTCGTATGAAATTGCTACAATTACAGATGATTGGGTGAACGAATCGTATTGTGTGAGAATATGTTTATTGTTCCCATCCATGGTATAAATGACTGTCAACCAGATTTTTGTATCTATAATTGCTTACTGGCACTATTTGATTGAAAGAAGACAGAAGCATAAAATATTATTTCACTACAAATACAAGCCAAATTAAACAATTTAATTGGGACATTCTCTGTTACGAGCATTTAAATATTTTTGTACTATAATCAAAAGAAATAGCTACTGAATGTTACAAGACGATTACATAATGTAAAATAAGTCCATACAGAACGTGTTAACTCGCGGTTTGCATGTGCTATCTCAATGTTATTCCAAACGTTGTCGGAATGTGTTTTCCAACATTCGTGGTACCTACTTTATACCATTTTGTGTGCTTATCATTGGATTAAAAATCTTGGCTATAAAACTCATAGAATACAGATAATTATTATTATCCTTTAATGATATTTCATAAGCAGTGGACTTCCAAAGGCTGAAGTAGAAGAAGATATTTTATAATGTTCTGTCTCATAAACAACCTCTTTTTTGCTTACGAACTCTGCCACTAAACATGGCTAAAAATACTAAAAATTGTCTTGTCATTATTCAAAAAGTTGCAATATCAATCAAATAAAAACGTCCCAATAAAATTTCCAAAAACTTTAAATAGCTTTTTAGTAAATATTTATTTACATTGTAATATTTATTTCACTGCAAAATTCGCTGAAAAACATAAAATAAAATCGTTCCAAAATAATTGTAAAAATGGGAACAGCCGGTATATCATAAAACCTTTGTGAGTTGTGGAAATAATGGCTTACAGAGATAAATAGTATATGGAGGCTATGATCCTCGCTGAACATCTGCATCGCGCAACGTAAGTCACTACTAGAACAATTTTGATTACGAAATACAAATGCATCGCAAGATTTCTATTGCAAACAGCAAGATAGTTAGTACCTAAATACCTACTGTTGATTATGAAACCTAAGTGGTTAGAATAAACTGAAGACGAACATGGAATTTAGTAACGGACAAAAATGATCTCATAATTCAAAAAAACAAGTGAGCATGAAGCCTCTATTGGTCCGCCAAAAGGTGTTTTTAGACTTCTAGGTGTTCTAGAACTAGATGATACCGTTATAATAATGGTATGCGATAGGGTGATTATAATAGATTAATTTATACCGCTCACGGAAATAGGTCAACATGCCCCTAGCCTCATGTCCTCATGTCAAGTTTTGCAGTCATAATAAAACCCAGTATAATTGTCCTAATGCTCAAAACTTAATCTCTCTCTTATATGTGTATAGAGAACAAGATGATCATAAGCCACAAAGAGCCATGGAGGATCCACCTGAGGAGTGGGCCCCGTGGAACCTGGTCGTGTCGATTAAGAACCCCCACGCGCCCCCGCCTGTCACAGTCAAGACTGCGCCCGGCCCAGCGTGGGATATTGCACAGGTATACTAACTTCTACACCCTGTCTTTTTCTTACCCCACCAGAGGATCGACACAAGATACTTTTTTATATTGCAAAAAGCATTTGGCCTTGATTTTAATACACTTTTTGTTGACTCTACATTGGCCGGCCCGGCATATTGCAATTTAGCAATACTTTTACTTAGTTTTCAATGATTCCGCACATAGATTGCGATTATAACTCCAGTTATACAGCCTATTTCGCATACTCTATCCGTCCAATCGACTTTTAGAGTGCTCTATTTTTTGAACCATAATAGGTAGGTAGCGAGCTACAGTTTTGGCAGAATAATCTTCTATTATTCCGTACACCGCCTATCCGAGAAAATAATAAATAGGTAAAAGGTTAAAATAACAAGAAACAATTAAATTAAGAATATATATTAAATCCATAGGTCAGGAACTAACCCTGTCTGAGACTGAATCGCTCATAGCTTTTTTAATGATAGTTAATTGCTTTATAAACTTAATTATTAATAATTGTTACAGGTGTTAAAAGCAGCTCGTCTACTGTGCAAGCCTCCCATGCCCGTAGTGTTTATGGACGAGCAAGAGATGCGCTGCGTGTATTCGCTTATCTACGACGTTTTCCGCTGTGAGTCACTTCCGAACTAATCTATACTAATATTATAAAGAGGAAACATTTGTATTTTTGTATGTTACGAATAAACTCAAAAAGGACTGGACCGATTATAAAAACTCTTTCACCAATATAAAGCATTATCAGTTAGTAACATAGGCTACCTTTTATGCCGGGAAAATATAAAGCGGGACTTTTATCCCGGAAAAACTCATGTGAATGAGTTTTTCCGGTATGGAGCCGGGTGGAGCGGGTGGACCCTTGAGCAAAAGTCTAGTTTACTATATCATACACGATAATATATCAGTTATATATATGAGAATATCTACTATTTATATTTATAGGCATAATAAAAATATTTACGCGTTACTTTTATGTTTTATCCACTTTACATAACTACAGGTTTTATTGACGACAAAGTTTTAAAATAAATAACAGCCGAAGTGATCGTAAAAACTTAAAGATGACATATAAATTCCAAAGTTAGGTTGTAAAGAGTGGGAACGCGTCACTATGTTATTATTACCTATGTTTCAAACAAAAACAAATCACCAGCGAGTCATGGACGTAGCTCTGAAATTTATGACTACTAAGCTCTATCATACAAAGTCTAGTCCCCAAGAAAAACGTAACCTTAAAAAGATAAATGTATTCAATTTTACCTAAATAATTTCAACTAGTTGTACCAACTTGTAGGTATGCGTAATACTTATTACGCCTAAATTACGTAAACGCTTTCTATAAAGATTTTAAGCTATTGCATAGCTTTTATCGCGGGCCTTGAGCGTGGAGACCGAATCCAGAAATTCCGTAACGAAAATAACCTCACATCTTTTTTATCTTACTACTATGAACCTTAAATACAATGCGTAGAAGCTATAATTCTTGAAACGAGTATATTTTTATTTATTAAAGTCATTAAAACCATTTCTTACTAATCTAATATGAACCTTATATACATTGCGTAGAAGCTATTTCCCCAGCGTTGGCACGGCACGAGTACAAAAGAATCGAACGTAACATTATTTTTTCAAATTTTGATTTATTCTACTTTGGTTGTGATGACCATTGCATTTCTGACATTTATCAATAACAAGACTAAACGTGCGTTGCTCGCGTTTAAAAATCTACTTTATGTGGTAAGCGTAAGATCGAATTTGTGTTAAGTCAATCAAAATTTGTGATAAAAAATGCTATGCAATAGCTTTACCGCGGCAGTCTCCGAGTGCCACACGTATTTTTTTTATAAACAAAAGTTTAAGTTAAACGTTGTTTCTAAGCTTTAGACTCTACTGCGGCAGATTTATCAGTGTTTGATTACTATTGTCACCCTACAAAAACACTAGATGAACCTAGAACGTATAATAATATGAAAGGGGCGTAAACGTCCCCACAATAGCTAGTTAACTCTGAAGTGACACGAAAGCGGCAAACTTGGCAGCTGTAAATAATTAGACATCGTTCACGAGCGCCGCAACCCCAGTTTAGTGTTGTTTAAAAGCGTTATTTAACTTTATCACATAATCCCGACGATAATGTCGCGATAAATACTCGCGTGTCGAGTTTGAAACTAGTTTCCTCGCTGCGAGCATGTTTTAGGTCTATTTCGCTATTAGGTATCTCAATTTTCTGTTGAACCGACTCTTACTTGATTCGCTACAATGTTTTATCGAATATTTTGCAATTGTTATATTTATAATGGACGATAGCCTAGTTGGGAATGGAACGGTCTGCCGAGACAATGTCCGGAGGCATACACCTCTGACTTTTCGAAGTTATGTGTGTATTCTTTGTGAATTATCGCTCGCTTTAACGGTGAAGGAATACATCGTGAGGAAACCTGCGTACCTGAGAAGTTCTCTGAATTTCGAAGGTATGTGAAGTCCGCCAACCCGCACTAGGCCAGCGTGGTGGACTAAGGCCTAAAACCTACTCAGTAGTAGAGGAGGCTCGTGCTCAGCAGTGGGCAGTATATAATACAGGGCTGATTGCATTGCATTGCATTGCTTGCATATTTATAATTGTGAAAATGCAATCTATTGGTCGAATTATCGCGTTCGCACGGATTAGGGATAAAGTGGATTTGCTGGTCTTCCAGGAATCTTAATGAACGTACTAAATACTACAGGATCATGTGGGTATTTTGTAATAAAGTATTACCCTGTTGGAGATGGCATATGCACTAGACAAAGCTCTCTACTAGACTCTACCACTGTAAACCTTATCTACCTAATCAGGTATTCGGCAATCATATTTCATAATCACCATTTTGGAGAATTACAAAACAATTCCTACGCTGATACGTAGTGTTTATGCATCCAGTGCATCCTAACAACCAGTAAATTCATGCAATTTCTTTTTTTCAGCATATGTGATGTTTAGTACATAGTATAGTACTAGTATATAGTCTACTGTTTCACATGACCCTGGGCCGTAGCCAAGATGCCTTTCTGCAATCGTTAACGCTAAAGTTATGTATGAGAATGACAAATCCCAGCGATATATACTTATCGATTGGATATGTCATCTACATTTTTCTGTTTTCTATTAATGTTATTCGATCGCGCCAAATGGAGACGGCCGCGTTCAGTATTAACCGATCTAGAGGACGTAATCACTCTGGCCATTCCTCGAAAGAACGAGTTCTTGAAACTCCTACACTCGACAAGACCACAGTTCCGTTTCGTCGCCGAGCACCTCGCCACGTTAAATACCTTCCCCCCCCCCGACCCCCTCCGCCAACAGTTCAGGCCCGCGTGCCGACGAAAGTAATGGATAGGATTAGGCAAAACACCAATTTCCCCTTAATCGCTGATTTCTCATCCTTTCCCAGTGACCGTCCTGAGCCGAGGTTCGTAACCCGTTAGTGGGTTGCCCTCAGCATGGTCACTTAAATTCAAGATTTGCGAGCGCCTAAAGCGCTCCGCCGAAAGTCCGGTGTGGCCAGAAATGCCGACCCTCGTCAGGCTACTGGCAGGTAGGCCCGCGTTAAAAAAATATATTGATGTTAATGATTGCAGAGAGGGGTCTTGGCTACAGCCCTGTAGTTTTAACTTATTCCAATAAAGACATTTGATTATTTTTGCAGATAAATCCGTTTTGGATCAAGCGATGGAAGACATCGAATTCCTAAATTATTTTCCACGGGTAAGTAAATATTGTAGATACGTTTTCATTGTACCCGCTTTTTTTACTTTCATGTATTACTTAAGGGTATTTAAAATGAATATCTATGAGTAGATTATAATACAAAAAATAAGTAACCTTTGATAAAGCTGTGTTTTCTCGCGGCAATCTGAGACTAAAATATGAAATGTTATATCTATAGAAAATAATACCAACACTTTCCGATCCTTCGAAGTTTCAAATACATTGCGGGCGAATCATAAACCAGTTTTTATATTCCTTGTTTATAGTTTATAGTATTTTTACTTCGTTCTTGAACTTGCTCGATGGTTTGATAAAGTATTTTTTATACGTTTGCTCAAGGCCTGCATATTTGAAATTCATTATTGTGTAATAAGTACCAGTTAGGGTAGGTTCGACAAGATGTTTATTGTGTGCTCCCATCTAACTCGCATTACGGCGTCTCGTGACCGAAGCTATTTCTTTTTCGACTGTAGAAGACGCTCACGAAAATGAGCTTATATTTATGGCCAGCCGCTCGGCGCGGGCGAAAGAAAATAAACTTACATATTGGTTGAGTCGACCTTTGATAAAAATGAGTTTCGATTAAAAAGTCGCGATGTTTTGTTAAATGTATGCTGCCATATTGAAATAAATATTAAGCATGTTCATATTCGATTGGTGGTAGGTCTGGTAGGTACGACCGTAATGTCTATTTCTATCGCCAAGCAGCAGTGTGCATGCACTGTTGTGTTTCGGTTTGAAGGACATTGTAGCCAGTGTAACTACTCGTGTACGAGTCGTACAAATAAAAGCTGCTTGTTACTGTCACTGTTTTATTGCTAAGAGTTATGCGAACGCGTCGGTGTCTGAACGATAACTAACTTAATATATTGTAATACGTAATACACGCGTAAATTTGCAACATGTGCGGAAATCCGTACAGCTGGACATAATGAGACTTAACACTTGTCTCAGGATGACGAGCGCAGTGGAATGCCACTCAGTACTTTGTAACTCAAGGTGCTGTATGGTGTTGCTACTGTTTATGGGTGGTCTTATCGTTTATCATCAGGCGAACGGCATGCTCGTCTCGTCATTCAATACAATAAAAAGATATTATTTGGTACAGTTTTCAGATTACCGGCATACAGTATGGCTATTCTTAATGGAGTTGGCCCGGCGTCGCTGGGCTGCTAGGCCCAGGGGCGAAATGGAAAGAGCCTTGCGAATGCTAGAGGAGGCTGGCGCCATATTTAAGGATATTGAAGGGACTATCTGGAAGCAACGAGTTCACTTTGCTGCTGCAATATCGAGAATTAGGATAAAAAATAAAGCTCTCTCGTAAGATAATACTAATACTAGTTTGACTAATATCTTTTATATAATCTTGTTTTCATTTACTCGGCGTTGACATTATGTCGTAACAACGTTTGATCGGGTTTCTATTATTTAAGATACATTTTTAAAAGTAACTTGATTTTTCTAATTCATAGTCTGCAACCCATTTTAGACACCTACTTATGTTCTTGTGGAATTTAAATATATATATATTTAGGTACTAGGTGATGCTCGCGGCTCCGCCCGCTTGAAAAAGTTTTTCCGGGATACAAAGTAACTATAGCACTCAGGAGTAATGTAGCTTGAATGAAAGAATTTCCAAAATCGGTTCAGTAGTTCCTGAGATTAGCGCGGTCACCCAAACAAACTCTTCAGCTTTTTGATATTAATAGTATATATTACAAATGAAAAATATGAAATAGAGTTAACAAATTGAATTCGGTTGCAGGTTATCAGACCTGCTGCCGCCGCACTTGCGTGAGGAACGCATATCGGCGTGTGTCAATAAAGAATCTGTTACCGGCTGGGTGAACACGTTCAAAGCTAAGCACGTATTGTTTGTTTTGGCTGTTTGTGTCGATGCTAGAAATAAATAGATAACATTTTTTTACGATCACTGCAAAGTGATCCCTCTGCACCTGAAAATAAGCTAAGTGAGGACCAGATACATTCTCGACTGATGATTATCCCTCGCCATTTTGTAACCTAATTAAGCAGAAGGAAGAATGTTTCTAATTTATACATTTATTTTTTCGAATGAATCACAATTTATAGTTCGGACAAACTAAGCTGGCCGGTATGACAATTAATTTTTTTTCCCGAAGCGGTAACTCTGTGAGAACGTCTACCCAAAAAATTCAAAACCGTGTCATGTCATACCGGCCATATTAGTTTGTCCCTACTATAGTCAATTACAATATTGTCTAGTAATCTCGATTTAATTTTTGACTTTACAAACGTCATGAGTTCTACATTTACAGAAAAGTGGCACTGTTGGTGAAGCGATTGAATGAGTTGGGATATTCCTATAGCAGTTCGAAACAGCTTTGCGCAGGCGAATATAGGTTCGATCGGGTTTGTCCCAGGCAAGTAACATCTTTAAAAATAACTCATTATTAAAAATATTACGATATATAATGTATTTTTACGAAGTAAAGTTTTGATTGTAAACACAGATTCATCACACTCCGGCCACCGGAAAACGTAAGCGTTGGGCAACTTGGTTTGGTTAAAAATGGTGTCATCGTACTTCAGGTGAGTTAATAAACAGTGTTAGCAATACCTAAGTATTTATCGTTGTAAAACATCAGTCGCTAAATGCATGTAATTCATCCTAAACCCACTGTCTAAAATGTGCCAAGATAATACCTAGGTACTCCGCTTTGCCGTATTTACCCAAGACTTGATGCAATTTAGCCATGAGTGCAAAATCCTAAGGGTGAGTTTCAATTGTTAGTAATCTTTTTGCAATCGGAATCATCTGCGTGGGTCGGTAATCTTACTAATTGAGAACTTTAATAAAATGTTTGTTAAAAGTAAACTCAGCAACAGCTGAACGGATTTGGAAGAAATTTGGCACCCACATAGACCATGTCCTGGATTAACACATAGGCTTTTTAACCCGATAACTTGCTCCCGTACGAAATAATTGCATGTTTTATTCTCTTTAATTTATTATTTAAGTGTAACTGAGAGTTCAATTAAAAACAATGCTAGATATTTTTGGACTTTTGTAAAAAATAGATACAATATGAATGCTATTCCAAATACACTTAGCTATAATAATGATATGCTAGACTCTGGGGTTTCTATTTGTGAAGCATTTTCCTCTTACTTCCATTCCAACTTTCTTCTCTCCCATATTCCTGACGTTTCAAATTCCATAAGGCCTCTATTAAGTTCGAACTATGATCCATTGCCAACTGCATTAAGCCGCATATGTGTGGAAGTGGAAGAAGTCACCAGTTTACTTCTTAAGCTAGATACGTCTAAAGGTGAGGGGCCAGATAAAATATCACCTAAATTTCTTGTGAAATGCGCTAAGTCCATCTCTGTTCCAATCTCTATTTTATTTAATAAGTCTTTATCCTCTTCTACCGTACCTAAACTTTGGAAATCCGCGTTCATTTCACCAGTGCACAAAAAAGGGTCCAAAAGCGAAGTTACTAATTATAGGCCAATATCTAAACTTTGCATTGTAGCTAAGGTATTCGAAAAGTTAATATATAGTAGAGTATATCCAGCCATTTCTCAGTTACTCACTCCCTTTCAACATGGGTTTTTAAAAGGTCGCTCTACTACCTCTAATTTGATCCTGTTCAATGACTTCATTACAAAGGCCATGGATGATGGTAAGCACGTCGATGTCATCTATACCGACTATAGTAAGGCCTTTGATAGAATTGACCATATGATCCTCATAAATAAGTTAAACCATGTGGGAATTTGTGGTGACCTTTTAAGATGGTTTTCTTCTTACATAGAAAACAGATCGCAAGCGGTAGTACTTAATAACTACATGTCTAAATGGGTTCAAGTACCTAGTGGTGTGCCGCAAGGATCATTGCTTGGTCCCCTACTATTTATTATTTATGTTAACGATATTGACCAATGTCTAAGATCATCTAATTTATTATGCTTCGCTGACGATATGAAGATATTTACGACGATTTCTACATCTGATGATGTGACTGCACTTCAGGATGATTTATGTCGCCTTGAAGTATATTGCAAATTAAATAAACTAGACCTCAATCCATCCAAATGTTCCGTCATAAGCTATACACGTAAGCGCTCTGTTTTGACTACGAGTTATACCTTAGGAGGCCTCATACTACCCAGATGTAACACTATTCGTGACTTAGGAGTTTACCACGATTCTAAGTTAATCTTTGATAAGCATATCGAATCTGTTGTGATGAAAGCCTCTAAATGTCTGGGATTCATAATGCGGATCTCAAAATGCTTCACGGAAGCTAAAACACTTAAAATACTATACTGCACTTATGTCAGAAGTCATCTCGAGTATGCATCGCAGATCTGGAATCCTCGTTATCACAAATATATCGACCGGATTGAAAATATACAAAAACGATTTATGAAATATCTCTGTTTTCACCAAAGAATTCCATACAGTACTAACGATTACTACCAACTTTGTAAAAAATTCCATCTGTTGCCACTTAGTAAACGTAGAGAAATTGGTGATTACATTTATCTTTTAAAATTATTGAAAAATGATATTGACTGTCCCGAACTTCTAGCCAAAATATATTTTAACATTCCATCCAAAGTTATTCGTTTTAATCCTCCCTTGCATGTTCATAAGGCATCATCAAATTATAGACAGAACAGCTACTTGGTGCGCGCAAGCAGATTTTACAATAATATTTTATATAGGCATAATAATCTAGATCCTTTTACAACAAGTGTGTCTGTGGCGAGGAGGTGCTTAGCCCTCGATTTCTTTCGTTAAATGGTTTTATTTTTTTTTAACTTTTGTACCCGTTATTTTTCGTTTTGTTTGTTTTTTGCTTTGTTTAACTTATCTATTTTATTTCTTTGTCAAAAGAGTTTTGCTCACACTCAAGTAACGTAATTTAATTCTATAAGTGAGAACTTGTTATTGGCTTTTTGACACCTAAATTGTTGCTATTCCTAATATAATTATTAGCTGTAAGTTTTCCATGCTGTAAATAAATAAATAAATAAATAAATTAAATAGATGGCACTGGCATCATACAGTGATTTAGGAGCTTTTGTAACGGAAAAGACAAAACCGAGAGCAACATTTAGTAGAATAATAATAACAAATCAAATTACCTCACTATTGCTGGATCTTCTACTTCTGTAGGAGCGTGAATTCTGCGAAGGTGCGTCCACACTGTGCAGGGCTTTACGTGCCAACGCACTGCAAGGGGTGGTGGCGCAGACCCACGCGTCGTCTCCCCGTTGCTCGGCGTACTTGGCGGCTCAGTTGAAGGAGTTGGCCGCGGTGGTGAAGGCGAACATGCCAGCTGCACCAGTCATACCGGAGTTGGGGAAGCTGGTGGTGTTCGGGGCTGGAGATAAGTGAGTGCTTCGGTATAAATTCAACAGATTTGTCATGTGATACTAATTGTAAAGCAGTCTTATTATCACAAAAACAAGTTTGATTATTTATCAGATAGTTGAGGGGTTCAGCTATATTTCTAAATGGAAAAATTTCAATAATAAGAAAATAATGAGTACCTACCTACCATCATTTTAATTGAAGAAGCCGCTTAAATTGTGTCTTCACCAATAAAAAATTGAAATGAATAAATTGTTAGTAGATAGAATATATGTGGTACAGCTTCCATAACAAACTATCAAGACCTCCTTTTCAATTGTCTTCTAGAGTTGCAAGCTACGTGCTAGCACTACGTGAGCTCGGTATAGAGGCGTCGGAAGCGCCACACTCTGGGGCTCTGGTGTGCGTTCTAAGCGACCCGGTACATTGCGACACTCCCTTGGTCGTGAACGCGTTGGATGGAGTGGTCGCAGCCCTGGCCACGCCGCCTAACTCTTACTCTGCAGTTACCGATCCTATCGACTTGGTCTGCGGCCGTGGTGGGGATCTCGCTATGCTTGAGGTATATGAAGATTTACTATCACTAACATTATTTTATTTTTAGCAATTAACTGGTGTCCACGAAATCTGTCAAACGCGATTATTTCTTCGCAGCCGTTGGACTTCAAGCACTAGCTTTGTTTTGTAAGTTTTCTACGCCAAGATAGTGACAAAACGACGTCCATCAAAATTAATGTAATGGCAGTACGAATGAAGAACAAAGTAAAGGTTTAATATTCACAAAAATATATATTCCAACAGATCCTTACTGAATCAGATATAGACTCGGAAGGCAGAGCGCGAGTGCAATCTATATTAGAAGAACAAAAGAAGACTTTAAAAACGCTTTTGTCGAAACCTCAGGTGCGTTACACCGTACATACCATATACCTTAAATACATCTATATCAACTGTTAAATGTAGAAGTTAATATAGAAAATTAAAAGCCAGTGATATTGATGAATACCTAAAATTTTTTTTTGAACATTACTACTTAAAATCATCACCAAGGAAAACATTTTTTAATAATCTAAGTAAAACTCCATCGGATTATAATCAGAGGACAGAATATCCCTTCGCAGATACAATTGGTGTTGTACGAGACCCACTCCGCTCTGGAGGCGGAGAACCAAGCGCAAGTGACGCGCGCCGTGGCCGAAGCGAATAGACTAGCGAGAGAGCGACACGCTCTGCTCAAAAAGAAACACAGAGATCGACATGTTGTAAGTCACCATATTTGAAGTGTTTGCAATAGATTATAAATGACTCGAGTTCGCTAGTGTAGAAAAAATAGGCTGCAGTGTAGAAGAACGAAAATGTGGCTAGAGCCCGGGAAGACTACTTAAAATAAGGATCTCTGAGTCATTATAACGTATCATTAATCAGATAATTTATTAGCCTAGATAAAGCTTGCAGTGGGGAATTTGATCAAAGATCAACTCGGAATGACATCATGGCCTACGAGTGTTTTTGATTGATTCTGCATTTCGGGTTTCACAGTTGGTTTTTAAGGTACCTATGTCCTATACTAAGTAAATAAAAGGTAATATATTTCCCTTATTCAAACAGAGCCCACACAAACACGGACCCGACACCGCGGTGACAGACTCCACAGCGACGTTGGACACTACTCACACAGAGGTCGATAAAGAGGAGAGCCCAGACGACCTGACAAGCGAGGAATCACCAAAGCGACTACCTTCAGCATCACCTCCGAGCACCAAAAGGTATTTTAGATCTAAACAGAACTAAAAGTTGATGCTAGCTGTTAAACGAGACCAAACTTTTAATAACTACCAAAAAAAACACTTCAGTATCGATACCTATCGATGAATCGATTCCTACCGATATATTATCCAATATCAATTATCTAGCCGTTATAATCGTTTTGGTCATTTGTTATAAAGAGTTCTGCTAAAAGCTATGACTACCAATCAGAACAAGGTCTCATGAGGACGCAGTACTGAAAAAACACGCTGAGCGCTCAGAAACTGGGTCACGACCTGGAACCACTAAAGCAAGACCTATCCCGGAGCTGCCCGTTGAGTCCGTGCCAAGAGATCCTGACAAGGACAACCCGGATATCTATGTAAGCAAATTAAATCCTAGTTTGAACATATGAACTAAAATACGGAACCTGATGGAACTTCTAAGTTCCAGAATCCAGATTATTAAACATATAGGTACATTTGATTACTATATGGTTTATGATGTCTCGTTGTGCTAGTTTATAATAACAATAATTTTTATCAGGTGCCAAATTGCGATTTATTCGAGATAAGTACTCTACCCACTTTAGGAAATGGATTGGACATAAACTACATCTTAGATAGAGACGGCTGCTACCTCGGCCTCATCCAAAGAAAGGTTAGAATTACATGATTTTATTTTTTCCATTTCGAGCATTATAAAAAGATCAGTGGGTATTTTAGAAGTTAAGCGCTTATAATTAAGATTATAATTACGGTTTTCTGATCGGCACAAAATAATTTTATAGCACCTACATACAAATATTCATATAAAATTATAATAATATGACCTAGTAAATTACCACGAGAGGATGAGGAGGCCCGTACCCAGCAGTGGGACAATATATAATCAAGGATAATATTATTATTTAAATTTCCATTTTAACTTTGTTGACTACCCTGATGAGTTGCGATCGCAATCAGTTCCACGTTATATATTATGTAGCGTAGTATGCGCGTAGCAATAGTAGCTAGAGGGGTGAGACGTGGCTAGGCTGACCGCAGGAGATCACCCGTCTGGACGCGAAGTACATGATCCGCATGGCGGAGGAGCGCGGGCTGTTCGGGCAGAGTGCGCTGCCCGCGTCCGCGCCGCGACACAAGCGCAACACCGCCGCGACCGCCGAGCCGAGGCGCCGGCGACGCAAGACCTGCGGATTTGAGGTGAGACCAGACCAGACCCCTAGCAGAAATTTACGCTTAACGTGTAGTATTCGTAAGTTAAGTTAACGTTTACGTATTTGTTTGACAATACTATACGTCAAAAAAACAGATTCTTACTGTCAATTCTCATAAATACTTCACTGGTGGTAGGTCTCTCATATGTAAGAGTCCGTCTGAGTGGGTACCACCGCAATGTCTATTTCTACCGCTAGGCAGCAGTGTGCATGCACTGTTGTGTTTCGGTTTGAAGGACATTATAGCCAGTGTAACTACTGGACATAATGAGACCTAACATCTTATGTCTCGCGGGGGAACATTAGTCGCGGGCCGAGGCACGCAGTCAGTGTGTATACCTCTTGGTTGTATAACACATTGAGGCCTAAAAGGGCCCGCGAACATTTCCTGGCACCCTTTTCCTTTCCACCCATCCTGAGAACCTTTCTCCATTCCCCACCTTTCCTTCCATCATCCTTTTCCACTTCCTTCCCAGGCCCCTGCAGTCGTCAAGCCGGGGGACTCCAGTATCCCATTCGCAGGTTTCCCCCGGTGTTGACTGCAGGATCGCCTACCAAAAAAAAAAAAACATCTTATGTCTCAGGATGACGAGCGCAGTGGAATGCCACACAGGACTTTGTAACTCAAGGTGCTGAATGGTGTTGCTACTGTTTATGGGTGGTCGTATCGCTTACCATCAGGCGAACGGCATGCTCGTCTCGTCATTAAAAACTTGTTACCATGGTTACACATTTCCTATTCGAAGTTACATGTGCGCGATGCTCATTCTACCGTATTTTAGTTCCAAATAAGCTAAACGCGGCGCTGTTCAAATTTCCATAAAAAAACGAAACCATTACGATACTACTACTACTACGATACTTTACGTTTACTATACGATAGTGCATAAATTCGTGCTCGGGGTAGTGTCACAAGGGCGATTCCAATAGTGCCCTAGCTCAGGGCACAGAAATGACAAGATCAGATCCAAGTTTTGAGTTTTACATGGGCGCAGTTATTAAAGCTCGCACCGGACGCTTAAAAACTAGTTACGACACTGAGTGAAACGTTAACGTGAAATAGCATGAAAACTTGCACAAGTCGACTTTTTCTATACTTTTCCATACTTATATTTAATGCCCTTTTCTATACTTATATTTAAGAGAAAAGATTTAATTATTTGGTTGTTTGTTTTATGCATTGAATAGGCTCCGAAACTACTGGACCGATTTGAAAAATTCTTTAACCAATATAAAGCTACATCATCAGCAAGTAACATAGGCTACTTTTTATCCCGGGGAAATATAAAGCGGGACTTTTATCCCGGAAAAACTCTTTTACGAGCGAGCAGAAGTCTATCGTTTATATTAGTCATGGCCAATTTTGAAGCTTGCAGGACTTGTGGTATACTTAGTCAAATGTGTACAGAACTATTGAAATATTGCCGTTGGTGTAAACTCATCTGGAAGCTCTTGCGCATAAAATTAAATAATAAATATAGCTGAGAGCTTGCTAGTGTAAACTCAGCATTATTCCTCATCATAAAATTTGTTTAGGATTAAAATGGATCAACACTATTCGTGATTGGGAACTGGGAAGTAAAAATGGTTTTATGTACACTCAAATTTTAAAAAATATCACTAATTTTATTATAGCAAAAAGGCGACAAAGGATCAACTGTATCAACTGATAGTTGGATTTCCAATGTAGGTGCGTTGTTACCCATGAGAAAGGAGAAGGCTTTTTTAAGCCTCCGTCAATCTCATTGTCAATACTAAAAGTAAAGCACGCAACAGTAAAGCTGCCACCTTGCATGGGTTTTCTGTAAAAAGTGCTACCAGTGCAATCAAGGCTCTAGCAGGATCATTCATGCTGTAAACTAGCCGCCATTTCAATGGACGATCCCTATCGCTTTTACGGTTTATCGCGAAAATTGACCAATCAGAACAATTTCTTTTGGCGGGTTCACAAATGACTCATTTTGATTGGTTTATTTTAGCATCGGATCGAAGATCAAGGTTTACAGTATGATTCTATCAAGTTGTCCAGTCAGCAGCATAAATATCTGTACAAAATCAAAATTTCAAATCGCCTATATACGCGTCAAGTTAAACTGAAACATTTTTTTTCTTCATTTGAAGTAAAGTAAATCTCTTTTATTTTATTTTTGTGAAGATTAAAAAAAGATTAGTAAGAACAAAAAAGTGTGTAGGCAATTTGAAGTTTTGAATTTGTTCATCTACTATACAACGATAAGTTTGAATGTGATGTTGTGTAGGTGGAGCGCGTGTCGGCGCCGACGTACGCGTGGCTGTGTCGGTCGTCGCGGCGCGGGTCGGCGCCGGCGTGCCTGGAGGCGGGCGGGGGTGCGGGCAGGGGTGCGGGTGGGGGCGGGGGAGTGTCGCGCGAGCCCGTGTGCGAGCGACACGCGCGCCGCCACGCCGCCGCCGCGTACCACGCCGCCGCCTGCACGTGCGACGCCAGGCACAGGTACAGTCAACCACGAATAATAAAGAATTTTGCACCATATTCATATCGATTATCCCGGCATGGTTGTGTCGAATGGCATTAGATAACCATCTACTGCCATTCGATACTCTATCTGGACGGCATCGCGCTTACCATCAGGCGAGGTGCAGTCACTTTGTCGTGCCCGAATAAAAAAATAATTATAAAAAAAGATTATGTTTATATATTTCTCTACAGTCGTTTGTCAATACTATACTTCTAAAAAGACATGTTGAAGATTCCCAGACATTTTGAGTTACAGTTGTCATGGTTACACGATTAACTATTCGAAGTTTACACGCGCAGTGTTATTTTAGTTCCAAATACGCTCAAGCACTGTTAAGCGGGGTTTACATTAGCAATAAAACTTGCAGAAGTTATGTTGCGCAAGCTATTTTTGCCGTGTAAACAGTCAAGGCATGCTGACTTCTGCAACATTTTGAAGCTTGCAGGCCTTCTGGCAAGTCGCATGTGTAAACACCATTTGTGCAACTTGCGCGAGAACTTGCAGTTTATTCTGCGTGCAGATAAAAGTTTCAACTTGCTGAGCTAGTCGCTAACGTTTTTTTTTGTTCCATTCTGAAGCAGCTAAGGTCTCCAAGACTATACTGCCAAGTTATAAGTTTGTAGTTTGACCGATATGTCTATTTGTGCCGCCCAGCTGTAGTATACATGCACTATTGTGTTCCTGTTTTAAGAACATTGTAGTCAACGTAATTAATGGGAGTTATAAGACTTAAAATATTATGACTCAGGATGACGAGTGCAATAAAATGTCACGCAGTACTTTTTAATTCAAAACTCTGTTTCGTGTTGGTATTTTTAAGGCGATTATTTTGTTTACAATCATCATCCAAACAGCATTATATTAGATTCATAAAAATTAGGCAAAAGGATTGCGTGCCCTGTCTTTCAGTTTTATGAAAAATGAGCATGGCAAGCAATAAATATTCCTCGAGTAATGTAAACAGCTTTGCAAGAACTTGCGCAAGTTAACTTGAAACAGCGTGTTGCTAAAGAAATATTGCCGCTAGTGTAAACGCTTCTGAAAGTTATTGCTCAACATATTGCTGAGAGAACTTGCTAGTCTAAACTCAGCATTAAAATTTTCAATTGGTCGGTTTGACATGTAACGCGCCGGTTGGTTCCTTAGCCAATGCTCGTTGTCTAGTGGCTTATAAGTGGCATGTGGCTTCTATACACTTTCATTTAGTTTATACATACGCGAGCTCGCCGCCACCACTTCCATCTGTGCTCACGATTTCTGCCTTTAAACCCTCATTTAGATGAAGCAATCATTGCGAGCAATAATCGCATTTCGAATATCTGTCAAAAGATTTGTCGTTGGGAATTGTCTCGCCATTGCGTATTTATTATGTAATTATTGATAGCAATATAAATGACCCTTTCCTGTATGCGCTGCTGAAGAGTGCGGGTACACATCTAGCAAATACGCAACTCGCACGTCACTCGTGTGCCGTTACTGGAAATGTTTCTTTACTCGCAACTCACTATAGACCCTCAGAACTCTGCGCGTTAGCAGTTTGTTTACATCTTTTAGTTCACTCATTTATACACTTTGTTCTAAGCTATTTCGATCTGACTGCCTCGGTGGCGTAGTTGTATTGCGTACGCGTTACGAGTACGACTTGCGCGCTGATGCCCTGGGTTCGAATCCCGGATCGAGCCAAACAATTAGTGACTGGGTTTTTCCATTTTAAAAATTACTCAGTCGCAGCTCGGAGTCAGGAAGTTGGCGGTGTGATACCCCCGTGATTCGGAAAGCACGTAAAGCCGTTGGTCCTGCGCCTGATCTCTCTCCGGTCATGTCGGATTGTCGTCTCACCGTACTATGAGAGTGAAGGAATAGCGAGTGCACCTGTGTATTACGCACACAGTTGTGCACTATATCTCCTGCGTACCTGGCTGATCTTCGTTGAGATTGGCGGCCGTGGCCGAAACTGGCTAGGAGGATTACGTTTTTTTTTCTAAGCTATAGTTGACGTGTCACGATAACACTAGCGCAGTTGGTGTGCGATGCATAGGCAACGCGTGCAGTTCGAGAACGGTTTTAGTTCCATCGTTTTCACTAAAACGAAACGCATCAATTTCTAAGCGATCTATATTTTGTTGCTTCCATGTAATTCTGGTCTCTCTTCAATCGAGTTCTAGCTCTATAGCTTAGCAATCACACTCACTAATACAATCAGTTAGAAAATCACATCTTTTTTGTACGTCGATCATGGTATTAACTGCGGAAACTCCATCTAGTCTGTACTCGTTCGATTTCTATGGCTAAACTAATTTAACTAATTTCCAGAGACAATGGCCAAATTGATTTTTTTTTCTTTCTTTGCCTCTGCTTATTTCTTTTTCAATAACAAATGTCATTCCAGACGTCCATACTACCGTCGCCCTTCGATGGACACAGCACTGACACCGCGTCCGCCATCGCCGCCGTGCCGCCGCCCCTTCCCACTCGTGGTACACGACCTGCGCCTCAAGACCGAAGAGCCCAACAGCTTCCTCGCCTTGTAGAAACCACACTATTAGCATATATACAATATATACTTATACCAATACACGAACGTTTACAGCCACCCCTAGAACGAGCCAAAACAAACACAACACGAACGTCCGTTGTTTTGTGATTGCTCGAGAGACCAATTGTCACCTCTCTCAACCAATCAGAATCAAACGCCATAGATGTTCGTTGCCACGTTCTAAGGGGATAGGGTTGTCAGCCATAAATGTAGATCTTAGGGTTGCCAGATTAACGATTATCTATTAAAATTATTTTTAGATATTTTTTCATAAGCAGTAATTAAAGAGGTTGATTAAAAATTAAATTAATCCTTTAACACGTTCGCTGCGGCGCCGAAACAATGAATTATCGACCAGTGCGGCCGCCTCCCACGGTGTGTGTTGTCCCGCACAGGTGTTTGGCGGCGCGAGGTGAGTGAGACAGGCTTAAAAAAAATATTTTTCGCCACGTAATACTGTAATTATGTTTAATTCGTGTGCGCCGCAGCGAAAGTTGATAAAAGTTAATAATGTTACTGAGCAACCCTAAGCTCCACCTTCATTTAAAACAATCTAAACCTGTTGCTTTCCTAACATTTATTCGCATCATTTTCAATTATTATAAAACCATCTACGTATCTCAAAATTTAGAAATGGACAATGTACATGCAGTTCAACTATTTTTGCTAAAACAATAAATGTGCCCTATTACTAAACAATAGCCATAAACATTACAAAATGTACAATAAAACAGTCATTCCGCACAAAGCGATGGAACATAATGCAATTACAAAAATATATCTTAGCTTAGTTAGCGGTATAGAGTTCCTATACATTTCGGTGTTATTGCTTTTATAGATATATTATAGTTTAAATACAACCAAACAAAAACTCGTTTCCTTAATCATAAATAAAATGTTTATTGCGGCTTTCACCGTTAAACCGTATGTTAAAGCATTCCGAAGCCTTTGGAGTAGCTGATGGCCTTCATGAGTCGGTCCTGGAGCTTGTCCTTGGACTCGTACTCGGGCAGCAGCAGTACGTTGAAGCAGGTGTGTGCGGTGGGCAGGCGGTCGCAGTC
Organism: Sphinx pinastri; assembly: GCA_947568825.1. Classification (NCBI taxonomy): domain Eukaryota; kingdom Metazoa; phylum Arthropoda; class Insecta; order Lepidoptera; family Sphingidae; genus Sphinx; species Sphinx pinastri. The sequence continues at coordinate 5,622,356 of OX387623.1, forward strand.
GGGCCCGTTGCGCGCGATCACGAGCTTCAGGTGGCTCAGCCCGCCCACCGGCACGCGGTCCGACCCCGTCGTGAACTGCAGCAGCTTGCGCTTGTGTTCCAGCGGCAGCGAGTGCACCACGCTCCAGAACTGCTTGATGGTGGTCGACTCGGTCGTGTATCCGCCGTCGTATTCTGTCGACTTTTCCAGCTCGTTGAAGTCGAAGTTCTGTGAATAGGATAACTGTTAAGTCTGTTGCACCCTAAACCATTATATATTGAAATGGGACCAATTCTAGACCCTAATCTACTCAATAAAAAAGGAATCAAGGAAATAGGCTTATAATTTTCAGAGAAATCAGTGTACATACATTAAAAAAAATACAAAAACGAATTGAGAACCTCTTCCTTTTTTGGAAGTCGGTTAAAAATGAGATTTGTTAGACTATTGATTTTTTTTATATGAAGGAAAACAAAACGAGCACACCGTTCGCTTGATGGTAAGCAATACGACCGCCCATAAACAAGTAGCAACACAACCCCAAAATTTGCCAATCTCCATTTCAACGCTGTAGAGTATACACTGAACGTAACATCAAGTCTTTTATCGTGTAAAGATATGTAAAATTATATTAAGAAGTTGGACGTGAAACAAGATCTATGGGCTTAGAATGTGGCAAAAAGACAACTCAGACGATGTTTAATTTTTGATATTTGTGATTGATTGATTGAGAGACCAATACGTCAATCACGTGTTACGTCTCTCAACCAATCCCAATAAAACGGGACGCGAGTCTTGTCATGTATTTTTGCCACATTCTAAACCCACTGACTTGAACAATCACATTACCTTACTACCACAGACTAGCATTTCAACTTCTTCAGGCCGGAACAACACAGCGAGAGGACTCTCATCAGTCACCATTAGGAAACCTCTACGAAATGCTCTGAACTGCGTCTCCACGGATATATTTAATAAAAAGTCTGCATACATATCTACGAACTCCTGTAATTACAAACAAACGTTGAATAAAAAACTAGATGTAAATTGTAAATTCTTAAAACTCCAGATCCAGCCTTTCGCAGGAGTCTGTCTGACGCCTCGCGTCTTTTGAATCGGGCTAAAAACCAAGACTGCCTCAGTGGTTGTATTATGGTACGACTGCAGTGCTGACGTCTCTGGTTCGATTGCCGGGTCGGAAAAAGTGATATTGGGTTTTCTACTCAGAATCAGCCCAGAGTCTGGAAATTTGCCTGGTAAATGGCAATAGGCCCGCCCCCTATTACATGGAGCCTAACATAGCTGGCCAAATGTGGGTGTAACATACCTCTGCCTACCCCTGAAAGGAAAAAGCGTTATGCTATGTATGTAAAAACCAAGATCGAATAGAACCTAGGACGCGAGGCGAAGGACACGAAAGGCGCGAGCCGAAATGAAAAATTACGTTCCACTTAACCATTGATACGCGCACTTTTAGGCCTTCAATGGCCATTCCAAAGACCACGACGGTCCGAAAGTCGAATCAAAATGAATGACCACCAACTTCAAAATCAATCACCTTTTTATTTTCCTGTGTGACGAATATATTGTCCCCATTCTCCTTCAAGTCATGAAATATATTGTTGCCAAACACGTCCTGGTAGCATATCCTGAACGTCTGGTAGTACACGTCTTCTACATCGTCGCCCGTGTACTCGAGCATGTCTTTTAAACCGTTGTATAACGTCTGAAAAAGCAGAGAAATATAGGCTAAATAAAAAAGTATGTGTGTACTTATGTACACGCGTTAGAAGTTATACTTCTTTGGCATAACAAGATAAAAATCTTTTTAAATAACGCGCCAAAAGAAGTATAACTTCAATATCGTTCGCCTTATTCTACGTTCAAAATTCAAATCTAAAATGTTGACTGTAGCTAACTTCAGGGTGTCGGTTTTTCGTGACGGTGTGCGCGCGCATCGTAAAAATTTACTCTCATAATTTTTCTCTAACGCGAACGCGCCAAAAGAAGTATAACTTCAAAAAGAAGATTTTTTGTTTTTATTGCATAACTATCTCTATTAAGGCCACACCATCATCTAATTTATTACCACATTAATCAAGACAAGCATAGACCTGTACCTGTACTGATGTGAAGATGGAATCAGGCATTTCACCTTTATATTTTAAAATTTCTTGCGATAATGGTCGTTAATATTAAACTACACTGAGCCCTCCACAATTACGGTATTACATTCAAGATTTTTTTATGTATCACCGTATCAGACAAGACAATCTCAATACTCACAGGATTCCAATCGGCCAGGTCCTCAAACGAGCCCTTCTTGCCCATCAACTTCCTGTACACGACCATTGGAAAATTGACTGCCAATATAATATTATTGTATATAGCTAAACCTAAAACTATACCGATCAACGTGAACTGAGCGTCCGTCTCGAACGACGTGGGGTTGAACCTGAAAATAATAAACAGCGTTGATTTAAATATCTAAAAAAAGTTGTTCCAAGGGTTGCCGCTAGATGTCGTTATAATAAAATTTTATTACGCAATACGCAATAGTCAATAAATCAAACTTTATTTTGAGTACCTACAGAGCAAGCTAAAATAATACAATGAATAAAACCCTCACCAAACAGTACGCGAGTCCTGGTGCTGCGTGAACATGCCATAGTCAGCGTTGAATATCTCTTCCACGATCAGCTGAAAGAACTCCTTACTGACGCCGCCCTCGTCGACGCCCTGTTCGCCCTCGAATTCCACTACAAGCTGTTTCTTTAGATCCAGCGCACGCTCCATAGCTATCATCTCCAACTGGAATAAGGTTGACATTATCTAGTATTTGCATATCTTATTTAGAGTTGAACACTATAAAATATTTTCTTTCAACTACATAATATATTGTTATGTTTTTTATAATAAAATACAATATTTTCAAATTCGACATACGATATATCGATGTTTTAGAAAAAATATCGACTGTATAGGTAATATCGCTATTAAAAGAAACTTTACATTCAACACTAGTGTTTCTAACATGATACTGATATACACCGCTCGAAGGACCAAAAACAGCTGTCATAAAGATATCCGTGATGAACGTAAGAAAACGAACTAAATCCAGACCTGCAAAATCCATTCAACAATAGATAACATACATGCTGTTGTATACCAGTAGGCTATATTTAATAAAAGATACCAACAATATTACCGCGAAATTTCTTTATTCGGAATCGAATGTCAAGATGACAGATGCCACGAGAACATAGACAATCACATAGATAATTACATAGATTCAATTTCTTGGACTATTACTCAAAACATGCGTATGGTCTACTGTAGTATAATTATATGTTAGTTACCTCGACAAGCGCGTCGTCTATGATGTGCGAGCGCCTGACTTTGAGCCGCAGGAAGGGCATGGGGGGCGAGGCGCCCACCACGGCGTGCAGCAGCGACACGCGCCGCTCCGAGTACATGCGGATGCGGTTCTCGTAGTACAGCCCCAGCGACTTGGTCGCAGGCGTCAGGATGAACGGGTACTTCAGGAACGCGAACTTCTTACCTACAAAATGTCGATGACATTAATAACATCTCGTCAAACAAATATGAGTTTTATTGGTTTTTATACGTGAAGATCATTTGTCACAGAAATTTAAATTATTTTAATCAGATTCCGTCATTTTAGGATCTACTACTTTTTGCGTGGATGGTGACCGTTGATATTAGAAATAATTATGTTTATAGTAATGTGTCTGTGTATTCCCTTAGCACTTCCCGTGTCCGTTTAATCGATTCATATATTTTGTCATGTAAATCGAAAGACAATGTTAGTTACGTGAATGTATGCTTACCTTTACTAATCTCCGTTTTGTAATTGCCAAAATCTATGTCCATTTCAATAGTATCACTGAGGGGTTCGTTGTAAAACTCCTCGAACGGCAGGTATGGCTTCCTGGCATCTAATACATTTAAATCTAATTCAATGGCTGAAACAAACAAAATAACATGTTTTTGAAGTTATACTTCTTTTGGCGCGTTAGGGGAAAATGATGAGAGCAAATTTTTACGATGCGCGCGCACACCGTCACGTAAAACCGACACCCTGAAGTTAGCTATAGTCAACATTTTAGTTTTGAATTTTGAACGTATAGTAGAATAAGGCGAAAGATATTGAAGTTATACTACTTTTGGCGCGTTATTTAAAAAGATTTTTATCTTGTTACGCCAAAGAAGATAACTTCTAACGCGTGTACATAACTACACACACACTTTTATTTTATTTTTTAGTTCATTGAATGACGAGACGAGCATGCCGTTCGCCTGATGGTAAGCGACACGACCACCCATAAACAGTAACAACACCTTCCAGCACCTTGAGTTACAAAGTACTGTGTGGCATTCTACTGCGCTCGTCATCCTGAGACATAAGATGTTAAGTCTCATTATGTCCAGTAGTTACACTGGCTACAATGCCCTTCAAACCGAAACACAACAGTGCATGCACACTGCTGCTTGGCGGTAGAAAGAGACATTGCAGTGGTACCCACCATGAGGGACTCTTACATATGTTTCCCTAAATCCCTTCATTTGGATTTTATCTTATTTCAACGGTGATGTGCGTGCATTAGCTTATATAACTAATCTGACTTTGTACACAGCACAAAAGAATTGAAAAAAAAAAAAAAAAAAAAAAAAGAGAAAGAAACAATGAACAATTGATGACAAAAAAGTAAGCCCGGAGTTTCTTTCTACCTTTCTTCTTCGGGTCGTCATCGCTTAGGTAGCTAGTGAAAGGCTGGTAGGTTAGCTAGGCTAGGGCCTGTAGTGTCCTCACCGGTGAGGATCGCGACGCGTTCCTCCCATTATTTTAATAAAATGATGTCCTTTTTATATCCCCTTTCCTGCCAGCCCGAGCTGTTTTTTTTTGTTTTTGTTTATTTCTTATCATAGATTTACTCCCAATAAAAATGTCGGTAGTTATATAAGTGACCATTGGTATTTATAATAATTATTAATATAATCAATTTAATGTATCTTGACTTATCATAAGTGCAACTATGTTCGCCTACGTGATGAATAAAGTATTTTATTTTATTTTATTTTATGAGAGACCTACCACTAGCAAATTATTGATTTATCGACATTCTTACCAGTGTACGATACTGAGGTTTTTACTTGTCACCACGTGTATACAATTGTCGGTACTGTCAGCAACTATACTTTTAACTAAATATAAGATCAAGCAACATCTAGTGCTGATAACGAAGATAATTTTAAAGTTATGACTGACACATTACTGAATATTAACGCCATGGCTTACCTAAGGGATCGTCGGGCTGCGAGTTTTTCGAGTTCTTGAGCGAGGTCGGTGGGTACAGGTGTCCTAGCACGTTCTCGAGTGGGTCCTGTTGGTTCGGTATCACTATGGTCTCTTCCCGCAGTGTGTTCGATTCCATCACTCCTGCTAGCATGTTCGCGTAATACACTATCTGCGAACGAGGTAAATTTATGATAATTTAGAACAAAATTATGGTTCATGGCCATAGCATGGTCGTTATTGTAGTACCATCCAAATGTATTTAAATAGCAGGAAGAAAATTAATATACAGGGTATCAGAAGCAATAGTTTATAAATCACGTCAAAATTTTAAGAATTGAAAAAAAAAGAGCGTATTCCCACCTAAAAGGCCGGCAACGCATCTCTGTGCCCCCTGGTATTGCAGATGTTCATGGGCGGCGGTGATCACTTACCATCAGGTGAACCGTATGCTCGTTTGCCCCCTATACCATAAAAAAAAATATTGAAATTATATTGTTTTAACATATTTCGCGGACTTCTTAGTGCACTTTTACAGAGATTCTCTATACACGTTTTTTTATGCACACAACATACTAAAACAACAGAAGATAACTTCAATCACTTACTTTCATTAACTTAGTAGCTGCGGTTACATGTTCGTCGTCTTGGACTTGGAACTGTCTGGTGTAGTTAGTGGATATGACCCTTAACGTTATGAGCTGCTGAAGTGTTTCCAGGATGTGACGTAAGCTGTCCTTACAGTGTTCGGCCCATAGCCGTGCTAGCTTCGCCTGACCTACGCGACAACATTTATATATAAGCTAGCTGACTCGGCAAACGTTGTTTTGCCAAATAAATTCTTTTTAGAAATTATTTTAGTATAAAAAATTAATAATTGATCAGTTACCGACCGGGGTTCAAAGTTATTAAATTACTAATATCGCTATTAAAAAATAGGGGATGATGGAAGAAGGTAGAAAATTTAGGGTTGTAGGTATTTTGAATGCCACATCATTAAAAAAAATCTGTCCGAAAAATAAAAATATTTTTTTTGGGATGGGCCAGCCTTATCACTTATGGCGATGAAAAATAGATAACGACCTATTCTCAGACCTACCAAGTGTGAATATAAAATTTCATCAAAATCGGTTCAGCCGTTACAGAGGAGTACAGTAACAAACACTGTGACACGAAACTTTTATATATATAGACTAGACTTCTGCTCGCGGCTTCGCCCGCGTGAAAAAGTATTTCCGGGATAAAAAGTAGCCTATGTATTAATCCAGGACATGATCTACCCGTGTGCCAAATTTCATCGAAATCCGTTCATTAGTTTTTGCGTGAAAGAGTAACAAACATCCATACATCCAGACATCCATACATCCATACTTACAAACTTTCGCGTTTATAATATTAGTAGGATTAAAATGTACCATTTATTTCTCCTGTAATTATTTCTGTTGGCAGACTAACGGCCGATTTTAATTAACGATTCCAATCTTAATCTTGGGCCCGAACCCAAAATAAACCAATCAAATAAGTCATTTGTAAGCATATCAAAAAAATCTTTGTTCTGATTGGTTCATTTTTGCGATGGATTGAAAAAGCGAGAGAACGTTTATTAAAAACGGCGGTAATTCAAATCTATTCTGATACACAGCGGTATATAAAAGTTAAATCACAAGATTAGAACCCACCTTTAAGAGACAAATGCTCAGCAGCATGACATAACGCCGGTAGAGCTATCTCGAGATAATCACTACAGCCTAGGTCGGGCACTTCAAATGCTATAACGAAACAGTTAATGGCGTCCTCTATGCACATCTTCTTTGTTATCCTGAGATCTATCTCCATATTATCGGCTAGGGTTTTCAACGCGGTCACTAGTGGTGAACTGTAGTATTCTGATGGCACCTGAAACAATAATCAGGTTTAAGATACGTGTTCAATGCTGTGAAAGCTTAGACAATATATAAAGGACACGGCTTGTATGATCTTTAATTTCTGCCAAAGTATAAGATAAAATGCTCATGCACACATTTATAAAAAATATTGTGGTGTGAGTTCATAATTACATAAATGGTATAGTGTGTGTGATGCACTTTCTTGTGGTAGTTACATTGAAAATGACAGAACTTTTTGTTCGCGGCAATAAGCATATACGGTGTCCTTTCTAAATGGTCTAAACTCTAGAGTAAACGGCCCTAGTGAATTTTAGTTTTAGTCAGCCACTTATTGCTATGCGTATTTATGTTCAAAATAACATAGATACAAGCATCAATAAATAAATTTACAAAATATTTTTATATTTTGAAAAATATTTTTCATTCAACATAAAATGAAAAGCCATAAATAAATAAAACAGAAGATTGACATCATAACGGCATTCGTAAACTATGTAACCTCGACGTGCGGCAGAACATAACACTCCATTATGTAGGAACCTGTCAAGTTAGGTGACACGAAGCGTCCATGCAATTTAAATGTTACATTTAAAATTTATATTGCAATCGACGCCCGCGCAGGTGACAAGTCGTTGCGCCACTTTTGACTTGCAAATACCACCTGACGATTTTACACGATGGTCAATGATACAGAATGCGCATCGCTTTTCGGTTATCTGGGTTTTTAATTGTGCGTGTAAGTGTCACATAATCACATAACATCATAATATAGTGTATGTCACTGAACTCCTAAACGGCTGGACCGATTTTAATGATTTTTTTTGTGTCTTCAGGTGGATTCGAGAATGGTTTAGATTCACAATTGGATCCGGTAGGTGGCGCTGTACCCGGGTTCTAGGATTTTATTTCCTAGACAACGTCTGCCGGAGCCGCTAGTAGTTTACTAAATCTATTTAATTCAATTTCCTTAATAATACAATGTTTCAAATTAATTCTATGTCCCTTAAGTATTATATCACGGTTATAGCACAGAAGAAGAAGTTATAGCCCTAAGACACATAAAGTCATTTTGAGACATGATATGGCAAGTCTCAGAATGAAAAACGCATTCGGTAACTTGTAATTCAAAGTTTGGTTGTATTGCTACCGTGAAGGTATCTGTAATGCTCATAAAGAGGCGCACTTACAACTTTCTCGTCCCAATATAGAAAATGAAGGCGCATTCTGGTTCGAATAGTTCTGTAAATGTTTAAAATTACACACGTCTAGTCTGTGTATTGATGGCATAAGTTGTTAGGAAATGCGCATACCATATGCCAGTGATTTATTATAAAATGGACCTGTCTACATTTTGAATAGTTTAATGTAAATCGACGAAATATTTTAGGCTGTTTCGAACCCACTGTTGTCTAGTACGTTATACATGGCTATGAATGATTGTATTCCAGAAAGGCGGGTATAGACTGCTGTAACATAACATGCAATGCAACATGAAAGGAGCATTTCATAAGTGTGGACGCAGCGCGCGCACGAGCCGAGCACGTACCTACTCGCATCTGTTTCCGGCATGCGCGCGACGAACATAGCTCAGTTTGCCAAGAATGATGTTTTTTGCAAAAATATTCATTTTGTGGATTCCACAAAAATTCTCTTATTCTGTACGCCTCAATTAACTGCATTACTTTTTCTTCGCTCCGTGTTTCAAGTGTAGCCTCTGCCGTAGCTGTTGCTGTGTCTTCTTCCTCCATTGTTCGCGCGCGTTCCGCAGTACAGTCACACACTAGCGCTCCGTGCACACTGCGCGTCCCTTAGCGTTCGGTGAAAAAACCGACAAATGGCGGATCTCGGCGCGCACGAGTTGAAATGTTTTGTCCCCTTATTCTCTATGATAGTTTTAACGCGACCGCGTTACGTTAACACACACTCACGCCTTTTATCCCAGGGTAGGCACAGGCGCAACCAGTGCACCCACCTTTCGCCGTGCGTACTCCGTCCCATGATGTGATAGGGGGCGAGGCTATCGCCATATCGGGCACAAATTCCAGACTTCGGGGTGATGATACTAAAAAGACAAATCCAATATCACTTTGCCCGGCCCGGGGATCGAACCCGAGACCCCAGCATTGCAGTCGTACCGCAATACAACTACGCCACCGAGGCAGTCAGGGTTACGTTAACTTCGTGTAATTAGCGGTAAATGGTATTCTGTTTGGCAATTTTCATAGTGATAAACGCGATGAGCTACGTTACACGCTTGTTACCAGCGGTGAAAATAATGTGTGTCATCTATACTAATATTATAAAGCTGAAGAGTTTGTTTGTTTGTTTGAACGCGCTAATCTCAGGAACTACTGAACCGTTTTTGAAAATTCTTTCACTAATAGGAAGCTATATTACTCATGCGTGCTATAGGCTACTTTTTATCCCGGAAAAACTTTTCCACGCGGGCGGAGCCACGCGCAAAAGCTAGTAGAGATAAGAGGGCTGTTCGTGCGCGTAGTGTGCAAGGTTCGTGCGCGCAAGGCGTCCACACTATGGAAATTCTGTTACATTGCATGATACATTGCGACAATGTGAACGGCAAATTCTTCATTGCGTGTTACATTGCATGTTACATTTCGTAAGTCTGTACCCGCCTTAAAGTACACAGTTTATCACAGGTTAGTATCATAAAATGTCAATAACTGAGTGCTCAGATATCTTTACTTACCCACTAAAGTTATTAATGCGAAGGAAAGTTTGTTGGTTTGTCTTTCTTTAGTGTAAAAATGAATTAACACGACATGATTTTTGTATAGAATTAGTTTATGGACTGATAGAGTGGTGCGTTCAAACCGGAATATGACTGAACCCTGTGAGAAATCTATACCAGGAAAAAACTTTACTAGAGCGGAACCGCGTACTAAAGCTAGTTTATTATAAGCGTACAAAGTGACCAACGCAAACTCGATTTGAAAAAGTAATGGTCTCATACTGTAAAATATCATAACAGTTTACGGTATTATGGAAGAACTTTTTCCCATAGTCGATAGCACGGACAAAAAGTCGAAAACCATCACGCTTTATTGAGCAACTTAATTAACTTCTTAATTTTTTTGGCGGGAACTTGGAAGTGTCATGAGGTGCTCTTGTTTTAATTCATTATTTTGGTGATATTTAGTGTTATATTGCATAATTATGGTGGTATATTATCCAATATAGTTCTATTAAAGAGCTCAAATGAAGTGAATTGAAATAATTGTGCTAATCAAGTGTTTTTTTTTTGTTGCCGCCAAAACTCCTCGATAAAGTCTTGGTAAGGTAGCCACTGCTTTACTTCGACATACTACAGATAATAAAATATACAAACCAAACTTGACATTGGCAAAATGTGAAAACAAATGCCATTATAAAAAAAAAAAAACTTCTTAATTTAGTGGAGAGTGGGACGATATGCCAAGTTGAAGGTTTTGGGTTCCAAAGATGGTTTCCAAATCCTTATCCTATTCTATCCCATAGGGAAAACACCTCTGTCTTCTGCCTTACTTGCACATACTCTGTTGATTATATCTATAGCTTTATTGATGTAGCAAAAAATACACAAATAAGAGTTCTCTATATATGAGAATATTGAAGATACATAAAGTTTATAACCCCTTCAGGCCGGTGTAGTGGCTTCAAGTATTAGATAAAGCCCGTGTCCACCAGTGGGGCACATAACAAAGCCGATATATATTATAACTAGTGGTCGCTCACTGGTCGAAATTAGACTGCAATTCATAAATTTTTTCTACCCTCCTCTAAAAAAAACTAAACTGTAATGATGACAAATCTCACGCGCATAATGGTCTTAAATCGGGGTAAATTTTTTTTACGTATTAATATACAAATTTTGGCTAATGAAATTGTCACGGTTATTTATTACCTGGGAAGGAATAAATAAATCGATCCAAAACAGGAAGTAAAAGAAAAGGATAAACTGTATATATAATAGTATATTAACTAAATTAAAGGTCGTGGGTAGGCACCAAAAGGTTACTCTGAGCGGTCACTCATAGCCCCGTACTCCCCTGTACGCTAATCCGTGGTAGTAGGCTTCAGACGAAGGACGCATCATTTAGGACCGACGAGTTGAGCTATCGGCGACACCCGCCGTCCAGTAGGTGCCGCTTTCCAGATGGTTCAAGGTCGACGAGCTGGGCAGTTGAGGTATCGGTCTGGCGGAGGAATACCCGCCGAAGGTAGAAAGAGTGACGTGGATCTTTCTAAGCTCGAGCGTAGTTCCTGTATAAATCGGACAATGTATTAGAACCTGCGAGGTCGAGGCAGATACTGCCACTAAAATCATCTGAAATAATGGCAAGGCACTTCAAGCAAAGCGGAAAAATAGCTAGGGTGTACTGGGGAAGACTAAGGCGCATTCTACACTATTTGGTGTAGTGGCTAATTAAAAAAATATCTACGGTTACAAAACACTAATAATATTCACTTAAGCTAAATATAAAATACTGATGAAATCAACCCGCATTGTACTCGAACTAAGTTTATAAATACTATGTGAAAATATCTAGAATGTCGAACACTTAACGCATACTGCAAACTAAAGTACAATAAGTTGGGTTAATCTTTACAATAAAACAACATAAGAGCCTACTAATCTCTTCCGTTAATATAGCACATTTTCTAATACCTAACGGTCGTCTATGAGTTTAAACTAAATAAGTACCTATACCAGCCAAAGTAAAAAATAATGCACAACTTACCCAGTATGGGAATAAACTACTTTATATTTTATTTAGCACGTTGCACTGAGACGGCACAATGAAATTGTACCAAATACGTTCATCTAAATTAATAAAGTAAGTACGGGTGTGGATAACCGTTACGCTTCAAATCAGCTGATCAGTGTCAGAACGTCCACAGTGGTTGAGCGCGAATAACCACATTTGCACCAGCTATGCTCGGCCGGTCGACGTCATAGGTAACGTCACGAGCGTTCGTGGCTAATCGGAGCCGTTCGGAGCTGCTCGAGACCGGTCAGCCCGTCGTGTGCCACCCACTCGTGACATGCGCCGACGCACAAAACATAGTACCGCAGTAATAAAATTATATGCAAACTCACGCCTACCATCTCCGAAGGGTAGGCAGAGTCGGAACTAAGAAAATTTACTAATTACACGTTACAGTTACCCGTCCTCCTAGAAAAGGATTTTACCTATTGTAAAATCCACCATGGTTATAAATTATAATATGTTATTCATACATTTTGCCGGCTTTAAATCTTTTATATGCCACGCCCCGAGGTTGTTTCCAGACATATCTTCAAGTATATATACTAAAGGCGACTTCTTTTGTTGTACGCGACACTTTAAGTATTTAGGGGCGAGTTTTTTAGTAAACCGCGCATCTTTATCGCTTTGGAAATAGCAGTGTTTCCAAACAAAATCCCCTACGTTAAATTCGTTATACTTCCGCCGTAAGTTATAGCGTTTTGAGGACTTAGAATGAGCTTGCCAAAGTGAAAACTGAACCCTATCAAAAACCTTTGCTAGAAACCCTAAATTCTCTGCGTATATGTCACGCGGAAGAAAAATAATTTCATTTGGGATATCATTCTCAATATAATGAGACCCGCACGTTACTAATTCTCTGCCGTGGACCAGAAAAGCTGGTGTGTAGCCGGTTGATTCGTTTACGGAGTTGTTAATTGCAAATTGAATTTTTGAAAGATTCACATCCCATGAGCGGTGGTCATCGTTAACAAATGTAGAGATTGAAGTAATGATTGTCTTATTGTACCGCTCCACGGTATTTATATGAGGGGAATACTTTGGGGTGAAATTTACGTTAGGTACTTTATACCTTTTAAACAAGTTATCCATTTCACGACTAGTGAATTGTACCCCGTTGTCCAGAATTACTGTTTGAGGTATCCCATGAACTAAGAATACATCATTTTCCAGATGTCTAACAACAATATCGGCAGTAGCTCTTCGTAGAGGGAACATCAAACAATATTTTGAAAAGCAGCATGTGACAACAAAAATGTAGCAGTGCTGTTTCCTCGATGGAGGAAGGGGTCCTACAATATCTATCGAGAGAGTCTGGAATGGTCGGCTACAATGCTTAGGTCTACCCATGAGGCCCAAGGTGCCATGAGTTGGCAGCTTATAGGCAAGACAAGTATCGCATTTACCTACAAAATCAACGACGTCAGCGTACATCTTAGGCCAATAATATCGTAAAAGTAACCTCTTATAAGTCTTAAAAATACCAAAGTGTCCAGATGTAGGCTCCGTATGATTGACCCTTAGTATCTCATGACGTTGATCCTCTGGTACAACCAATTTCCAGTCAAACTCCGAAGTAAGTTCACTTTTGGATTTCATAAATCGATACATAGATCCATTCTCGACGCGATAATTAGGAAAGCTAGTTGGGGAGTTTTGGCAACCGTTATATATATTTAAATACCAAGAGTCTTGCGTAGCAGATGCTGACGAAGCATCAGAAATGGCAGCTAAAGTAGGTAGCCTAGACAAAGAATCTGGGATAACATGTTCCTTACCACGGCGGTGTTTTATTTCGAAGTTGTAAACGGACAGACGGACACCCCATCTGGCTAGCCTACCGGTGGGATTGGATAATGATAGAAACCATTTAATAGCCGAATGGTCAGTGTACACGGTAAAGACTCTTCCACTCTCCAGGTAGCACCGCCAGTGTTCAAGAGCTACCAAAACAGCGAGAGTCTCTCGTTCTGTAACACTGTAATTTCTTTCAGGTCCAGAGAGAGATCTACTCATAAAAGCAACCGGATGCTCTTCTCCGTCAATTGTTTGAGAGAGCATTGCTCCAACTCCAAAATTGCTGGCATCCGTATGAACTTCAAAAGAGTAGTCAAAATTAGGGCATGCCAGTACTGGAGCATTCACCAGAAGCGATTTCAAATGATGAAATGCACGATTAGCATCCTCCGACCACTGAAAGGGTGGGGAATTCTTTTTTGAAGAAGTTAATCTATTTAGTGGACCCGCAATGGTGCTAAAATTAGGAATAAATCGTCTGTACCACGAAGCAGTACCCAGAAAACGCTTCACCTCCTTTCTATTGCTAGGGGTTGGGTAATGAAGGATGGCTTCTACCTTTTCTGGGTCAGTGCGAAGGCCTTGTGCTTCTACGATGTAGCCTAAGTAGCGTAGTTGACTGCGAAAAAACTGGCACTTGCTAAGATTAATTGTAAGATTTGCATTTTGTAATTTATCTAGAACTTTAAGGAGTAAAGCTACGTGTTCTTCAAATGTTTGACTAATTATGATGATGTCATCTATGTAAGCAAAGACTTTTAATTCAAATTCTGGCCCAAAGAGACTATCCACCAAACGTTGTTGTGTAGCTGGTGCATTCGATAAGCCAAAGGCTGTAACTTTAAATTGGAAAGTGCCGCGACTAGGAACATAAAACGCAGTTTTTTCTCTGTCCTCGTTTTTAATAGGAATTTGCCAAAATGATTTCGATAAATCTATACTCGATAAGTATCTAGCGTCTCTAAGATTGTCAAGGATTTCGGCGACGTATGGTAGACAATACGCATCCTTTTTCGTAATAGAATTTAGTTTTCTGCTGTCGAGGCAGAAACGAGGTTTTCCGTCTTTTTTACCAACTATTAGTACCGGTGATGACCAGGGGCTTTCGCAAGGTTCAATTACATCGAGACTTAACATTTCATCAACCTGTTCAGTAATTATCTTTTGTTTTTCTGGCGACATGCGGTAGTACCTTTGCCGAATGGGTTCTGCCTCACCCGTATCAATACTGTGGGTAACGATGCTAGTTCTACCGAGTCCTTTTTCCTCAAAGGATATAGTTTTGTATTTCTCAACCACATTGTCAGCGATTGGCTTCTCTAAGTCACTAAGAGTCTCATAACCATGCAAGAAGACTTCTTTGGATTCGGATATACTGAGAAGTGCTGCTTCCTCTTTATAGATATATTGTACCTCATTCAAATATTTAGGAAGAATTTTAAATTTATTCCAGAAATCTATACTCGATATATCTATACTCTATATCTATACTCGCCCCACGTTGGGCGCCATATGTCACGGTTATTTATTACCTGGGAAGGAATAAATAAATCGATCCAAAACAGGAAGTAAAAGAAAAGGATAAACTGTATATATAATAGTATATTAACTAAATTAAAGGTCGTGGGTAGGCACCAAAAGGTTACTCTGAGCGGTCACTCATAGCCCCGTACTCCCCTGTACGCTAATCCGTGGTAGTAGGCTTCAGACGAAGGACGCATCATTTAGGACCGACGAGTTGAGCTATCGGCGACACCCGCCGTCCAGTAGGTGCCGCTTTCCAGATGGTTCAAGGTCGACGAGCTGGGCAGTTGAGGTATCGGTCTGGCGGAGGAATACCCGCCGAAGGTAGAAAGAGTGACGTGGATCTTTCTAAGCTCGAGCGTAGTTCCTGTATAAATCGGACAATGTATTAGAACCTGCGAGGTCGAGGCAGATACTGCCACTAAAATCATCTGAAATAATGGCAAGGCACTTCAAGCAAAGCGGAAAAATAGCTAGGGTGTACTGGGGAAGACTAAGGCGCATTCTACACTATTTGGTGTAGTGGCTAATTAAAAAAATATCTACGGTTACAAAACACTAATAATATTCACTTAAGCTAAATATAAAATACTGATGAAATCAACCCGCATTGTACTCGAACTAAGTTTATAAATACTATGTGAAAATATCTAGAATGTCGAACACTTAACGCATACTGCAAACTAAAGTACAATAAGTTGGGTTAATCTTTACAATAAAACAACATAAGAGCCTACTAATCTCTTCCGTTAATATAGCACATTTTCTAATACCTAACGGTCGTCTATGAGTTTAAACTAAATAAGTACCTATACCAGCCAAAGTAAAAAATAATGCACAACTTACCCAGTATGGGAATAAACTACTTTATATTTTATTTAGCACGTTGCACTGAGACGGCACAATGAAATTGTACCAAATACGTTCATCTAAATTAATAAAGTAAGTACGGGTGTGGATAACCGTTACGCTTCAAATCAGCTGATCAGTGTCAGAACGTCCACAGTGGTTGAGCGCGAATAACCACATTTGCACCAGCTATGCTCGGCCGGTCGACGTCATAGGTAACGTCACGAGCGTTCGTGGCTAATCGGAGCCGTTCGGAGCTGCTCGAGACCGGTCAGCCCGTCGTGTGCCACCCACTCGTGACATGCGCCGACGCACAAAACATAGTACCGCAGTAATAAAATTATATGCAAACTCACGCCTACCATCTCCGAAGGGTAGGCAGAGTCGGAACTAAGAAAATTTACTAATTACACGTTACAAAATGGCAAAATATAACTCACTTTGGCAAGGTACTGGAACGCTCTGCGACACGACGCGACGTCTAACCCTGGCCCTGTTACACTGTCCACGTCCTTGTCCGGATCGCTCAGCAAGTTCATCGCTTTAGACTCTTTATCTGTAAATAATAGCAAATAAAACTTTTATTTCACATTGCTTTAAAGTTGTAGCATTTCTGGGTGATAACATGCTATCGAATCTGTAATTGATGCAACACTGAAAAAACATTAGTGACCCGTTTTCCGAGATCGCTGACAATATTTTCATTGTGAATTGTGATCAAATTAACGAATTGTGAGTGTAGAAAAGATGTACTGCGCTCAGCTTTTTGCGCCAACCTCCACGCCACGGAGTTTATCAAACAGGGTAGTCACACACCCTGATAAAATTTAGTTTTTACTGGTGGTAGGTCTCTCATATGTAAGAGTCCGTCTGGGTGGGTACCACCGCAATGTCTATTTCTACCTCCAAGCAGCAGTGTGCATGCACTGTTGTGTTTCGGTTTGAACAGCGACTATATAACCCCTAGACTCCTAATAACAGACGATCCGCTTCGGGCAACACATCTGACAAGAAGATCCAATGTAGCTTACCGTTCAAAATCTTCAAGTCAGTTGCGCCCACAACTGTGAGCCGTAAATACTTCCGTGTTGGCGAATGAATAAATATTGCAATGGCCCCATGCACAATACGATGGTGTGGTAAAAATAGCCATAATTCAGATTTTCAAAAAATGGCATTACATTTCTCAGGTATGTCAATAATGACACATAATCATATTTTATTTAAAATTTTACGGAGTTCATCTTATACCGGCCAAGCATTGAGGCCCGCGCCATCTTATTATATTTGCATCTCTTTCCGACGAAAGTACTTTTAAATTTTCTATTTCGTTTTGTTGTTGAACATTATAAGTAAGTGATGCACCAAAAGGATTTGTCGATAGTTATATCGATAAAATTAATGTTATTAGGATTATTTTATATTTTATTGTTTGTTGATTTTACCGATTGTTTTGAGTTATTATTTATGTTATTCCTACAAGCCAGCCCAAATATTCTTGTTAATATCGATGAGGCTTACTTAGCGCCATCTGTCATTCGACAACATAAATAATTTCGTATCTTTTGAAATACGAACGACAGTTAAATTATTTGGATATTGTACATATAAAAATACTAAAATCGCGATAAAAAAATGGGAGGGTGGGGGTAGGAGGGTGAAAATTTAGGAAACAGGTATTAAAATATTTAAAAAAAACACTAGATAAGGATACCCTAATCACCTAGCTACCAACGACCAATTCCCATACCTACAAAATTTATATAAAAAACATCATAAATATCGATCGAGTCGGAGGCCTGCGACAAACACCGTGACGCGAGATTTTTATATATTAGATTAACTTTATTATACTTGATATTGGCATACATCATAGAATAAAGAAAAAATAAGAAGAAGAATGCCATCAGTATTTATTTTAAATAAATAGGTACCTTGACAGATTTTTTATTTTTTTTGTGCTTTTACAAAATTATTTTTAGATTATAATATGTTACTTACTTTGATTAAAAAGTCGTTTCATAAATAATTATATTACTATAAAACCTTATTAAATAAAAGTAATATCGATAAAAAAATCGTGTTTTGATTTAACTTGTTCCATCCCTAAGCTATGTTTCCAACCAATCGTAATGCAGTACCCCGCTTCCTCATACCTCAGGTAGTTGACAGAATTAATTTCAAGAGAAATATTGAACATTAGGAGTCTAGGGGTTATATAGTCGCTGGGTTTGAAGGATATTGTAGCCAGTGTAACTACTGGACATAATGAGACTTAACATCTTATGTCTCAGGATGACGAGCGCAGTGGAATGCCACACAGTACTTTGTAACTCAAGGTGCTGGATGGTGTTGCTACTGTTTATGGGTGGTCGTATCGCTTACCATCAGGCGAAAAGCATGCTCGTCTCGTCATTCAAGGCCATAAAAAAAAAGTTTATTGTCAGAATTATTAAGAAACTAGCTTTTGCTCGAGGCTCCGCCCGCGTTTTTATATAAATAAAAAGTTTTACGCTTACCTGCAGCTTTCCCCCCTTCATTTGTACAGTCTTCAGTGGGTTTACTGGCAAAACATCTGGCTAGTATGGCAGGTTGAGTGAATGCCTCCCCCAAGGCTCTTATTAGTGGCTCCCTCACTTTGTTCTGGAGGCACTCATCACACAGTTCATAGATCCTTTCCTCGGTTAATGGAGCTCCATCTAATAGAGATATCATTAACTCATCAAGCTTACATATCAACCAAATTAATTTACTGTTTGCCATTGCATAAAGTTTTAAACTTGCAAGGTGTAGGATTAGTTATAGACTGCATGTAGTTGCATGTATAGGTGGGATTTATATTGAGTAATTACCTAATTACTCAACCATAAAGATGTTTAACTAATGTCTGTATTATGAATGAAATAGGCAAATTTTTATAGCTAAATTAAATGATTTATCACCTTAAAAAGTAATAAAGGTGAACAATTAGCATTACTTTACCTCTTTATAGAATTCATTAAAGAATATATTAGAAAAGCTAAGAAGTAATTAATTCCAGTAGAAATATTTAATATCCAGATAAATATTAGTGATAGTCCAGTGATATAACAACTTATTAATTTTTAAATTATTTTAAAGAAACTTCATTGTAAAAATAATTACTGCATTTACTTAATTACACAAACCACTGAAAGAACAATAATACATTTTAAGAAACATTAATCACGATAAAACTTACTGTTATGACTACGAGATTTAGAGGATTTTTGTTGAGATACATTATGACTAGTATGCGGTTCCTCTGTCAATGTGATCTCTTGTAATGTGGTGCTCGATGTGGGCGTTTCCGTGTCCTTCTCTTTGTTGTCTGTTTCGTTCGTTAACATTGATGTGGTACATGTTGGCCTGCAACAGATTATTTATTTTATTTATCAATGCAATTCTTTTTTTTATAAGCTATTATTATTTTGCTGGTGACAGGATATATTTTATATCCGCCGAGATAGCGTACGTAAGGTGTTTTAAGCCGCCATAGTGGCTCACGTAGGTGTGCCGCATTCCGGGATCAGCCTCTGTATATCCGATTCGAACAGGCTGACATAATAGACTATTTTACTCATATTTTCATTATGTTTATCACAAATTTACATCGTTGAAAATCGAACAAAAAAACACGATTAAAATCTGGTATAAATTCAACATCATATGAGCTTTTGAAATCTGATGGAAGGGCTAAATGTCAAAAAACGAAAAAGAGACATCATCAGGCATTATAATACATGCGAAAGTATGAGTTTGCACGCTATGCACACATTGCAATATTTGAAATATGAATTGCTAGCCCATTTCTTAACCAATTTGATTTCGTATTATTTCCTTTTTTTCATATTTGCTATAACATATGGAATAGTTGTCAAAATAGAACATAGTAAAATACCCTATTGCATTGACTAATGAGAGATAATCATTGCTCATTAGTTGACACTCTACCTGGACACCTTTCCACTTATCTTCTTCTTCTTCTTTTAAAAATGGCTCCACCGTGTCATCGGTGATTTTGCCAATGTCAAGTGGGTAGATGTTAAAATAATATAACTTTTTTAAGAATAACTTTCGACCCGAGGTAAACCAAGAAACGATGGCAGCAAAGAGCAATACATCTAAAATATTTGACATTAGTTATGCCAATGAGAATGTAAACAGTACGATAATTTAGAACCCATTTAGAACCAAGCACACTTGACAGGAGCGTACAGCATAGATAGCAACATTAGTGTAAAATTTATAGATTGGAACTATGGAGATAGAGCTAAGGGACACAGAAACGAAAGATAGCAAACTGCACAAGCAGAGGCAACAAAAAGCTTAATTTAAACATAAGAATTTGTAACGATTATAGCGTGTTGTTGAAAAAATACGGATACTGAAAATACAGCAGGAAATAACAAAAATAAAGGGGGAAAAAAGCAAGAAAAAATGAGGAAGGTGTGAACGGCAATTGAAATACATAGAGAGAATAGGATGAGGGAATACGATGTGATAAATGAATAAAGGCATATAAATTAAAGGTAAAGATTATTATTTTTGATAAATTTAGAAATTATTCTCAAATGTTGGGGAAAATCACCAATTAATAGACATTTAATGTTTATAGGGCGGGGAAACTCAGCAGGAAGAAAGTCATAAATAGGAAAACAAATTCTTGGGCAATTAAAGAAAATGTGTTCTAGGGAACCTTCATCTAATCCACACTCACTGAGGGAGTGATCACGGACGCGAATTTTAGCGAGAAAAACAGGAGTACATACGTGTCCTAAGCGTAGGCGGATAATGGCCGAAGTTACTTTTTTGCTGAATTTACGAAATTTAAAGAACCAGGGTTTTGTAGGAAGTGTTTCCACTTATCATCGAGTGCAGTTGGGTCACTTTGCCCTGCCATTATAAAAAAACAGCTGTTTATACAGGAAGACTTACTAGAAGCATGTAAGAGTGTCATGGTGGTATATTATGGACAATGATGAGCCCAGCATACATATTAGTGGATTATACATAACATAGATTCGTTATCTGTTGTTCTTTTTCTCCATAATATTGTCTATTTTGCCAGTGCGACTAATTAATTCAAAATATCATTGAATTCCTTTACTGGACCACAACATAATTAGAAAACAACATAATATTCTACTCAGTTTAGCATGAAAGTAAAAAAAATGGTTTGAATTTTTTTTACAAAGCATTTGTTCATGACTGAATGCTGAAAGTTAGCCATGATTGATAACCAAATAATGGCAGAATTTTACATAATCATATTCAGCATTCGCATATTGGGAATACCTTGTGCATAATGAAATTAACATACAAAAACTATGTGTACATTGTATGGTGTGTTTCAAAGACTTAGTAAACAATTTTTGTACATATAACTTTTCACATAACTGTGTACATATTATATTATGCTAAAAGATACGACAATATCGAGATCAGAAGCCAAACTATTTATTGTCACATTATTTCATATTACCCACTTTAGTACAATATTAATTTGACAAACCAAACATTACAAATATATAACATATCTTCCCCTCATACATTTAGGTTACTTAATTACATAGATCAATTACAAACATAAACCGTAATCAATCTGGCACTTTTATAAACCGATTAATCAGTCAAGCATACTAGGTACACCAATTATATCTGGCCATAACTCAGGAGGAGGTATTTCAATAGGTGGCTCCGATGATGTTGAATCTGAATAGGATTCTGGTGATCGAGATCTAGATGTCACATTAGGCTGACTTGATTCACCCTGACTGCGAGCCAATATTTGATCCACATGTCTGCGTTGCAACTCACCATCTTCTGTTCTCACCATATATGATGTAGGACCTTCTACTATCTCCACTATAGCCTTTTTCCATTTTTCCCCAGGCCCATACATACGAATAAGTACTGGCTGGTCAACTATGAATGATCTCTTTGGCGAACTCTGCGCAGCAGAATCCAATTGCATTTCATTGCGATTTGGTGCCACATCTGGGTGTAAAACAGACACCGCTGTTTTATATTTGCGGCTATTTAACATTTCTGCCGGGCTTTTACCAGTACTGGAACATGGCACTGTGCGGAGATGATATAAAACTTTAGGGAGTTTTTGATCCCATGGCATCCCTGAATCCGATAACTTCTTTAATTTATTCTTAAAGGATTGTATAGCTCTTTCAATCTGGCCATTAGAGGCTGGATGATATGGTGGGGAGTACAAATGTCTAATACCATTCCTTTGTAGGAATTCATTGAATTCACTTGAACAAAAGGTTCTACCATTATCTGATACTACAATCTCTGGCAGTCCTTGAGAGGCAAATATTTTCCTAAGAACAGTATTCACTATAGTAGTATTCATAGAAGGAACAATCTCTGCTTCAAGCCATTTACTATAGCTATCTATCAACAACAGAAAAGTTTTACCTTGAAACGGGCCAGCAAAATCCACATGTATCCTTTTCCATGGCTTTTCAGATACCATCCATGTTTGTGGCGATTTAGGTGGGTTATTCCTTACAGCTTGGCACTGGTGACACTCAGATACGATCCTCTCGATCTCTTTGTCCATTTCAACCCACCAAACATAACCTCTAGCATACGCTTTAGTTTGCACAATTCCAGCATGTGGAGCGTGTAATAATTTTAACACCTCCTTTTGCAGAGAAGCTGGAATAATGACTCTGTTGCACCACAATAAGCAATCTTTATTATGTGAAAGAGCCTCCTTGCGTAGCCAAAATGGTCTTAAAATCGGATCAACATTTGAACCTGGCCAACCATGGAGCACATGGAACATCACCTTCCGTAACAGTGGATCCTTTTTAGTTTCCGATGCGACTCTATTTGCATCCAGTTCCCAACCTCTTGGAGTCTCCTCTAATAATAGTATTTCTTTAAGAGGTCTTTCCTCTACACTTGCCGTAGGAGCTGTCCATCTACTCAAAGCATCTGCGTTACCAATTAATTTTCCCGGTCTGTACTTAATAGTATATTGATAACAACTCAGTTTTAAAGACCAGCGTAACATTCTGGGAGATATTTGCTCTGGAATAGGTTTAGCAGGATTAAATAGTCCAATCAATGGTTTATGGTCTGTAATAATGCAAAAACTGCGACCTGATAAATACTCATGAAATTTTGTTAATCCAAACATTATGGCTAAAGCCTCTTTATCTATTTGCCCGTAACGCCTCTCGTGCTTCTGTAACGTTCTTGATGCCATCATTATAGGTTTTTCAGAACCGTCGTCCATAACATGTGCAATAATTGCTCCCAGTCCATACTCCGATGAGTCGCATATAAGAAGTAACTCTCGTTGTAACTCATACCCTACCAAAGTTAAATCTGAAGATAACAATTCTTTTGCTGTGATGAAAGCAGTTTGTTCTGTTTCACCCCAAGTCCAAGGTTGTTTGGAATCCAAAAGCCGATATAATGGTTCTAATAATGTTGCTTTAGCAGGCAAAAACTTTTCGTAGAAATTGTATAAGCCCAGAAATGCTCGTAGCGTTTCTCTACTCGTCGGTGCTGGTTTCTCACGAATCTCTTTTACTTTGGCTGGTGCTGGGTGCAATCCATCTCCATCAATCATGTGGCCCAGAAATGTAATGCTTTCAGCAGCAAAAATGCACTTGGAAACGTTAAGGCGAAAGCCCATATCATGTAATTTCTGCAGAACCTCATATAGACGTTTTTCATGTTCACTTTTGTTCCGTCCCATAACAGCAATATCATCCAGTAGACATGCCACTCCCTCCATATCCGCGAAGGCTGTAGACATAACTCTCTGAAAAATAGCTGGCGCTGCATTCACTCCAAAAGCTAGTCGATTCATTTTCATTAACCCTATAGGCGTGTTAAGGGTTAAAAGCATTGCAGTTTTCTCATCCACTTGCAATTGTGTATACGCTTGTTTCAAGTCCAGCTTACTGAAAATACGACCTCCACTTAACTTAACGAAAGCCTCCACCGATTTAGGAAGTGGAAACGCATCCACATCAATTGCGGCATTCACCGTAGCCCGGTAATCTCCACAAATACGTAGGGAACCATCGTCTTTCTTCACAATACGTAATGGAGTTGCCCAATCTGAGTATTTCACTGGTGTGAGAATGCCTTGATCTACCATCCTCTTCAGTTCTTCGTTCACTTGGTGTTTTAAAGGGAATGGTATTACTCGAGCTTTCAAAAATCTAGGTATAGCATTTGCACGTACATGTAACGAAACTTTCGGCCCCTTATATTGTCCTAGTCCATCAGCAAACAAACCAGGAAAGTCCGTCACTAAATTTGATATCTTATCTTCTGACCAATTAAGTCCTCCTATCTGAATATTTAATGTCTGGAACCAATTACGCCCCAAAAGGCTAGGTCCAACTCCCGAGACAACTATCAAATCACAACGGGCTTCTTTTTCCCCTAATATGACCTGTACATTTATTTGTCCAAGCACTTTCAATGTTTCCCGAGTCCATGTTACAAGTTTGATATTTGTAGGTCTTAGAGGAGGAGGAAATGACCACAGCTTTTTGTATGTATCCTCTGATATTATACTCCTTGATGCTCCAGAGTCAATTTCCATAAGCAATTTAACACCATCAATAATCACGGTTGCAGTTATCGGAGGTTGATATTTTTCAAAGCAGACGTAAACGCCCATCATCATCTCATCGCGAATGGTTGCCTCCTTACTAATGTCTTCAAGCTTAGATATGTCATTTATTTTACCGGATCTACGGGTGCATGCTGTAGCTATATGTCCAAATCTCTTACAATAGAAACATCTTGCTTTAATGAATGGACACTTTTCTCCCTGTTTATGTACTCTTGCACAATGTTGACAATTTTTAGCTTGAATCCTGCCAATATCCATCGGTTCAGTAGCATGGAACGGAGTTTGCTTCACCACCTCAGTATTAGGGTACAGATCAGGAAATGTGACTTGGTAATTAAGACACATTTGCAAGGCTTTCTCATATGAGAGGTCTTTAGTTTTTAGTAATTCCCTTTTCAAGCGATCATCACGTACACCCAATACCAAACGGTCTCTCAATTGACGTTTTAAGTCTATAAAATTACATTTAACGGCCAGTAAATTAATTGCCGCTACAAAATCTTGCACGCTTTCCGTCTGTAATTGTAGGCGTTTATGAAATTTTCCCGCTTGTAGTATTTCGTTAACCTCAGGCTCGTAAAACTGATCCAACACTTTCAAAATGTCATTAAAGTCCACATTAGTTGGACGATTTGGAACCAGAAGTGAAGCAATTAAAGAAAAAGTCTCCTTTCCGCATTGAGACAAAAACACAGAACGAGCTTTCTGAGCGTTGCTTTCGTCATAACCCGCGGCATCGAGAGCACACAGTAATTGTTCTTTATAGTCACTCCACTTATCAGTTTTAGGGTTAAACTGTCCCGGAAACACTATATTTGCAATGTTTGACGCCATTATCTACACAATTACTTTAATTTACCACAGTCGCCAATAAAAGATACGACAATATCGAGATCAGAAGCCAAACTATTTATTGTCACATTATTTCATATTACCCACTTTAGTACAATATTAATTTGACAAACCAAACATTACAAATATATAACATATGCATTATTGAAATAAAACTATTTTGCGGATTTTATCGTGGTTTTTTAATTAATATTTTCTCCCGACGTTTCGAAGGCCTTGCAGCACTTCGTGGTCACGGGGCGGAACGTCGGGAGAAAATATTAACTAAAAAACCGCAATAAAATCCGCAAAATAGTTTTATTTCAATGTCTAACATTCGCGTAAATATAAGAAATCATTATGCATTATTATCAAATCTTGATGTTGTCCAATAGTGATCAAGTTATATGGACAATTTTAATTTTACAGACAACAGACATACAAAAGCTATGCCATCTCATTTATATGGATTGTATCATAATGAAACTTTATGGTTTAAAATTACAGCACCTTGTACTATTATCACAAGGTGAAGCTTCAGTGCGTGGAACTTTGATGGGCAGTGTGTCACATAGTCGAGCCTCTTTGTAAAATAGTTTTATGGCTTCAGCTGCTGCCTCATTGGGTGAAAGATTCCTGGCCTAAAAATATTTATATACAGTAAATGCAAAGTAATACTAAGAATAGAATAATAGAAGAATATTGTTATTCATATCACTCTTCTAAAACTTTGATAATTGATATTGATTGTCAACTTTTTAAATTTTAAATTGATAAATTAATTTTGTTTTATACATCTAATTTCATTTATAACATGCACTGTAAATTCCATTTTTTTCCACAAAAAACTAAGTGGCAAATCACTAAGTGCAACCAACTATTACCGGTTCAAACCAAAATATTCACCTCTCCACTGGAAGCGCAGTAACGATTGTCACAATTAGGATTACCACAGCCGTCCAGCAATTGGTAGAAATATCTCTCAATCAATTGTTTAGCCGCGGCACGCTTCATAATGTCCCCTGATGTGCCGGTCACTGCGCCAGGGCATAAACTCGTTGTAGCTTGCTCGTCACTGTTACTTGGGGTTGAATTTTTTGACGATGATGCTTCGCTCCCCCTAAGGCATCAACAAAACATTGTCTCACGTCACTGTACGTCTCCCTACGCAGTAACATCAGAACAAAACAAAGAACAAAAATAGCAAGTAATGCTGCCTAACCTTTATCTCGAAGATAATTACGCAGCAAATAAACAAACCCGTGCAAAATAAATAAACACAAGAGATGGTCAATAACACTGGACGAACCACGATTACTTAAACATTAACATCCACATTCCACGATGCTAAACGAAAAATATATTTTACCTTGAAGCTTCGTCAGTATCGCTTTTTGAGTTCATAGAAATTTCTCACGAATTCAAAATAATTTCTAACTTTAACGTTACATAAATGCAGCGAGATAATGTGAACATTCGCCACTTAATATCTTTCTATAAAAGTTATCATAAAATTAACCGTAAGCAAATAAAAATACCATCAATTGTTCTACTCTATTCCATTCTCTTCTACAATCTCAAATCTGTCAAAGCCAACCATCTTATTCTACACGGTTCTTTAAACGCATATCATTAATGTTTTAATAGATTATTTTCTACAATAATTCAATGGTAAACTAAATAACAGACATTGTAAATAATGAAATAAGTTGATAATCTAAAATAAATATTTTTATGGATATAGATTTGTTTTAGAACCGTTCTATACAAAAGTCTATAATTCCAATTTGACATTTTGAAGGTTAAGTGATAACCTTCTTGGTGATAACAGAACGTTGAGATTTTAAAACTAGTGATGTCTGCTAGAGTGTATTCTGCGAACATATATTAGACATTGGTATTGGATTATTATTTTTAACGAATTGAGAAATGACTACCGATATTAATTTTTTTATCCCTTTGATGGCCATGTTTCCTCAAATTATCTTTCTTTCTTTTTATGCAAAGTATCTTTGTTTTCATTTACACAGGGCCGGATTTGCAGGTCCGGAGGCCCTGGGGCAACAAAGGAGGGGAAGCCCCTAATTGTTTTCCGAATAAAAGGAACAACAAACAATTAATTGTACATTCTTAGTGTAATTTCAATGTTCGGGAACATAGTTCTGAAATTTTGATTTTCAGGAATACGATGGTAAAACACCCCCTGAGATTGATCTTTTTCATAGTCTCTTTTGTATACCATACCATACCAGCCCTGTATTATATACTGCCCAATGCTGAGCACGGGCCTCCTCTACAACTGAGAGGGGTTAGGCCTTAGTCCACCACGCTGGCCTAGTGCGGGTTGGCAGACTTCACATACCTACGAAATTCAGAGAACTTCTCAGGTATGCAGGTATCCTCACCATGTTTTCCTTCACCGTTAAAGCGAGCGATAATTCACAAAGAATACACACATAACTTTTTAGAAAAGTCAGAGGTGTGTGCCCTTGGGTTTTGAACCTGCGGACATTCGTCTCGGCAATCTGTTCCACTCCCAACTAGGCTATCACCGCTTTTGTATAAAGGGCCTTATTCACGGTCCATCTAGCCGTACAGCCGCACAACCATAGAGTAACTTGAATATAGGGTATAGAGTCATCAGCACATCTAAATTATCAGCGCCATCTATTAGAAAAGTTTCTAGCTACAAAAACCTATCTGATCTATAGCGTACATAATACGTATGTATATATTGTGTACTGTATAGGTTTAATTGTTTATTTTTTAGGATAATAGAAGAAAAAGATCGAATTATTGTACAATATCATTTATTTTTTCGTTTTAAGGCACATATATTTCTGCTGCAATCTTTCCAACTGATCGTAGTCCGTAAAACGTAGCCTGGCTTGAATGGAAAACAGTTATCAGAATCCATAATAAAGCACAGGTCCACTAAACATTGCAGGGTCACCAAAATCCATAAAACGTAACTTAACACCGGGTCGTCGGTAAAAGTCACAATAATTATTCACGTAAAACACTAAAATACTTTGAATCGCACAGTAACTTCTTCTTTTATATTACATCTTCCATGGTTAATCCAATATCGAGTTATTTTAGCAGATACAAAACAATAAATACTGATTTCTAGAAATCATAAGTTGTTACAATAACAGAAACAGAATAAGTTTTGATAACTTGTCACAACATTGCGTTGATAGCTAAATTACAAAATGGCAGAAGGTCAACGTTCCAATAATGATGGTATGAGTGATTTAAATTATGAAATAAATATAACTATATTGTATACAATAGGCCCTTGTGCCGATATCAATATAAAAATAACCCAAGTTGAAAAAATACTTATTTATCATGATTTAGAACAAGAGTCGTGTGATTCTATTATTATTTTTGACCGAGTAATTCTATAATAGATGCGTAAAATGAAACGGCATGTACCTGAATGTGTTGCCGCTTAATCAATTTTATTTTCAAAATATTTTGTTAAGCGCCATCTAGTGAGAAAGTAGCAAGCTACATTTTGTAGAACATTTTCATAGAAATAAAAAATGTACTAGCTGCAAAGACCCTGCGCACAACTGTGAATAGTCTCAACGTACGTCAATAATTATTATTATTTCCTCCCTTGACTTGCACGATCCAGCGAGTTCCCCCATCACCAGGGTTGCCAACTGGCATGTCTACTATTTATCTATGTCTACTATGCTAATTCGTCATTTCTTCTGCTAAAAAAAGCAAAATTATAATTAAGGTAAAAATTCTTGTTATGCCAATGTTAGGCTAGATTTGACATTAGGCTTGTGTAAAATGCCTTAATTTAAAATAATTGTCCACTAGCACAGTGGTAATTTTATAATCTATATACGTCAAACTCTAGTTTATCTGTGGCCTCAGTGGTGCCAGATTAGGGGACATTTCGCCATTCAGGCTAACTCTGAGGGTGTAGGGGCCAGTGGTGGCAGATTAGGCGACTTTTCGCCATTTAGGCTACCTCGGAGGGTGTCGGACGACCAAAAATTATGAATGACGACTGGTCGCCGTTTAGGCTACACGAATGGCACTCAGTCGCGAATTTGGGCTACTTTGGAAAATTTGTGTTATAAACCTTGTTTTTGTCGGATATGAGGATATTTTTAGCTTTGAGAGTACAAAACATGTCAGAAATTGGAATTGGGGACCTTTTTTTTTTTTAGCTCTTCGCGTCGGGTGCTGGGAGGTTTTTTTTTTGCCCCTTCGCCTCTCCATATACGGTGCGGCGACTTGAGGCGACTTCATAATGATTTTTTGACTACTTCAACTGTCATACATCTGGCAACACTGGTAGGGGGGACCAAAAATTGCGAATTGGCCGACCGGTCGCCGTTTAGGCTATGCGAATACCGATCAGTCGCCAATTTAGGCTACCTTGGAAAGTTCGTGTTACAGTCCTTGTTTTTGTGTAAACATGTACTCGGATTGGGGAGCTTTTGTTTTTTTGCTCTTCGCGTCCCCACTCAATTGGGCAACTTCAGGCTACCTAGATTTTTTGGCATTTTGGACAAGCATCCATTTGCATTTATTTAGGGTTTTTTTGCTACTTTGCCTTTCCATATACGATGAGGCGACTTTAGGCTACTTCACAAAGGCTTTCAGTGACTTTGACCATCATACATCTGGCAACACAACACTGTTTGTGGGAGTTTTGGCGGAAACTTGGAAGTGTCGTGAGGTGCTCTTGTTTTAATTTTTTTTTTTAGTGATACTTGGTGTTATGTTGCATAATTATGGTGGTATATTATCCAATATAGTTCTATCAAAGGGCTCAGATGAAGTGAATTGATGTAACTGTGCTAATCAAGTGTTTTTTGGTTACCGCCAAAACTCCTCGATAAAGTTTTGCTAAGGTAACCACTGCTTTACTACGACGTACTACTAACAATGAATAAAGAAAGTAAGGAAGTAACCTAAGGAAGCAATGTAAATTGCATATATATTTTTTTCTTATACAAATATGAGGCGAACATGAAATTTAAAGTCAAAAATATATCTATATCATTTGTACATGGGTAAATCTACGTAAGTAAAAAAAGATCAACACAGGTCCATAAACTACAATTTTCTGTTGTCAATGATTGTAATATCAATTAGCCCCAATGAATAAAGAAAGTAAAGGAACCAACGTAAATTGCATATATAATTTTTTCTTATACAAATATGAGGCAAACATGAAATTTAATGTCAAAAATATATCTATCTTATTTGTACACGGGTTAATCTACGCAAGTAAAAAAAGATCAATATAGGTCTGGATAAACTACAATTTTCTGTTGTCAATGATTGTAATGTCAATTAGCCCCGCCTTGAAGCACTATTTTTGACATGTCGCCATTTTAGGGTAAAAATACCATGCATATTTGTAAGTAGTTGATCTGTCAATCTTGTATCATACGGAGTGTGTTTTAAGTTTTACTGGGAACTGTGGCTGTGCTGAAGTGTTTCCATAGAAATTCTAAGGATATTTGAGCAAATTCTATTGTGTCGAGGTATTGCATCATAGGGTGCAATTCAAATTATTGCAAAAATGACGAAAGATTGTCATTTTTCAGGTTAGTTTCAATTTTTCACCTAATCAAGCTTATATTTAGTGAACATTACGTTTTGTGTCAGTAACTTGAATGTTAAATCATTGTTTCCGTCGTTACACGCAATGTAAAATGACTAATACCAAGTAAAATAAAATGAATAAGTATTTGTAATGTTTACATAAAACCATAGTGTTGTTCCAACGTGCAGTCATGTTTGGAAGTTATCGATATAAAATATTGTTTTTGTTTATTGAAATAAAACTACTTTGCGTATGTTTTCGCTATGCTTTTCATGGCTTTGCTGCACTTCATTGTCATGGAACAGATTCAATTATCAATAATCGGGAAACGTCAGGATAAAAACTAAAACAAATTATCGCGAAAATTTCAACAATGTAGTTATATTTCAATACCAAACATTTGTGTAAAAGGAAATCATATGAATTTTGACTAATACTTTTGATAATTAAATCTGTCATAATTAAATTACCTTAATATAAGTATTACGGCAAAAAACACACTGAACAAGTGTCAAGAAGATTTTGTTTGACAAAATTAAACATTATTGCGTTACGAATAAATCAATTTTATTAATACAAATTGTTTTAGATATCCTTAATATTTACACTAAATACGAATTTAGGGCCACTCTGTGTTCTCTTAAAATTACAGCCTATACACATGCATCAAAATAAAACTAAAATTGGCAGGTAATACGCTGGTATTTCCTAAAGGTGTGAAATTGATAAATTACTTAATTACATAATGAGAGACCTACCACTGGTGGTAGGTCTCTCATTATGTAAGAGGCCGTCTGGGTGGGTACCACCGCAATGTCTATTTCTACCGCCAAGCAACAGTGTGCATGCACTGTTGTGTTTCGGTTTGAAGGACATTGTAGCCAGTATAACTACTGGACATAATGAGACTTAACATCTTATGTCTCAGGGTGACGAGCGCAGTGGAATGCCACACAGTACTTTGTTAGTCAAGGTGCTGGATGGTGTTGCTACTGTTTATGGGTGGTCGTATCGCTTACCATCAGGCGAACGGCATGCTCGTCTCGTCATTAAATGCAATAAAAAAAAAAAAAAAAAAAAAAAAAAAAAAAAAAAAAATTAAAATGTAAAAGAATTATACCTGGCAAATAAGTATTTGTACTCCAAGGTAATTAAGGTAGCTAGGTAAGGTAATTCTTGTGCGTTTGGTGCTCTTACCAAATGCCCATCCCTGCACCCCTTACCTTTATCTACTTTTCTACCCATTTCTATTCTTGGTGCGCTACTGTTGTTAGCCGGGCGGGTCGCCTATATAATAGGATATCCCGATGAAAATTTCCAGTTAACCGTACTTAACAAAAAATCATCTACATCTACAATCATAGAAGCATCTTTACAAACTCGCATTTATAATGATTTTACAGTAAAAATAAATGAAATAATATGAATATTTAGATCGATATCGATATGCGTACTATTGTGATAAATAACAGTAACTACAACACTAAAATGTGGGCGGAGTCGACGCCAATTTAGAGTAATATTTGGCTTCATGTCACGTGGTTTCACCTGATACCCTCACTTTCTCTAGTCAAAGACTACTAAGGATACAAAAAAACAACAAAGTAATGCGTCTGAAGGACTTGTATTCATAGACAAGAATAAATTAATAAAAAAAAATCTTCGATGTCTCTGCGTCAAACAAACAGCAAATTTTATGTCAAAAGTAAATGTGTATTGTTTGTATTTTTTGTGATTTCACTATCCATTTCGTGAAATTATTGTTATTAAAAGCTTATAATATTAAATAACGAATTTAGTAACCATGACCGAAGTATTACCCGCCGAGGAAGCGAAACAAGATCGTGTGGAAACCATACTCAAAGGGTTCCAGATGTATCCTTTTTTACTTTACCTCCACACCTGGTTTTGAAAATATTTGCGTGTAATAGGTATCGATTACCCTGAGTATTTGACTTTGATTACGTTTAAGTTATGTGATAAACATTTGGTGGCTCAAATAAAAAAAAACGAGGGTTTGGGACTTGAGCATTTGTACGGAGTTTAATACTCCGTGAGTAAAGTTGAGCTGTAGACTATTACGTCTACAGCATGAATGAGCCGGTACGATTGAGGTGACACTGTTGTCTGATCACAGAACTCTAAACTTCGTAGAGTAATGTAGGCTAATAAGACTGCTGGAAACTCAAAGAAAAATCCTGTTAATTTACTTAAATACAGACTAACTCACCGCCTAAAAACATCGATTGGAGTTTATTTATTTGGTAAAAATACTAGCAGCTATACAGCTGATGCAGTCTAAATATTTTTATCCAGCAAAAATGAAATTCTAGTAACTAAGTACCTGTTGTATAAAATACTTTTTTGTACTGTAAATAAAAATGTTTAGTCCAAATATATACACAACAATGTTAATTCTCCAAATCAGATTGAATATTTAACTTTGGATTCCTTTATTGAAAGTGGCTGTAAGTGTTACAAATCACAATAAGGTGTAAGGTTTAAGTACAACTTCATTTCTCATGAAGAATTGTATACATAATTCACTTACTGAGAAAAATGTTTAAAACTAAGATTTATATCTAGAGCGCACAAAGGTATGTCAACAAAAATAATAACAAAAATGTGGGTAAACTAATAACATGAACAGTTAGAAACTTGATCCTAGCCAAGCTAATCATGGGTGCATGAATTGATTTTACTAGATGAGGCATTGATGGCATTGTCTCTTGTCAACAATACAAAACTATCAACAACATGTTCACATACTGCCTCTGCAGAAAACAAAAAGCAATGATCCCTACACACATTGACTCTTGTTTAGATCTAAAACCAAGTGCTTTTGAAATTTCTTTAACGTTCTAAAACAGTAATTGGATGAATCTTCGTGATGCTGACACAGGTACTAAACGGTTTTTACAGTCTGACCTTCATGTTACTCAAAATTATT
Source organism: Sphinx pinastri (assembly GCA_947568825.1). Classification (NCBI taxonomy): domain Eukaryota; kingdom Metazoa; phylum Arthropoda; class Insecta; order Lepidoptera; family Sphingidae; genus Sphinx; species Sphinx pinastri. The sequence goes on from OX387623.1 coordinate 5,656,489, forward strand.
TCTTTTTAATTGCATTTGAATGATGAGAGGAGCCTGGTGGAGTACTGGTGGTAGGGCTCTCATATGTAAGAGCCCATCTGGGTGGGTACCACCGCAATGTCTATTTCTACTGCCAAGCAGCAGTGTGCATGCACTGTTGTGTTTCAGTTTGAAGGACATTGTAGCCAGTGTAACTACTGGACATAATAAGACTTAATATCTTATGTCCCAGGATGACCAGCGCAGTGGAATGGCACAGAGTACTTTGTAATTCAAAGTAGTTTGTATTTCTGTGTGGCCATCACCTGAGACATGTTCATAATGTTAAATCTCATAATTCCCAGTATTCACTCTGTAATTATGTTTCATCAGTGATTTTTAATTATTAATCTAGATGTTTATCTATCTTTGAATCTAGAAAATATTTTTATCCCATATAAACTTTTTCAAGCGGGTGGAGCTGCAAGCAGAAGTCAAGTTTTGTATATACTTTAAATACTATTAAACAAGAAAAAAATTTAACTTGTGTTTAAATTTCAAAATAATAATCTGATAATGCTAACTTTCTACTTCCAGGCAAGATCCTTTGGCAGCACAATGAGGATATGTCAAGTACTGATGTGGAACATGAGGCGAGGGTTCCAAAAAGGATCCTCAAATGCCGAGTGGTCTCCCGTGAAATGAATTTCAGCTCCATTGAGTCCATGGACAGATTTCGACTGGAACAAGTAAGATGCCACCATGATTCCATTATTTAATATTTACTTTCTATTGTTTTATGTATAAAAAATATTTTAATAGACTTCTATCATCAATAATTGTATTGTGTATTATTTTTCATCTAAATGATAAACCTAAAAAACTTTCCTTTCTTTAATCACTCTCTTATATTAAACACTCCACGAAAATAACATCTTTCATATTAAATTTGTCACTTGATGTCTATAAATTGGTTTATTTTCAGAAAGTACTGTTCAAGGGCCGATGCCTAGAGGAATGGTTCTTTGAGTTTGGCTATGTGATCCCCAACTCTACCAACACTTGGCAGTCTGTAATCGAGTCCGCACCAGAGTCCCAAATGATGCCGGCAAATGTATTAAAGTAAGCCATTCTATATTATCATGCATTTAGAAGAGTTTAGTTTAGCTACGAAATCATGTTGGCAACAAAATTCCTTGGGGTGTCGCTATTAAACAAATGAAAAGAAAAATCGTAAATGAAATATTAATAGTGTATTTTCTAATTTGTTTCCAGTGGTAATGTGGTGATCGAGACCAAATTCTTCGATGGAGATCTGTTGATTACAACATCGCGAGTCAGATTATTTTATGTCTAAAGTGGATTATTATAGGAATTATGCATTTACTAGTCCCAATTTTTTAGCATATCCTTGGTAATAACTAATATATGTCTAGTAGTATTCCTTCCAGACAGAATTATACCATTTTTGATAGGGATCACAAGTGACCTTAAAATTCAAAATTGTCTTATTACGTTCATATTTGTATAAAAATACATCTTATGGCATTAAAAATAGAAATTATAAATATGATTTCTTACACTTAACATTATGTACTATTTTCAAATTCCATATTTAATATGTGTGATTTATCGTAGTAATATTATTTATCAATAATTATTTTTGTAAGATAATGTTAGCACAAATGTGTTTTAGTTTATAATAATTTGCTTCTGAATATTTGTTTAAGTTCTATTGCAGCAATATTATTTGTTGTTGCACAATCACATAATAAATAGCACAAAATAGCTTTTTAAGCATAATATTTTAACTGATAATAACAATTTACATAAATGAACTCTCTTATTTAACTGTATTAAAAGTTATGGAGTCTGTAACAATGATTACAACTGATACGATCTGGTTTCTTATTGTCAGTTGCTTTCATACTGTATTTTACTATATGGATTTTCTATTGAACTATTTTTACAATATGTGTGTGAATACTAGTAGTCAAGCACTGTGAACTCACGATTTCCTGTTTATTGTAAACAAATTCACTAATAAAATATGTATGTGCTATAAGTCGTTTTTTATTTCGCACCGCTAGTTGGTTATATTTTTAACTATTCCTAATTTCGTCTGTATTTGATTCATCTAACCAAAGACGTTACACAGTATGATTATAGACCGGACATCAGGACCAAATGTTTCGTCCAAAGTTATTACCAACTGCAACTGGTAATAAGTCGCTGTCTTATCTGACACTTCCGTGTAACAAGATGTCTCGTCTCGGTATCATTGATGTATTAAAAAACCCCTCGGTATGCTTAAATTTTGTAAAGAAAACAATATTTTGGAAGGCAATATGCCAATTTATGCATTACGACCATGTAAAAGTATGTCCTAATGAATTTTACTTAGGTATTTTGTTATTTCACGGTAGATTGAGTTACTGACGAACAGGCTCAAAATTTTTGTATGAAAAGTTTCCCAATGTCCTCTCTATATAATCTTAGAACTCTGCTTCTAAAAAAATAGACGTACACTAGACTTATATTGGGCTAGGTGTTGCTCGTGGCTACGCCTGCGTGATAAGCCTTTCCCGCCACAAAACTCTCTTAAAACACGGTACGACGCCAGCGCCATCTACTTAAATAATTAGATAAAATATTCATTATGTCATGTTCATAATTTAAAATTACCGGGATAAAAATAGAGATATTTTTGAAAATCATTGGATAATCCAGGACATGATCTAACCGTGTGCCAAATATCATCCAAATCCGTTTAGTTGTTTCTGCGTTTACATCTAAACATTTTCACAAAAATTCGCATTTATAATATTTGCAAGATTCATCACGACAGGCCATTCTGTGTTACCTGACAATTAAATTCGTTTCATAAACGATAGATGGCGCTAGTAGGTGCAATAAAACGAAATAACGTTTTCATTCATCAATCGGGCATCCTTGAAACAGTTCGTGTTCTAAACTTTCCTAACGTTATTATTTTTATAGAAAGTACATTAACTTGTGTTAATTCCTACTTCATGTTATTACTTTAACATTGTAGTAATGGTTATCTTTTTTTTAAGTTATAACTAGATTCTATTTTTACCTGACTTCAGAACGAAGATCGTGTTTTTTATTCAGTCAACAATAGTAATTGTAGTCCGTAATAATTATACTTACTATTACAGTGTCGCCAAATAAAGTCCACATGTCGGAAAAATAAATCAATTTATGATATTGAGCGTAGAGTTAAAGCACATCTGATTTAGTCCGCACATCCTCTAATAAATCAATAAAATTATTCAACGACGTCCATAATCTACGACGGTATTGTATCGGCGAGTCGTGACTGGATCCCGTATCTCATTAGTACGCTGACACGTTTTACGATATTACCATAGAGGAAATGAAAAGCGCTTTACGTGGCGCGTCACCTGCAGGAAAAGCGCCCAACGCTCACGACAGGAACTTTTTGTAAATTAAATCATCGGTGTCGGTGCCGATGCCGGTGCCTACATCCTCTTTAGCGAGAACCCGTCGAAGGATTTCTTCGTACGCAGCCAGCGAAGGAAGCAGCGTCGTTTCCATGCGTATCACACACAACACTTCGCATATAAATAATAGAAATTATCTAATTATGTGCCGGCGAGTACTAGACTCGTACTTGTCGGGAATTGTAATATCAACCGCGCTGACCGAACAATAAATAATAATTATTACGATGACATTTCGATAAATATTGAACGCTTTTTTCGATAGGAAGGTCGATGTTATCGGTTACAGCTATTACACATTGTAATGTGACGATAAGCTACCTAAGTGTGTACACATTAGATTTATATAGGTGGACGTTTGGTGCGCAGTCTTATTTATTTGCTGAACATTTGGAAATCAGAAGGATACGAATATGACCGATCCTGCCAGCTTCTGTGCCCACGCAACTTACTCCGAATCGATCACTCTATATTTCTAGCAACGCTAGCGCCTCCATCCACATGTATTTCTATTTGCTTTATTTACCCCCTACCACATCATATTTGTATTTTTTTATATGATATAATATTACTAATGATGATGATGATGAGAATGGTTCAGTCATTTTTAACGGATGCGCTAACTAATTTAGCGTCGTACGCACGATAAAGCTGTTTGTTCTTTTGAATATTACTATGTCACTATCAAATATTATTTTATATAAATAACTAATAAATATACTTTTAACCGATTTCAAATAAGGAGGTTCTATATTCGACCTGCGTGTATAAACGTAAGTTTGTATATCCGTGATTTTCTCAAAAACTACTGATCTGATTTGGAAGGGGTTTTGGTTTTTTCAGATACTTAATTTTAGCCACTGTAATATTATTTAAACAGTGTGTATCATAACACTTATTTGCGACTGGCTGGTAAACTTAATGTAAGTATTATAGTTGGGTATTAAACTATAGTTTAAATGTTGTTTTTAAAAATATATTCTTAAAGAACGTTAATATTAGCACAGCATACATCGGCGAAGATGTTAGACGGTTATAAGTAATAGTAGGGCTGGCGGCGGTGCGGCGCATCGCTCGCCGGATGAACTCCAAATGTGTGATATTTTTAGGAATGTTGATTGCCCCCTTCCTGTTTCCGGCATGAACAAGCCGCTCTGATCTACCGATCCGCTTCGATACAAAACTGCTAATTAGTGATGAATAATTAATATACGTATCTCGTTGAAACACAAACTGCTTGAAAGCACACGTTTTGATAAAACTTAAAACCAATTAGATATTTTTAATGTGATCGGCGATAAAAAAATCTGTCGTTTGTTTAATTTGTACGACCGACGCACGTATATTTAAACCTATGATTTAAAATGGACTCCAGCTGCTATCATCGTATTTCATTCAATCGAATTAAAAATTTCATTGCTGTTGACTTTTATATAAGAATGCCTACTGTTTATGTATACTTGAACGTGAATCTTGCATCATAAAACCTTCATACTAAAAATTGACACCGCATTATAAAATGGTATTATAATTAATCAAAGATAAAATATAATATATTATGATAGTTAAGTTTATCATAAAAATAGTAGGTAAGATTAGTTGGTAATAGGTTCCTGGATTAATAAATAAATTCGTATTATATCCTTAAGATCCCGTCGAAGATACTCCAAATGAACATATTCAAACTTAAAGATATAGTGCTCAATACATGTTTAAAGCCGCGAAATCCTATGACACCTTGGGCAGAATAAATAACGCTTTGGTCAGGACAGGACAGCGAGCGGCGATGGCAGGGCGGGGGTCAGCGCCCTCTGGCACACCCGCCCGTCCCGCGGGCCCCAGCTACGTCACCACTGCTACGTCATTTGTAACGTGTCGCTACTGTTGTAATATGTATAGAACATCGCAATTTGGAATTAAAATCATATCTTATAGAGTTTACTTTGTATACGAATAACATGAGTGGTTAGAAAAAATACTAAGTTTTTGTTAATTACAGCGGTCTTCAATGCTAAATTTGTAATTTTCATTGTATGATTAGCTATATGGGTACGTGTACTGTCTTCTAGAATCTTCTAACTCGATAAAAACACAGAAGACTAATGATTGCACAATATCTATATAAAAAGAAAGTTTGGCTTCTTAATTCTTATTTTTACCTTCGAGAATTACACTGATGACTGACCCTACGAAACCTACAGACAAATTGTTACCTGGAAGTGTTATTCTGCGGGACAGTAGGACCACCATATTCCAGTCAGCTGTTGGACAAATCTAGTTACGGCGTAACTCTATCAAACAAAACCTTAATTTTATGTCCCGCATCAACTTCATGTCATTATTATTGTCAATTTATGTCTAAATTATTGTAACGAACCTAAACTATAACTATATCCTGAAAGTCTTGCTTTTAAATTGGTGTTGAATTTTGCTCAGAAACACGAGCTTCTGTGACACTATTATTCATTAGAATAGATTTGGAATTCTGTTGAAGATGGACCCATTTTCGTCTTAAATCTTGAATGCTTCACAAAGCTAAATTGAGCCATCATATTTGCGATTCTCATAAAGAATATATTAAATTAACTCTACCTATTACAATGTAGAGATAATCAATTTCGCTCTGCAGTGCGATATCAGCTGAGACGCTCTCAATTTAAAGTAGCCATCGTAAGATAGTCGCTATTTAATAAACCCACATTAACCGCAACTCAAGTGACAATATGTGACGGATTTTGACAGGTGAGTTCTGTCTATGAACAGGCCGACTCAGCTGAGAATATGCTCTTAAATGACAACTTAAGTTTGGTTTAAATAGTTCAATACATCAAATGTCTACTTGAGACTTTATTCAAATGTGAGATTGGTTTATTAATACCGCCCTAAGCTATTAAGAGAAGCCGCTAACGAAAGGTACACTGACTGGTTCAATTATTTTGCTGGCCATATATAGCACTTGGTTTAAATAAACAAACCCGACTATTTTCATATTTCCCAGTGAAGCTGATAACAAAATCATTGCGATAAGATCCTATCGGGTCATCGGTAAAACTTATATAGTAACTCAAAGTCGTAGTTATTCAATTTGATGTATTTATTGAACGTGCAATGCGTTTATAGTAGTTTTGATTACAATCTATTGAGAAGTGAATACGTTGAATATAATCAATAATTTATTTACTTTAATTATATAATACTAGGATTTTGCTCGTGGTTCCGCCATGAAACACCTTTCTCGAAATAAAAGTCCCACTTTGTACTTATCCGGCATAAAAAGAAGCCTATACGTATCCAGGATTTCTGTCTGTAGGATCGGCCCCGCTGCCGCCGATCTTGCGACCGGTTCCCGTCGACCCGGAAGTCGACCCTCCGCCCGACCCTCTCGCACCGGTGACGGTCGAAGAGGTCATCGATCTGATCAAGGCACTCAAAAAACGCAAAGCCCCCGGGGGCGACGGCATTTCTAATCGCGTCCTCAAAATGCTCCCTGAGCATCTAGTCAAGACCCTCACCGCCATTTATGACGCAGCCTTTCGCAACTGCCTCTTTCCACAAGAATGGAAAGAGGCGGTTGTGATTGGCATCCACAAACCGGGTAAACCCGCGTCCGAACCCTCTTCTTACCGACCCATCAGTCTACTCAGCACTATGGGAAAGGTATATGAGCGAATCGTCCTCGATCGTCTCAAAATAGTCGCCCATCAAAACAACCTGATCCCCGCGGAGCAGTTTGGCTTCCGGTCTAGGCATAGCTGCCTTCACCAAATCCTCCGCATCACGGAGCACATCCACTCTAAATTCTACCTAAAAATGCCTACCGGTGCCCTATTTTTCGATGTAGAGAAAGCGTTCGACAAAGTGTGGCACAACGGCTTGCTTTTCAAGCTGTACACTCTCAACGTGCCCACTCAGCTCGTGCACATCATACGAGATTTCTTGTCGAATCGCGGCTTTCGTTATCGAGTGGAGGGAACCTTGTCTTCCCGACACCCCATCACAGCCGGAGTCCCGCAAGGCTCCGCACTATCCCCATTTCTTTTCTCGCTTTACACTAGCGATATTCCAAAGCCGAAGAATACCAATCTGGCACTCTTCGCTGACGATACTGCCATCTACGCTTCACGTAGAGATAAAACACAGTTGATTCGCCTTTTGCAGAACGCTGCCGACAAACTCGGCGAGTGGTTCAGCAAATGGCGAATCACCATTAATCCCACCAAAAGCCAGGCCATTCTTTTCACTAGGAGTAGGATTGCACCCCCAGTGCCTAACGCTACTGTCACAATGTTCTCGCAGTCCATCCCATGGACCAATACAGTCAAATATTTAGGAGTGATCCTTGATCGGAATCTGTCCTTCATCCCACATGTTAATGCGGTACGCGCGCGAGCCGCATTCGCGAAAAGTCAGCTCCACTGGCTCGTTAACAAAAAGAGTAAGCTCTCTATCCGCAACAAGATACGTATCTTTACGACATGTATTAGGCCGATCATGACATACGCAGCACCCGCGTTCGCTCACATACCACCCGGTCGGATTGAGCGCCTGCAGGTTGTCCAGAATAAATTTCTACGACAAATACTCGATGCCCCGTGGTACGTGCGTAATCGCAACCTCCACGTGGACACCGACATGCCGACCATCAGGCACTTTATTCAGACGCTTAGCAGGCGCTACTTCGATCGCGCGGTTAATCATCATAATCCGCTCATCCGAAACTCATCCATTTATACTCCATTTGACCGCGCGAAATGGAGACGTCCCCGTTCAGTCCTGACCGATCCAGATGATGCCATCACTCTGGCCATCCAAAGAAAGCACGAGTTATTGAAACTCTCACACTCCTCAAGACCGCTGTACCGTCCTCGCCGTCGAGGACCTCGCCGTGTCCCCCGATGTCCCGACCCAGTTAGCAGTTCCGGCCCGCGTGCCGATGAAAACAATGGATAGATTGGTGTATTACACCGCTAAAATCCCCTAATCGCTGATGTCTCAATCATCTTCCAACGACTGCCCTGAGCCGAGGCTCGTACCCCACTTAGGGGGTGCCCTCAGCGTGGTCGTTTAAATGTAAAGGGTTGGAGCGTCTAAAGCGTTCGCCCGAAAGTCCGGTGTGGTCAGAAAAGCCGACTCGCGTCAGGCTACTGACCGTAATGTCCACAACAAAAAATGTCTGTAGGACTCTATATGGAGTAAAATTTCGTCTTTATGATATTAATAGGATTATTTTTCGTTATTATGAATAGTTCTGGGAACTGTTTATGGGGCTTTGTATCGGTTACAACCAAACTAGCGGCTTACTCGTCTTGTCATTCACTCAAATACAATACGCAAGCTGCAATATAAAAATGTGTCAAACGCAAATAGTGGGGTAAGGGCAAGAAGAATAGACTATTGTATTACGACTAATTGTTGTACGTTTACGTTATGCGTATGCGCATATTAATTCACATGACTCATAATCTAATTTGCTTATTGTTGAATACGAAGTGTCCATGACTAATTCACTTTTAATACCGAGACACGCTGTGTTAGGTGTTAAATAATTTGAAAATGGGAAATTAATGTTCTATTAATAATTCAGATGTATTTATGGTAGTCTTTGATTAATTATATACCTAGACAGAGTGACGCGCTGCAATGAAACTAAAACAAACAGGCCAACTTTTCTTAAGCTAGTATGCGTGACAGTTGTGTCATACGCTATCGCTGCATCAGTCTGCGTATTCTTGTGTGCGCGTATAATGATACCAGTTATTACATGGTTTCTATTAAAACGGGGAGAAAATTATATCCATGAAAAATTACAAAAAATAATTCACTCGAACCTCACTTAGAGGGGAACAGTTCGCCTCTATTTTTTTCGACGCGTTTGAAACGTTCAGTGTCTATCTAGGCATATAATTAATCAAATATGGTAGTAAAGTTTTAAATTTCTCGGATCCGGTATTTACAAGAATTTACTTCAAAGCTGGGTTTGCGGTTGTCGTGACATCTCTCCGGGAACTATTCAGTGAAGCGTTACCGACCGCTGAGCACCGAGCAGCGAGGGTAGCTGTAAAAACTGTGTGCACTCGACTATGACTGCTTCGTGTAATCGAACCTTCAAACTTTCTTCCGTTTGTTTCAGTTCTGTGACGATTTTAGTGTTATCATACAAAAGTTGCCCAAAAAACAATTCAAATGTCCAAACCTTTTTATGATACAAGAAAATAACTAACTTTTACCGATTTACAGCATTTAGTTGTTGTAAAATCGTTCGCTATTCTAGTCGCAACAATGTCTTAGCAACAGGAAAAAGCTCTTTTCAAACTGACAACTTGAGGTTTTTTGCGCGGTTATTTATCGTGCAGCCGCTTCAGACTTCCTTACGTACTTTTTTATTGACCATTAACTGACCATTTTCGATTCTTATTGCCGCCCATCGTTGCCTATTATAAGACTAAGACAATCAAACAATAAAGACGTACACGTGTACTTGAAACGACCGCCCATAAAACAAAACAAGTGTTTAATGATTCAATCAATTTCGTCAGATCCTTACGGGGTGGCTCAAGGATCTGGCGCGCCGCGCATTCTGATCGGCGGCCTTCCTGCTACGGGTCCAGGTTACATCACATCTCAGCTAATATGGTGCTGTGGATTTGAAATATGAAATCGGTTATCGGCGTTAATTATCGATTCATCGTAAGTGCGCCGCCATGTTGGATGTAAGTGCGCGGCCATGTTGCCGTGCGCGGCTTCCGGCGCGCGCGTGCTGGTGCATGCTAATGTTCGCGCATGCGCACCGTGTCCTGTTCGCCGCATATGCGTTCCACTTCGACGTCTCCTCCACCGCCAACCACCGCCACCGTTGAACTGTTGATGTTATGTTGCTTAACATCCACACTTGTATTTCGAGACATGTTGCATAAATATGATAATTAAGCTTGCATTCCTATGTCACGTCCTACATAATAATATAAACATAATAATTATTAACTAAACATACCAACAAATCAACAACATGACTGTTCATAGGTTTTGGTATGATCTCAATGGCGATAGTCAATAGTAGTTTTAACTTTATCCTAGTTACGTTAGTTAATTGAAATAATCTAAGGTTATGTCACTTGAGCTTTATGCATCAATCAGAACACACACAAGATGAGTAAATAGGCAGTATATATAGTGTCGTCACGGGGCACGGACATTGTCTGAGACAGCCCGGCTGCGCAGGCGCAGGCGCGCGGGCGGCGGCCAACGCGCATAAACTCATAACTCATAAGTTCATAACTCACAGACATCAATGCGAGATAATACCGCTCATTCAGTGCCAACGGCATTATTTTAACACTATACGCACAGAAGCGCTTATTCACTTCGATTGTATGTATATTTACACAACAATCAATAAAGGAACGTGTCTGATTTCGCACGTGTTTTTAAAACATTCTATGTTTATTGTATTAAACATAAACTCGCTAGACGATTCCTCGTGTTTTCAAAACATAACATTGAAAATGAAATAGCTATTTGCTTTCACCGAGCGATTGTTATTTCGCACTATTTTGATTTTTAATCAACCTTGACTTTAAAATATCAATACTGTCGTTATACTTACAATTTATGTTGTAATATGCCTCATGTCTTTATTGCATAAACTTAGGAAAGTTTATTCTTGTGTTTAACACAAAATATGACTTCGTGGAGCTTTGGTTGGTATTACTGTGTAGAGTACACTGTGCTAGGAACTTGCTTGTCGGTTGCTCGGACCACTCTTTACTTTGCAGGCGACCTAAGCAGTAGTACAACCAGAAAGTCAAATCAAACCCAAGACTGGCAAGCTAGTGATTCTTTTTCCCCGAAACAAAAAATATATAAGTATAGACAGATTGCAAAATAACCCTTCGTAACGGATAAGCGCAGTTTTTATTCAAACGCCCGGTGTGTGCCGCCCCCACATCGCATGGGGCCATAAAGGAAATGACATGTGGTCCCCGAAATCTGCTTCGGAAAGAATAACCAGGACACGCCTTTTGCGTGGTTTTGAGATGTTTATTATCATACACATATACTACTTTAAATGGATTATATTTTGCTCAGTCTGATTTGTGGGCCTTTATTCATAATTTAATTATTTTGAAATTTTTGGTTTCCATTTTTTTGTTATTGTGTCATAATACCAGATAATTATAAGGCTTTTTTATAGGTACCCATATAGTTGTGAAATGTTTTTTCTTAATTCCTCTGCCTATCTGATTTCCAATTCGTGATATTTTACGTTTAATGTGCGTTTTTTTTTTTTTTTATAATGGCATTTGTGTTCAGATTTTGCCAATGTCAAGTTTGGTTTGTCCATTTTATTATCTGTAGTATGTCGAAGTAAAGCAGTGGCTACCTTACCAAGACTTTATTGGAGTTTTGGCGGCAACAAAAAAACACTTGATTAGCACAATTATTTCAATTCACTTCATTTGATCTCTTTAATAGAACTATATTGGATAATATACCACTATAATTATGCAATATAACTCTAAGTATCACCAAAATAATGAATTGAAACAAGAGCACCTCATGACACTTCCAAGTTCCCGCCAAAACTCTGTGGGAAAATTATTTAATAGTATAAAAGCTACAGATCTGTAATAAAAGTAACTACGATTAATATAATATTTAAAAAAACCTGACACGTATTTTTAACATAATAAATACCAATTTCCTGCAAAAATTCTTATCTTCGTTATGCGTTTGCCTGCATGAGTCCACACCTGCTGGCACATTCCGTCGGGCTTCGGACTCGCCCCGCATCTCTATGAAATAAAATCAAGTTTTAATTCACTAAACTTAACCCCGCTCCATTCTTACCGTTTTTATGCCATATGCTCCACAGTTAATCAAACTTGCATGTTAGTTTTTACATTCCCATGAAAGGTATTGATTGGTTATCACGCGGAAAAAAATTAATTAGATAAAATAAAATAATTATAAAGGTATAATTTTTTTAATTTCATTGGGCCTCGATTACTTTGATATAATTATAATAATTTGTAAAACACAAAAAAGTCAGTTAGAAGAAACTAACATTGCTTTATAATTATTATCATTAAGAGTTATTGTTGTACCTTTTTATATACTAAGAGATTGATAATTTATTTATTTATTGGTCTATGTGCCTACATGAAAAAAGCCTATATTGCCCTACAAGGGCCTTGAATCGGAACTAATAATCCACATCGCTACTCTTTTTGGGTTTGGTAGAGCGCCTTATCCTAGCCCAAATATCATAGTAAATGCTGACAAAACTTTTTTAATTGCTAAACAGCAAGGAGTTCGAAAATGTAATTGAAAAATCTAAAATATGCTTCGCAATCGGAAATACCAGCGAGGCTATATGGTCGCTGGGAAATACTAAAACAATGCTCAAATAAAACATTTGAAATTGTCTTCAGAAAGCACTCTACTTTATTCCTTTAAACGTTTATGGCGTTGAATACATAATAAAAGGGTAATTTCCTATGTTTGATTTTGTACGTTATTTTATATGTAACAGGAAATAATACGAAAAAGAAATTCTTCTGTAAAACCATAATCAAAATTGGTAGACAACTAAAGCAGTTATTCATATTTGAAATATTGTTGTGAGCAAAAGTGAGGGCGTAGTGGGGATATCGCGTCATCTTTATCGCACGCACGCAGCGTTATGGCTGGCGACACTCGGTGACGTCACATTCTGTTGTTGCCGTTATCTGACAGATGCCCCTTCCACCAAACTTCAAAGCATTATAACTCATTTATGATTGCTTGTATTTTAAAAAATATTTTTACTCTTTATTTTAGAAGAGATACATCTTTGATACATGTATTTTAAAAAAGTAATCAACTACCCTATTATTCTTACGATTAAAAATATACGAAGTGGTATTGGAGTTAAGTTTTACCTGATCTAATTTCGTTGTATATTGTATTAGCACTACCGAAAATAATTTTAGTTAATGCAATCATCGAAATTCCAATATTCCGGTGTACGTGTGTGGAAAGAAACACCGAGTGTCGTATTTCTGTTACATTTGAGCGGTAGTGGTATAAAATAAAACAAAATATTGAGGGAACAAAGTGTATTTGCTTATTGTTTGTGAAGGCTGCGTCGGAGGGACCGGCGAGGGATGGGGGGCAGGTGGGGGGCAGAGAGCTTTGTTTGCGGACACGCGCGCGCTTGCATACGACCACTAAAGGACCAGGGAACGGGAACACCAATCTTTTTTGACATAATTTTATTATCAAAAAATAATATTTTTATTTTAATGCGTAACATTCATATTTCAAGAAAAAACATATTTTATATCTTCATACAGTAAAACAACTTTTTTTAAGCATCATGTACAAGTACCACGAATTTAATTTTACTTATTTTCCGGATTTATTGGTCGCAAGGAGCCATTGGTACTCAACATTTTAGATAGGAAATTAAAAAAAAAACATCTTTATTTTCAGATCCATGTATTTTCTATCAACAATAATGGATATTAACACGAGTCGTATTTGTATATAAACATTTTATATCATAACAGTTCTCATAAATGAGGAAAATCGAAAACGCAATGTAAAGTTTAAGCACCAGTAGTGATAAACATTGGGTGCAGGGAGGCGGGAGTCGGGACGTGTTGGTTTGCGTTTCACGTTATATAACGAGTTACGAGGTTCGTCGGCCGCAGTGCAACCTTTAAGGTCGCTGCGGCGGCCTCAGCCCTTTGTTTACGTATGCAGGCTTGCGCCAGCTACGCCTGAAGTGTCTGTACGGGTTCAAACAAACCAAACCTTTATTATCATAGCTTTTGTCATGAAAAACTGGCGGAAAATGCCTAGTCTTAAAAATTACTAACATATTTGTCTCAGCATTCGTGAAAGTTATAAGTCTTTCTCAAGCCAGTAACAACACCGGGTGATGTAATGTCGATTGGTGTCAACGGTTACTTTTCAAATAAGTAGGCGTAGAACTGACGTGGGTTCAAAACTCGTGGGTTCAATTCTATGGGGCCTATTAGATATTCTGGTTGGTAACATTTGTCATATTGCAAGAAATTGTAACCGGGACAGCGCAATTAACAGACCAATAGTACTGTAACAATAACTCCCGAAATAGAACGAAAGCCGAGTAAATACGGTGGAAATGCGCTCCTTACGGAGTATGTGTGGAGTCACCCTGGCTGATCGTTTGAAGAATAATATGAATAGATCATTGTAAGTATTTATCGAGCGAATGTGGATTGTACGGCTGGAAGGGGGCGCCCGAAGAGAAATAATATATTGATGAAATAAATAATCTCCGAAAAGGGTAGGTCAGGAATATCATCAATCGGCAAAAATGTATGAGAAGAACTATGAACGTAGAAGAGGCGAAAGAGGTGTGTCAAGATCGTAGCATGTGGCGCTCAATACTCTCTGCCTACCTCTATGGTATAAGGGCGTGAGTGTGTATGTATTCCCGAAATGTGATCTTGCCACAGCCGCTTCGCAGCCATTAACTGATAATCTCGATTTAAAGCGTACTTAAATTGTCCAAAATCGAAATATCAAGTGGACAATAAACATAAAATCTATCTTAACGTAATACAGCACATTCGAAATAGTATCAAATATCGATCTCACTGCCATTGAATAGCAATAACCCGTATACAAATTTACATTTGTTGTGTTGGTATTACATTTTATCTCTTTTGACGTCTTTTTTTTAACGTGACAACATTATTGAAATTCTTGCATGTGTACAAGGATAAACCTATTTAGAAAATAAATTCGTGAACTAATCGTTCTAATTTCGATTTTCGAATTGAACTAATTTCGTTCGACGTTCAATTGTGATTCTTTATTACTATAATATATGACATACGACATATGTATGACACGTGACATATGTATGACAGATTTTTAAATTATTGTAGCTAATTATAATTAGGCTAATTGTGGCAAATGGCGTTTTTTTGTAAGTTTTACAGCCAAAACTAGACAAGGAATAAATTGTAAAAGATACAAACACCTTAAACTATATCCGTGGTGCTTTACATCTGAATTTTCCACTTGCAAACGTGCCTATACTCGAGGCTAATTACTCTTAACTCATTATTTTGTCTGCCACTATGATGTGGAGGGAAGTGGACAATTTATTATACAAACGACTTATTTTCTTTTTGATTAATTGTTTTGCATGTTAGGGTACTTACAGCTTCCGCCCTGTGGTTTGGGGGCGATTGGAGAATTCCACCACGGTATCCCCTGCCTGTCGTAGGAGGCGACTAATAGGGGCCAGGGGGGGTTGGGGCGGTCGGCACGGGTGCTGTCCGCCGCAAGATAACATGTGTGCCCCCTACAAGAGGAGACGGGCTGCATTAAGCAGCACCGCGCAGGGGCGGTTGCGGACGACAACTTAGACACTTTTCGTCCGAGGAAGCCCGCAGCCGTCCCTAAATGCGCCGAAGAAGGGGAAAAAAAAAAAAAAAAAAAAAAAAAAAAAAAAAAAAGGGTACTTACAGCTTATGTTCCCAGAGATACGTAGTTTCACTGCTTGGTATTTCAATGTGTTAAAACAATGAATGACGTCTATCTTGGCTATATTATATTATGTATTACCTATGTAGGTAGGAAATTTGCGTTTGAGTCTTCCGTCTCCGCAATGTCCATTTTGCCTCTAAGCAACATTATTCATAAACTTATGTTCTGGTTTTCTGAGCTTTATGAGATTTAAGATCTAATGTCTATGGGTGACTAGCGTACTACAAAATTATGCAGTGTAATTCAAAATTCAAGGGGTGTTGCTAGATACTGTTTATGGCCGCAGTGGGCCGGTTGTGACGCTTTCGATTAGACGTCTCCTCGCTAAGTTGTTTAAAAAAAAACAGCAGTTCCAATGTCCGTTGTAGGAAAGGGGTAGCTTGTAACCACTAGGATTTGGACGAAAGACTTACATTTATTTAAGTTTTTCGAGAGTTAGGTAGGTACTAAAAAATATGACATCATAATATTATGCAAGTTATTTTTAAATGTGATGTTTACAGTTTACAATGTGCTTTCATAATTAGCTGTAGGCTGTATAATAACGAAACAAAGAATAAGGCACTATGAGAGCATTCAAAAACCTTAAACGGCTAAGATCGGCCTTCAAAAAATCACTTCCACCCATTGTTGACTAAATTAAGAACATTTTAACAGCAAAATGACTTGTATTCTCACAGGCCTAAGTAAACCTCCAAACACGGCACAATGGCGCAGCGGAAGCGTTTTTGTATTCACAACCAAGGATGATATGTCACAAATGAAGCTAATAACTTTCGAATAACCACTGCCTGCTTCCTTCCGGACCTTCGCAAATGTACTGTACAGATTTTTTGCCTAGAACGTGACCCGAAAATACAAAGATCCCGTTGCGAGATTAATACATTTGCAGTTTCTTGTTAAACGCAAGCTATTTTAGACGTTATTATAAAAACATAGTTACGAGAATACCGTGTGCTATTTTCCATAAGAAAATTAACAAAACACCGACGGGAGGAAACGCAATTGAGCTGTAAAAGGGATCGCCGGGTGACGCTCCATGAATAGATATTTGCCATGCGTGTCTTCGGTACTATTTCGCAGCTAAACATGAATCAGGCATTTTTTAGTTGAAGGGAAGCGTGTGCGTGAGCGATGGATTGATTCGGGGCTTAGCGCGGGAGTATGGTGGCGGGGCGGTGCGTGGCGGGGCGGGGCGGGCGGGGGACGGTTTCCGGTGGCGCGAGCGCACCGTGGGAACGACGGCACCCACCTACTGCTCCTCGGATTAAATGACGGCCACTAATTAATTTAAGTTTGCGCCAAGTAAAAATAGAGATCTCCGATACGCGAGGGAGAGTAGACCTACATATATGCCAGTTACCACTTTATACGATCAAGTAATTTTATACGGCGTTCAGTGCTGCTCGTGTTGGGTTTCTTGTTGGTCGATTTTTATTAGAGTAACCACTGTTATCTTTTAAATTAAATCGGGTAAAATATTAATAGTATGTACTGAATTTACTAGTATGACGAGTATGCTACATATTTTTCTTTCTTCTTGTTACCTAATTGATTTGGCAAGATTTCATCTCAAGCAACCTCAGGATAAAGTAATGCAGTGAATTAACAATTTTCCAGAAAATATATACATCTAAAAAAATTGGCAGTCAATTCATTTTTAATACATCAATGAGTCAATTATAGTAATGTCTAAAGCATTGTAATAACACCGATAAAAATGCCCCATTAATAATATATCTATTTATATTGAAGTATTTTTTTTTTTCATTTCATGTTTTAGAATTTTATTTTCTTGCTCTACTTGTAATTTGAGATCAATATCAGCTGACGATTTACAGAACCCGTTAACATAGTTACTGAAGAATACTTACTTTAATATAATACCAATATTTTAGCCTAAACACGCTTTAGTTTTTTATTCGAACATTCGCATACGTGTTCCACCCTTTGTCCTAAACACAGGGCCGTAATTCGTATTCAGCCTTTAACGATAGAGTTGTCTTGCATTGAGAAAAGTCGAGATAAGACTATTAATTAACAACATTGAAAAAGCATTGCTATGTAAATCTATAATTTGACTTTGAAATAGTTATATATGTAATATTTATGGAATGAGAAATAAAAAATTTCCATAATGGCGTTATACATATTACGTAATCAATAATTTATCTATTATATTCTGGCGACAGTTTAGTAGCCAAAAAAATCCGTTGGCCTGCAGGAAGTTCATAATACTTCCGATTTTGGTACCGACCTGTATCCTAGACATTATCTTGATTTGTTTGGAATTCATCCGCCAATCAGGATACATTCTTAATTTTTAAAGTATCCTAGACATTATCTTGATTTGTTTGGAATTCATCCGCCAATCAGGATACATTCTTAGTTTTTAAAGTGCCGTGATTGTCCGTTAAATACCCTTTTTTAACTATGTGTGTAGAATATATTGATTAAATTATTTCGGAAAAAATACCCAGGTAACATAAATGATAGACATAATTCCACTCCTATGACACTAAACTTTTTTTTTTTTGTTATGGACATTACGGTCAGTAGCCTGACGCGAGTCGGCTTTTCTGACCACACCGGACTTTCGGGTGAACGCTTTAGGCGCTCCAACCCGACATTAAACTAAGTGCCATCTCCTAAGTAGGCTATGAACGTTTTTCACTTATGCAATATTTTCAATTCTTCCTTATATAGCAAAGTTACAAAACACAGCCAAATTTAAGAGCGAGCCGTTTCTGCCCACGTCTCTGTTGAGAGGTTGTCAAGCTGCCAAGCGCACCTGGCGTGCCAGATGCTCGCTCCATTCAACTTGAGCTGAATTTTATCAATCACGCCACTCCATTCTCTCCCATTCAAGTTTTTTCATCACTATGTACTTACAAGGATAAGCTTATGTGAATTTAGGAGTCAAAGCAGACCGTGCTATTTAATGTAAAAGGAAAGTAAGATCGTACGATTTTTATGGCTTGAATAACCTTGTGTTAATGTTTCCGCTATCTAAACCATGTTTGAGGTGAGAGTAGCCAAGGCTGGGCAAAATACATGCATTCCTTTAGTTAAAATACAAATTACTAAACACTATCTCACATTTATTTAAAATACGAAATACACAATATTTCTAAGTCCTGTGTTTGAAATATAAAATAGAAAATACAGAATTATCACTATTTTTATTTAAAATACAAATTACAAAATACAGTCAGATGTTAGGTAACCACCCGATTATGGCGAAGCAAGAAAAATCTATGATTTTAACGTCATGCGACTAGTGACTACCTCTGAACATTATTATCTTACTTCGTGTTTTTCAGTTACTTGTTTTCGTACTCGAGTTACAGTTTTTTAACTTTTATTTTTGTAATATCCAGTAATATCCAGAATTATTTCCTTTTATGAACACTTGGTTTTAAAATGTACTGCAGACAAATAGCCTCTTGTTGGGGAATAAATATTTATTTCCACAGAACGCACCCTGTAAGATCGCTAAATGTATTTGATAAAATGTATTTTGAAGCCATAGGTATTTGAAATACTAACTCCAAAATATCTCAGCGTCAGGTATTTGAAATAACAATTACAAATTATTATTTTTAGAAAGTAATTTAAATACAAATATCAAATATGTATATTTTTTTTTCAGGTACCTATTTTACTTACAAGTTATTCAAAAGCTGCCCAACCCTGAGAGTTCACTTCACCCGCTGATGCTGTCGTGATCATTTTCTTAAAATAAATCAAGACGTAGACTTAACAGTAACTCAACATGATATTAATCTATATATATAAAAGCGAAAGGTCAGTCACTCACTTACTTTTACCCCGTTACGGGTTTAATTACGCAAAATCCCGTCATAGGGAGAAACTACGTCCTAAAAGGAACCCCCATGCAAAATTTGAGACTAGCATTTGTAGTTTCTGAGATTTCGTGGTGCGTGAGTGACCTTTCGCTTTTATATATATACAGATTATTACTGCGAAGGAAATAAGATAATAAGTAATGGATGACATTTATTACACAAGAAACTGGTTATAAAATATTGTGCAGTGGCTCTACATAACTCAGTTAATATTACATTAAAAATAGTACAGTACGTTAGTACGTGGTCTCACGGTGGCACGGTGGTTGACTGCCTCGGTGGGGTAGTTGTATTGCGTACGCGTTACGAGTAAGATTTACGCGCTGAGGTCCTGGGGTCGAATCTCAGATCGAGTCAAAAAATATAGTGACTGGGTTTTTCCATCTTAAAAATTACCCAGTCGCAGGTCGAAGTCAGGAAGTTGACGGTGTGATACCCCGGTGTGATGCGCCTGATCTCTCTGCGGTCATGTCAGATTACCGTCTCACCGGATTTATGAGAGTGAAGGAATAGCGAGTGCACCTGTGTATTGCGCACACGCTTGTGCATTATAATATCTCCTGCGTACCTGGCTGATCTCCGTTGAGATTGGCCGCCGAGGCCAAAACTGGCTAGGAGGATTACGTGGTCTCACGAAGCAAAATACCACAATAATTACCACTATCAGTAGGTGAATAGTCACTTAACTATTATGCGGCCAAAACCTACATTTATTATATGATAAAAGAAATGTACTAAGTATTTTTACACTTCTTTTTGAAAACCAGCAGAAATTAAGGCTTGTAAAAGGACAGCGAATGTTAAAAAGAAACTTCTAGTTTTCTTAACACCATATTGTCAACCATTAATATATTTTTACAAAATTAACAACACAAATAAAAAAATAAATATCGAAAAAGGATGTCCAACGCCATCTGACTAGCTTATTTGTCTTCAAAGGACATTAGTATCCAAGTAAAGTGCATCCGAGCATCGACAAGCACATCAAACTGTCAATCTTAGTTGCTAGCGATATTAAAATATTCTAGCCAGATTTATGTGCTGGAATGGTCAATATATAAAATAAATCATTTGATTGTGTGCATTTGCATGTTCATATATAAGCTACGCCTACTGGATTTTTAACAACATGCTGTTTTTTAAGAAGGAGTCGCGTGCACACTCAACCTTCGCGTGTTCAACAGTTTATTGACGAACGTAACTAATTCACTTTGATACAGTAGTAGTTAATGAAATCGCCCGATGTGCGTAGGTGGCTTAGTTTGTAACGGAACTTACATAATTATTGGTAAATCTCATCGTAACTAAGCAGTACGATGTAAATACAAATAATTCAAATGGGAATCTATCCCTTATACACCAACATTTACGGGTCAAGTTTGCGTTTAAGGTGTGGTGAGTTAGGCTTTTTAGTTTAGTAGCTCATGGGCCTGAATGAAGCAGCTGTTGCTCAGTTGCAAGTCAGCCCACAAATACTTTTATAGTCATTGTGTTTCGCAAACTAATTGAACATTTTTATCAATGATCTACTCGGAGCAATATGAAATAATGAAATTTTATTGCGTTATCATCGTTTTAGTTATTTCTTTTTGGGAAATAAATATTATCGGGTTGATTTCAAAAATATTAACTGACAAACATAATATTATAAACTGCAAAATATACGTTGTGACTTGTGAGTTAAGATTGACTTTTTTTTAAGACAAGCTTCAGCTGAAGTTCTGATGCTTTTCCTTTTATTTATCATTCTAATATTAGTTGTGGTGTGACGATACGACTTAATTGACACTAATTAACTGCTATCAGCTAATAAAAACCTCGAAGTGTAATTCATTTTGCACGTAATAAAACACTAATTATATTTTACGTCTGTCCGCAAATAGTAAAGTAGCGAATTTTTATCTTTAATGGCAGCTGGACATAGATAATCAATTAAAATTATAAGTAACTAGGTTTTGCCCGCGGCTCCGCCCGCGTAAAAAAGTTTTTCCGGGATAAAAGTAGCCTATGTGTTAATCCAGGACATGATCTACCCGTGTGCCAAATTTCATCGAAATCCGTTTAGTAGTTTTTGCGTGAAAGGGTAACAAACATCCATACTTACATACTTTCGCGTTTATGATATTAGTAGGATTTTAGAGTTAAAACTTCATTTGATTAGGTTGGTTTTTAATTTATTTCCGCAATAGAATTATTATTGCATTTAGATTTTTTCGCTTTGTTCTTAGAAGGAAGGCAAGCCAACCGATTTGAGAAAAATATTTATTAATATTATAATATTATAACAAATTAGATCTTAATATTGGGTTGCTCTATTCAATCCAGTTTCACAAATTTATACTATTTCAAAAACTTTATAGAACATCAAAGGCCGTCATATTACACATAGACTACACCCAGATATTTAAAACAATGTAAAAGACCTTTTTTATTTTAATTAGTCATAAAATAAACTACCTACTAAAATAATTACGAAAAAACTTTAAAAAAATTAACGTGAATTACAAAAATCAAAATTGAGGACATTTTGACCGGTTTTGACCGGTATCATCATTTTTGGGCTTAGTAACACAGACTATAAAATATTATGACAAGCAAAGCCACATAGAGGACGAGTTATTGCGATCAGAAGTCACCTCACAGCCTCCCACGGGCACACGCACCCATATATAAGTTTTATGCTATAATTATGTATTTACATGTAATGGAAAACTAGATTGTCCAGTCAGACCGACAGTGTTAATACGTCCGAGAATACCAAATAAGCCCACCAGTCCCATTAATTATTAAACATGCCATTTACTAACATAAATCACTTGGATCTATTGATGTGTGTTTATTTACGACCGTCATTAAAGCGGTTGTATGTATGTAATACGTTCATGAAAGCCCGAGATCAAGTAAATTATTTTTTTAACTTGTTGTTTGGTGGGTTGTTGCCCAGATTATTATTTATAGTTTACCCAGCAGTGGGCTAACTTAACAGGATAAAAAGTAAGTATATAATATGACTGCCTCGGTTGTGTAGTTGTATTACGGTATGACTGCAATGCTGAGGTCTCGGGTTCGATCTCCGGGTCGGGTAAAGTGACATTGGGGTTTTCTAATTCGTATCAGTCCGGAATCTGGATCTTGTACCCGATATGGCGATAGGCTCGCCCCCTATCCCATCATGGGACGGAATACGTACGGCGAAAGTTAGGTGCACTAGCTAACCCTCTGCCTTCCCCTTCGGGGATAAAGGGGTTGAATTTGTATGTATGTATGAAAAAATGTTGTACTGAACAATAAGCGGCAGTCTATAATATTTCTGAGCTTATGTGTTTTTGCTGATAACTATTTACTTAAGCTCAGAGAGCTTAGATCCTATAGTGGGTCTGGAGAGGCTGAAACAAGAAGAGAGAAATAAAGATATCCCACACACATGTTTTAATTTAAGGCATAAGTAGATTTCTGTGTGTCTCTATTAATTTGACGTCAAACACATGACGTCCACTGCTGAACATAGCCCTCCTCTAAAGATTTCCAGACGGACCTGTCAAAAGCGGCCTGCAACCGGAGCCAGGAATAGCGGGGCTGCCGGGGACTGGGGGCCTGGACTCTGTTTTATTTTTCATTAGAGGGTTTTTGCCAATACTCGCCACGCTTGGTAGGCAGGTTGGCGAGCGCAGGGAGCAGCTTCTCGCGCTGATTATGCTGCTGCCCATAATCAGCCTGTGGCATTTAGCTGCGACATGGCTATGATGGTTACCCGTCATCGGTCAGTCACCAGAGACTCGTCCGTTAGCCAGCAGGGTGCACCACGTGCAGGTGAGGTTGGTTTGGACTCCTAAAGATGATGGGTGGACCCCCTACACCCCTAAGGACCCCTAAGGAAGAAAAAGTCTCACACGACCAACAATGCAGTGCGCACCGTTCTTTAAAAAGTAGCCTTAAGCTTAGAATCTGACATGGCAAAAGATAAAAACTATTTATATCGCCTTCTTAGTTTTATAACAGCGGCAGATTTACCCTTTAAAAGCGGTGTAGTTCTTGTGAAATTCCCAGGGCAAGTAATGTTTTCCATGATTGCCAAAATCTGATCCCTCATAGAGTCGACGACAGCTTAATAACTAAGCCTAACCTTTTAGACGACATATTTCTAAATATCATAATACTACGCCCACCCTATATATCTAAGTAGTTTGGAATAGTCATCTGAAATTAATTTTATTACATTCCAGAAGCGATAGTCTATGCATTTATAAATATTACCTCATTACGATGACTCAAACTTTCCTTCCATATATCTTCTGTACTTTCTTAAAGTATCTATAAATAAATACGCGCAAGGCAATTAGTCACCTCAGTACAGTTTAAACCCTGTGGGGTTAACAAAATGGCTACATTAGGTTTTCCTGTGTTACAAGAATTTGAAACTAGCGACTTTCATCTCGCCAACAAATATTTTCCGACCGTCCTACATTAGTTAACGTAAAAAGTTCCTTTCATACACAAACGACATTCATTCAGTACTAATTACTGATACAAAAATAGTTGAACGAAACTAGCGTCACGGTTACCCTCCCCATTCACACACTAGTGATTAACCGGCCGAATGTAAAATAACCCGGTCGCATTATTTTATTTAAACACAACGCACCTATTTGTGTAGTTGTTTTATTTTCATTCATGAATTAGACGCTTAGTTCCGTCGGCAGTTAGACACTCTCCCACGGTCGGATAGGCGACTGGCTGGATGAATGGGAGACGCATGACTCAGGGGAAAGAAAGAAAGGGGCGCGTCACTTCCGCTACTCGAGGCGTATGGCGTTACTTCCGGCGCGTTGTCGCCGGATACGTATGTTCCCTGTTCGCATCAATTATTATTTCCTTCTTCATGTTTCCTCTCGCAGGGCTTTGAATTTAAAATGTCGTTTACAACTTTTTTTCGTGGTCGCGGTAGTAAAATGAACGTGGGTCATGTTTTTTCAAGTAGTCTTTGGTAAGAGTAAGACTTCAATGCCAGGAAAAATATAAAATATAAATTAAATAACACGTAAAAAACTATCACTAGAAAAAATGTAACTTTAGCAAAAACACAAAATAATTTATAAATTTCACGAAAAAGCCTCTCTAAAAATCTTTATTTTGTAAACAATAGCAATAATATGATTTAAAAAAAGGATTTGGGAACCTACAAGAGCAGCACTTTCACAGTCGCGCGCTTTGATTGCAATGAACGCAGCGAATAAGTATCTCCTATTCCATTCACTGTACACTATAGCCAACGGAGTGCAACAAGGATAGATAGCGGAAGTGTTATAAGAATGAAATCGGGGTTCATTCATTGACGTTTCCGCCAACATCAATGAGCGCGCACAACTGTAAGCAGTCAATGTGAAACTACCTTTGAGTCTAGCGAACCGGGAGAGCAATAAAAAAACTTTTTATTTTTTCTTCAACAGTTGCCAGTTCCAACATGTGTTTAAGTCATAGAGGTTTAAATACAAAGTTTGAATTACCAACTTGTCTATAATATGAATGTGTTCTAAAGCTGATAAATACTCTAAGGTTCTAAATTCAAAGGGATAAATCAAAATACAAACGATAAAACAGTTAAAATTATTATGGAATTTAACTGTGGTTGTTTATTTTTTATAGACACTATAAAAATGTAATCAGATTATTATTAAGTACGTTGTGGGTTTTGTATGTTTCGTGGGTAACATTGGAAACTGATTTTCGAAAACTATATCTATGCATATGCCTTTTATGCCTTCAATTTATGCATATGCTTTTGTGATACCTACACAAAACAATCGATTAAAATTCATTTTAAAATACTACAAACACACACGCGTACTCACCTTTATCCCGGACGGGGTAGGCAGAGGTGCAATTAGTGGATCTACTTTTCGCCGTGCGTATTCCGTCCCACGATGTGATGGGGGTGAGCCCATATCAAGTGAGTACATTTTACAAAAACGTTAAAAATGAATTTGAAAAAAATAAAGCTAAGATTTACAACGCAACAAAAAATTAGTCAATGTTATCCATTATTATATTATTCACAAGAAAAAACCTCGACTCGCTAAAATAAAAATAAATTGTTTCAGTATTCAAAATATTCAGTTGCTGATGTCGAATCGTCTCGAAGAGTCTCATAAGTCATAATACGTCATAAAATAAGTACTTGCTGTTGGAAAACATGTTTTATTAGCATTTTGAACTCTATTCTGATCGTATTAAAGGTTTATTGAGAGTAAACGTACTCTTATCGAGAGTGTTGTAAACTATAGACGTAGTGACGCAGCGGCGTTCATTGAGTTGTCAAGTAGCAGCCCCTCCGACCGATAGGAGCCTCCGACCCCTCCTTTATCTTGTTAATTTTACTCGTCTCCCACAATTCCTGTAACGTCAGCGACAATTAGTCACGCCCATTGATGTCAATGGTCACGCCAAATAAAATGTCACACACACACACACACTCACGCTGTTTTATCCCCGAAGGGGTAGGCAGATGCGCAGCTAAGTGCACCCACTTTTCGCCGTGCGTATTTCGTCCCATGATGTGATAGGGGGCGAGCCTATCGCCATATCGGGCACAAATTCCAGACTCCGGGCGGATACTGAATTCTAGAAAAATCCAATATAACTATGCCCGACCCGGCGATCGAACCCGAGACCTCAGGATTGCAGTCGTACCGTAATACAACTACGTCACCGAGGCAGTCCCAAAAATTTCACCCGCCAGATTTTTTGCTATTGTGTATAATGCGGCTAGGTTATAAAATCTGTATATTTCAGTCTATTAAATCTCTTTTAGCATAATTTATTGATTGTTGATCTTTCAAACATAGTTTTATTCTATCCATCGCCCTACCAAGATTGTAGAGAAGTTTTAGAAGTGCTAGAACACGGTTCAATTTTACGCACCATCAATTTAATTCTCTAAACATGCTATTACGTAATCCGCATTTACGAAATCGAATTTCAGCGTCAGGAAAATTGGTTTAAAATGAGATCGCATCAGCGTTCCGCGTTAAGCAACAAATCAAATTGCAAGTGAGCGCAAGCAAAGCGACAGTTTCGCAACGTATTTCGCATGCATTTCCGGGCAAGGCTGGTGTGTAATTTAAAGCTCACGCCATTTACTACGAGATAATATTACTGGAACGGCACAAAATACAAGTGTTGTGAATGAAACAGTGCGCGTCCGGCGATCGGCACGGCGCGGCGGCCATACACCGGCGGAGCGGCGCGAATGGGAGCGGAAGCCCGCGGTTAGTCCACTTCCTGTTTCCTGCGGGGCGGAGAGCGTCGCACGCGCAGCCGAGCGCACCCGACTGTACCCGAAACCGCCCGAACCACGCCGACCTGAGCCAAAACTAGTGCCGTCATTTTTGT
Source organism: Sphinx pinastri (assembly GCA_947568825.1). Taxonomy (NCBI): domain Eukaryota; kingdom Metazoa; phylum Arthropoda; class Insecta; order Lepidoptera; family Sphingidae; genus Sphinx; species Sphinx pinastri. The sequence goes on from OX387623.1 coordinate 5,683,721, forward strand.
CGAGGAAAATAGAAAAATGTTAGCATAGGTTTGTAAAAGATTCGTTTACAATTTTATATGATTAAAATATTTAATCGGTTTATGAGGCGAAAAAAATGTTACGGATATAGTATGAATCTATAATTTGTATCAACACATTGACTGCCATCCCCGCTCTGGAGCGGGGTGCGCGGATGCCTTTCCCACATTTTTCGGGGACTTTTTTTTATTATTTTTATTGATTTATTTTACATAATTTTGGTGTAAAATAACATTTTTGATTTGCCTAGGCAATAAAAGATAAAAATGTAAAATATTAAAAACTTAAAAATCGGCTCTCATGACAGTCGTGACGCACTTATACCCAGATACAGTGGCAGTCAATGGGTTAAGTATATTTCACCAGTGAGATAGGCACTAATTTGACTACTAAATGTCGTAAGCTAAGCTAAATTTTATTTTTTGACTGTTTTAATATTTATCACACACACTCACGCCCTTTATCCCCGAAGGGGTAGGCAGAGTCGCAACTAGTGCACCCACTTTAGCCGTGCATATTCCGTCCCATGATGTGATAGGGGGCGAGCCTATCGCCATATCGGGCATAAATTCCAGACTTCGTGCTAATACTGAATAGAAAAACCCAATATCACTTTGCCTGACCCGGGGATCGAACCCTAGACCTCTGCATATCATTCGTACCGTAATACAACCACGCCACCGAGGCAGTTTACTATTAATGTTGTAAAATTTAGACATAGCGGCATATAGAATCGCCAAAATAGCTCACTTGTGCTCATTCAACTCATCAGCTTGGAAACATCTATTTGTAAACATAAATACTATATGTATGAAATGAAATGAAATCATTTATTCGTATCCATAAAATGTTACACATTACTTAGAGATTCAGTCAATCTTTTCTCTACCACCAGTTCGGAAATCAGTTTCTACTAGAGAAGAACGGGCAAGAAACTCAAGAGTTGCTCTTTTCAAAATAAGATCAAAAGTATAAATTACGTATAGTGTATAACACAAAAAAATACATATAGATATTTTATTTTGTTTAGAGCAGTTCATATATTTACTTGCATAATGATAAATTTTCAATTCCCATCTGAGTGTACAACCCTCTCACCATCACCACCATACCAGCTCTGTATTATATACTGCTCACTGCTGAGCACGGGCCTCCTCTACAACTGAGAGGGTTTGGGCCAACCCTCTCAGGAATCGCGAAATAATTTGATGATCTATACTTTTCCAATATAGGTCCTATTAAAGTTCTTAGATATAGTAAGCGAAATGGGTAGAGTAGTCCACACAAGCAGCACCCGTTCACGAGTATGACGCATGTGCCAGCCATCGGCCTCCTCAACCATATTACAGGGAAGTGGCCGAGCCGGCACATGACGCCGCCGCAGGCACATACAGTTAGGGTGTATGTCAAACCCAATCCGTTTACAGTGAATTATATTATATTGGTACGAATAAAAAAAGAAGAAATATATATAATTTACTGGATGGAATGACAAAATACTCCAAAGAAAATCACACACACTAAAAAACTTATGGATAGAAACTGAAAATAAATATAAATTTTACAATTGGACAAACAACCCCAACCCACGCCTTCCGCGCTAATAATAAACCCCAATTAAACCCGGTGAGTATTCTGTAAATAAAAATAATAGTTTCCGCAAGTTAGTTATCGAGAATTTTATTTTTGACCTCACAGTTATCGTGACACGCACATTGATTGCCTAAATGTGAGTAACATTTTATAATACGTATAGCTGCCGATTCGCCCACGTGTCGCCCATGCCTCCTCGCCCCACACTCCCCTCGGTTTCCGACGGACGTAGTAGCGTAGGCCTAGAATATGCCGGCTCTAGACGCGACACTTCACACACCAACGCATTCATTAAATCTTTTTATATACAAGTTGCCTTATATCTCGTGGAGATAGGCAGAGAATCAAGGTTTATTAAATTTGTTGACGTTTTTTATTAATAAAGTAGAATTTGAAACTATCTTGGTACAAAATTTATTATCAATAAAATAGCAATATTTGCTGCTTCCTTGCTTGTATTTTACTTGTGGTCTCCATCACAACTACCTTGAACTATTTCAATATCTTCGACTGGTGAAAATTAAAATCAAACTCCCAAAGCAAAAGAATCTTTAACATAGCCATAATGTTAATCAATTAATAACTATCATCCGACTGCCACGGTGGCGTAGTTGTATTGGCAATGCTGAGGTCTCGGGTACGATCCCGGGTCGGGCAAAGTGATATTGGGTTTTTCTAATCAGTATCAGCCCGGAGTCTGGAATTTGTGCCCGATATGGCGATAGGCTCGCCCCCTATCACATCATAGGACGGAATAACGGCGAAAAGTGGGTGCACTAGTTGCGCCTCTGCCTACCCCGTCGGGGATAAAAGGCGTGACTATGCGTATGCGTATCATCCGACGTAATAACATCTCTATTACTCCGATGTTCGATACACATCTCTCGACAGTAATTAGATACTTAAAGACCTGTTATTTTCATATTCATTAAGCAAGGAGCGGGCGATAGTTGGATCCATTTTTAGACTTCACAGAATTAATTAGTTCAGATATCGGAATTATTGTAAGTGAGCTAAATACGTCACTCGTTATCATAACACATCAATCTTTTTCATGTAATTCAATAGAACGACTATTGTTTTGCGTATCGTTGACAGCAGGCATGTCTATCGCATTAATATTGATAATAAACTGGGATTTATAAAAAATATGTTGTAGCACAGTCGACAGGGTTAGCGGATATTTTCAATCTAACGAATTGAGAAACACATTTGATAAGTATTCAGGTGGTTAGATAGCATGTAATTACTTACAGTATGCGTATATTTGTAAAATGCCATTATTTTGTAATAATATTTTATGACCTTTACTTTAAATTAGCATAATATTTATCGACGGAGCTCAAATTAACTGGTTACAACTTATTCACTCATATTTGAAAGTGTTAAATTTTATCAATAAGTCTATAAATTGAATTTCGATTGCCGGACACTTTATTTAAATGAAAAATCGAAATCTCTGGTTGATTCATTCAAATGTTATGTGTAATGTAGTAACAAACAAATCTTTAAACATTTATTAGATGAGTTACCTCACTGCACGAGGTAAATAGTCACGTAATGCGGGGCGGTCGCGTATTATGAAATTGATTGAAATCACCATGAATTTGGACTTGGTTGAAAGGATGTGGGGGTACCACCTACTTGGCAGGATTGTTAGATTTTATCTCCGTCATAGACACGTACATAGAGTAGAAAAATGTCATCAAAAGAAGAGAAGGAAAACTCGATTAAGGCTTATTAAAGCAATATTTTTTATGTATATAAGTACCAATTGCCGCCAGCAGCATTTCCGGACAGATACGACCTGGCGACCTTCAAATAAAGAGCGTATTCCCACCTAAAAGGCTGGCAACGCTTCTCTATGCCCCCTGGTATCGCAGATGTTCATGGGCGACGGTGATCACTTACCATCAGGTGAACGGTATGCTCGTTTCCCCCTATATATAAAAAAACTAAAACTCCTTGCTTTCTTAAAAACGAAGTAATAACACAAAATACTGAATAATACTACGTAGTCATAATTTGATGCTATAAGAATTCATACAAGAAATGTACTAGGTTTAAAAACAAAAGTGTTAGTCAAATTATCTGTACCTCTCCTAGTTAATTAAATGTTGCGGTGAGTATTACTGTAAACGTTAGAACTAGAGACTAAAGTATCAATTCTCACATATTAAATATTTATCCCCGGTCTGAATGTTGGAACGAAAATCCCCAATATTTCCAACACGTGGTACCAATACAATTTAATCTGAAACAAAAAGCGAATGCATTTTCACTATTTTCTATTCAGTAATCATCATAAGTCAACCTCTCCGGTCTTTAGCTCCATGACACAAATGTCCCGTGGATTGGAATGAGCGTGTCACTATGGTGTCACTAGTCACTACATTGCGTAATGATTTCTGGGTAACACTCAAAATAAACGGATGTGTTTCATTCAGTGTTTGGTAACGATTATTTTTTTTGTAATAGTCATGGTTTGGAATGTTATTTTATTTGGAACTTCATTTGTGTCTTGCGTAAATTGCTCTTTGTGTCTTTAAGTTTATCTATTTCAATAGCTAATTAAGTTTATAAAATACTAGACTTCTGCTCACGGCTCCGCCCACGTGAAAAAGTTTTTCCGGGATAAAAAGTAGCCTATAGAACTCAGGAGTAATGTGGCTTCCTATTAGTGAAAGAATTTTCAAAATCGGTCCAGTAGCTTTTGAGCTTATCCATTACAAACAAACAAACAATCAAATCTTTCCTCTTTATTATTAGTATAGAAATACGTTTCTTGTAAAAGATACTCGTAATAAGACAATACGACACGATGAGCGCTATGTCTGTCCACAAACAGTAACTGCGCCCTCTAGAACATTCTAACACGATGTAATGTACAGTCAGCAGCATAAGTAGCTGAACAAATTCAAAATTTCAAATTGCCTACATACTTTTGTGTTCTTATTAATCTTTTTTTCTCTTCACAAAAATAAAACATAAGAGATTTACTTTACTTCAAACAAAAAAAAAAGCTTCAGTTTAACATAAATATTATAGTAATATATATTATATAATATTATAGAAAACCAGATTTCCGATCTCGAATAGCTTTGTGAGTTTGCAATAGGTATTCATTATTTGAAAAAGTACGTTTTCGGGGAATATTATATAGTCTAATAACACATACTCCACCTAATGTCGGAGGAAATATGTTAGAGGAAACGATAGCGACTAAGATACACATGGTAACTATAGGCATAGGGGAATACTAGATTTTTCGAGGGATACATGTTTGAAGATATGCTTGTGAACGTACTACCGACCTTTAACGTCATATTATTTGACTGCACAATGCTGGAAAAATATACATTGATGGCCAGATCAATGTATATTTTTACAATCCACAATACAAGTCGACAACCTCATCCGCTACAAATAATATCTTATAACTTATTACTGAATAGGCACCCCCAAGGAAACGAGGCAGCCATCCAAACTGTTAGGTAATTTCTATATTTAAGAAGGCATAAAAATAGCGTAGACTGCCATCTACGGAACACGTGTACGATGGTGCGTCTAAAGAGAGACTGTAATCATTGAAGTTAGGCGATGGGTGGAGGGGAATGGGGGGACGTAGTGGGGGCTGCGTAGGCTGTTCGCGGTATGAATGAACTGCAAATCACGTCATTGGCGCCAACTGGCTCTAGCGTTGCAGATCGATACTACGTTTTTGGAAGCTTCTATGGTCTCGTCAGGGATAGATTTGAAGGGGATTCGGATTTAAAACCTATATATTGTGTAAAAAGTTAGAAATGGGCTAACCTTAGGGGAAATAATAGTGATCTAGTATCTTGTATTGACTCTACATAAAAATTGCAAAAGACTCTGTTACGACTGCCTTGTTGACGTAATTGTATTATGGTACGACTGCAATACTGAGGTCTTGGGTTCGATCAACGGGTTAAGCAAAGTGATTGTGATTGGGTTCTTCTACTCAGTATCAGCCCAGAGTCTGTAATTTGTGCCCGATATGGCTATAGGCTCGCCCTCTATCACATCATGGGACGCAATACGCACGGCGAACGTGGATGCACTAGTTGCGCCTCTGCCTACCCGTTCGGGGATAAAGAATGTGAGCGTGCATGATTGTGAATATTACAAAAAACCTACCGCAGTTCTCGTAATACCAACGCCCTATTCAAAATAGACTGGCAAATAAAGTCAGACGTAACCTTTCTAAATATACGAGCCATAACTTTATTGGAATCTAATTTTATGTCTCACGTTATTGACGTGTGTATTTATAGACTGAAGGTCAATTTCACATAGCCATTTCACAAGCCTTTTATACCCGAGGGGATAAGCAGATTTACTAATAATGGTAATATTAGTTAATCTAAAACTGGGATCACTTTGCCGTACGTACATACCAGTATCAAAAAAACCCTGGAAACTTAATTATGTTTTAGGGAGCGAAAAATTCATGCGTACTTTAGGAAAGTATCTTAGAACCCTTCACAGCCCTGGTACGCTGCCTCTAAACCAAAAAGCTATGGTAAAATTTACACCACAATAATTTAATACGCAATATGTTTTATTTATACTTTTATATGCCATAATAACTATACTATCATACATATAATTTTCAACTCTAGCAAGTAGCGATCGGTTCCATAGCCACTAAAATATGGAATGGTACATGCAATTGTGGGTTAACATTGAAAGCATCAACATCCCAATATATCAACAAGGTTGGCATTGTCGGATGGCGGATGCGGGCGCATCGTATCTCCTGCGTGTCCGGCCGGACGGAAACGCGTCCGGCCCACGACCGGCCGATTACGATGGAATTTACAATTGTCGACGTAACATTGCCTATACAAATTGGTTATAAAGACCAGTGGTCACTCCGTGTCCTGTAAAGAGTATATGAAAATATGATAAAAAATGTGGGTGCGACATCTGTCTACTCCTGAAGAGAGAAAAGACGTGATGCTATGTATGTATTTACTATTCATAATCTATACATATAATAAAGCAGTAGAACCAGTGTGTCTGTACATTTAAATAAATGTGATAAAAAAAAATAGGGTGACTGTCTGTTTTTCTATTTGTTTGTTACTGCGAATCTCCAAATTACTTAACGGATTTCGATGAAATTTGGCACAACGGTAGATCATGTCCTGGACTAACGCATAGGCTACTTTTATCCCGGGAAAATATAAAACGGGACTTTTATCCCGGAAAAACTTTATCACGCGGTCGGATCCCCGGGTCGGGCAAGTGATATTGAGTTTTTCTATTCAGTATCAGCCCGGAGTCTGGAGTTTATGCCCGATATGGCGATAGGCTCGCCGCCTATCACATCATGGGACGGAATACGCACGGCGAAAAGTGGATGCACTAGTTGCGCCGCTGCCTACCCCTTCGGGGAAAAAAGGCGTGAGTGTATATATGTAAAACATTGTAATTATTTATGTTAAAACATAAGCTGGCATTTGTCACAAAAACAACAACTAAACAATAAAAATGAAAACAAAGCTTTATTGAAGCAATGTAACAATCAAGCCTGTGATTAGTATAGCGACGGTAGAAAGCGGAAGTGTCGTATCTCGGAAAATGGCCAAAATGACTTATTACTATATTATTGATCAGAAAAAAAAGCCGCGTCGAATGGTCTAGGTCACGTCTTCTTACGACGAAAAAAAATTAAGATACGCCATCGATTTTTTTCTAGTTTTTGTACAGTTTATACAAAAATTTGCTGTAAATAGAGAAAAAAAAATTACTTTTGAAAATAAAAGAGATACAACAATACGCCCAGTGTAAATAATTGTTACAACATTATTTTTCAATTATGGAGATTGATTTTCGGAGATACAGCATTTCTGTCGGCCCAAAATTTTACGTTGCCAGAGATGTGCGTATAATTATTGAATAGTTACTACATTTCAAACATTGAATCGGATAGTGAAAATCACACTTACGTCATAGGAACAGAGTATTGTTTTTTTTTTCAGTGATTAATACTTTGTCAATACGTCACTCTAGCCAGACCCGCTCCCATCACTTCGCTCCTAACCCAGCGTGTGCCTTACCTACGCCATTGCGAACCAGCTTCTCGACTTCCAAAGCACTCCTTGACCGACCGCTGCATCGCTCTCTTGCTAAACCCATAGTTTTGGCGTAGCGGGTGATCAGGGCGTACCGCACAGTTTCTTTCGAGGGGGCTTGCTTGTTGACCGGTTTCTTGCTATGGGATCTGGTCGCCCTCTTCGATGCTTTTCATTGGTGGGAGGAGGCATCCGGACATGAAGGCTTCCCTACCTCGAGCTGACGTGGAGGAGTGGCGTATCAAGCGGGAGGCCCCGACAGCGGGGTTCAGGGTTGTCGCGGTAGTGCGCCCGGTTTTGCTGCGTGGCTGGACAAGCGCCATGGCCCGGCTACGTTTCACTTGATACAGATACTTACCGGCCATAGCTGCTTCGGTGAGTAACTGTGTCGAATAGTAGGCGCAGAGGTTTCGGCTGTTTGTCATCATTGTGACAACTGCCCGCTGGACACGGATCAGCACACATTGGAGTTTTGGTCAGCCTGGGACGAGGAGCGCAGCGCTCTCAGAGCAGTCGTCGGAGGAGACCTGTCACTGCCGGCCGTGGCCGGTTCCGTGGTCGGCAGCCAGAGGTCATGGCGTGCGATGGCCCACTTCTGCGAGGTGGTCCTCTAGCAGAAGGAGAGTGCCGAGAGGGATCAGGAGCGCGAAGATACCTCCCGCCACCAGAGGAGACGTAGAAGACGCTAGGTGGAGGACTGACCGGCGTCTCCCACCGTATGGATTGGGGGCGTTTGGAGAAGTCCCCCACGGTACGGTACGGTGCCTGTCGTAAAAGACGACTAATAGGGGCCACCAGGGGTGGCGGGCGGGCGGCAGGAGGTACTATACCATACCATATCAGCCCTGTATTATATACTGCCCGCTGCTGAGCACGGGCCTCCTCTACAACTGAGAGGGTTTAGGCCTTAGTCCACCACGCTGACCTAATGGGGGTTGGCGGACTTCACATACCTTTGAAATTCGGAGAACTTCTCAGGTATGCAGGTTTCCTCACGATGTTTTCCTTCACCGTTAAAGCGAGCGATAATTTACAACGAAAACACACATAACTTTTTTAGAAAAGTCAGAGGTGTGCGCCCTTGGGTTTGGAACCTGCGGACATTTGTCTCGACAGTCTGTTCAACTCCCAACTAGGCTATCGCCGCTTCAAGCAGGGTAGTTCGTCTTTAATTTTGTATTATCTTTTAGTGCAATGTTGCGATTTCAGTGATGGAAGATAGCGTGGAAAGTAGGCCTCACGCTGCCCTTGACGCCTATTTTTTCCAACTCGTCCCTATGTTTCTATTTGATTGATTTCATTGCGGGTTAAAGACAGATTAGTGTACCCTGAGATTCGCCGAACTTCACCGCTCGGTATAATAAAATGCGTGCCACTGCTGATCCTGGCTTACAAGAGTTGCAGTTGCGGGTGTGAAGGTCGATGCTTGGGGGGTTCTGAGCCCTTACCCCCCCCCCCCCCCCCCCCCCCGCCCAACAACAGGAGACGAATATAGTTAGAGTTGAATAGAAAAATTACTGTTTATTTAGTTTATTCATTTGTTTTTTTTTGTCCTTACATTCTTAAAAAGAAAATAAAAGCGTTTAGTAAAAGATACAGCATTTTATTTTTATAACTTTTATGATACTGCTTGTATGTAAGACGTGTTTTTTTCATAATCTAGTTCGATTAAATCATATACAGCAAAATAAACATGATTCGCATGGTTTTTATTTGAGATACAGCAGATCCGTCGCATCGAAATCTTTATGTATCTTAGTTGGTCATACATTTCACCTCACAGATAAAACATTTCTGCTGCTCAACATTAAAACATCGACTGCTGTAACTAGTACAAATTCAATGAAGTAGTAACTTTAGGATATTTCTGTTAACCGTGAAAAGTAAGGTTTAGATTTTTGGAAATATGTTCCAAATCTCAACTTTCTATCTTCATATATTTACGAGTTATGAATTTTTTAAATCGTTTTTTGGCTCTGGTGTAAAGTTGGATATTTCGAGATACGACAAAATCGCTTTTTACCGTCGATAGCTTTCAGGCCTACAGGAAGGAGTAGCTGCACAACGGGCTGAAATCCTCGGCACACCGGGGTCACTCCGAGAAGCCTGCGAAGGAACCAGGCCTACAGGCTCCACTGAAATATTCATGATAAAGTTAATTTTATTATAGAGCCAAGCGTTATGAATATTGCGGCTGACGCTGTGACTTGACAATGACATGGCTCGATGAACCGCATCACATTATGGGACGGAATAACGGCGAAAAGTGGGTGCACTAGTTGCGTCTCTGCCTACCCCTTCGGGGATAAAAGGTAAGAGTATGCGTATGCGTATGCGTCTACGATTCCCGTCGCGCCGTTGTTCAAACTATGGGCGATGATTTAGGTACTATGAGATGACACACTTGTACATTTGTCGTATTTCTGTCTTCAAAACACCATCTTCATGCATTTTAATTTTAAATAAAACCAACAGAAAAAATCTTTGAACTAGAAGTCTCTAAATTCTAGTGATTTTATACTTTCTAGATGATTTTCACTTTTATTTGAAAGTGTTTCAATGAAAACACGTCAAAATAGCATTATGCACGAAATAGTGTACTTATATTTTACGGCTTGTTCAATGTATTTAAATGTGGACTAACGATTTTTTTCTCTTGGAGAAGAAAAATTTGCAGAGCATTTCCGATCTCCATGTCTTTTAGGCTCAGGAATCCTGCCTGGTAGTTACGGTAAACAAAATCATTGTGATTTGTATAATTCACTAGATTTTTGTTTAGAAACCACTGTATATTATGTGTTGTCAAATGCAAGGGCGTGGCCAGCTGTCACTTTTGGGGCAAAATCTGAAATTTGGATCCAGGTGAGGTCAAGTGAAAATATCATGCAGATTGTGTTGAATCTATGGGGAGTAGCGATCCCCCCCCACTTGCCTACGCTCTTGGTCACATGTAATGTCAACTAACGACAGGCGTTGCAATTCCCGATGCGACGGTTGCAACAATTATACTGACCAGCCTTACTGTTTATCGGTGTCACTCTGAAGTCTGAACTCAACTCTTGAAATGTGTTATTACGGTAGATTTTTCGGTATGCTAAACGCTTTCCAGTATCTATACGGGACTCCAGCAAAAAATATAGTATATTAATTCTATAAATACATCTGGAATATAAAATCTTGTCTGTATGTAGGCGATCATGTTGTAAAGGAGGTTCAAAATCAATGAAATAGGAGGTCGTGCCGGCTCCCACGGACGGCCCACGCACCTCGCACAGACGCGCTACCTACCATTGGCTGATACTTTTATTCTTTATCAAAGGTTTTCTCTTGATACATTTGTATCACTTACTTTTGAAAGGCATGAAACATGTTTTGACGATTGAAACTAAGGCTTGTTTTTTGTAGATTGGTTAGGGAAAACAGTGCCAATAGGATTAGGTAAGTCTAAAATAATAACCTACAGTGGCTATAGGTACCACAATTTATTAAGACAGGATAAATTGAGCAATATGATATAGCTCAATAACGTAATTGTTTACCGCCGACGCAAAAAGAGAGGTGTTATAAGTTTAAGGTATGTATCACCGTGTCTGCTGTGGAATTGTAGCTCCCAAACGAATGGAGTATGGACCGATATTGGTATGTATTTTATGCTGGAAAGCTGATGTGATTGAGATGGTTCTTAGCTTTATAGTTAAGATTTTTAGCAGATCTGTTCAGACATTTGAATATTATATCCTGATTTCCCACTTGAAAAAAGGGTTTTACCAACTTTCAAAAGTCCGATTAATTTGAATTGTATTTCCAAGACATGGCAATCTTCTAGTCTGCCGTTAACCTAATACCTCAGCATCTTACAACAGATATAGCGTGTTTAGGCTCATAAGAATAGAACAAATGAGTAGATGTTAAAAAAGATGATGTTTGAAATAAAAATAAAAAAATTAACACAAGAAATTCTAAAACGTATTAATACAAAATGTGTTTATTGGCCTTTTAACTTTTTTACACGCTTTACTTCACGTGTATGTTTGTATGTTTGTAACTGACTCCTTTGGGCGCGATTTTGATCCACTTTATTATAAGTATGTAGCTATTCATATTTTCATCCAAGCTTCACCGCATATGGGGCCGAACCCTGTACTTGGAGATGAAATTCTTCCTTCTTCAGTACCTAGTTCAAAAGGTTCAAACACATATTTATTTTTTATTTTTTATAGAGTAATTTATTTTTTGTGAAATTTCAGATAAAGGAGTAAATACCTAACACATGACTGAAATTACTTTTTAAATAAGCTTAGGGCCGATTTCACCTTTTGCTGATGAATGCTACCCGTCACGTAAATGTATAAGCCGACTAAATACAAAAGTCACACTCTACTCTATACTTCCGAAATAAATGGTAATAAAATGAATACTATCTACATTAGCTGTTTAATACGATAACAAATCAAATTTAACTTGAAACGTGTAAATCCTTTGCTTAATCTCATAAATTTAAATGATTTCTAAGACGTGTTCCTTTGAGTTTTGCTTATTTGGAATGAAACAAATTCAAAGTACAACTCAAGTTCTATCGTAAGCGTAGATTATGTTAGAAATATTGTGTACATCTATACTAATATTATAGAGCCGAAGAGTTTGTTTGTTTGAACGCGCTGATCTCAGGAGCTACAGGACCGATTTTGAAAATTCTTTCACTAATAGGAAGCTACATTACTCCTGAGTGCTATAGGCTACTTTTTATCCCGGAAAAACTATTCCACGCGGGCGTAGCCGCGCGCAATGCTAGTAATATTATAAAGCTGAAGAGTTTGTTTGTTTGAACGCCCGGAAAAGCTTTTCCACGCGATTGTGTCTCAATAAATTCTTTCATATACAGTTTTTTTTTCGCTTGTAGTAGTGTATGAAGTCAGTTTTATTTTTTGTCAAAAAGTTTTTATTTGTTAATTAAATACAAATCTGATACGGTAGTTTCCTATGTTTGATTTTGTAAATTATTTTATATGTAACAGAAAAAAATACGAAAAAGAAATTCTTCGTGAAATCAGCATCAAAATTGGTTGCAAAATAAAGCAGTTATTCATATTTGAAGTATTGTTGTGAGCAAAAGTGGCGACGTGGAGGGGATATCGCGCTACCTCTTTCACACGCACGCAGCGTTATGGCCGGCGACTCTCCACCAAATTTCAAAGCTCTATAACTTACCTACTAATTATTGCCCCAATTTTGAAAATTATTTTGCCTTTAGCATTGGGATGGCATACATTTTTAATAAATGTAAAAAAAAAATAAGTAGTCAACTAGCCTATTGAACTCAACGTAAAAATTATAATTCTCTTCTTATTTGATTTTGACCAGTTCCCTGCCGCATGTTCGAAGTAAAAGGTCAAACATCAATACTCGTAATACAGTAGCATCTTGAAGCTATACTGAAGTCAACACAAAAAGAATAAACGAAATCCTATTTGATTTAAGGGCGTTTCCCTCTGCATCGACGAAGTTCAAGGATCACGGGGTAAAAAAAAATAAAAATATGACGAATTGAGTAACCACCTCCTATTTAAGTCAGATAAAAAGGATCTCCAACGTAATTATGCATCGAAACATACTTAAATTTATCAGACTAGGAAAATGAATAATGCTAAATATAGAACCCAAACAAAACGCTGTTTTCTATTATAATTTCAATGTCTTAAGTTCTCAAATAAAATCAAAGGCAGAGTACGCATACACATACTCACGCCTTTTATCCCCAAAGGGGTAGGCAGAGGCGAAACTAGTGAACCCACTTTTCGCCGTGCGTATTCCGTCCCATGATGTGATAGGGGGCGAAGCCTATCGCCATATCGGGCACAAATTCCAGACTCCGGGCTGATACTGAATAGTATCCAATATCACTTTGCCCGACCCGGGGATCGAACCCGAGACCTCAGCATTAAAGTCGTACCGCAATACAACTACGCCACCGAGGCAGTCAGCAGAGGCAGAGGCCGAGTAATTAGTAGATAAATAATTTATTGTTGTAAAATCGTGCGTCTAATCTAATAGGTAATTATAATATCTGAGTTATACCAAACACACTCGTTTAGATTGCTTCTCACCCGGTAGTGATTTTTCCTGTGATTTGTAATACATCCTCTGGCTGCTCGCCTGTGGTATACGACCGGTTTGACCCAACCGCATAATTATTATTATACTACTTAACTATCCTGAATATGTTGACATTTCCTCCGCATTACCAAGTACATGTTTCACTCAGTTGTTAGATTATATGATAGAAAAATCTTTGTATTTTCTCAATAGTCCTCTTTGGTGACTTACGGTAGTTGAAAACGTCATGCTGGCCTACCATGCAATTGCAACATTTATGAATATGAGCCAGTAGGTATAGTCATGACATGTCAGGCGATATGACAGGTCATTTACTGTGCGTAAGATCGTCAAGGTGAATTTAAGCCCGCTTTAAAATGAAAATGATCGCCTCACTGCCAATAGTTAAATATCTTTTAAATATTAATATAAAACTTTGCTGTTCCTAAAAATAGTATCAAACTTAAAGTCGGAACTTACTAATCGCTATTTAAATAATGTATTAAGGTTAATGAACGGCGTCTAGCTACCTTAACCGATCATATTGGTCACACATAGTCAGAAAACGAAATTAATAATCTTTCTACAGCGCATACATCAAGATGCACACACATTATTGGTAAAATATTGGTTTCCGATATTTGACTACGATGTGTGACATTCATGCTTTGTAAAAATGATGATAAAATGTATGTTTATGTCAACTGCGTGTGAATGAATTGAATTGAACTAACAAAAAAAAAATACAAACACACGAATTGATAACCTCCTCCTTTTGGAAGTCAGTTAAAAATAAAAAGCATCAGAATTTTATATTGCGTGAACCTGCACAATATTCTAAATTCAAAAAATAAAACAGTTCGAACATCGAATGTAAACGTTAAGCGTCTTTTATGATACTGAAATAAAAAAAACTGTTCTATCATTATAAATGACGTCAGATTTCGTTGTGGAAGTGACTTCCTCTGCGCCTCTCCATCTTTTATTTATGGATTGATTGATGAACCGAAACGTATATGAATGAATCGATATATGGTTTCGTTGAACGGACACACTTTATGTGCCTGCTTGACGTCAGGAATCTTAAATGGGAAAAGAATAAAGTCCCTTGAATTTCTAATACGCATATCGATGGACACAAATGGTTCAGTCCTTTGTTAGATTACTGACAGACGATAGTGTAATAATTATGGCTTGAGATACAATCTGATGATAGCCTAGTTTGGAATCTGAATGGTTATTCAGTAAAAGAGGCGCAGTAGTTACTTGGAGGAGATACGGAGATTTTTATTATAGTGTCTTGACAAACATACTTTATCGAATTCGGTGATGATTTCAACAGAGTCCTAAAATTTACAACAGAAAGTTCTAGAAACTCATTTGTTAAAATTTATAATTCCAAATCTATACACCAGACAACAGATAATTAATTGTTTGTACTATAATAATTAGTTTAGTATTGGTGAAATATCAACAAACTCTGCATAGATAAGTCCACCTATAATAATATGCAAATGCTAATAAACCAATTTAGTGCAATTATCTTTTAATCATAAGGCAATTATTGACTGTAAGAAACGGAAGAATGGTGTAATTTAGCATTTAGCAAGACGAGTTACGTTCTAATTCTCTTCCAGTTTAGATTTTGTGTTTAATTGCATCAATCTTTTTTTTTTTTTTTTTCGCGGAGAAAGTGACTTATTACTACCGCCCAGCCTTCAAGGGGGGCGGCTGAGCGGTTATGTTGGGTTCACCGTGCCTTACGACCCGGCGTTGAGCCGCCCGGAGAGATGTAACCATCGGGCGACCGCCGGGCCGAGTCCCTAACCTATGTACAACGCACGGCATACCAACCAAAACTCCGCGGTGGCCATCTTCGGCGCATTAGGGACGGCTGTGGGCTTCCTCTGACGGAAGTGTCTAAGTTGTCGTCCGCAGCCGCCCCTGCGCGGTGCCGCCTAGTGCGGCCCGTCTCCTGTTTGGGGGGGGCTCAGAAGCCCCCGCACACCGAAGGACGCTCTCAGCGTCAACGGCAACGTGAGGCCTACCAGCCACGCTGTCGTCCATCACAGGGATCGCAACAATGTGCCACTAAGAACACAAAATTAAAGACGGACAGCCCCCTGCCGCCCGCCTGCGACCCCCGGTGGCCCCTATTAGTCGCCTTTTACGACAGGCAGGGGATACCGTGGTGGAATTCTCCAAACGCCCCCAATCCACAGGGCGGAAGACGCCGGTCAGTCGTCCACCCGGCGCCTCCTACGTCTCGTCTGGCGGCGGGAGGGATCTCCACGCCTCCGATCCCTCTCGGCAGTCTCCTTCCGCGAGAGGACCACCTCACAGAAGTGTGCCACCGCACGCCAGGACCTCCGGCTGTCGACCATGGAAGCGACCACGGCCGGCAGCGAGAGGTCTCCTCCGACGACTGCTCTGAGAGCGCTGCGCTCCTCATCCCAGGCTGGGCAGAACTCTAACGTATGCTGGGCCGTATCCAGCGGGCAGTTGTCACAGTGGTGACACACGGCCGACACCTCCTTCCTCACTACCCGCCACAAGTACTCACCGAAGCAGCCATGCCCGGCGAGCACCTGCGTCAGGCGAAACGTTGCCGCACCGTGGCGCCTGTCCAGCCATTCGGCAAAGACAGGACGCACTGCCGCGACGACCCTGAGCCCCGCTGACGGGGCCTCCAGCCTGAGACGCCACTCCTCCACGGCGGCTCGCCGTAGGGAGGCCCTCATGGCCTCCACCTCCTTCAGGGCCGGATGTTGCCCGCGACTGGACGCCTCCTCCCGCCAATGAAAGACATCGGAGAGGAATTTGGCGTCCAGATCCCAGGGCAGAAATCCGGCCAACAAACAAGCCGCCTCGAAAGAGACCGTGCGGTACGCCCTGATCGCCCGCTGCGCCAAAGCTCTCTGCGGAGTGCGCAGGAGGGCGACGCAGGGGCGGTTCAGGGAGTCAGCCCAAACGGGGCTGCCATAGAGGGCCATGGACCGCACGACTCCGTGATATAACCTCCGGCAAGGGATGCCAGGACCTTCCAGGTTGGGCAGCAGGCTGGAAAGAGCGCCCGCTGCCCGAGACAGTTTCGTCCCCAGTTTCTTGAAATGGGCGCGGAATTTCCATCGGCTATCTAAGACTAAGCCTAGATATTTCATATCTTTGCCGATGGGAATCCGCACCCCCTCAACCACGATGTGGGCACCGGCCGGTGGCCCTCTCCGAGGCCCGTGGAAACAAATGGCCTCGGTTTTCTCGAGGGCCACCTTTAAACCCAACCGTCGAATCCGACTTACTACTTGGCCGGTGCCCACCGCCGCCAAGGTGGCGGCGTCCCGGAACGTCCTGGCGGTCGCTGTGACCAATGTGTCGTCGGCGTAGCACGTCACGCCGACGTCCCAGAGATTTGCACCACGGAGCACCCAGTCGTACCCGATGTTCCACAGGAGAGGGCCCAAAACCGAGCCCTGTGGAACACCGCGCGACATCGCTCTTCGGTGCCACCCGCCGTCGGCGCCCGGATACACCACGTCCCTGTCAGACAGGTACACCAGACGCCGAAGATAGGGCGGCACCACGTGGTACCGCAGTGCCTCGTGAATGCAGGGCCAGGGCAGCGTGTTGAACGCGTTGGAGATGTCCAAGGACACCGCGACAACTACTCCGCCTCCGGCCACTGCATCCTCCGCCTGTGCCTTCACCCGCAGAATCGCGTGGACGGTGGAACGTCCCCTCTTGAAGCCAAATTGGCTGTCGGCCAAGTTCGGTCCGACCCTCTCGAGGTGCTCGACGAGGCGAGCATGGACGATACGCTCGAAGAGTTTGGCGACCTCGTCGAGCAACACGATGGGCCGGTAGGCCGACGGCGACTCTGCGGGTCGTCCTTCCTTCTTCAGCAGGACGAGCTTCCCGGTTTTCCAACGCGCCGGGAAGACGCCCTGCTCCAAACAGGCGGTGAATAAACTGCGGAGCCTCGGGCCCAGGTGCTCGAGGGCCACCACCCAGTAATTGCATCAATCTAATCATTGGAATATGATTATAAAATATAAGTTTGGTGTTTTAAAAGCAGGTAATTTTAAGGATATTTATTCCTTTACAGTTTATTCCGGAGAAAAAACATAGTTAGGCGAGATTTTATTTAACTACACTGACAAATGACAACACATAAAAAAACATGGATTTTCGACTGAAGATCTGAATTAATATTTCCATCATAAAAACTCCACTTGATGCGGAATCTGGGAATGCAGCCAACGATGTTTCTTTTCTCCGTCGGGATTTCATCCTATATCATCGGGACTAATCAAGAAATCTTCTAAAATCGACTAAATTGTACAACACGACTTGAAGAGACTTTTTTGCATTTCAATTTGCATAATACAGTTAGGAAGCTGGAAGTGGTCATATGAGAGATGACAGGATTCCTCGTTTGACGTGCCACTAAGTGGCAAAACGTACAATATCTCCTCAAACACTGATTAGGATATGGTATATTTGACATATTCACTGTTTCCTCTAATAAGTTTTGTATAGGAAAATTTCGTGAACTGGTAAACAATACTTGACAACGGAACGTCACGTGATATTTAGTCAGGTCGCGAATTTCACGTTTATCTGTTATAAATTACATTGTATTACTAATTTATGTGACGCCGGGAGATAGGCCAGCAAGCAGCTAGTGGTCGCCATTAGCGATTACCCAATAACTGTTATCTCCAGGCAGAATGTTCCGTTTGTGTTGCCGACACTTCCTGCGCGATGACCCGTCTTATCTGCGCGTCCGTCGCTAGTCGCTGGTCGCAATGCGTCCACAATCGCGAACCAATCGCTATGTATAGTCTTTTAAGTCAGAGCCAACATTGTTTATCGAAAATCGAATGATCTAAGCTTTAAGTATTGATTTTAAACGAGAAATTGGTATTAACTATTGCGTTTTATAATTTCTAAGTTACATGCTATCAATCCTGTAATAATTTCTAGTACAGATAATCTTATATTGCAGGAATGCCGTTAAAATTCCAACTTTGTACTTCTTGTACTGAGACTAATTTAATGTACCTAATTCGTAGGAAACCTACTATTAAATTTCAAGGCACCTAATGTATAAATACATTTTATTTACAACCCGATATCACAAGCATTCATTCTTATCACAGGCAATTCAAAGTAATTCAATACCCGGCTATGTAGAGTCGAACAGGTAGAGAATTCAATCGATCAATATTTATGTACAAGTCCGTGTATAATTAATGACAGCATCGTAAGCATATTAAGCACAATAGTCGCTGCATTCATTTGTATCGAAACCGTGTAGTACTTGCATAACAAATACATTCGCTACTATATGCGGCAAGTCACAAGTGAAACAAGACAAGTGAATCCTATTCTTCATTGTTTGATAATCACGCTCTGACGGACATATCGATATTTCAATTGTTAAATTCTAAGACTAAGGAATATTTTAACTTGCTAGAAATACAATAGCGTGTGTCACCGGGATGGAATGTTCGCCCACTGCTCGAAAGCGGTCAAGTTCGAGCCATTCCTCTTTTTGTACCGGACTTTCTTTTTATCAGTCCAAAATACCACTCTGTGACGTAACAAGAATGTTCATCGACAAGTGATTCTGCTAATAACGAGCCGGCCCATTGTTCGCCTGTTATGGAACCTCAAAACACTGACTCTGATTCGAAGAAAATCAAACTAACAGCGCATGATGCATCTCCCTCCGGCCATAGGTCAAGGAATGCGCTTGATAACTATTCAGATTTGACAGTGAAATAGCGAGGCTCCGTACGGTATACATCATAAGCCACCACAAATGGCAGGCCTGGTCACAAATCAACTTCACAATGCCACGAATGATCCATCTCGAACGTAGCATAGGTCAACGGCGAGCGCGCCGACGCCTTTATACGGTAGATTTTTTATTTCGAACTCAATGTTCGTCTGAATCAAACAGGTTCATCTATTATAATACATCACGGTTGACACATTTTATGTGCCTTGTCAAATAATGTTTATGTTGAAAACACGGGGTCCATATTGGATGCAAACGGAAAATTTAAATTGTGGATGTCTCCGCTTACGCGTGCCGCTGCATGAATAATATGAGTGGTGTACTTATACAACTGTAGGTATAGGTTTGATCCTGAAATACGTCTGATTTAAGCAGGACCTAAATATAGATTTGTGAAGCAAATTCAAGATACCGTCACATTGTAGGGCGACAGCGTGTAGCCACCGCCTGTGTGCGCGTTGACTACTCGACATCTGTGTTAGCAAAACATATTAAAATAGTGTACGGGCAAGGTGAAAATCTTCATCCTATCGTTCATGTTCAAATCTGTTCGTTGAAAAATAATGTAAATATTTAACAGGCAAACGCCCTAATTTGTTTCGCATAACTCACTAACGTGGGTAAGTGGTCGAAATTTCAAACAAGGAAGGCATGTTCATTTTAACCCGTTTCGCTTTTACATCTATTAACCAATACGTAATCACATTGCCAGGCCTCATCCGGCCATCAAACAATGCTCTCGACAGACTGTCAACATCTGTTGTCCTAATTTAAAACGATCTAACGCGTCACGACCATGTTGCGTACATTTGATAGTGTAACAGCGAATTTAGGGTACTCTTAAATACGAGAATACCGTGTTACTTTATTTACTCTTAATTTTATGTTGAAAATGTATTCCCTGAGACTATTTTAACTATAAACTATCAATTAATTTTACTACCACACAATTTCGCTGAAAGATTTTCTAATTAAATATTTATGATTCAGTACTCGGTTGGTACGATGAGTGAGCGTATAAACATAGACCCAGGCACAAGGAAGAAGGAAGAGTGGCACCGGGCAGCCGGCAGGAGACGTTCGTCACACATCCCGGATGACGGAAATAGGCGCGGCGCGACTACTGCCGATTCCGCCGCTCGTAGTCACTTCCTTCCACGGGACATAACGTCCTCAGCGAGTAAAAATACAAACTAACGTGTATATACGTTTTTATTTTATTTTTAGACGTAGCAATTGGTATGGAATGTTAAAGGATAACGCGGCAATTACACATTTAACAAGCATTTTTGTTTGATGTAAAAATAATTTACGACAAAAATTTTAGCTCACTGGATGTGAAGAAGATAATCGCTCCGTTTTGACTGTTATTGACTGTCATTCACAAGGATATTTTTGCTATTTTTTACTGTTTATCTTTTAAATAACTAGTATTTACAGCAAATGCCTATTATATTAAATGCTCTTCGTTGTAGAGACACCAAATAGATAAATATGTCAGTGTTAATTGAATTGCAATGCAATATTTAATGCTTTAGGTACATACTACATACTGGCTGGACAATGGGCATTTTCAATTACAAAACTTAGAAATGGCATTATTTTTTGCTTCTATAACAAAAAATTCTGTACTTATATATGTAAATTATTTTATTTCTACTTTGAATAAAACATGCATTAAAATAATTTTCCTGTTGTCTAGAGTAAGTTAAAAAACCCTAACGTTAGATTAATGATGTGAATTCAATGCTATTTGTTCACAAATTAATTTTATTATATACCGCAGGATATATGACTTACTTTGTGGGTCCTACGTTTTAAGAAAATTTACATTTTACCAAATGTGCTACGAAATATTTTATTACGAACAAAATTTTCTTTTGTTAGCTAGAGCTTAGCTGGGAAAATCGCGGACATACATACTTACACACATACATATGGGTCGAATACAGAACCTCCTATTTGAAGTTAGTTAAAAACAGTTGTCTTCTACCTATGAATATTTCTTTTATAACTCATTGTACACAGTTCTGTACATTGTTTTTTGTAAAGTTTTAATGTAACAGAGATTAGTGTCAATCTACGTTACCAGATTTAACTCTAGATGCATAAGCCATCAAGTTTAACTCTAGCTTTGACTTGCGTTAGAAAACAATATTATTCAATCAGGTATTAAGGCGTCTCGTATATTATTTGTATCGACTAAGTTAACGTTTACGTATTTGTTTGAAGTTACTTTACGTCATTAAATTAAAATTTAAATAACTCCCGACACAAAAAAATCTGTACAATAATAAAAGTGTCTGTCGTTTAAGTACCTTATAATATTTTGACCCAAGCGTCGTCGCGTCGGGGGACCGCTAAAGTATTTTCATCTCTCTGGTCCGTCCCCGAGTTCGGTCCCCCGACGTGAGGACGCTTGGGTCAAAATATTACTAGGTACTTAAACGACAAAGACACTTTTATTATTTTACTTTTTAGAGATTTTTTGTGTCGGGGGTTAATAAAATTAAAATTATGTATTTCAAGCTTTTTAAATTACTTTTTTCTCCCGCCTTGATAATCAAGTATCTAACACCTACTCGTTGAGACCATCCTTATGAGCCCAAACACGCTATATCTGCCATAAGTTGCTAAGGAGTTAGGTATCCCGCAGACTTCTTGATGTCGCAGCATCAGCTCATGATTAAAAATATTGCCGAAGTCACAGTACACCAAATTTAAAATCAATGGGACTTTTTAAGTTGGAAATGAGCTGATAATCTTCAAACGCCAGAACAGATCTTCATAAATTATAGCTAAGAACCATCTCGATCACATCAGCTTTCAAACAAAAAAAAACCGCGTCAAAATTGGTCCATTCGTTTCAGAGCTACGATGCCACAGACAGACATACAGATACACACCCTAAACTTATAACACCCCTCTTTTTCTGTCGGGGGTTAAAAAAACAGATTCGTACTGTCAATTCCCATACATTTTAAGTTTACCGTTACCATGGTTACACGTTTACTATTCGAAGTTCACACGCACGCAATGTTCATGCTGCCGTATTTTAGTTCCAAATATGCTCAATGGGGCGCTGTGTAAATTTCCATACAAAAATTCACTTAGTCGAAACTATTACGATAGCGCGTGAACTCATGGTACAGGTACTGTAATGGTAATTTGACACTCTTTTTAAAGTTATAAAGGAGATATCCGGTTTTTGTATGGGTGCTGGGCCTCAAAATCTAACCAGACGCAAACCTTATTGATATTAGCTATAAGCTAATTTCCTTATATAAATGGACACCGGTGTCCACCGCGGGCGTCCAAGGATTAAAAGGGGCAAAAATATGGTTCTTCGATCCATCAAAAAAATATTCCTAGACTCCTCCATTTATAACGAACTTTTTAAAAACGTTCATTATAATTTTAGTTATTAAGTAAAATAAAATTCCATGAATCTCAAAATTGAAGGTCTTCTTTAGAACGAAAACGACAATTCAAAAAACTCGAAAATTGAGTAATCGTCATAAAATGACTTAAATATGGTATATTTTTTATTAAAATATAATAAAACGGGACCGATATAACAGATTTGTCCTGTTCCCGCTCGAATATGGCTGAGTTTGATGTATTGTTTTATTGAGAACTTCGTTTTAAGTTATTTTATAACGATAACTCAAATTTCGATCATATTGAATTGTCGTTTTCGTTGTAAAGGTGCGATATTTACGTTCTTATAGCACTGAATATTATAAGCAATTTTTTTTTTAATGAAAAGCTATAAATTTCCAATTTTACTAAATAGATTACACTGAACATGCTCGGATTACACGTGCGAAACAGGGCAGCTTAGTTTAGAAAGCATTTCAGTCCCTAGTTATTATATCCTAAATGTTAATTGCTTATGAGTAGCGACAGTAAGATTTATTATTATGCTGTTACAAATGAGTAAATGACCACAATATTGTGTCTCGTGACATCTGTAAGATAACAGTACTGTTGGCCTCATGACTGTACTGGGGTAGTGTGTGGTGTGTTGTAGAGTGTGCATTAGTACGAGATAGATCATTCGCAGGTGTGGAAAAAAACAAGGGCAATGTAGTAAACATTCGTATTTATAATATAATGTTGTCGTTTTATTTACAAATAAATACAAATTCAGTTAATAAATAAATGGTAAATTATCTACATCTTAATAAGTATGCTTTATATCTCATTTCTTAATCTTCTCTGGATTTGTGTAGAATCCAAAATACTAACGTTAACGTTTTCTCATGACACGTTAAGGTCTCAAGAAAATTTGAGACTTTCGACGTTCGGGCGACACGTTCACGTACATTCACACTATACAACTATATTTACAAGGTACTCGTAGACGATTCACTCGCGGGCGCGGGGCTCTGTCCGCGACGCCCCGCGCCCCACACACCACTCGCGGCTCCGCGCGGCGACTCCGCACCACCACGGTCCGAAGCTCGCCGCTCGCCAATAAATATTTGTACAACGCTACGCTGGACGCGACGCGGCGCTTCTTCGGAGCGGGCGGCGCGCGCGGCGGGACTAGATAATACTGGAGAGCTGCGGCGGAGGCTCCGGGCATCGGCATCCACTGCGCCGCACCCGCGCGTACAGCGCCGCGCCCGCCGCCGCGCATCCACGCAGCGGCCAGTACAGCCACAGGCACGGCAGCGGCAGCGCCAGCGCCGCCACGCACGCCAGCCGCGGCCCGCGCGCGCAGGGCTCGCCCGCCTCCTCCTCGCCGCTCCCACAGTGGTAGAACAGCGCCTTCACGCAGCACATGCACGACGCGTAGTCCACGCACGCCTCCGCGCTGCACAGACACGAGCCGCACAGCCAGCGCGACGGCAGCGGCCGCGGCCGCGCGCACTGCTCGCAGCGGCAGCGGCCGCACGCCTCGCACACGATCGAGTCGGCCGGGAGCGCGCCGGCGCGCCGCTTGTCGCCCGCGGCGGCCGGCTGCGTCGTCACCGGCTTGAGCGGCTGGTGCGCGTGTGAGTGTGCGTGCGCCGGCGAGTGCGCGTGCGCACGCCGCGGTGCCTCCACGTAGGCGTTGCGCTCGCGCTCGGCTTCGGGTCGCGGCCGCAGCAGCGACACGGTGGGCTGGCGCGCGCCCGTGGGCCTGTGGACGCGCGCCGCCGGCTTGGGCGGCCGGGGCGGCGCCGCCGGCCCGCCATACTCATCCATCGAGTCCGGCTAACGGCTCTCCGGGCCGTCGCCTTCCTGTTCCCTCATCGTCCCCACCTGCCGGCAAAAACATACAACCGTACAGGAAATGCTATTCATTGCAAATACACCTATGTATATTAAATACGTGATGCCGGTGTCGGCTACGTATACACACACACTCGCATAGTAGTAACACTCATCCGCTCGGGTGATTACGATTGAAAGTTTATTTATGAACTACAGTAATATATATTTCTCGGCAAACTCAACTAAGAAAGCAATGTTTGTATAAAAATTCTCATCTTAAAGTTTGTTGAGAGCATATTATTTAGTCAATTAAAAAGAAATTCCTCGACGGAGTAGTTGTATTACGGTATGACTGCAATGCTGAGGTCTTGGGTTCGATTCCCGGGTCGGGCAAAGTGATATTGGGTTTTAAGTTCAGTATCAGCCTGGAGTCTGGAATTTGTGTCCGATATGGCGATAGGCTAGCCCCCTATCACATTATGGGACGGAATACGCACGGCGAAAAGTGTGTACACTAGTTGCGCCTCTGCTTACCCCTTCGGGGGTAAAAGGCGTGAGTGTGTGTATGTAAAAAGAAATGCATATACGATTTGCATCAGACCGTCCGCTCTCATAGCGATTTTCTGAAGTTCAAGCACACATCACTGACCACACATGCGATTGTAAAACATGGAGCGTATATTTATTCCGTTATTAAAGTTAACATATATCGGCGAAATCGCGAAGACATATTATTTAAAAAGTTTACTCGAGTTCTGACGTTGAATATTTAGGAACATGGGACGGTGCCGTGCCGCGCCGTGACAATTAAAATATTTATACATATTATCAGCTACACTACGATAAAGCCGTATCGGAATAAGACCGCGTGTGAAGCGAAAACTCGTACTTGCAACGGGACGACGCAGTGTTTAGTAAATATAGTTTTGCTACAGCTTGCAGTTTGTATGGCATGTTTAGCGTAAATATTTTAGGATAATAAAAACTTATCCACCAAGGTTATGTGACCGGAGTGTTTTAATATAAAAGTAGCGATGTTATCAAGCTCTGCAATTAATGATGCTGCATTCGAACTACCTAATGTTTTTAATAACATATCATGGTTAACAATTTCGGTCGACAAGATTCAAAATTAGTCATTAAAATTTTAATCCGCCAAACTAACCATCCACTGATGATTCACTTTTTTTTATCTAGTAATCGGTTAATCCACTTGTCAATTCTTGTTTTTCCTTCCTTCGTCTATAATTACAGAAGTGATTACAGTTGTAATAACTTCCTTCCACTTTCACGGATACGAAGCTCGTACTAAAACCAATGTACTCATAACCGATAGCTATTTTATTTCTTTCTCGAGACGGGCGGAAATCATTTGGAACACAAATATTTGGTTGAAACGTATTAAGATAAGGTGTCATTAGTATTATATTGGCTGTATCCTTTGTGAGAGATTTATACTCTTTTTTGACAAAATATTTCTTGAGATTAGGACACAACTAGAAGTTGGGTGACATTATCATGTTTTAGCTTTTAATTTTTACCATCTTGGCATTGACTTATATTTTTGGGGCCTTGTCTAGAGCACATCGGTGGAAAATGAAGTCCTCTATGTGGATCTCAGTATAGAAATCTTTTACAAATAGGATATTTTTTAAGAGTAAAGAATAAACATTTATAAATATTAGTTCATAAAACACATTATTTTTGTATCTTGTTCTTTTTTTATAGCCAAAAGGTCAATCAAGAATCGTGGGTGACTTTACAGATGACCAGCTTTTGCCCGCGGTTCCACCCGCGTTAAAAAGCTTTTCCGGAATATAAGTCACGCTTAATATTTTCCCGGGATAAAAAGTAGCCTATGTGTTAATCCAGAACATGATCTACCCGTGTGCCAAATTTCATCGAAATCCGTTCAGTAGTTTATGCGTGAAAGAGTAACAAACACTACTTATAAACTTTCACGTATATAATATAAGTAGGATAATATGAATGTAACTTAACGGGTTAAGGTATCCGAATAGTGAATCAACGTAACGTTACTAATGCAAGTTATATGCTAGTTAAAGAAAGGTAAGTAATCATTTTTTTCAAAGGCCGAGACATGAACCTGAGATAAAATATTTTCTGCAATAAAATTTATATCCTAATTAAATTTGGTATATATATATTATTGATTAAATCGTGGTACTTCTAAATTGATGCTTGGTTATCTTTAAACCAAGTTTATTTTAAACTAATTGGATTATTAGACACACGTTTAGGTCAAACGTTTCTATAAAATAAAATGCTGGTACAGTGAAATTCAAGAATTAAAGATAGCTAGAAAATATACATTACGAACAATACCGTTATCAATCTCACGGAAAGATGGTCTAGTATGGTCTGTGTCCTCTATGACATTGTAGTACTATGAACGTTCACTCCCCCATTATTTTGTCCTGACATAAACTTAACAAGTAGCTGATATAGGTATGGGTGTCCTTAGGTGGCCATAAATTATTATCAGGTGGTTATAATCGACTTCTAGTTAATCAGTAAAATAATTACGTGTTCAACACTACCTTTTTTTTATGGCATTGAATGACGAGACGAGCATGCCGTTCGCCTGATGGTAAGCGATACGACCACCCATAAACAGTAGCAACACCATCCAGCACCTTGACTTACAAAGTACTGTGTGGCATTCCACTGCGCTCGTCATCCTGAGACATAAGATGTTAAGTCTCACTATGTCCTCTAGTTCCACTGGCTACAATGTCCTTCAAACCGAAACACAACAATGCATGCACACTGCTGCTTGGCGGTAGAACTAGACATTGCGGTGGTACCCACCCAGACGGTCTCTTACATATGAGAGACCTACCACCAGTAAAATAAATAATACTAATGTTATAGTCCGAGATCTATTTATATGACCTAACAACAAACTAACGCGATGATTTATTTCAACGTTTTCCAACACTACATTTATCGGATGCAGTCATAGGTCAATAGTCATTACAAATTTAAATATATTTTATCTCTTATTTAAGAAAATAGTAGATAGTGAACCTACTGGTTTAACCTGCTTACATTTGAAATGTATTCAAAATGACATCCATTAAGCTAATTATGTGTTTTTCTTCTGTATCCCAGACGGTATTGCGCTTTCTAATTTGTCAATTTATTTTGTCTGAGTTTATATCTCACAGCTCGTCTACATTAATTATAATCGTTTAGGTGTCCATTACTGGCAATTCGATAAGAAAAGACTATAAGTGGCCGTGTCGTGACAAAAAGCTTAAAAACATATGTTGATACTATCATTCGGTAGATTATAATGTTTTATCAATAATAAGGACATTAAAACCATTATCGGCCATAATTAATTAACGAACAACCGGAATGAGTATCATAATGATAAATAAATAGAAATGAAAAGGTAAAATTAAAAGAATAGTTGTTGATAGCATAAATGTCAAAGATCGTCCAGAGCGATATTGTGGTATCAATAAAAAAAATTAAGTCAAGGAACATTATGGATTATGGGTACATAATATCTATCACTCTATAGCACACATATTTAGGATTAATTTTAATTAACTCTTCGCTTATTGCTTATTAGGACCTAAGCATAATATCCTTCGTGAGTCCTAACTTCGTATGTAGATGGCTCTACTGTTTACTAGTGTTTTTTAATTGTTATTTAAGGTTTTAAAAACGTATTTTTGTCTAGAATATACGGAATTACACATATTATAAATATAACTATAAATTATGATACATAATTCGGTTATGTATACGTTATTCTTGTTTTGTTTTAAAGTTCATCCCTTGATATCTACGTTTTTTAATTTTACGACATGTATTGTAGGAAATCAATTTGCTTAATTTTTTTGATTCCCAACAGACGTAATAGTCTGGGATTACTTAAAAAACCTGCTCTTTATTCGTCAATATGAGTTATTTTACGATGACAACTAATAAATGCATGTTTAACTTTATTAAATTTACCAAAGTACTATAATATAGTGGTTAGAAAAAATATTGCATTATATTTTTCAAAAAAACCTCTTATGCAGCATATAATATATGTATACTAATACGTTATTAAAATAAAATGTATACTTTCAATTAAATATTAATGCTAAAAGCAGAAAATATGCGATACCATGTCGAGATAACGAATGCAACATTAGTGAAAGTTTAATAAAAAATGATCGATCCATTTTCGATAAAAAGTATAATATGCATAATGTCCATTTCAAAGACGCGGTAGAGTTATGGTTGGATTCTAGAGCAGACGTTTATGCTGTTGTGTCTTAGCCCCTTCTCTCACGAAGACATTTAAATGTCACGCGACTCAGACGCGACCATAAATTGTATGGAGGCTACTTACGAACACGCGTACAAATCTTTCAAAATGCTTGACAGATGCATCGCGTCTCAGTCGCGTAACTTTTGAATATCTCCGTGGGAGAAGGGCCTTAGAAGTCATAGCCCAATATGTCCAACGGTTGATGAAGAATAATATAGACATTAAATTACGATGAAAATGAAATAGAGGTTTAGAGGTTTTGATGCGTAGCGGAAGTAATTTAGTCGATTAACTTCGACGGAAACAAGAGCGCGGATCCTTATTTTAAAATAAATATTATTTTTCGTCTGACGTATGAATATAGTTGCATTACGATGTCACATTAAGAAACTCTAGTATAGTAGAAGCTACAATGTTAGGATAGATATTGTAGGAGTACAAACTACGTAAGGGAAACCGCTCCTTTGACGGACTGTTTTTTCAACAGATTTATCTCTTAATTACTAAATAACATAAAAACTTTAATTGACATTAACTTATAGCAATGGGATCGCATACTCTATATATTTTGAGAGGGAACAGTAGTATTTATGACTAGATTTTCTTTAGGAGACACGGAATTTTGCGGGTTCTATTAACGAGGCCACAGCAAGTATTCGATTATGTATTTCGCATACAACACTCACCTTTTAATATCCGAGGCAGAAGGCCTAAACCCTTAATTAATTATCTGCCAAGATTTTTATTTTCACTTAAGTTTATGCGTTCAGAATTGTCCACAGCGAATTAAACGATAATAAATAATATTTATAACATTTGGATCTGCATACATCTGCAAATGCAAACGCTGTACTACACTGCGCCGCGATATCAGTTTATTTGTAAACATTGTTTATCAATGGCTCCACAAATATTTCACGTGCCGTACGAAATGCTGACATAACACCCGTTACGTGTAGCGCACGTAACTAGTTTTCTTTTCAATGTCCATTACAGGTGTTTACATAACACCTGTTATTTAAAACATCTATTTTATACTAAGTTTTTAAATGAGCAAAGAAAATATGCACAACGACAGCAGTAAGATTTATTTTAAAATTATCCTTTCAAAGATATGCTCAAAGAAACTTGATCATACAGCCAATACTTTTGAGTATTCTGAACGTGTGTAACTATTTTTATTGCATATTTCTTATCTATAGCTAAAGGTCAAACGGCTATTGAGTCAATAGTATTGACCATCATACGACAAGATACTATAAACGGCCTATAAATATAAGGCAATTATAATTATTTCAGGTGTTATATATCACACAATCACTAATCCCGATGAATTAACACCACACGAGGAAACAATGTCAATAATAGCATAGCAGTTTTATAAATCAAGGCAACTATTCATTTTATGCGAGTAATGGTCAATCGTTAGTCCAAAGTGGTAGATTATTTCAAGCAACAAATTTTCTGATTGATCAATGAATTACTTCCTGTAGTAAAACGATTTTAGGCTTGGAAAGTTGGAATAGTTTTGGTCACATATTTTAAATTTAATCGTAAGAAAATCTGAATAAAAATTTACATTGGATTCAAATATATTTCGATAAATAACACTGAATTGTTTTACACATATATTTAGGTATTTTGCTACGATACTACTATTGCTTTACACATCAGCTGATTTCACGTCAGCATGTCGGTATGCAACAGAATAATAAGTGATCTCAGTTAGAAGCGAAAGTGGGCAAAAAAAACTGATTTAGTTTGTACATTGTAATGAGCTGTACATGTGGAAGTATTCCTTATATTCAGGATCATTCATGATGAAAGAAACTTCGTGGGTCTAACGAAACGTGCTTCAGCGCAAAATGTAGAACTAAGCACATAATATTGAATGCGTTCGAAACCTATTAGGTACTGCACAACTTACACAAGTCGCAAAAAAATATAATAATAATGTTTAAAGTTCGTATTTTTCGTAAGTAAGTAATTTAATGAATTATACTCGTTCGATATGGTAAATATCACAGCGGGACACTTACATGCGCCGTTTTAATTCTGTTATGTCTAAATAGGCGACTTATCTTTGAAAGAGATATCAAAAGTACATAATATTGAGCATTGTTTACAATTTACTTTTTATCGCAGGCGCGATATCGAGTTATTGTCGAAATTCGACTGTTGCTATAATAACGCTCTGTGGTCATGTGGCGAGCGCCGCCGTGGCCGGTGGCGCTGCCCGCTACCCGGCGCGGCGCAGCGCCGCGCGTCGCGGCCGATTACTCGTGCCGCTATCCGCTACATGCTAATCACGTATTTGTGTATCGCCAGTTTTACTACTGTTACGTGCTTCAAAATATTAATGTTATCCAACACTGTTATTGGACTTACTGAGAGTTGCGGCTTTGTATCCACGGGGGTCAGGCGATGCGATAAATTGCGCGTAAAGAATTGAGTTTATCGTATTTAAAATAAAACGATAATAAAACAGTCAAGTGTTCTATTAGCGCGGTTGTGTCGCGGGCGGTGGCGGGTGTCGCGGCACACGTGCGAGCCCGAGGCGCGCGGCGCGACGCGCGGCGTCCGAAGCCGGAGCCGCTCCTCATTCATGTTAGCTCGGTTTCTTCGCGATCTATGTAATTACTACCTACGCGCGACTACGTGAGCTACATGTCAAAACCGGCCGCTCCAAACCGTCGCGGGTTTTATCTGAATACTGATGAGTAGTTTTCACCAGTGGGCGAGAGGCCGGGCGTTCGGGCCGGGCGGTGGTCCGTGCGCGGGCCCTCGCAGGACGACGTACTTACGACACGGACGCTCCACGGTCACACGTCTCGCGCACACATCGCAACACAAGGGCACTCAGAACCTCAGCACACACAGCACACGGTACCGCGGGCGGCGACCGGCGCCGGCCGAGCCGCGCCGGTAGATTCACTTGCACACAAAATACGGCAGAAGCACCGAATTTCGGTCGCGCAAATCCACGGGAAGGTTGAGGAGACCGGCGCGGTCCGGAGCGGCAGGCAAGCGGCAGGCGGCCGGCTGCGGCACCTGGCGCGGGCGGGGGGCGGCCCACGCACCGGCCTCGATTCTCGTCCGCCCGCCGCGCGGTTATCACTGCAATATGGCCGCTACTCACTTCCTCGCTGAAGTTCTTCGTTGATTTCTACTCCTGATCTCGACGACGGCGTTTTTCTTGACCGTTCCGAACTCGTGCGGATTCACTGCACTTATTCTTATACACATTTTAATGGAAAACCGGGAGCGCTGGCGCTACGCTCCGACGAAACGACCGTTCCGTTCGCTGGCACATTCCGCACTGGCGTCGGGCGCGGGCGAGGGTCGGCGGGAGAGGCCGCGCCCCCCCTGCCTCTCGGCGCGCTGCCCGCGCTTCGCCTTTTTATGAATGGAAGGCGGCCATACTGAATGAACCGCGTACACGGAGCGGTTGGCCGCTATTTTGGCGGGCGAACGCGGCGCAGGGGGCCGGGGGACGGAGGCCGGAAGCGGGCTGCGAGCGCTTGCGGTGCCAAATTTTGCGGCGCGGGCGGTGGCGGCGGATGTGCTCGTTTACCGAGCTTCCGGTGAGATCCCCCCGCGCGGCAGCATCCGGGAATTAGGTTTCCGGTCGGCGAGAGCCGCGCCACCCGCCACCAGGATACCACCCACTTTCGTCCTGCCGCATGCCGGTGCACACACTCAGCACGCTGGCAACTCTTGCCCAGAAATCAAACAGTCTAGTGCTAGAGATTCATACGAGTGAGAAACAGTTCATTCATTCCGTGGTGGTGTAGAGGGGCGCGGCGTGACGGCCGGCGGCGGCGACAACGGCGTCTGTTATCGCGAGCGGTAATTTTGGCAAGGTTGCGTGGACAATAAGCGCGTTGTGCATGTGCGTCTGTGTGTCAAGGACGCGCGATAACGCGCCGACATACAGCACTCAACACACGGCACGCAGCGTACAGCGCAGTGCACAGAACTGAACACACTATGACACGGTACCATAAACAGATGTGACACAACCCCATAACTGGCCGGCCCACAACGTTCGCTAATCCCAATACGCGCTAGAGAGAAACATCCTGTTTTCAAATTATTATCTCGGTACAGGCCAACAGAAAGGACTTACAAACATCGAGCATAGGCCAAACTCATAACATTGAAGTAATCCTTAAATTTTAATGACAACTCTACCACAAAGTAAATATCTGTATAAGAGTCGATATCTATTGCTCCTAAGTCAAATTATTACTTTTTTGGACATTTGCTCTATATTGCCCCCTAATCAACTATTCTAGCTGCGTGCCTGGCACAGCTAATTACACATTCGTATTTGACTGTAGTACAACAGTATTGTATCACATATGAGTGACATCCGCGGTCGACGTAAGTGGGAATGTTTGCCGAGAACTCCAAACCGCGGGGAGTGTTCGTGCTTGTCGCTTGATACTCGTCGGTAGTAAAATCGAATATATTATAGTGCATTCACCAGCCTAGTTCAGAAATTTAAACAAATGTATAAATACTTTTTAAATAACTCCGTTTTAAAATCTGGTTAAAAACTTTACTCTACGTCTGTAACTAAGAAACTAATAACTATGTATTGCGAAATTTCAGAATAGAATTAAACTATATTAGTATAGCCAGGATTGATATGTGGGTAATTATTTTCTCGCTTCTGGACCTAGCTAGTGAATACAATGTAGAGTCTTTAGTCTTTACTCATATCCTTTTAAATCGGCTTTCCATCGCGCGTGTTCTTGCCATGAGTCATGGTGTCTTTAGGCTGATATTTTTTCCGTTGGTTGAAGATATCTTTGACCTTCATAACTGCCAGCTGTCCAGCTAAGCCAGTGTGAAATTAATTAAACTTCAGCAATTGTTTTATGCAATGCCACATCTGCCGTTTAAAACCACTGGCTTTCGCCGATATTTTTCTTTTTATGCATTTAGTTTTAATACTTTAAATAATGACCGAGGAATTAATTAGGAATATATTATTCAATACCATAATTAATGGAAGAATTATGTATATATCTATCATAAAAATAGTTATCGGTATTATTCATTTGAATCTTGGCACTAGTGTTCCATAAATCTTAAGTTCATAGTATGAAATGTATTAGATACTAGGCCTCTCGTGTTCTAGAGTGCCTTTAATACGTATCGTATTACTATTTTAGCTAGTTGTATCGTTACGTGTGATCTGCATGCACTGTTATATCATGGCATGGACACTGTATCCATTATATTATTGACATTATGAGACTATACATCTTAGTAATCTCGGTGGCGTAGTTGTATTACGATATGGCTGAGGTCTGGGGTGCAATCCCCGGGTCAGGCAAAGTGGTATTGGGTTTTTCCACTGAGTATTAGCCCGGAGGCTGGAATTTGTGCCCCGTATGGCGATAGGCTCAATCACATCATGGGACGGAATACGCACGGCGAGACATCTGCCTACCCCTTCGGGGATAAAGAGCGTGAGTATGTGTGTATGTTTATGTATACATCTTAGTAAATTGAAGATAAATCACACAAGGTAGTACTGCTCGATTCACATAGTACCGTGAATCATAGCGATTTCGTTAATTATTATTCGATGTATATTGTTCTTTGCCTCGAATACTAGGTTTATGTTTCTTTAAAAATACCTAAGTCTGTATATTATAATTAGCTAAAAATCAGGGTTTTGTTTGACCGATATATATGATTAGCATTTGTTGCATCTATAAAATATTGCATGTGTGTTTTAATAAATGCTCAATTTTAATGCTTTAACTTTAACTTGAACTGTATTTTATGGCAAATAACTGATTTAAGTATTGTTAATCAATTTACGGTAAACTTATATACAAATATTCATTACAAATTGTAGCAAAATCTAGTCACGTGACATTATTTAAGGCAAACAACTAACTTTGAAATTGTAACGAAATATTCTTAAAGAAATGGTATTATATTGTAGATAAAAAAACATTAAATAAAATTCATAATTGTATTTTTATAGACAAAAAGCTGAGCGGACACATGATTCTGAATGAATAAAATTTAATAATGACTGTCCTTTTGTGGAAAAATAATGTCTACCTGAAGTTATTCATGGGACCGTCACAATTCGGCCAGATGGGGCCCTTTGTGCCCCACAGTGTGTGACGGTTTAGTTATTAAATCCAATCGTGCTCTATGGCTTTGGTGATTCTGGAAATTTTATTAAAAAAAATATTGTCTAACGTAGGGATGTTTCGTTGTCGGTGACTGAGTCCATTCTAACAAAATGAATGGAATCGTCGCACTTATTTTCTGAACGCGGAGGTTGCAAATGTGGAATATAAATTGTTTTCTTCATCACATCTTAAACATAAAGTGCTTATTACGAGACTATCCCGTCTCCATACTCTCCACTGCAACTTTTGTTAGCCTGATCCACCATAGATTTGGAAAGGTCAAGTACCTATAGGTACGACATTTTATTCGCGTTTTGAACTACATATAACAGAGCACGTAATCAAAAGTATATTAGTGCGTACATACAGCTCTACATAACGTTATTGATATTATAGCAACTATTATGCACAAGGGAAAAACTAAACAAAGTTATAAAAAAGATGGGACCAATTTAGCTATATGGCGCAAAGCAATGGCGGATGGAAAGTGCTTGCTAGGCCGGAGACGCGGACAGTTTCCGCTGGCAGCCGCCGCGCCTCGCCTCGCCGCGCCGCCTCACCTCCAGAATAACAAACGAAACCTGATTTCTATCGAGTGGGCTAGCGATCACGCCTACTGCGCCATGAGAACACTTCTTCGTATAATTACAGGAAAAGGAATTATTAATAGAATAATTTCTGTGCAAGTTACCGTTCGACCGATGAGAACTGATGTGAGTGTGCATAAGTTTTTACCGTACTGGTTTCATTTTAACACTCTATAATCAGTTACGTTTCCTATCGATGTTACCATTTCCTTCGTTATAGAAAAGTTCACATTAAAAAGACAGTTATCTTTATTAATTACTTTGTCTATTTTCATATTTCTGGTGATAGATCTACGTATTATTTATTTAGTTACGCAAGGTACGCTGGATCTGTTAGTAAGCACAGTGTAATGCAACAAAATATTTGCTAACGGACCACTGCATCTTGCGACAGTTGCTAGTGTTATGACGGCCTGTCGAATTGGATGTACATTGTACACCAGCTACCTCGATCAGCAGTTCATTAAACATGACCACATCGGAGTCTATTCACCATGTGGCGATGGTTGCTTTAGAAAATATACCCATCCGTTTCCCTCGTACCAGGTAATTAAGTCCAATTTCCCTGTTGATTGCGGTGCAGTGGGTGACGGGAACTATACAAATACAAATACAATATACTATACTACATAATTATGTATTTATTTCAGAAATTAAATCTATACATCTTGGAAACTGGCAAAATATTGCTTGGCATTGTTAATTGCATATTGGAACTGATAAAACCAACACAATGTCCTTAACCCTTCACAGTTCCGGCCCGCGTGCCGTCGAAAGTAATGGATAGACGCAAAACAATCTTCTCTTTGTCGCTGATGTCTCATCCTCTCCCAATGACCGTTCCGAGCCGAGGTATGTAACCCGTTAGTGGGTTGCGCTTAGCATGGTCACTTTATTTAAGGGTTGCGAGGGCCTAAAGCGCTCATCCGAAAGCCGAGTCGCGTCAGGCAATCGGCCGGTAGCAATAACGCGTTAAAAACGAAAACAACACAATTAACGTTTAATACCCATAGTCCGAAACCAAAATCACAGGAAAAGCTAACACGACCTAACAGCAATCGGAGATGTAATTCGAAAAGTCATATCATCATTGTTGGCGTATCATGTTCCGTGAAGCCACAACAGGGAAGCGCTTGGTGTCACATTCACTGCACTATATTACTCCATTGTGCCAGCGTAATTGGCATCGTGTTACTTGCTTCTGAACCATTAACAATTACCGAGATCAAAACAAATGCGGTACCGCTTAGTAACTGTGTTGAATGGTGAATTACCATGTAGTGAGGTTCGAAGGTTGGTAACAGGTGGATTATTTGACGTTTGCTTATTGTTTCTTTCCGAACTCTGTTATATTATTTGCCTACATTTCGCCAGCTATATCGAATATAAATTTTATCCCGGAACCAAGTTTTACAAGTGATTGCATTAGAACAAAGCCCCAGAATTCGAAACTCACGAATTGTCGTCGCCACTATAATACAAGTTCCATAAACGGCCACACGAGCGTGTCTTTGTATCGCGCGGCGCATCCTGAATCAAATGACAAATGCATGTCACGAATGACACTGAAATATGAGTGATAAAGTGATAAAGCGCAGATGGGAGTGATAAGAGAAATGAACGTCGCGCGTTGTCGCCGCCCGCCGCTAATTCATTCATACAACATTACGAAACAACTCGTCTGCTTACTTAACACTGATAAACTGTATTGTTTTGAACATTAACATTATCTTTTGCGAGCTCTAACTGTTGATAAATGATCCGTTTAAGAATTTTGTTTGTTTAAAGTTATCTCGCTCCGCGCTCCGTTGGAATTAAAAATACTATTCGCTTCGTTTTTCGTAGATAAGATATCAGTGTTGTATTGTGTTCCAAAAGCGAAGATGGGTATTTTTTTACATATAATTGGATCTTAAATTTTAAAAAAATGTGTAGCTACTGTGTTTTAGAAAACAGTTGTTCTTACATTAAATTCATTGATTGTAAAGTGGAATAAAATTACTAACATTAGAGCTGATTACAAGGAGAGTAGTTAAGACTAGATCTCTGAACAACATGGATAAATTATTTGCACAATGCACTTCTGCCTACCATTTCGGGGATATCGAGTATAAAATAATCGGCTTCTAAGTGCAAATGTACAACTGGCAACATATAAGGCTACTGTTCCCACAAATACATAAGCATCAGTGTATTTATGGCATTCACAATTCGCCAAGTTTTTATTGCCATTAACACTATTAATTAATGACAATTTAATCTAATCTTCATTTAGATTGAATAAAAACTTAATAATTTTAACAATTAAAATTAATAAATTTTAAACTGATTTATTACTATAGCTTCAAATTTACTAGATACAATTCTAACAATATTTGAGAAATACAAGTAGGATAAAGGACAATATATAAGTACAAAACATTATTGTATCAAAAATGCGAAGCAAGAATACTGTCAATGCAATCTAATAAATAATAAAAAGCTATTTTAGAGATTTAACAGCGATATTAAATGACTTAATGATATCGTTAAGTACAAAAATACAAAAAGTATAGACTAAATCTAATTTTAGAATTCACCTTTAAAATACATCCGCAGGCGAACAAGTTCATAACTCGGTCGGGGCATAACTTTAAAAGTAAGTACGAGAAAAACATTTCTTACCATTTTCCACAACCTTTAAACGTAGTGACACAGTTTCCAAATCTTTCAAAGTATTTTAAACTGTATATTGGCATCACGGAGTAATTCGGTCTAAGCAGACGTAGAGAATGAAAAATGAGATAAATGGATAAAATTTAAAAGTAAAATTTATAGAGTTATTGCACTTATACTTCTGAACCGACACAAAATTCATTACATTATGAATAAAACATTACAAATTAAATTGATGTTATAAAAATATTGCGTGAAGATGCATAAGCGGTTGCGATACATGCACTTTTCAAACAACTGGAATTGTAGAGCCCGCGGCTGTACACGTAGGTCAATAATACAGAGTAATTTGAATACCATAGTATTGTCCGGCATTGTTTGATACTGGCCTGATGCATTGAAAATATTACCGGATGTTTGGCACAGATAAAGCGTGAAACGGAACGCGCGGCGCGGACGCTCCACGCTCTGCGCTACTTTGATAGCGCGTTGATATCTTCTTAGGCGGACATCCGTGCTTACATGTATGCACCACAATTATATTATGTTTAATTTCCTTTTTGTGCCAACGAATGCTTAGCGTGTAATATAGTGGGTCAGATACCTCCTAGATGGGAGTGTACTGTAAAAATCCGTCATCATGACTCATTCATGTGAGCCGTTTTGGGTTTCGCATGGTTTGTTTATGAATCACGTAAAATGAGTGAAGCTACGTTAATAGAAGTTTTTGTTTTAAAAGTGTATCTATTTTTTCATTAAAATGTGTATACAGAGTATAGAAGCAAAGCTTGACCTCTTTATACTATGCATCATCATGTACAACGAAGGTCTACTTAAAATGGTCTTACACCACACAAATGGAGACTAATTCATAGAGATATTTATACATTGGCTTAAAGCGTACCTCGTAATGTTTCAAATTAAATGTGCGTAGAGTTCGGCCTACGCGAAAATTCCGTGTGAATTTCGGCAATCTTGTATACAATGTATTAAATTTAAATACAATACGAACGTACGTTGATTATCTACGATTGTTAGGTTTGTTAGGCTCCGCGCATAAAGCACTCGAAGGACCGACCACGCAGTTTGTTCACATTATACAAATAATACAAAACGGCAAACCATCAAATAAATATTACAAATGAATAAAATATTGTTCACTTATTCTATTTTGAACATTTTACCGGTTTTATATAGTGACGCATTTGATTCATCGTATTGTTTTTCGAGTTTTTTTTCTTACATGTATTGTATTTGTTAGTATAAGAAAACCAGTAAAAAAAATTAAGCCATTTCACACTTTTTTTTTAATGCAATGAATGACGAGACGAGGATGCCGTTCGCCTGATGGTAAGCGATACGACTACCCATAAACAGTACCAACACCATCCAGCACTTTGAGTTACAAAGTACTGCGTGGCATTCCACTGCGCTCGTCATCCTGAGACATAAGATGTTAAGTCTCATTATGTCCAGTAGTTACACTGGCTACAATGTCCTTCAAACCGAAACACAACAGTGCATACACACTGCTGCTTGGCGGTAGAAATAGACATTGCGGTGGTACCCACCCAGACGGACTCTTACATATGAGAGACCTACCACCAGTACTTACACCGTATGTAAAATAGAGATTAATTAAACTAAATATCGTAGTTTTAAATATGGCTCTAACAATTTCGATAAACTTTATAGTATAACGGCTTGGTTTCCTAAGATGGATGGGAGGAAAGCCATAGGCTCTTAAAAGTACCTACCAGAAATAAAATTACTTAATTAGCTATATTTTTATATACTTAATTAGTTAAAGTAGTAGATAATATGTGGATAATAAATAAATACCTGCTTCATAGAACACACTAAACAATTACGTTTTACTAAGAAGAAAAAAATACTTACCAAACGATATAGTAATGTAACATTACTAATGTTATTACAGTCACATAATCAATATTTATAACAAGTACTATTGTGGCATAAATGACATGCAATGGATTTAATACGTATAAAAAATAAATAGATACTTAAACATCATATTTTTCTTAGTCAATAGTCTACTACTTACGTTACAAGCACTTCTAGAAGTTTTACGACTCTATGACAGCCAGGAACACAATGAAAACATTAATAACTCATTAGTTAATTAACTTAATATTTCTAACCTCTTCCATCTAATCGCCGTAAGTAATAATTGTGAATAAAAGATATATCTGAATGGCGGGCAGTGCGCACGATTCCGTCCATTCATAGCACACTCGTCGCTGTGACCTTAGCCGTACAGAGTTATTGAGAACAAGCGTCGCGGCGGATACGTACTCGCGAATATTTCATGTTTATTTTAATTAAGCTCAAACAGACGGTACGTTGGCCGGTCGCATGTGCCTAAGTATTCTTAGTAAGTATTCTTCTTTTAATTGAAAGCAATTATATAAATTCCACGTAGCAATCGTTGAGAGGGGCGAGAGGCGCGGGGCGTGCGGGCGGCGCGGAGAGGCAGTCGACCTTCCGTGAGGCCGTGCGTGCTCGCCGCCGCGCTGCCGCTCGACTCGGTGCTCGCTGCTCGGTGCTCGTCCGCGCTCACTCCACTCGCCATGGTTGCTATTACGAGCGAGCCAAGGCAGGAAGTGGGCCCGATCACCTCATCCGACCCTAAGCCCGAAACAAATCTACTTACGTTCATAGTTTAAATGATACCCGTCGAGACGTTCGTTTTAACCACCATACATTTGCTGTATTGGCTTCTGTAATGATTATTATTGGATGTATCCGCTTGGATAATTAGTGTTTTTTTATATCCCGTGTAATTCCTGCCAATCTATTAAGCGGCCGACACCAACTTGCGGTTCTAGGTATTAATTAGGAATCAAAATAAACGCACACACACCTTATGCAACACGAACATGCTAAATGTAAGCTATACAATAAACCTCGGCATTGAATGTTCAAATAGGTCATGAAGAAAATGTAATAGGAAATAAAACATCGATATTTATTACAGCCATTAAGAACATTAACGTACCAAACGATGCAACGTGTGACACTTATCTTCCGAGAACATTGTTCAGTGGATGTCGTGTTAGTTTTCAACATTCCATTAGAGTTGCCCGTGATTAGAAAATACCAAACTAATGACGTGCGTCCAGGATGTTCAATGTTCACTCGAAAAGCAAAAGTAGCTGTGACAGAGAGCGAGTGTAGCGTCCACGACACGAAGTCGGGCCAATGACATCACTTTTTACCTTCAACACGGCTTAAGCACCTCTGCGACGTCATTACGTTATATGCTCTACACTTATTAATATAGGGTATAAAATTGTTTTCGACGAGTGAAAAACCAATAGTTTTGCTTCACTAGTTCGTTACTTCCATCAACCGTTGTACCATTATTCCTGTAGTCCTATTAGTACTTACAAGGTTAAAAAATGTTTACATGATTATTTATCACCACCGACATATCAATGTTAGATCCAGGTTTTGTTAACGTTTTATTACTTTACTAGGAAATGGTGGTTATTTGAAGAGCTACAGAGAATGGGATTTGTGATTGGGTTTGGTTTT
This sequence comes from Sphinx pinastri, assembly GCA_947568825.1. Lineage (NCBI taxonomy): Eukaryota > Metazoa > Arthropoda > Insecta > Lepidoptera > Sphingidae > Sphinx > Sphinx pinastri. The sequence goes on from OX387623.1 coordinate 5,725,802, forward strand.
TTACTGACGCACATTCCTTATTACTTTTAAAAGAAATATAAATGTAATAAATTTGTTCCCTGAAATGATTTATTAACCTAAATTAACATTTTGTGTTTGACAACCGCCTAACTTATCGCAACTTCTAAGTACTTTTTATTACTCAAAGTCCAAACATAACATTGGCAATGGTTTTATAAATTAAAAAACCAACATATTCCAAAGGAGATGTCCGCTTTATGTATAGATATTAAAGGGCCAAAATTGCATCCATTAAAAAAATATTTTAGACCCGTCCATTTATAACTGACTTTTTTAAAAACGTTCATATTATGTGTAGCTTTTAAACAAAATAAAATTACATCAATCTCAAAATCGGAGGTTTTTAAACTTAAACGATTTATAATAGGCTAGTTTTTAGGAGTTCTATCCAAATATAAACTGGCTTGGTTAAAATTTTAGGCCCGTTTTTGGACATGTCCTTTAAATTACTTTAAAAAGTTGCACGTTATGAATAAAGTTGTATATAAATAATCCACATACAATTACGTGCGGCTGTCGAGATTTGGTTTCGACATAATGCCGTGTTTACTCCGGCGGTTAAGGCGACGAGGTAGGCGAGTTATTAGGTAACAATTTGGAAGGGTATAAGTTAAACAACTGGTAAATTGTGGGTGAATAACTATTGGAACTCATCTCTTTAACGTATTTTTATTTTTTAATTTAACACAAAACAGGTTACAATCACAAATACTCAATTATTGATTATATGCTTATATCTAATCGTAACCCAAAACATGTGTATAAAGAAAAGTAAAAAATAGCGGACGAGTTTACAATATCACAAAGTAGATAAAAATGTTACGTTATTATTATGTATATTGAAGTAATTTTAAGTGAAGAAACTAAATTTAAGTAGTAATAAATAGTTTATTTGAAGGAGGAACTATAAATGATATGGAAAGAAAACTAATTTTATTTGCGAGTATCGTTATTGGGAATGAAATTTGATGGTCTTAAATTGAATACTGACAAAGCTTAATGAGTTTTGGATTTTTAAGTGCACTATAATATCATCAGATTTAGTTATTAGAGATTTTATAGGTATTTTGATTAAACGTAAAACCAATATTTTTTTAGTAATTATAACCTAACAGAAATGCAACCTACATGCATCAGGTACAGTTTTATCTTACTATAAATCTCAACTACATTCATATAATACAGAATCATAATTAATCCCAATGTCAATGCAAGAAGCGTTTAGCGAACGAGTAATAACTGCCTTTGACGAATATTTGCTGGTGGCAGCTGCTATTGCGCAGAGGAGTCGTGATTTACACCATCGGTTAGGTGCGGCCGGTGGGCGAACCCGCCGGCCCACGCACGCCGTGCTGTGCCCAACGCGAATTCCGAACCCACTGCTGTGCCGGCCTACTCAATGTGTCAATAACCATCGCTAATGCGACCGCATTTTTCTGGAACTCGTAGACCGAACGTCTCCGTTGATAAGGGCTATTTGACTTGCAAACGTTTAACGGAGAAATAGAAATAGAAATCATTTATTGCAGAATGTACTTAATATACATAAATATGTTCCAATACATTCTACCGGGATAAGTAACGGTGTGCAATACAATTAAAATTTGAAGTAATTTATGATGTTAATGATAGCGAAGACTACTGTTGAGTGAGTATAGTTGAATCTATACTAATATTATAAAGCTGAAGAGTTGTTTATTTGTTTCTTTGAACGCGCTAATCTCAGGAAGTACTGGACCGATTTTGAAAATTCTTTCACTAATAGGAAGCTACGTTACTCCTGAATGCTATAGGCTACTTTTTATCCCGGAAAACTTTTCCACGCGGGCGGAGTCGCGCGCAATGCTAGTTACGTATAAAATTAACTATTTATTTGCACTTTATATACAAAAGTATAAAGTTCGACTTGATGCCGTCGGCATTCTGTACGCAAGCTTAGGGTGGTGGAGAGATAAACAAGGTAGGTGCATCAATGTAAAGTATTCAAAGTTACGAATAAACATACGTATATATAAAACGTACGTAAGTAAATATAAAATTATGTTTTAAAAATGATCGATGTAGTGTATTTATATAGTATCTATAACACTAATAAATACAGAGATGTTATTGGATTTTTTTATTTTAATACATTACTAAGAAAATTACTCAATAATTTTCCCAATACATTTGTTTTTATGTCCAACATCCTGTATGTTTTAATACCATTGATGTATTAAAAAACCCTACATACATGTTTAATACCCATCCGGAAAATCCCGAGCATCTTTCAAATAGTTGGCAAGTTTACAATACTCGGTATTGTGTTTTGTTATGCATTCAATTTACTTGAATGAATTTACCTAGATTTAATATTGACTGATTAATTAATATTTTTTTATCAGCCTATTGTTTGACATTGGGATTAACCCGAACTCCAAAACCTGTGATATCTAGTTGTTTAGGAAGCCGTCATACCAGAAACTAAAACAAATACCAGAACTATAATAAACTACTTAAATTCTATAACTATATAACTGACAGGTCGTTGATTCGATACTAGATAGAGGAACACTTTTCGTGGGTTTTTCTATCACCATTTGTCTGGGCTACTGGACGTTCTTATTTTATTTATTTATTTATTTTATAACTTTATTGTACAGTCAGCAGCATAAATATCTGTACAAAATCAAAATTTCAAATCGCCCATATACGCATTAAGTTAAACTGAAATATTTTTTTCTTCGTTTGAAGTAAAGTAAATACCTTTTATTTTATTTTTGTGAAGAGAAAAATAAGATTAGTAAGATCACAAAAGTATGTAGGCAATTTTAAGTTTTGAATTTGTTCATCTACTTATGCTGCTGACTGTACATCACAACATACAGTATTTCACATGATAAAGGCAGAGAGGTGGTACAAATGACCGTCTTATCGCTCGAGGCAATCTCTTACAGACTACCATGGGATGGAGAATAAGTCAAGTAGCGAAAAGGGTAGTTCATGACGTACATGTTAGTAACTAATTAATCAAGAAGAAGAAAGAAACAAATCAAAATATACGAAAGCACATAAATATATCTCTACATACATACAAACATAATGTATACATACATACATACACATATATAAATATATATACATATAAATTTATAATTATTACATAAAGTGATATAAACTAAGAAATAATCGTCAATGTCGTAGCTGTGTTAATTTTTATAGGTTGAAATGGGTTTTTTAATACATCAATGGTTGAGATAGTGTTCTTTAACCCGTTTTTTAAAGCTGCTAGTGATTGCGCGCGTCTTATAGCTATTGGCAATGCATTCCATAATCTGACAGCAGAAACTGTGAAACACTTATCAACAAATGATATGGTATTTGTCGGCATCTTCAATATCAAGTTTTCTGATGATGTAAATGACCTCCCATGCGTGTTGCGAAGAAATTGGAACCTAGATTTGAGATAGGAGGGAGCAAGAGGGTTAAACAAAATATTCACGCATACTAACGCATACTCACGCGTTTTATCCCCGAAGGGGTAGGCAGAGGCACAACTAGTGCACCCACTTTTCATCGTGCGTATTCCATCCCATCATATCATAGGGGGCGACCCTATCGCCATATCGGGCACAAATTCCCGACTCCGGGCTGATACTGAATAGAAAAATCCAATATCACTTTGCCCGACCCGGGGATCGAACCCGAGACTTCAGCATTGCAGTCGTACCGTAATACAACTACGCCACCGAGACAGTCTACAAAATATTCACTGTAGTAATTAATAATAAAACCATTTATAGCACCACATTTGGGAATGATTTACTTTTTATCCTCCCTGAAATTAAAATTAACATATAGTACTAACTACTAACTACCATAGACGATTAAAGAAGACATGACATACGAATAAATCGTCGTGTTAGTGGTTCAAAGTTTCTAAATGAAAGTGTAGTCGCGTTTACCCGGATTCGCGTTTAGTACTCGATTTATGTTACCAGCTTGCTTGCGCCTTTATCCGGAAATCCGGGTCGCGCGGACCACAATACCACTTTATGTTGACCTCTATAGCGTATGGTGGTGCACACTACAGAAAGAGCTGGGTGTACCATTGATTTTACTATAACAATTTTTAAGAAGTTGATGTATGTCAGTTGTATTGGCTCAACTACAAAATCTGTCACGTGATAAGTAAATTAGCATAATTTGTAACAAACAGGAACAAAAATAAAAATATAGAGATCTCAACATTTTAGATATCAAGTTATTAAAAACGACATAATAAATACGACTCGGCTAATTTTACATTCATTTTTATAATAATATAAATGAGGTAAAATTATAGTGAAATTCTTGTTTTATGATAGTATGACGTCAACACTATCAGGTGGCAACGACTTTATATGAGAGTCCGTCTAGGACTTCCGCTTGCTAATTTCTACCACCACGCAGCAGTACTTTTGTGTTACAAAAAAGACATTATAGTTCGTGTGCTTACCATAATAAGACTTATAATGGTGTGTGATGTCAAATGTGATACTAACCATTAGGAATCTCGTGATTCATAGGAAAAATATAATTTTTAGCACGGAATTGGATTGATTCCTCGTAAAGCTAGTCCTCGAACACTAAGTACGTGTATATTGACATTTTTACTGAATCACACGCTGGGTAGGATGGGATGGTAACTAATTAAAGTGGGTCAAAATCGTGCCCAAAGGAGTCAGTTACAAACATACAATGATACAAGTGAAGCTAATATAAAGCGTGTAAAAACGGTACGCTTTTTAATATTGTCATAGATGATACATCATTTATAGAACATACACAATATATTGACAATGTTCTGATCATCTTATAGATAAAAAAATACGGATTCAACCATTAATATTGTGATGAAATTCTTTTTCCTTGTCTAAGTCTGACATGTTTTTTTATTACTTATGATCAGCACTTTTCGAGCCAATAATGACTACAAACTACTTACCTACATTTTATGAGGACTTTATAGATAAACTGCACATGTAAAAATGAAAAATAGCGAAATCATACCTGTTTCTAAAATTTAAAGCCAGTTTAATGACATGTGTAATTGCAAATATTATGTTTTCTGTTTTAGAATATAAATTATAAGATAAAATTGTTATACAACGGTTCAAAATTACTTGGAGTAGGGTTTACGTTAGTTTCGGAGGTGTTCGGGTGTTATATTTTATTGCAATATAAGTGCTTTATATTATACATACTAGCTTTAGCCCGCGGCTCCGCCCGCGTGAATGAGTTTTCCCGGTATAAAAGTCCCGCTTTATATTTTCCGGTATAAAAAGTATACATAATCTACCCGTAGCTTATATGACACGTTCGTAGATTTACCATAGCAGCGCCATCTATTGATTACTTACTCAACCCAGTCGAAAGGTATCGACATCTGTTAGAAACATTTGGAGTTAACAGATAATTGTGACTGTCAAATAATAACAGACAAATAATTAGCAATAAATTAAAATTGCGACTATAATTTGAGATTTAAACTATCCTATCTCTCAAGTTGGATCGAACTGCACATGGTGTGCGAATGTTATTATAATCGGTTAAGTGGTTTAGGAGTCCATTGAGGACAAACATTGTGACACGAGATTTATATATATTAAGATTATGTCATATGTCTTTTTCTCTTGTATGGCAAAAACGGGTTCTAGGTAGTACCTATTACGTAAACTCAGTGGGTACCTACTATATTTGTAAGTTGAATGGGTATTTGAAACAAAAAATAGTATTTTGCGTGCCTAATCTGACGGACGCGACGGTCTTATGTCATTACAGTGTTTGCGTATGAATTCATTACGAGCAGTCTATGTTGGGACAACCGCCAGGCGCAGACGCTGGCGATCACCTCGCGGTAGTGGCGAGTGTTAGTGAAAACCGCGCTCCCGGCTCCGGCCTGTAGTAAGCTGTGCAACGTTAACGTTAAACACTGCCAACACAAACGTCAATTTAAAATAAAATTATTCATCATGAATGAATAAACAATCCCACGTTCATAGCGTTAATCAATGAGTTGCATGCAGGCAACAGTCCGAGCGATGTCGAGCTCATTGATCGATCGACTCGATACACGCACACAGCGGCGCGCGCGTACACACTACACGCCGCACGCTGCTCACACGCAAACAAAACCGGATGGCGCACACATGCGTTCTACCGCTGTGTGCGTGCGTGCGCGAAGGATTTCCTACCGGGCCGCAGCCGCCCGCGCGCCCCAGTCCGCCGCCCCGCCACCCCGCTGCCGCACCGCCGCCGCCCCGCCGCGGACCTGTTGCGCCGCTACCGGAGTTACGCCGCGTAGTTAACAGACTTGATATGCTTGCTCCGCACTCCGCGCCGCGCCGGGCCGCGCCGGCCGCACCGCGACTCAGCGCGGAACCCGACCGCGGCCGGACCCACGCACACCACAATATCGCGTTCGAACACTTAATTATCATGGCGCATCACTCGTGAAATTGCTGCTAGTGATGGCCGATGTGCCTTCGCGATTCGACTTGCCGATCGATTCCATGGGACACTGATCAAGTTTGCAGTTGATGCCTTGATTTAAGTTGATTGGAATTACCCTCATTATATAACTTTAAGTAGTTAATATCCGTGAGCATGATTGCACAAGACAAGCTGATCCATCACAACAGCTAATCACGACGTCGTTACAGGGCCCATAGACTCGTGGTGTAAGTCGATTATATGGAGTCGATGTACAAATCGATTTATCAGCTATGTCGCCGTGACTAATTGGCGCGCATCTCGTCTGGTTTCATCAATAATGTTTTATGAAAAAGGTGTAGATCGCTATAAACAGTCTCCAAATGGCACACGAAAATTGAGCTAATTTGCACAATCGGCCCTAGTATCGTGACAGAATCTATTGAAGTTAGACGTCTAAAGAAAGTTCGATAAAATTTTCTATATGATAAAAAAAAGAATTATTATATGCCGTAATACTATCATGTGTCATATTATAGTTTGTTATTGTAATATTAAATTAACTATGTGTGGGATAATGTGCCGTTTTTGAGAGCCGAGCACAGTATAGGTGCCGTATCTACACATTTTTATTAAAATATCATTGGGTTTCATCGACATCTTTTATTAATCTGATATCTTCCATTACCGGTTGCAGTGAAGTAAAACATCCAACCCGTTCGATTTATAGCCCCTCTTATGGATGCAGTCGAACATGACATCATGTGATGCTAATTCACTCCGCCGGTGCTATTATACATAAATCTTTTGAAGAATCAATAACAATGACCGTTTTATTAGATCCCCCGTTGCATCCGCTTATTGATGAATTTCGACAAATTTCTTTTCGATTTGATTTTCCTCATGCCCAAGTATTTTCATAAGAAAGGTAGGAGAACCTTGCAATATATCTCATGATAATGTATTAGGGCTTTAAAATAAAATACAGTTACGTTTTTCAACCTGACAAATTGCATTATTTAGTAATGTCGTATTCAATTTAAATATATGCTATACATAAAAATGACACGTTGTTTTTGTGCAACAAGAAATATACCGTTTGTCGTACAAATAAATCACTGATAGCTTAAAACGACGGAAATCCCAACGACCGATGGAGAAATAATTCATAATCAATTTTAAAATCGTCATTTGTGAATCAAAGCACAATGTTAAAGATAAACACAACTTCAGTAGCTTTATTTCATAACAAGACAGTAGCATGATCAAGTGCATATGTATTTTATTAGCAAATAATTTCTAAATTATCTAAGAGCTCATTCTTCGCTCCATGCAGTATCTGTTTCCAAAGCTGACCTCGTGGTCTAATTTAACTAGCAATACAAACAGCTATAATCACAGTACGACAATTATATTAATGGTATACAGTGTGAGACTGAGGTAGATTGTTCCGCAAAGTTTAGACGGTTGGAAACCGGTTCCAAGACCTTATAGGCTCCAAACACGGCCGTAGTATCCGAATGTTTTTGTAAACTGTAGGTACTAAGTTTAGTAAATGCTCATATCATTGAACTATTGCAAGAAGATAACTGGCTTTAGATATTTCTATCGTTGTAAAGTTTCACAGACAAAATATAGCCAAAATCAGCAGCAAAACGAAAGTGAGTATAAAAGCAATAAATACGTAGGTATAGATGAACTAAAACGTATACACGACCAGAGCAAAACAAGCGCGATGGCCGCGAGCTAAGCGCGTTGTAAAAACAGGTAGCGCCGTTCCACCGTATCGATCTTTATGTTATTTTTCTTATTTATCTTCTTTATCTGGGCCTCCGCTCCGAGTCTCCGAACGGAAGTTGTAACAATTTTTAATCGTAGCAAGTATCTCGGTCGGCCGGCTTGGTCGGTTCATATGGCCGCTTCGGACAACGAGTTTTATATTATATTTTTTGTAAACAACCACCGGAAACGGTCGAGAGAACGTACTACTCTGGTACACATATATTCCATTACGTCTGTGTCTCGCTTCTCGGTAATAATGATAACGGATACAGATAAGCGAATGTTTAAGAAGACCCACGAGACGTTTTGAATCGCCAACGAAATTTAAAGCCTATTGATGATGATGTATCGCAGTCCCTTATCCATTAAGAGTCGCATCAGTACTTTTAAAGTCACTGGTGACTAGACATTATACTACATATACAATGGAAAAAACTGAATACTTCTTATTACATTAGAAAATATAGGAATTAATCCGCAACCATAATCCTAGAAACTCTGCGTTAGAGATAATTTCAATCCAATGCAAAGTTGGATGGGCTTAAGTTCGAAAATAGATTTATCATATAAACTTAAAACGCAAGTTTACATGCATATCATTTATATTTTTAATTTATACCTTTTATACTTTGTACGAAACTCTACAACGACGCTCTTAAAGGTAAATTCAAGTTCAAGAAATCCACGTCGTTTTCGAATGACAGTGAAGTACGTCACAGACAATCGAATGTAGCTGTGCTGACCCACGGCAGAGTCTAAATCGCGACGATGTATTTTTGTATCATTTTTCTGCCAATCGCAAGCGTGGGCGCGTGATAATAGCCCGAAATATTCAAGCTCTCAACGCCCACCCGTGCCATCAAGAATATTGCTCCATAGATAAATAATTCTTATCCGAAATGCGAAATCAACAACTACAAACGGCCGTTTTATAATGTACTGCCGCTTTGCAATGCCGGACTTGATTGTCGGATCAGTTTTCAATTGAATATCTGTTTGTTTGAAATGTAACAGCGGGAAACATTACCTAAACATTTTTACTTTTGCTGTAGTTTGCGTTGATTCTGCAGATATTGGAATTTTTTCTTGCATGTGAAGTAATTCAATCCATTAATTAGCCTGTCGCCGTCCACTGCTGAACGTACGACTCCCCAAGTGAGTGCCAACCATCCCGGTCTTGAGCAGTCGTCATCATATAGACATTATTATATCCCAGTATGGAAATCAAACCACACTAATCAGTACTCAAATGTCATCGACCATAACCTACAAAGCTATATTTTAACATGATTCCCTTATAAAAATCGTTTTAGATCCAGGAAATATAAAACCGATTTATAATATCAACTCCAATACAGCAGCGGACGTATCTCTAATAAATATTGATTCCCTCTATAAGACTAATCTATTTCTAGATCAGAACCAGTATTTATCGTCTGTTAAAAATTGCTGAACAAATTACTTTGACAATAAGAGGTTGCTATTTGTTTTAGTTAATGTAAGTGATGCAATCTAAAACAGGTTTTATATGGTTAGCGCGAAAGGTAAAATTTTGTGTGAAGATTTATGTTTGTCTTTAAGTTCTTGGCTAATATTTATATCACTCTGCAAATATGTTCTAGTGTTAGAATCCAAGCTTGACTAAGAGTCACTAAGAATTTGGATAAAACAAACATAATATTAGAATATCACATATAGTGATTTCTAAATTTGTATATATTGAAACCCCGCTATGGCTATATATTTAAAAATATAGCTATAAAGATACTGTTTGGATGTTGGTTAGAATCAAACGCATAAGAAGTTAAGTGAATTTGGAAGATATTTGGCATAGGTACATTAGAACCAAATATTGTATTAATCTAATATAGGATATTTTTTATCCTGGGAAAGTGCGCAGTAAGAATTTTATACCAGCAAAGATCATTCACGCGGGCGAAGCCGCGAGCCTCTCCTAGTCTATACTAATAATAAAGAGGAAATATTTGATTGTTTGTTTGTAATGGATATACTCAAAAACTACTGGACCGATTTTGAAAATTCTTTCACTAATAGGAAGCTACATTACTGCTGAGTGCTATAGGCTTTTTATCCCGGAAAAACTTTTTCACGCGGGTGGAGCCGCGAGTAGAAGTCTAGTGTTTAATAAATTAGTGGATTCATAAGGAGAAATATTATTTTAGAATGAGAAAATCTGGTTGATTTGTTTTTCCCTCAACTCAAGTACTCGTAACCCATTCCGCGCTATCTATTAACGTGTATGTTTTTTCAAAAAACCACCAACTTACAAAAGAAATTGACTGCCTCGGTGGCGTAGTTGTATTACGGTACGACTGCAAGGCTGAGGTCTCGGGTTCGATCCCCGGGTCGGGCAAGTGATATTGGATTTTTCTATTCAGTATCAGCCCGGAGTCTGGAATTTGTGCCCGATATGGCGATAGGCTCGCCCCCTATCACATCATGGGACGGAATACGCTTGGCGAAAAGTGGGTGCACTAGTTGCGCCTCTGCCTACCCCTTCGGGGATAAAAGGCGTGAGCATGCGTACAAAAGAAATTAAGTAAAAGTGAAATTTCAATGTATTTTCTCAGTTTAATTTACGTGTGTCCTTCGGGACAGTAATCCTGTGACATTGTTTGGTTCCTAGAAAACCAACCATGCCTTTATTTACAAAGGTAGCAAACAAAGTGTACTCTGTGTGGACAGCTGACTTCAAACAGAATAAGACTTCAAGGATACCCGTGTGATAACATAAAAGTTGCTTTATGTATAACTATAGTGCAATTGCATTAGAACAAGTTGATTTCATGCAATTTTGTCTTCAAATGGGTAGGTAGAGATGCAACGGATGTGTATAATGTTTCGCGTTAAAATGGGTTTTATCGACAAAAGTCAACATGGAAAGCCTCTGTTGGTGTTACATAAAAAACTACATCTAAGATTTGACGATTAGAAACTATTTTCCGAGTCAAGAGAAGTCTTTAAAGAATGTTCTAGCATTGTTCTTTATTAGCTTTTACTCCTGGGCCCGTTCCCGTGAAAAAGTTTTCCAGGATAAAAGTGTCGCTATGTACTTTTACAGGATAAAAATCAGCACTAAATTTAAAAAAATCGGTTCGGTGATTTGGCCCTGGAAGCGTAGCAGACAGCTACTTTCGCATTTATAATATAAATAAAAGTATGGATTCCGACCATGTCGCCTAGCACTGATAAAGTGTTTTCAAAAATATCTGTATCACTACAAATATTTAGCTTACGTTTTCACAAATAGGATTATTGAAGCCGCTGTCAATGAGACGTGCCGTGCGTTGTCGTAGGCGCCTATACTTATTTATATCCCTTTGAACCGGCCGCCCTTTCTGTTTTCACTGTTACAGTTTACTTAATCTCTATTGCTTCCATACCGCCTTGGACTAACATAGACAATCACTTCGCGGCATTTTTTCGAGAACACGCGGAGGATTATTTTTAACCTAACTTTTTAAAACTGCGTAACAGAAATGGATATAATAAGTGATTAATTTACAACTGAGGTTTTACACATTGGGTAAGATTTTGTATTCTCAAGTTTTCATACTGCATAATATTATATTACATAGTAACAGCAACCATGAGTAAAAACCCACTTTTTACTTGCTTTTAATCAAAGTATAGTCAGTTCACAAACAAGGCCTATTTTTCAAAGAAATGTGTACCCATATTGTTATTCGAATCTACTATGAAGTATTCGTTAAATCTAATAAATTGAATTCTTCGAACCTACTTAAAAAACATAGACTTTTAAATAGTTCTATTAATTAATCAATAAATTTCATTAATGTGACAGGAATTGTTACCAAAACACCGATTATATCAGTATAATAATTCGTGCTCCTAATATAATTGATAATTCTTATGTTATCTGTTTTTTTTTTATTGCATTGAATGACGAGACGAGCATGCCGTTCGCCTGATGGTAAGCGATACGACCACCCATAAACAATAGCAACACCATCCAGCACCTTGAGTTACAAAGTACTGTTTGGCATTTCTCTGCGCTTGTCATCCTGAGACATAAGATGTTAAGTCTCATTATGTCCAGTAGTTGCACTGGCTACAATGGCCTTCAAACCGAAACACAACAGTGCATGCACACTGCTGCTTGGCGGTAGAAATAGACATTGCGGTGGTACCCACCCAGATGGACTCTCACACATGAGAGACCTACCACCAGTAAAAGTACCAGTAAAGTCTGTTTGTTGCTTCCGCACGTCTTTAACAATATTTCCCAGAAAATACGTGCAATTGTTATTTAAAAAGTAAGCAAATGGCAAAAGGTTTTGTTATGAACGAGGTTGTGTTATATTTGATGCATAAAACGAATTACAAACAGAAAATATAAATTGCAATAATTGTGACATCCAATTTTATTAAATGCTGCAGACAAAAGAGCAAGACTTTTTTAAAAAAAAAAGATAATAATTGACAATTAATATGTTAAGGTATAAAATATTAGTGTAGGCATATCGCATCTTGTACATCTCGTGAATTATTATGGAATGACGTCACTATTCGTTAAAACTTACAGACGGATCCTTGTCATCTATTTTCCTCCACAAATCTATAGCCGTTAACGATATTTATTTTCTTATAATGTTTCCTTTTATGATAATCATAAAAAATACTAGTGAACTATCTAAAACTTGCGACTCGAGTAATACGAACTCGTATTTCGATGTGGCACTAAGGTGAGTTGGAGTTGAATACAGCGAATGCGCGTGCGCCGCGGTCCCGGCAACAGAGCGGTCGACGTGGAACCAGTTTCATTTAATCATCATAATTGCGTCCTCCGTTAAGCCTATCCAACGTTTGAGTGTCGTAGAAAGCTCACACACCCGTCCTACTCCACTCAGGCCTTATTTAAAAAGTGTATTTAACAACACTGTGTTCGTTTTTTGAAATTTTAAAAATGTTGGAATATTATCGCTTCGTATTCAACGATGTCTTTGATCTGGTTAAGTGTTTTTTTATCTTAATAATAATTCATTTTTAAACGTGGCCAGTTATATTATTACAATATTTTTTGCAGAGAGACATTAATTTATTTTGTTTATGGTAGCATTGATTACTTTTACATTGTAATATGGAAATTATGGAGAGCATTATTATCTAGTAATAAGTCTTTTTAGCTTATTACAAACTTTATATTCTTGTCACTGGTTTTAAACACACTTAAGAAACTACCAGCGATTAATGATGTATAAATTAGTTATCCTAACATGAAATTGGCAAAATGTTCATACAATTGTCACAAAAAAAAAAAATAGTTGTCGGATTATGCTAACTGGCTAAAGCTTTTGCCCGTGGCTCCGCCCGCGTGAATGAGGTTTCCCGGGGTAAAAGTCCCGCTTAATATTATCCCGGGATAAAAAGTAGCTTATGTGTTAATCTAGGACATAATCTACCTGTGTGCCAAATTTCATCGAAATCCGTTCAGCAGTTTTTGCGTGAAAGAGTAACAAACTTCCATATATCCATACTTACAAATTTTTGCATTTATAATATTAGTAGGATTTAAGTACAGTCCGCTCCTGAGTTCCTAAGAATTGTAAGGAATGGTTACGTTATAGCTTAATGCAGTGATGATGTCGATATTAGGCCATCGATACAGGAGCGATTCTTCGGAACTCGCGGACGGACTATATTATAAATTGAAGTATAAGTAAAACTATAGACTAAATTATTAAACTAGACAGAAGTAGGACATAGATTTACATGATACATTTTTTTATGGCATTTAAACTATACAACAATGTTAATAACCTAGACTTAAGCTATCTTCCCTATAGCTATTTGTTTTTGTGAAATGTCTGGGTCCTGAATTAATCATTTTACAACATGTAATGTCGCTCGATACATTTTTCATCATTTAAATAGAATGAGGAATGTTAGTTAAACATTTTGCTTGCAACTGTTTTCTAGTCAGTATGGCTCTTCAACCACACTGTATGGTTGAACACGAAATGCTAGTTAATAAACTAGTAATAACTAGGAACCTTATTTGTACTAAGCGACTTTTACTTTTAAGAATATTATAATTAATTTGAGAATAATTCTAATACCTGGAGATTTTTTAGGGTTAGTGGAATAGCATAAGTTGTTCTTTTATATTTTTTATCCATTTATACCCAAGTCACTCGCCTGTAAATTTTCAAAATATTGCTTAAAACAAATAGCCTTCACTGTTTAGTGAAACAATTGACTTTATAAGTATTATCTACTTATTTTAAAATATATTGCCATATACGGTACGACTGCAAGGCTGTGGTCTCGGGTTCGATCCCCGGGTCAGGCAAAGTGATATAGGATTTTTTCTATTCAGTATCAGCCCGGAGTCTGGAATTTGTGCCCGGTATGGCGATAGGCTCGCCCCCTATCACATCATGAAACGGAATACGCTTGTCGAAATGTGGGTGCACTAGTGCCTCTGCCTACCCCTTCGGGGATAAAAGGCGTGAGCATGCGTTATGCGTTATTATCTACTTATTTTAAAATAAATTGCCATACTAATGTCTATCTACACATTACAATCGCCATGCACAATACACGTATCCTTTGTCGTATACAATGTGTCTGGTAAAATTTTAAAACTCCCACATACATATTATTGAACATAAATTAAAACCTCAGTAAAGTTCATGCAAACTCGTCATTGGTTGAGTAGATAAGGTGACAATGTGTTATCTGTCTACGTTACACGACAACGAGAAAAAATATTTGGCCAAAATCTATCAAGGCCACGACTTATACGGAACTCTTAGTTCAACAATAACTTTTTTCATGTACATATTTGATATAGCACTAGAATCAGCAATGTCAAATATGTCAACGGGGACGTTTGAAGAGTATTTCGTCTGTTCGTGTGCGAAGGAAGCTTGAATATGACATTTAAAATGTCTATTGAGAAATAATTGTGATAAAAACTTGGGCTGTAGACAAGCTATGGACGTTAATTAAGCAGCAGTACTTTTTATGGACGTATTCTAAATTTGAATTACCTAGATAGTCGAATACACTCTTTTGTGTATCACTTGTCTTTTTGGACCCTTGAACACAAATTACATGATAGTATTGACATTAGGAAGGGATTATCGGAATTAAATATTGTAAAAATTACTCAATCTTATTATTACAAATTAGAGTCAGTGTACAGCTAGATTAAAAAATCAGACTATAGTAGGGACAAACTAATATGGCCGGTATGACATGACACGGTTTTGAATTTTTTGGGTAGACGTTCGCACAGAGTTATCGCGTCGGGAAAAAAATTTAATTGTCATACCGGCCAGCTTAGTTTGTCCGAACTATAATTTGATTTTATTTGTACACTAGGTGATACTAGCGGTTCCGCCCGCGTGAAAAAGTTTTTCCGGAATAAAAATATTTTCCCGGGATATAAAGTAGCACTCAAGAGTAATGTCGCTTACTATTAGTGAAAGAATTTTGAAAATCGGTCCAGTAGTGGCTGCGATTAGCGCGTTCAACCAAACAAACAAACTCTTCAGCTTTCAAATATAAGTATAAATAATATAGTACATACAATATAGTATGGATATAAGAATCATTAGAACATATCTGTAAAATACGTCTTTTATTGAATTTTTAAAAGATTTCAAGCAAATATTATAAAATAAGCTAATATATATATTTAAAACATTGTTGTATATTTGATGATTGAACAAAGTAGTTTAATAATACTCATTTATTCCTTAAGTATTTTGAATGTTGTGAACTCCCTTAAAGAAATAACGAATATTATTTGAAAATGTCGAAACAATAATAATTATATTAAGTTTTTTTTTGGCATTGAATGACGAGACGAGCATGCCGTTCGCCTGATGGTAAGCGATACGACCGCCCATAAACAGTAGCAACACCATACAGCACCTTGAGTAAGTACTGTGTGGCATTCCACTGCGCTCGTCAACCTGAGACATAAGATGTTAAGTCTCATTATGTCCAGTAGTTACACTGGCTACAATGTCCTTCAAACCGAAACACAACAGTGCATGCACACTGCTGCTTAGCGGTAGAAATATACATTGCGGTGGTACCCACCCAGATGGACTCTTACATATGAGAGACCTACCACCAGTAGTACTTATAGTATGCTGCTTTAGAGGTAGTGTGCTTCTTCATACAATAATATGTAATTTAAAATTGTTAACGTCTTTATAATCCTTTTCTGTCAAACTGGACATAATTCCTTTTGGTTGTGGCAAATAAAATAAGATTTTCCTACTGTTACAGCTAATCATACTGACGCAGCGGCTAACGAACTCACTGACTTGAGAGGTCGCGGGTTTGATCCCCACAATTAGCAAAGTGCATCTACCACAAATATTTGATTTGTGTGGTCATTTTATAGAACGGAAAGTATCTTACTGGTATCAACAATGATCAATTGTATTTTTGTGTTATCTCAGAATTATGTTTTTACTTAATTTATTTGGTGACAATTCCCAACCTACGCCAAGAGCCGGAACGAAACACGCAAGACAAAACTCGGAGCTGTTCCGGTCATTGCAAATGGAAAAAAGTTTAAAACGGAGTTTCTTCTGAGACTCATGGCACGACATAATGCGGGTCGTGCTGTTTCCCGCTGCGGAGTAGGTCTGCCTTGCCTCTTTTATATCGGGGATAACGATAGATGTGTCACGATTATTGATTTTACGAATAAAAACGTTTTTGCAATGC
Source organism: Sphinx pinastri (assembly GCA_947568825.1). Lineage (NCBI taxonomy): Eukaryota > Metazoa > Arthropoda > Insecta > Lepidoptera > Sphingidae > Sphinx > Sphinx pinastri. The sequence goes on from OX387623.1 coordinate 5,742,794, forward strand.
AATCAGCCCTGTATCATATCGGGAGGTGGCACCACTCGATATACTGCCCACTGCTGAGCACGGGCCTCCTCTACTACTGAGAGGGTTTAGGCCTTAGTCCACCACGCTGGCCTAATGCGGGTTGGCAGACTCCACATACCCTCGAAATTCTTATGGAAAATTCTCAAGTACGTAGGTTTCCTCACGATGATTTCCTTCACCGTTAAAGCGAACGATAATTGATAAACAATACACACAATTTTTGCAATAGTTTTCCTGATATATTTTTGTTGATAAATCTTCACCCATCCATCGCTATTTTCCGTTTTTAAATATTATAGTCTTACTTACCAAATACAATAAGCCTTTTTAAAAAAATGTACACTCCTTAATGAACATTATTTATGCTAAATCATAATATGGTAATAGTGTAATATGGCTAACACAAAAATTACGACATGTTGAAAAAACACACTACACGAAAACAATTACGTGACGTTTAAAACATATTTCTTAGAACTACAACCGCAGTTTTCGAATTCCTAGCGTCTACCTCAATTTCGGCAGTTTTGCTATTGATAAACTGAGGCGTAGTATCTCGTCTGGGGTAAACAGGAAACGGCAAACGTTGGCAGTTCTTCAAAACCACGTGCTTGCCACTACGCATGCCGGACGAATTATCAACATTGTTACTTATCTCTAAATATTTTTTTATTTTTCGCATTGCAAGGAATTTAGATGATTTATACATTAAAAGAAATAATTATATTAATTTTTAAAACAGGAATACACGTTCTGAATTAGTCGTTATTTAATGTGAATGTCTGATGACTGATCGTTGGTGACTCTACATTAATTGTTATAGTAGAGTATTATTAGTATAATCGGAAATAAAACCAATAATATCTATACCGGCTAGAGTGTATATTATTATACTTAATCGATAATAATATTTCTGTCTACACCAGAATCCACCCCACGACGTCCGCTTCCCAGTCCATTCGTTCAGCTATGCAACGGAGATGAAAAAAAAGAATTTCTATATCTAACAGAGCGGATATCACATATGCTATAATTAGCGTGGAGCCGCAACAATAACTAGCATTGTTACTAATGACTGACGACCCCAATAAATTGGTTATTCCTGAGAAGTTTTTCATGTACCGAAAAAAATGCGACAAAAAGCAGCTCGTTCCGTCCGCGGCCACATGGTCACGGTTAGAACAAAAGCAACTCGGAATATGTGCTACAGATGTGCTATGTAGTCCACATGGCTGGAACAATGGCCGCCTTCACCCCCGCCTCAGCGCTGAGCGCGCCACGGCCAGCCGCCGCCGCACGGCCGCGCAGCCCGCGAAACGTAACCCCTGTTAGCGACACTAATCATTCGATATAATATAATGCCTCTTACATAAACAAAAAAAACGATATGATAATGGCCCGATGTATGATTAGAGTAACACCCCGACACCGACCGCTGTACTTACATTACATTTTTACATATTATTATTTATTAAAGGTTAACGGGTTTATCTAGTGAATTAAGTTAGGTATGTTTTTGTACGAGCACGAAGTTCCATGAAAATGATAAACACAACGTTTTTGATATAAAAATCGGTTGGTATTATATCTAAAATATGCTGGCCTGAATGCTACCGATTCTAATGTTTTCCTTATTTGTTACGTCTTACTATACATTTAAAGATTAAATGCTTAGAATTGATTCTATCGATCTACTGATAATAAACAGATTTACTCCGGTATCACTACTAACATTGAATAATAGTCGCCAAACGTTCATAATGTTTATATAAATAGTGCCGTCAGCTCGATGGTCGTTTATTTAATCTGCGAGTCGTGTAAATAATTACAGACAAAAAATGATACAATGTAACCACATTGTACATCGAGGAGTGACTAGTGAGATAATGAGTTTGAGTCAGTTTGTCAAATACAATAATCGTTTATGAATGAATTAGTGAATGACAGTTCGGCCATGTTGTTTGTTTACGCGTGCGCGGCGGGCGGGAGAGAGCGCGGGCGGCGGGTGCGCGCGGCTCCGAGCAACACATCGCGCGATCGGCCCGAGTCGGGCGCGCTCGCCGCCTCGAAATAGCACTGCATCAACGCCGAAGAGTGCGGTCGACGACCCTGCGCCCTGCCACACCGAAATATTGGAACTCTACTCTGATTCAATCCTTTCTCTGATTATGATATAGGTCACTATTGCTTTCGTACTCGCTTCCTTTTTGATATAAATCCGTAGTCATAACAAATTATTAATAGGGGCGTAATCGCTAATCACGAACGATTACGTTGACAACTTTATAGCTCTATGAGTAGTTTTTATAATCATTTAATTTTTATTCTTTATCTGTGTACAATAATTTGAATAAGTTTTTTTATTAATCTCGCTTTTTATGTTCGGTAAAAGACTATCTGGGTTGGTAGATAGAGCCGTTTGGTTAGATATCATTATATTAGCGCTGCACTTATCAACACAATGAAGGTGTCTGCTCTAGCCCATTATTGGAAAATCTCCATAAAGCAACTGCTTTGTTGTTAATTTTCTTACGATCAGTGTACCACAGGTCCAATCGACCCAACTACTGTCCAGTCTCCCCTTATTTTTCACAGAAGCATCATCGTAATTACTGTGGTATTTCGAATGTTTTTATAAAATGGTTATAACTTACCATGAGCTTAAGAGCTCACTCATTTATCATCTCTGCTAAACATCCTTTATTAACTTGTTTCGCTTCAGAACTCTCAAAAGAAACTTAAACTTGTAACTTTGCGTTGTTTTTCAATATATGCCTAAAGTAATGAGGCTAAATGGCATGGGATTGCCGAGTAGCGGAGAGGACCGAGGACCATGGGTTTGGTGCAAAAGGGGCGAAGCTTACGTTATTTTTAATTATTTTTCTACTTTAGGCTTTGTGATACCCAGCTTAAATATGGAATTATATATAAGGACATAACCAAGTAGAATTGCTGTGTCCTAAATACGATGGTGCAAAAATATGCTTTTCTCATGAAACATACATCACGCCTTTATCCCCGAAGCCAGAGATGCAAGGAAATATTCTTAATTAAGAGATAAAGCTTATAATCAGTTTGAGAGGTACTTTACGCTTTTGAATTAAATAATAATTGTATAATAAGTATAACGTGGTGTATGAGGATCATGCAAGTCACATTTAATCTCAACTGTATTTGTACACTTTTCGGAGTAGGAACTATAAAGATTCTTTATCCTGTTAAAAAAAAACTAAAACTAAATAACAATAACAGAATACAGTATAAACTATTTATGTTTATTTTGTTTCTGAAACCATATTATGGATTTATTTCTCCAAAAGATGAATATTTTTTCCGATTTATCAATATTTGTTTTCAAAGCTTATTTCAAAAGCGTTAACGAGAGTCGTCGTAAGATTTTATTTTCGTGTTATAAGCGCCATCTAGCGAAATCTTTCACATACTGTAGTGATTACTGATCACAGTAATTATGGTAAACTGTGAAATAGCAAGTGGTGGTAAATAATAATTACTGCATTTAATATAACCTACGTGTTTATTTTTGGTTGTTTAATTAAAGTTTTGATTGTAATTTAATTTTAAATCATATATATAAATATTTACTAGCTATTATTTTCTGCGAATAATAAATCCCTTGCCTTATTATTATGGCAGCATTTAAGTAATTCTTAAAGTTTACGATTCGATTTTCAAGACAGGAAATGTATTGCGAAATGTAGAGTCTTTGAATTGAAATTGTAAAACATTTCAAATGATTACCTATGCCAACTACCAACGCTATCAGGACCAGAAACATAGGCGTATTTAGAGAAAGGGGGAGAGGTTGTGTCGTGCCCACCCCAGAATTGCCTGTTACCCACCAAATTTTGAAGCATCCTACTACTAATCTGAATTTAAAAAATGACCAAAATTTTACAAATCTGCATGTAGGTAGACAGATATCATTTTATTTCTTAGCCTAGGACACTGCCCCCCCCCCTCTTCTGGAAAATACTACTAACTAGGCCAAGAACGATTCAAAAGCAGATTAAAGGACATTACCTATAGGTTCAACTACGTATAATCTAGACTATTTAAATTTTCCTAGAAAACTGATCCTAACGTCGAAAATCGGACAGCAATACACACGAGCCGTGCGGATTACATCTATGCTAAAGATTTCCGCGTCGACATAGTTTCGGCCGTCTCGCGTCCGTCTGTCCACTGAACTATTTATTTGTAAGGAGAAAGATACGCGCATGTGTTTTATCAATATACCATTCTGTACGTAATCGCGCAACACTCGCACCCGGGTCATTCAAGGTTACATACAGACGTTATTTATGCTTGTGTAAAAATAAGTTAGTCACTAAAACTGTCGCTATTTTCTATTTGAGTCGAAGGACATTTGTGTTATAGGCGTAAATACGACTTTTAATTTTAAACGAATATAATTGGGTATCTACTATATTTAGCATGAAAATTAAGTGTTTATGTGTATTACCAAGCGCTTGATTTTGTTCTTATTTTTATTATATTATTATATTAATTCAGCGAAATCGCAATTACATAAGCGTAAGACATAATATAATTTTATCAATGTTATAAATATAGTTTTTAAATGCCACTATTTTAAATAACACTGACAATTCTACTGATAAGTAACATGCAATTCTGAGTAGTAATCGCTACTCAGAATCAGAAATGATGTAGAATTTAATTTACAGATGAGAAAAAATCGCATTCAATAGCCAAATGCACTCAGAGTACGTTGAGCACTCTATTCCTAATGATGCCCAGATCAGCTAACATTATCCTAGTAAAAGCAATACATCATGCACCCTGACTCCCTCATCTAAAAAACGCTAGACTTATTAGAAGCATGTCCATAATTCCTTATATATAATCAAAAATAATATAAATTTTGAATTTACAAATCCATAATGATACAAGGTGGGTCAGGGTCCCGTGTCGCATTTCCCAGTCCGCATCTGCGCACGCGGGGGCGCACCCACATGATGGTCCCACTCCGTTCGCTGTTAACTTGTATCCCTATTTAGAGAATGTGGCCCCACCTACGGCCCAGTTGCACAATTAATATTCAATTCACAGGTAAGTATTATCATAACAATAAGTTAAAATGCTTTTTATGTGTTATTAAAGCCGGAAATAGCTGAAGTAAAAACTCTTCTATAATTCGGGTTGATATAGACATATAATAAAAGATTTCTTGGTACTCTATCAATAATAATTACATCAGATAAAGTCATTGACTGAATGAGTGAATTATGGTGAAAAAAATATTATTACGACTAAGCACTTTGAATATATTATTATATGTTAGTATGTAAACTCTTTTCTACCGCCAAGCAGCAGTGGCATGCACTGTTGTGTTTCGATTTGAAGGACATTGTAGCCAGTGTAACTACTGGATATAATGAGACTTAACATCTTATGTCTCAGGATGACGGGCGCAGTGGAATGCCACACAGTACTTTATCACTCAAGGTGCTAGATGGTGTTGCTGCTGTTTATGGGTTTTTTTATGGACCTACCTGCCAGTAGCCTGACGCGAGTCGGCTTTTCTGGCCACACCGGACTTTCGGGTGAACGCTTTAGGCGCTCGCAACCCTTGATTTAAGTAACCATGCTGAGGGCAACCCACTAACGGGTTACGAACCTCGGCTCAGGACGGTCATTGGGAGCGGTCGTATCGCTTACCACCAGACGAACGGCATGCTCGTCTCATCATTCAATGCAATAAACAAAAAAAAGAAACTCTAAACAAAATAAAGGCCACCATATAGTGGATTGTCTCACCTACAGGAAAACAGTTTTGATGACCACGGAATTGCTCGGGATTTCTAGTTGGTAACTATATTTACTAGATTTCATATATATATATATGTATGTGTGTACATATATATATATACTAGATTTCATGATATTTGATAAGAGTGATGAGTACCTATCATCCAAGTTTATCCGTGGTAGAGTCACATAGAGTTTTGCATACATGAGTGAACCCGTTAGACCAGGATTGTAAATCTTGGATACTCGCCCACCTTAGAATATAAACAGGGTATACGGGACTTCTGATAGCTAGACGTCCCACGGTCTCCAAGCACTTCTTTCACGTCGATCCCGTGGGCTTATCACTGGTTTGCCAAAGAAATACTGAAGAATAATTTACTCACAAGGAAGGGAATTAAGAGTTATATTGGACAATAAGTAACAAACATACCGATATAACAAACAGCTAAAGATCTGTAGCATAGGTTTCAAGTAAATTTATTTGATAGTTATCGTATTAAACAGCTAATGTAGATTGTACTCATTTTATTACAATTAATTAGGAAGATTAGAGTGTGATTTTTGTATTTGGTCGGCTTATACATTTATGTGAAGAGTAGTATTTATCAGCAAACGACGAATTCGCCCTTAGTTAACTAATTAAATTTAATATTTTCACAGTCAAATACAGGTTTGCCGTTCCTTTTTATGTTAATTCCAATTAGGTATACGACTACAATTAAATTTGAACTTATTCATACCACCCACATTTGGATACGTGAAATTCCAAGTTGTACACAAGTGAAGTGCGTATTATTTATATGTTATATTTATTTGTTAATATACTAAACAGAACTCGACAATATGGAGGCTTTAATAAGTGGGTGTGGGTCGACATTCGCGCCTACGTTCAGAACTGCCTATTTCGTTTCTAGGGTTGTCAACTTTTTGACTATACGATTACCGACTATATGAATGTAAATTGAAAAATAACTTATTACAATACTTAATACAGCAACGAGAAGAACTAACCTGTATATGAAATACTTACTTCTTAAATCTTTTTCGTAAAATTTCATAACTCTACTTTTCGGTCTAGTTACACCTACATCATTTTTTTTTCTTTAGGATTAAATAATTTGAGTATACACACGTTTTACAAGTGATAGAAAAATGCTACAGTAGATACATTTAGTGTTCACTGAATTTTATTCCAGTGGCAGTGTGGGAGTATATCCCTTTATTGGGAATAAATTACAACCCACCTCTGCTTACATTCTCTTAAATAAAGATATATGTTCTAGTATCGACAACATACAAAATAACCTTTTACGTTATCTGGATGATAAAGCACGGATAACATCATCTGACTACATCAGAGTGCTTTCAAATTAGCCGAGCGACTGCAGCTCGGAAGTAGCGTTGCGGCAAGGTAAAACTATCTGAGTAATACACACGGGGATCGAACCGGAGACCTTGGGATTGCAGTCATACTGTAATACAACTACGCCACCGCGACAGTCTGGTCTATGTAAGTATGTATGAATAAACTAGTTATTATGTAGATGATTGTGCATTCCATAACCCGTACAGGTTTAGTGTTGTAACCTAGCCCTCTGAATTTGGTAACCCTAACGTCAGTGTTTCACAACGGCCAGTTGGCTGGCACTCAGTACCAAATACTTAACCCACAGCCTTTCGTGGGCAGGAGGAAAGTGGAGCGAGCCAATACCTGGTCATTATGCAACATATCAATAAGGCGTGAACCTTATTTGTTGCGAAAGTTGAGGCAGCGTCCTTCCGCAGTCGCGCCCACTATACTCAGCGCATAGTAAGTAGAGTTAATCGCCTTACAATTAACACATGTAACATTAATATGATGCGAGTTGATAATCAGTCGAATGCATCCTTTTGTGGATGGTTTTATAATCGATGAGTAAAAGCGGAATAATCTCTTTTTATATGGATATGTTATATATGGATATGTGGACGATAGCCTAGTTGAGAATGGAACGGTCTGCCGAAACAATGTCCGCAGGTTCAAAACCCCAGGCACACACCTCTGACTTTTCGAAGTTACGTGTGTATTGTTTATCAATTATCGTTCGCTTTAACGGTGAAGGAAAACATCGTGAGGAAACCTACATACTTGAGAATTCTCCAGAAGAATTTCGAGGGTATGTGAAGTCTGCCAACCCGCACTAGGCTAGCGTGGTGGACTAAGCCCTAACCCCTCTCAGTAGTAGAGGAGGCCCGTGCTCAGCAGTGGACAAGTATTATAATACAGCGCTGATTGCATTGCATTGCATTTGGATATGTTATATGGTTTGTAATTGTACTTTATGGAACATCATATTATCGTATGATTGTTCTTGTTGCGTTGTACTTGGGCTGTGAATCGTGAAGTACTAGGTTCAATTCACATGTGACACAAAACAAAATGTATATGAGTTTTTGATGCTATAGAATGCAGGTGTTTGGCTCGTGAATAGAATTGGTGCCCAGTATAGCGATAGGCTCACTCCGTATCACATCTTAGGATAGATATCGCGGCGGTAAAATACATGAGGACGTTGTTTAAACTTTCGACCTACTAGGTAAAATCACAAATCAGACAGATCTTTCCAAATAAATAATAAAATATTGATTTCATATTAAATGGAAGTAGGTAGTAGGTAAAATGACATGAATAATATAAACATAAACAGTGAAAAACGTTGAATTATTAGTTATAACTTACTTTAATAAGTTTCATAGTCGCTTAAAGGAGTGATGTCCTTCGTATCCGTTCACAAAAGGCACACAACGAACGCCTACTGCGTCTTTACCTCGTTGATTTCAAGCTCTACAGAAAAGCATGTAACTATGTTTGTACCACATGATGACCACATGCCAAAAATAGCTTATGTCCTTCATTAGGATACTCGTATACTCCGTACCAAATTTTATAAAAATCGTTTCAATGGTTTACCCGTAAAAGCATAACAGACATTCAATTATTTTCGCGTTTATCGAATTATCGCGTGTACTCCAGTTTTCGAATTATTATTTTTAGCTGGCGATTCCCCAATTACCAAAGGCAGCAGTCCTACATTTTAAACAATACTAAATAGTACTAGTAATTGATTTTGATTTCTCACGTAACCATCATGTTTCTGGTCTACAAAGTCGCTATGTGGATAATATGGAGACGTCTTATAATATTTGCGTCATACAACCTAACTACAGCCTACACTTCTTCTCTAAAGGAAATTCAATGTTAAAACTAATTAAGGTTAAGTTTTAAATAAGGTTTGACTAATCATTATCATGTTACCATGTTGTTGCATCTGAGAGGGTTTTTTATATATCAATGATCTGATAGCATAAATTTATAAATAGTATCCACTATCAAGAGGACCGATATTTATAGAATACCTACTTTCAAGTTGTTTATAAGTAATATCATAAACTCCAGAAAATAATATATTATGGATCTACTTAAAGAAACAACGACCCTAGACTAAGGTATAAAAAAAATATAACTCGGTTATGTGGCTATCGATTTAGCTTATACAATAGAGACATAATTCGCAATAACGTGTCCCACATTCCTCTGCACAATCCAATGATATAAAGCGGACGAGCGATACGACGGCACTTCGTCGCGTTGTCGTCCCGGCGTCGTTGCGCGGTCGCGTCGGTTCAGAGTGCACGAGTCGGGGCACTTCCTGCGCTTGCGTGACACGCGCTCCCCTTATCTCGTTCATTGATAGATTTATCTGGACGAGGTCGCGCTCGACTGTCCGCAATAGTGCGCCTGTTTGCAATGGTCACGCGCGCGCACTCGCGCCCACTCGCGCCTTCTGTCACGTACCGCGATGGCTGTATGCTACTTATACCTTTGCACATATTCTTTAAAACCTTTTAAAACTGTGCGTATGATGTTTGGCTATATCAAAAACTATGAAATTCGTTATGTTCTTCAATGGTTAGCAGGCACAGGTGCCAGATTAGAGGTTTCTCCTCAAATTTGGGGTGAATTTACAATACAATACAATACAAATATTCTTTATTGTAACCATTTTAAAATAGAAAAACAATTAAAATTATACAATTTCCTTAAATTTATGGTGCACAATGGGCGGCCTTATCGCTACAAGCATGAATTTAAATGCTATTGTGGACAATTTTGGGGCACATAATGGTTGGGAGGACTTTTGAGGGTAAGAAATTAAGTGATTCAGAACGGAAATGCACTATATTACCCATGTAAAATACATACTATGATAGATGGAGAACCATACATTTTGTTTTGGTCATGCACTATCTATTATTTGTGGGAGGGATTTTTCTCAAAAACCTTATATTTTACATTATACCTATATTTTATATATATATAACCTTATATTTCTACCGCCAAGCAACAGTGTGCATGCACTGTTGTGTTTCGGTTTGAAGGACATTGTAGCCAGTATAACTACTGGACATAATGAGACTTAACATCTTATGTCTCAGGATGTCGAGCGCAGTGGAATGCCACTCAGTACTTTGTAAGTCAAGGTGCTGGATGGTGTTGCTACTGTTTATGGGTGGTCGTATCGCTTACCATCAGGCGAACGGCATGCTCGTCTCGTCATTCAAAGCAATAAAAAAAAAAAAAAAAATATGGAGCAACGAGCTTTTGCCCGCGGCTCCGCCCGCGTGAATGAGTTTTCCCAGGATAAAAGTCCCGCTTAATATTTTCCCGGGACAAAAAGTAGCCTATGTGTTAATCCAGGACATAATCTACCCGTGTGCCAAATTTCATCGAATTCCGTTCAGTAGTTTTTTCGTGAAAGAGTAACAAACGTCCAGACATCCATACATCTATACTTACAAACTTTCACGTTTATAATATTATATTATATATATTATATTATTATAGCTTTTGCCCGCGGCTCCGCCCGCGTGAATGAGTTTTCCCGGTATAAAAGTCCCGCTTAAAATGTAGCTTATATGACACGTTCGTAGATTTACCATAGCAGCGCCATCTATTGATTACTTACTCAACCCAGTCGAAAGGTATCGACATCTGTTAGAATCATTTGGAGTTAAGATAATTGTGACTGTCAAATAATAACAGACAAATAATTAGCAATAAATTAAAATTGCGACTATAATTTGAGATTTAAACTATCCTATCTCTCAAGTTGGATCGAACTGCACATGGTGTGCGAATTTTATTATAATCGGTAAAGTGGTTTAGGAGTCCATTGAGGACAAACATTGTGACACGAGATTTATATATATTAAGATATTATAGTAGGATTACATTTAAGAATATTGATAGGTTTTATCCCATCCTCACTGTAATGGAAGCGTATAGGAGCTGTTGATCGGAAGGTCCTGGGTTCACTTCGAACGGATAATACCACTTATGTGGGTTTTCTTAAAACAATTTTTCTCTGCAGTCGTTCTCGAAATACGTCGTGGCAAGCATATTATACGTCGGCTGGGACTCAATATGGATTGTTATCGCTGATCACTTTATAAATGATAATAATGCGAAAACTGCAACATATACCAAAAACTCTACTACCAATCCAAGAACAATATGCATATTATTTTACTATTTTGTGTCACTTGTGTAAATTTTGGGATAATCGTAAAATCTTTGCAAGGAATCCGATCGCGGAACTTTTTAACTATATAACTTAACTTTTTTGTAGGTACTAGGTAGATATTTTAATGTGTCGCCTTTATTATAAACTATCAACTTTGTTATAGGTTTCATTATACGATCACACGTTAGTACCCCACAAACGAAAGCACCTGTTTCCCTTTTAGTTAAAATCCCTAATTTATCTTCCAAATCATTTCCTTATTCTCAGTGGAAATATTTATAAACAAGACGGTGGCACAAGCCGGGCGTTGTCGTTTTTCGAAGAAATCCGTTTCCGCGAACATGAAGACCGCATTTGGCCGGCGTCGGGCGACATCGTGATTCGTGACAAGCCTGCACTGTCTGGCGACTTCAAAATTATTCACATATCACTTACGAATTGATTTTGCAATGATTTCTGCAGAACTTAGTGGTAGAGCGAAGTCTTGGTAGTTGGATTAAAATCTTGTTTTACGACGAATCGCCTCGGTGGCGTAATTGTATTGTGTGCGCGGTAAAACACCGCTTTTAGGTCACGAGTTCGAATCACGGGTCGGGCAAAGTGATAAGGGGTTTTTCTGCTCAGTATCAGCCACCTATCACATCATTAGACTGGGAACACACATGGCAAAAACTAGGTGCCTCTAACTACGCCTTCGGGGATAAAAGTCAGTCAAATGATATGTTTGTAAAATATGTACATTTAAATAGACTAAAATCTAGATCCCTATAAATTAGCATGTACTCATAGATATTCTAAGAAGATGGAATTGGTATAACTAGATCCTGGAATGAATATTTTTAGTTTTACGCTAACAAATTATTAATGTTATAAATTAAAATGTAACCATTTGAAAAAAATATCTATGGTTTTTTCGTATAATTATATTGATGATAGAGTTGCAATCTCACATAATATTCATAGAATAATAGAGTTGTTGCTTAATTTATTTGTTTATTATTTATCACATTGTCTTAGAAGTAATTGTAAGAATATCCACGAGGCGACTTAATACTAACTACCTCTTCTTATTTATTCCAGGGAGGTCTTAAAAAACTACTAAAAGATAACACAACATCTGCTCTGTTTAATAATAATAATGCTGGTCGACGACGCTACGGCTCGAAAAAGATTAAACTTATTAATTTTAATATAATTAACCAATCAACTTGATTATGCTACTCAAAACTAGTGTTTTGCATGCATTGTATTTTAATTAACACATACACTTATGACCTTTATGTCCGAAGGGGTAGGCAGAGGCGCAACTAGTGCACCCACTTTTGGCCGTGTGTATCCTGTTACATGATGTGATAGGGGGCGAGCCTAAAGGGATTTCCCCGCGAAAAAAAAAAAAAAAAAAAAAAAAAAATGGGCGAGCCTATTACCCAATTTGAAAAACCCAATATCACTTTGCACGACCCGGGGATCAAACCCGAGACCTCAGCATTGCAGTCGTACCGTAATGCAACTACGCTACCGAGGCAGTTTAATTAAATGAAACCGTTTTCGGTTTATTTAGCCATTGTATCATAATTTTAAAAGAGGTTACGTATCGAAAAGGTTTAGATATTTTCAAGTTTTCCTGTGAGATGAATCCGACACTTACAGATAAATATAAAAAAAAGCGTCGACTTCTGCGTAAAAATAGGTATTTGTGCACACAAACATCTTATGTAATACATATAGATAATTTTAGTACTTATCTGTTTCCAATTAAAATTGACCGCATAATTGTAGTTATGTAGGTTTACAGTAAACATATTATCTGTATATTTTAGTTTCATTACAATTTATAATTATTTGTTGTATATACGTTTTTAAAAAAGGAAATCAAATGCAAGGTATAACTTTAGAGAAAGTTCTTTCGAATGTATTGTTGTTAAATTGTATATTTTTTTTTATCGGTTCTTTAGAAACGAGCAGCCGAGCCTGATTAAGTGAAGCTAGTGTGTTACACGCATTATTTAAATCAACACATTTGTTATTATAATGAGCGACAGTGGATCTTAATTATACGAGAATATCACTTAGGCACATTGAATAACGATACCGTGCGAAATGTAATTATAAAGCGTGTTCACCATTTTACGTTCTCAATAAAAAAAACGTTCCGAAAATCATGCATAATCTATTCTAATTCTTAAATTGTCTACAACAGTATCAAAAAACAAAGCTGGCGCCACGTTGATAACGTACGGCACATTGCCTTTACAGACAACCGATATGGTTCCTTTAAAAAGGCCATTGGGAACACTTTAAATGATCTTTATCATCGCAATATCCGGAGGCGTTTTTGCTGCTGCCATTTGGCACGCGTTCCTAAAAAAAGCGATTAAAATCAAACGAACAGAAAATAGTTTTAAAATGATATAGATTAGCATCAAGTTACCGAAAATCAACGGTAGGTACTTATTGCTTTTACATATTACGTTTTGAATAACTTGATATCCAGGCTGGACAACATCGTCTGTGTAGGTTTTTTGACGTGACTGGTGCGGTATTGGACCCTCAAACCAGGTTGTTGAGAAGCAGATAGCCAGTCGTTCTGTGATCCCAAGCTCGAATCCCTGGTCTGGCAGTGGAATTGGGTTTTTCAGCTCAGTAGCACCCCGGAGTCTGGAATGTAAGCTCAGTAGGGCTATAGACTCGCCCCCTATCACATCATGGGACGGAAGACACAAGGCAAAAAGTGGGTGTCGTGGTTGCACTACCCCTTCCGGGATAAAGACGTGGTGTGTGTGATGTTTTATAAAAAATGTGTGCAGCACCCACTCCATATGCTACTACATTGGAATAGCATATCTAAGGGGCAAACGTTATTTATTGTGCCTTTTTCTATCTTGATAAGAAGTTCTAGCAGTTGAATGAATCCGTATAGAAATAAATAAAAAGTAAAAAAATATATTAAAACCAAGCTTTTATTTACGTAAAAAACGTAATCCTCCTAGCCAGTTTCGGCCACGGCAGCCAATCTCAACGGAGATCAGCCAGGTACGCAGGAGATATTATAGTGCACAAGTATGTGCGCAATACACAGGTGCACTCGCTATTTCTTCACTCTCATAGTCCGGTGAGTCGACAATCCAACATGACCGGAGAAAGATCAGGCGCAGGACCAACGGCTTTCCGCCCTGTGGTTTGGAGGCGTTTGGAGAATTCCACCACGGTATCCCCTGCCTGTCGTAAGAGGCGACTAATAGGGGCCAGGGTGGGGGGGTCGGGGCGGTCGGCACGGGTGCTGTCCGCCGCAAGATAATATGTGTGCCCCCAAAAGAGGAGACGGGCTGTATTAAGCAGCACCGCGCAGGGGCGGTTGCGGACGACACCTTAGACACTTCAGTCAGAGGAAGCCCGCAGCCGTCCCTAATGCGCCGAAGAGGGGAAAATAAAAAGGACCAACGGCTTTACGCGCTTTCGGAGGCACGGGGGTATCACACCGCCAACTTCCTGACTCCGAGCTGCGACTGAGTAATTTTTAAGATGGAAAAACCCAGTCACAATGTTTTTGGCTCGACCCGGGATTCAAACCCAGTACCTCAGCGCGCAAATCGTACTCGTAAGGCGTACGCAATGCAACTACGCCACCGAGGCAGTCGAGGAAGCTTTTATTTAAATGCTCAAAAAAGAAAAAAATGAATCAAACTTTGTTTAATACTATGTAGAGATAAAAGCTTGTCACGAGATTTACTTTTGTCAAGATCAAGTTACATAATTATTGTATTATGTAATATTTTTTTGCTTTTTACCCGACTGCAAAAGAAGGAGGGTTATGTTTTTCGAGTGTATGTATGTATGTATATTTCTTTAGCACGCCCTAGAGCCTAAACGGCTTGTCGTATTTTTATGTGAGTGGTGTCAAGAGATTCGTTTTAGTTATGAGAGTGACACTGGGTACATCAAAATTAAAAAAAAAACAAAATGAAGGATTTTTGGCAGCAATAAGTAGTCACAAAAAAAATAATGTTTTCAAAATACATCGAGTGATGTATCTAAATAATGAATTTTTAACGGTGATTCCGAATATATATATATAAAAAACTAAAAAGATGGAAATAAAAAAAATATTAACAAACACAAAAAACCCGACTGCCTCAATATCTGCCATCTTTATTAAATTCATTGAAGAACTGAAAAGATAGAAACAAGATTTTAATTTGAATATTTTATTTTGGTTTTGAATAATCTTAGTTGACAGTGTTCACAAACGCTGTCGGAGGCATAACACGCTCACTTCTCATAATTTGGTTGGTGATACAGGTAGAGCAACAAAATCTGGGATTGAGCAGATGCCTCCGACTGCGCTTGTTAACACTGTCAACTAAGATTATTCAAAACCAAAATAAAATATTCAAATTAAAATCTTGTTTCTATCTTTTCAGTTCTTCAATGAATTTAATAAAGATGGCAGATATTAAGGCAGTCGGGTTTTTTGTTTTTGTTAAATATTTTTTTTATTTAAATTTATTTTTTTATAATTTATTTTTTACTTTTTAGTTATTTTTCGAGTTATTCTCAGCAAGCCCCTTCATTTGGTATCCATATTATGGACGTGCACAAAAAATAACTAATCCATCATCTTGGGCCATCCGCCATATTGAATTCAGAATGACGTCACTTAGCCAACAATGCATTGTCACCCTAACTGAACGTGTATGCAAAATTTCAACACAATTGGTTGAGGATAACTGCTTCAAAATTGACTTGCAAGATTCCACCCGAACAAACATAGTTACATACATTGCAAGTTAAATAAAAGCTTGTAAAAATTATATTTTTATTATTTTATTCTACGAGTACCTAATATATTTTTATTTCGGACAGAAACCCTTATGCTATGACAGTGTGATATTGAAACGTAGTGAAATGAGAGAACTTCCTGCATTGTGTTCGCAGAAGCGGGTGTAGGGTGGCGGTGCGGCGCGCCGTCAGCGGTGTCTAGCTGTCTGCGCCTAGAGCAGCGTGCAACGGGACACCGTGCTGCGGCACTCGCGAGCTCTACTTTAATGTAATAAAACCTGCAGTAGGGTGTATCATAAGGGTTTGTGTCTGTATCATACTCTACAATGAAATGAATACATAATAATCGTTACACATGCTAAATTAAAATAATTTTGAATTAAGAATAGTGTAAATAAAGAAAAAGTGTATTTTATTGTAAAAAAAGCGTGGGGTGCTTTTTAAGATATTATCAAAATGATATATAATACTTCTACTCATATTATCTGTCAATAAAATATTTATAACTATTGACACCATGCACCCCACGCTTTTTTGTACAATAAAATAATTTTTTTCTTATTTACACTATTCTTAATTCAAATTTATTTTCTATTTTTTGTTTGGATTTTCTATAAAGCGTGTTTTCTAGTTGTTTTAAACTATTATTTATTTTTTAGTTCTGTTCTACTATTGTCCAACAGATGTCACTAAAAACGAAAGCGCCATCTTGTGACAAATAGGATTTTTTTACGCATAAGCGTAGCCAGTTTAGTTGTAATTCTAGTATGGTCCAACAGATGTCACTAAAAATAAATCGCGCTCAAAGGAGTTACAAACATACAAACACACAAGTGAAGCTTAATATAAAGCGTGTAAAAAGGGAAATATTGCATAACCTCGGCGTTTTAACAGCATTTTGTAAATACAAGAAAACTAGAAACTTTGTTTGCGCGCAGCTTCAAAGCCAGTAGTCGGTTCGTTACAACGAAAATTACATATGCCACAATGAGCACACGAGTTAAATGAGCGAATTGGGTGCTAGTCATCCAATTAATAGCATCTTAGCAACAGTTATAGGTCTAATAAATTATCTTCAATTAGCGAATCGTCGGTCATCGTATGTTAAAAGCGAAGACCGTCGTGCAAGAGATACGTTTTAAAGTTATAATTTTAATGAATGAAACCGCAGCACATTTTGTTCAAGGTCGGCGTTCGAGAGATCGTGTTTTTTTAAATGATTATATAAATAGATGACGCACCGAGAGATGATCCGG
Organism: Sphinx pinastri; assembly: GCA_947568825.1. Lineage (NCBI taxonomy): Eukaryota > Metazoa > Arthropoda > Insecta > Lepidoptera > Sphingidae > Sphinx > Sphinx pinastri. Next base: position 5,760,207 of record OX387623.1, read on the forward strand.
TGTGTGCTGGTGATGTATAGCACAGTGTTTTACAGTGTCGAGTGTGGCGCGAGCGGAGTGGTGAGTGCGGACACTCGCGGTGCGCTGTGCGTCGGGCGCTGCGCTGCGCGGCGTGCGCGCGACCGACGGCCACCGACTGTTTCAAACGTCGCGACCCGCGCCCGCGCAAGTCTCCGCTCACGCGTCCGAAACATTTTCCGCTCTCGCCACCGCCTCATTCTCATGAATGAACAACATTTAGCACGTGTCCAAAAAAATCTAACTTCTAACACTGACTATTCAGGATACGACAATAGGGAAACGTCTAAACGGCGCGGCGCGGGCGTTTCTGTACGTCTAGACTACATACAGACGTCTAACGTCACTGTGTGGAAATATTGTATTGTATGTGATTGTATGGATTTAAGCCAACGGAACAGACGCGTTCACATCCATTTCAAATAAACAAAGTGTTTGTATAAAAACACTGAATGCAAGTTACTTTAATAAATGTTATTGTACTGGGTATTTCAAATTTTTTTCTCTTTATTGCAATTTTTTAGCATATAAAATGCTTATTTTTTTATTATAATCCACACAGATAAATACAAACAATCACAATGTGTGATTAGACTAAATCAAAGCTAAAACTAAGCTGCCTTTTATCCATCAGTGTTTCGATATCGCCGATAATTTTGATGTTTCACTTGTTTCTACCATTTTAGAAGCTGAAATTAAATTCTATAAACGCATTATTATACTCTATGTGTATTAACAGTGCATTTTTACACGTGATTCGTAAAATATTAGGAATAATGTAATGTTAAAATGTAATTTACAATGCCACTCGAGCTATGTCTTTAATCTTACCCTATTTCGGTAATTTAATTGGACCAGATGATAAAATGAAAAATTAAAATACTCATAACATAAAGTTCGGGGAACATTTTGGTTATAACGATCTGGCTAAAAATAGACGTAACAAGCTCACAATACTTACAAACACGGTCACTTCACTAATCACGTATGAATCACTGCACTGACGCCACCAGTCACTTCACAACACTGAATTATGCTAAATACTGTGCAAGCACCATTCGCGAACATTCCAGCTTCCTTCTACGAGGAAGTTCGACGGGCTTTGAGCGGGACTGTTCCTGAACGGAGCTCCGCGTCCCGCGCACGCGCGCCGCAGCCCGGGGCGTGACCTAGACCCTGAAACCACCCCCTCGCCCACACACACCGCGTTTCCATGGTTACCGCCTCAAAAATGCACTCTAAAATTGCCTTAAAACTTACCAACTGTCTGCTGACGCATGCAGATCATGGTTTTAGGGCTATTGGCATCGTAACGAGGACTTAAGTAATCTAGGCAGACAGTTAGTGACGTTAGTAGTTGTGTCACGAGCTCATCTACGTCATACGGAAGCGCAGTCGAAGAAAATAGAACGGTAAACAATATCTACCTAGTTCTTAACACTATTATGTCATAGTCCTATGATATAAGGTTACATTTAGACTACACGTTTTACATACAGTTAATCATCAGTGAAGTATAAGTACTTGTATTAAGAATGATATTGAAAATCTATAACAATACAGGCATAATATGGTGGAGTAGGCCATAGGGGTTCACTGATATTACAGAATTTGGGAATATTAATTCACTATTATGGTTACGTTCGTTTGAATCCTGATTAGCTACCTATAGATAAATTTACTAGAAGTTACTTCTTTTAATCAAATAATTTTATGTGTGTCTTCATATTTTTGGCAACTACCAAATCAAAATTACGTACTATCAATCAATATTTTTTGTGCTGAATATCATATTGTTTCTGAATCCTTATCAGATTTGTTTAAGACTGTGATATTCGTAAGCTGTTAGTGACAGATTAATAATTAAGTCATTTGTCCAGTACATTCAGACTGCTATATTGGAATCTGGACAGAAATAGCTGACCTTAACAGCCAGCTAAGCTTATCGAGAATAGCTCCATCGGCGGAAATCGAAGACGTCTATGTTTTGTTTACGCTCCACTAGCTACACGGTCATACTTCACCTGAGTGTAATTAAGATTTTGCAGAGATAGGAGGTAATAATATATGTTAAATTTTACTTGAAATCAATATTTTCTCAGTTAATATTGTTAATTTGTCTGACTGCCTCGGTGGCGTAGTTGTATTACGGTATGACTGCAGACCTCAGTCTTGGGTTTGATTCCCGGGTCGGGCAAAGTGATATTGAGTTTTAAGTTCAGTATCGGCCCGGAGTCTGGAATTTGTGCCCGATATGGCGATAGGCTCGCCCCCTATCACATCATGGGACGGAATACGTGCGGCGAAAAGTGGTTGCATTAGTTGCGCCACTGCCTACCCTTTCGGGGATAACGGGCGTGAGTGTGTGTGTGTGTGTTAGTGCTAAATATTGGCTAATTTATATCATACTAATGAGTAATACTTACCTAATATTTATGTTTATATAGGATCGATACTACGTACGATTATTGTTGCTATCCCAGTTTGAAATGGATTGCATGGCCGAGATAAATGACGAAGGGCTCATACACATAAACACACACACACGACGTCGCGCCGCCCCACGACGCGACGCCATTTCACGACGCGACGCCGTGTCGTGGAAATCCACGACGACGGTTAATCTTGAAAATGGATCACAATAGACGTATATTGCACTAGTTGCACCTCTGCCTACCTCAGGCAGAGGCGCAACTAGTGAAAAGTTCTTGAAGGTTGACTACAGTTCATAAGCGTGTTTCTTACCATCATCTTCCTCTTCGTGTTCTTTAGTTGTATAAAAAAGATAGGCAGGTATTAAAGGTTTCAATTAGATAGCCCTCACTATATGTATACCGGGGAGGGGGCGGCAGACCCCCGCCTCCCCCCGTGGATTCTACAGAATTACTTATTTTTGTACCTATGTAAGTAATTGTGTTGACTATCTAAAGTATATTCATGCTTTGTCCCCTCCGCGATCAAAAATTAAGTTTCACTGCTCCTTGAGATGAAAGCTGGCTACGCCCATGGCCCTCACCATTAATAGAAGGGATGTATTGACCCGTCGTGATTCTCAGAAGGTATGGAAAATTTTTACACGACGCCATTTTTGTTTATATGGATTATGGGGAACGCCTGGTATTAAAATAACCACCAATTCACTCTTTCTATGCTCTGAACATACCTTTTTATTATTGTTAAGCGTTAGCCAAATAAGTTTTATTTACATCCTTATATTTACCTGGAGGTTATTTTGTTATTGTCATGTTTGTTATAAAATGTTTCCAAGCACCGACATATAACGCACCGACCAACCTATACAAACCCATTTTATTTCTTTCTCCCATTTATGCTAAAAGCAGTGATAATCGTATGCACTATATAGCCAAAGTAGCACAGTAGCTGGCACTAGTAATCTACCCTAATATTCAAAAGACCAATGCACGCCCATGCGCGGGGGAACATTAGTCGCGGGCCGAGGCACACAGTCAGTGTGTATACCTCTTGGTTGCATAACACATTGAGGCCTAAAAGGGCCCGCGAACATTTCCTGGCACCCTTTTCCTTTCCGCCCATCCTGAGAACCTTTCTCCACTCCCCACCTTTCCTTCCATCATCCTTTTCCGCTTCCTTCCCAGGCCCCTGCAGTCGTCAAGCCGGGGGACTCCAGTATCCCATTCGCAGGTTTCCCCCGGTGTTGACTGCAGGATCGCCTACCGAAAAAAAAAAATATTCAAAAGAGGAAAGATTTGTATTTTTGTATATTTGTAACTAATAAACTCAATACTAGACCTATTTAAAAAAATCTTTCACCAATATAAAGCTACACTATCAGCGAGTAACATAGGCTACTTTTTATCCTGGGAAAATATAAAGCGGGACTTTTATCCCGGAAAACTTATTCACATGGGCGGAGCCGAGAACAAAACTCTTACACTACATGATGTTTTTTATTGTAGACAATAAGCCTTATCACGAATATTACTATCAAGCAACCGTCATCGGCAACCCAGTGTACAGAGGCAGCAGAATATCTCTTAAGGGGAATTCGTTCCAAGTTGGTTCACTATTTCAATACAGCGTAATGGTCTGTTCGTTCTATTGTCGCCTCTTGCAGTTCTGAGAGGCTAACATGTGAGGCTTGAACTAGTGGCCATGTGTAGAGCTGTGGAAGTAAAATCCCAAGTTGGAATAGGTTAGGCAACGCTTTGTACTTTTTAACATTTGTCTTGGTTCCATATCGTCAAGGGCTTGTAAAAACTAAATCAAATAAGCACTTTCTGGAACATGCTTGAGTTTGTTCTCCTGACCACATTTGATTGGGATAAGTGCGACGTGTTTTAGCGACCTTAATAGCCTTACCATTGAGACTTTCAGTAGTATTATAATTCTCTTTGATTGAGACTTACACATGAATTCGTTCTGAAGTGAAGTAATTCCCAATACAGGCTACAGCCGTATGGCAACAGCTCCTGTCACCCTCAAAGTAAGAGTATCGGGCAATCTCTACAGCTTGAATCGTGTCTATAATTTTGGCCATTCTAATTAACCGAAAAAATCTTTCCGTACCATCATAATGTTTGATCCATACAGTTTGATAATTTTACCTTTCATACGAAACGTTAGGATCCCTGTGATAAGAATATAATTTTATGAGCATAGCATTATATTATAGTCTTATATATGCTTCATAATAATTGAATATTAATATAGAATCAACAAAAGGGTATAAATAATAAAAACCAAATATTACTCTATAATTTAATAAAACTTCTTCAATATAAGAATATGTCCGATTCCATCTATATAATACAAAGCATTTCAAAAAGGGAAAATACCTACATAATACAAAATACAACCTCCAGCTGCTATCGACAATGGACACGTGTTCCAAGGTCCACTCCCATCTGATCCTAAGGCTTGGTAGAGAGACGAGCGGCTTCTAATAAAAATATACAAATTCCGCACAATAGACGACCTCAGCTTACATTAGGGCTGGCGCACATCCGCGATACTCTGTCAAAATCACCTAAAGACAGTCGTAATATTTTTATCATCAAAAATCTTGAACGATGTGTGCTGACCCTTAGGCGTAGGTAGTAGTTTTTGGGCCTTTATAACTTATAGTTACAATTAATGATTCCAGATATGAATGATCCAATGAGATCGAAAGGAATGATGGTCAACTTATCAAGAGAGCAGACCTACCACAGTATGGTCTCCTCCTGGAAACACTCTACTGCCAAAATCATCATTATATGTTAGTAGATCAGACTTTTGAGGTGGGACACAGGATTCTGGTATGTCAGCAAAGTAGATGACGGTGGGTTGGTCATTATTCTAAGAGTATGTTCGTTTAGTTATAAAAATACAAATGGTTAGAGAATCTAACATGATGATGGGCTAGAGCAAAATTATTTTGAGGTCCAATAGGATGAAACTTTTTATCTACCTACGCCTTTTCCAGCCTTCGACAGTTTCCACTGACCTACAAAGTAGAAACAGACATCGAACGAAACGAACCGTTTAGTCAATGTACGAGAGAAGCACCATTACCAATATTGCCGCAAAGTCACGCTCATTACACGAGATCGTTTATTGCACTGTTACACGATACTATTATAACATGGGAATTCTGATATATTTACATCAAAACTACAAGATTATTGCAAATAATTCATATGAATATGTATTTACAAATGAACTGGCGTTAGGGAAATTTTACTAAGCGTTTCATTATCATGTCCAAAACCAAACACTCGCAACGCTAAAATAATATTGAAAATAATGCTCCGGTTAAAATAAATAAATAATAGTTAAATGTTATATTTACAATGTATTTCAAAATATCAAAACTACACTCCTTTGAATTATATCTGAAATGGGTACAATTAAAATAGGTAATATGATTATGGCAGTTGCAAATATTCGAACTAATGCGGACGCAGCGATCAATTGACATTATCCAACACATTACATAGGTTTTCATCGAGTTAATTTTTTTTATAAAACTGATATCATGAGATTCAATGATACGATAAACGGACATGAGCTATTGTTAGATGGAACAGACAAAGCATATCTGACAATACATCTAAGTGGTTACGAGGGCGGAGAGCTTGGCGAGATCCGAACACGCGAGCCTGTTAGAGGATCTGGAACAACTTCTTCAGCTCCACCATGAGCTGCCAATCGGTCTTGATGAGGTCGTCGCGGAAGTAGTCCTTGCACGCGTCGATACTGGCACGGGAAATCTGCAACAAACATACATGATTTATAACACACTTATAGGAACTTAATATTGTTACTTATATGATATTAATTATAACCATACAAATATGCAACAGTAAAACTGTAACAGGTTTTAAATGAAAAAAAAACAAACAAATAGTTGTTTTCATTCTTCGTCTGAAATGATGAATGTTGAGCTTTAATTTTATGTGCAAATTTTGTTTCTAATTCATTTACTCAAAAGACTAAATCTTCGTTGACAATATGACGTAAAACCATCTGATATGCTATGATTACAAAGTATAAACATGAAAAATGACATAAACCATATTTGGCATAAACATTAAACCGGACATTAACATAAAAGGCTTAAATTTTAACACTCACTCGTTATTCACAAGAAATAATTATAATCAGACAATAATCCCGATATCTAACATCATCAATCATCCTCCGGACAGTAGCGTATAAGTCAAGAATTATAGAATTTAATTACGGACCATTGAAACATCAGCAAAACTGGTTCTCCGTGAGACCGAATCGAGACACCTTCGGTGCTAAAAATAAATCCGTTCATGTTGAATGTACATGCGGTTTCATTCAGCTCGACCCAGTTTTGGCCGCATCGATATAGCAGGGTTGAATGGGACCTTTGACGTCATACGGAAAATGGGACAGCTTGTGCAAGGAACTGGGTCGCCGTCGCCCGCACCCTCGGTGACCTCGGCTGCAGCCCGGGCCGCGCCTCCGACGACACACCAACGAGCAAATCGCATTACCCGCTCCGGCAAGTAGGAATTACATTTTATTTTTAAACATGAGCTTTGAAGAGCAGGCGAGGTTGGAGGTTATGGATTTCTCTTTGTTATCCACGTATCGTGAAAGCAGAAATTGGCATAGCCTTCGCTGGTTCGAGGTAGCGCTTATAACCAGGGTCAGATTTAAAAGACTTATTCATAAGGAAATTAAACAAGAGAAGCGTGAAGGACTTGTATGAATAAAAATATGAAGGTATTCTTTATCTTGTGACCTTTAAGGGGATGGATAGAAAATGCTAATTTAAAGGTTACAGATAAATAAATTTATAGCAATGTAATTTTTTCTACCAGATTCATTAGTTATAAACACAATTCAAGAGATCAAAATATACTCTCCAAAGTGGTTTGTTAAAAGTAAGTTTCTTAGTATTACTTCCTGACAACATAGCATAAAAACATCGTACACAAAGTCGAGCACGAAGAAAATTTGCATTTGTCTCACGCAAAACATTTGAATGGAACTTTACCAACGTAGACTTAATGCCATGACTTCATACATGTACGAAGCAGTTTCATCAATGAAACCGCACTGCGAAATATCAATGGAGTTTCTAGAATGGGGTCTGACCCGGTCAACGTAGCTGTGTGCATTCGGCTATATGGGAATTGCGCTTGCCTTACTCGCAAAAGGAAAACGGGCGATTGTCTGTTTTATATCCATGGTAATAAGCTTTAATTGAGCATGATCTTGCCATGCTCAGAAACGACAGGGATGGCCTAAATGCCGTTATGTATAAAGACATGCGACTCAAACACATAGAACTTGTGAATGAGGAAAAATTACAAGGTTTGTCTACTTACTTGTGGATGGTTATCGTATGATTTACAGGTGGAATTGTTAGGTTTAACGATTACCTAATGATATTATATAACGTAATTTAGTTGGTAATAACTTAAAAATGAAACTAAGAAAAAGCTGTGTAAGAAATACTAGAACACTAGTAAAACATAACATGATTACTCGTGTAAAGTGAGTCACAATTTTTTGTGCATTTAACATTATGTGACTGGTTACGTTGAAGAATATAAATGGGTACATATACTTCGGAAACAAGAAATGTTTTGCGGAAATTGCATTTTTTGTTGTTGTGACTGACAACATTAGTTAGATTTATCCTACTAATATTATAAACGCGAAAGTTTGTAAGTATGGATGCATGGATGTTTGTTACTTTTTCACGCAAAAACTACTGGACGGATGTCGATGAAATTTGGCACACAGGTAGATTATGTCTTGGATTAACATATAGGCTACTTTTTATCCCGGGAAAATATAAAGCGGGACTTTTATCCCGGGAAAACTCATTCACGCGGGCGGAGCCGCGGGCAAAAGCTAGTGTATTATTATTTTTAAACGGAAGTAGTTGTCAAGTAAATGTAAAACGATAGCAAAATCGTACTTATTTTTTGTATAACTTGATGGTACAGCGTTGGTAAAAAGTATTAGGTACCCCCGTAAAACACCTGCAACTCATAAAACACTGAAAAAATACTAATCAGTTTACGAATAACCTGAGCGGCAACGTAAAACGTAAATTTAAAATAATGGGTAGAATATTTTAAGTTACCACAAGAAATCTGACCCACAAGACGTTGAATATGAGATTTTTGGAAAACACTGTAAGCTATTTGACAGTTTTTTTTATACTTTCATAGTGTTAAGAAACTGTTGTGTTAATTTTTTTATGAAGATACAGTTAATTTGTGGAATGCCAAAACAACGCGAGCTTTACATAGGTAATCGAATAAAATCCAGATGTTACATGGAACATCTGGATCTACCAGAGTCTTGCCTTCATCATGATAAGGCAAGACTCGAGAGACTAAGCTTAAGGTTTCCCTTTGCTTTAAAGGAAAGACTAAGAAGACATTTTATTAATCCACCACACTCGCATAATGAGGGTTGATAGCAAAGGTTACATTTATAGGTAGGTCAACCGGATATTCCAAGGGAAGGTGAGGTTCCAATTTTGAAAAATCATGTCTGGGGCCTGGGCTTCTTACACTCCGTGTTAGTAATTTTAATGAAAAGTTGAGACCATTTTTATTGAAAGACAGAAACGACCATTAAAGGAATCTGGCATTGGTCCATAATGTTGATACAGTGACATAAGTTTAAGACTGACTGTGGGCATGGTCTTGTGCCAAAAAAATTACGCAATCCATAAGTCTGACATAGTTTACTTTGGAAGCTACATTTAACATTTACTTCCCAGCTCGTGTCATAAAAACAAGGAATTTTCAAATGACTGGCAAAAAAAATATTAATAAAAATTAACATACATTGTTACTGGACGTCTGATGACATACAAAATTTTAAAGGCATTATTATCAGAAATGACCTTTGCTGACATAACATTGTTTAGCTATTAGAAGTTTCATGTCACGGACGAATAATTTGCAAAATGGGCACGGTAGGTGGACATAAGTTGCCTAACACGAGGAAAGCTGTGACGTCATCCAAGTCCCAAAATACACTGGCCTTCACACGGGTGACGGAAAATCGGCCAGCACTAAACTCTAGCCATTTTATATCGAGTATACGCACAATGTAGTGTAAACTTGGACTAAATTGAAAATGAGCTCAATTTACAAACAAATTCTTCTATAGTGTTTTGAAAGAACAGATCATGGAAGTCTTTTGAGACTTAATTTTTTTTTATTGGAATAGCAAACAGTTACAAAAAAAATACATATCAATTTAAAACAAAGTATTTGGGTCACTAGTAATAATAATAATGTACACTATTCCCACTTAACTACTTGGAAAGTAAATATTAGGTTCAATTGAAAATTTTGAAATCTGTTATCAATGTTATGTTTCATTACAACTCGGTCTACAATACTTGATCAGCTTAGTGATAGAGCAATTATCCTATGACATTTGGTCTATTTCACGTAGTAAAAACCCATCAAATCATATCTTAGAAATCAACTGTAAAATCTTCTATATCTTAGAAATGGACTACGATATAAATGTCGTCTCGTAATGACTAGTTCTTATGATTCGCGTGTCGAGCGCTGTCATCGTACATCCGGATAATTTATAGGTCTGCAAGGCGAACGCAAGAAATTACATACACAACTTTGATGGTGGTAATTTTTTGCTTCAAAGAATCAAATCACGATCATCTGCAGTCATAATAATAGTCAATACAGCACAAGTAATAGGTACAAAGAGAAACTCATGTGCGAGGATGAAACTGGTGTCAACTGCTGTAATGCTTATAGTTTCATTACCATCCCTTTATAAGTTTATCTATAGAATGAAATAATTCACATCTTTTAAAGTCGATAATGAGACCAGAATTATGGAATTCGTCATAGAGAGAAGTAACTTTGGTTTCAACGACAATCCTCACAAAGTTGATCTCGTTCACATTATTCGTACACATCAAAATACAATCGATAAATACAACAGAAATGATATAAACATTTCACTCTATTTTACTAAGCATAAGAAAGATTGATGTTTGTTACCAATCGAAAAACAAAATTCGATATGTTTTATGAGTGTTATTATATTGTTCGCAATAACACATGTCGGAATTGAGTGCTGTGATAATAATATTTTTATACGTTACACATTTTCTATCCAGATCGCATCTCTTACTACAACGAAATAGGTACCACGAATATGTGTCAGTCAACTCTGTTTTATCAATACACTAGCTTTTGCCCGCGGCTCCGCCCGCGTTAATAAGTTTTATCGGGATAAAAGTACGTATAAACCTGCCTCTTGAATCACTCTATCTATTAAAAAAAAACCGCACCAAAGTCCGTTGCGTAGTTTTAAAGATAGAAAGCATACATAGGGGCAGACAGCGGGAAGCGACTTTGTTTTATACTATGTAGTGATTTCCCGACCTGATAAACTTTATATTAATAGTACCAATAAATGATAATGAACTTGATGTATTAAAGATTGTTTGAACACCATAAAACGTGTCGACGGTACGATAACAATACGCACTTGATTACTTATTAAGTGAGCAACACTTTTGGAGAACATAAAAATGTGTAAAATGGTGTTTTACAAAACTGTCATACATGAGAAAAAAAACTCAATTACGTGACTTAAATGCTAAATAGTAAATTGTTCATATTCAACACAAATAACACTGCATTATAAACGAACGTACTTTTAGTTAATTTAAAAATCCAGATCAGATAGTATTGAATAACTTATCAATGAATACTTAAAGTGTAAAGTCGGTACTCGGCCCGGTGAGAGCCCGACAGGCCCCAGCTGTGATTCAAGGTGATAAGCACAAAGATTATTATGAAATTATAATTAATCTCAACTAATATTTTTTAAAGGAGCAACATTTTTAAAAGCAGTGTTTCATGTCACGCTTGAGTTTTCTCGCACCTTGTATAATTTAATTCGCCAAAAAAAGTAAGCAGGCGAGAAAAATGTAATCGTAAACAAACTCTCCGCGCGGTGACGTCAGCCGAGGCATAGCAACAGGGTTACTAGCGATAGCGTGTGTTACAGTAGGGCTGCCAATATATATGTCAGTGCTTTAAATGACAAATCAACACCATCCTGCCACCATCACCGGCTACCACACTCTATGCCGCGGCGATGTTTTTACACGTCATAGAATAGAATTGGATTTTTTAACGACGGACCACCTGTCTAACATTAAAGAGACCCACGTACCCCACTTTAAACTGTTATCGTATCTATACAAAATAGATCAGGCAATCCTAGCATATGAGATCCTGTACTATTTTTGCAATGTTGAAATCCATGATGCGCAGCACTTACTTCCCTAGTATACTGCCTGAGGGTGCAAAAATCCGTTTAAACCATGGACATCCCTAACCACGAGGTGCAGTCGCCGCGCCCGACAAGCTCGCGAGAGCCGTCGCGCGGCGCGCCTCGACCCAGTGACCCACGCCGCACCCTCCCTGCAGCGATCAATGAAGCCGCCGGGTGGGGGCACCATTGACGCCCAACCACGCAACACACCGCCGCGCATTCATACTTTTGCAACAATGAATGAACAATGCTCAATGGACATATTTTTTCCGCAATTACTGTTGGATTAAGTCGGTGATCGGGCGTTTGTCGGTCCAGTTTTAGTGAAATTTAAATAGTGCTGGTATTTAAAATCAAGCCTACGTATAATTAATATGACAAGGGCCTTAGAATTTGTAGGGCCGCTATATTTCCATTTAATATCGCCTTAACCAACCACTGCCTCGGTGGATTAGTTGTATTACGGTACGACTGCAATGCTGAGGTCTCGGGTTCGATCCCCGGGTCAGGCAGAATGATATTGGGTTTTTCTAATCAGTATCAGCCCGGAGTTTGGAATTTGTGCCCGATATGGCGATAGGCTCGCCCCCTATCACATCAAGGGACGGAATACGCACGGTGAAACGTGGGTGCACTTGTAGATCCTCTGCCTACCCCTTCGAGGATAAAAGGCGTGAGTGTGTGTGTTAACCAACCAACTTTGATTACTTCCAAACTTCAATGAACAGAACAGAAACTGTCATATTTAACCTTAAATTCTTGTACACGTATCAGTTACTTGTTTATTGAAAATAGTTTCAGCCGAACTCAATCCTTTCTATATTAAAGGGCACATATAATAGCATATGTTAATTGGCTTTATATTGAATGAAACAACTTTAGCACGACACCAACACAGACACTTTAGAAAGGTCGTCACGATATCGCGCGCCACAATGTAGCAGGAAGAGAAATAGACCGGCCGTATTCAGATCGAAATTGATAAACCTATAATATATTAAAAAGGGTTAGATTAAAAAATATATATTTATGCAGCTGAATGTCAATGAATCAACAGGACGTGGCACACTGTTGTGTGGCAAGAGAAGTAGAAAATGTAATGGTGTTTAAGCAGACGGACAAACGTATACGAGACTAAACTTATAAAATAATCCTACAATTTCCAAGAGATGATGACTCAGTTACCGAGGATCAGATGACGCGCGTAGATTTACACGATAAAGATGTCATTTCCTTAAAACAGGTTTCATGATGATTTTAATAAAATATCATTTCCTCGAAGCTTGTTTCTTGGAAACGCTGCATTACAAAACTACCATTCATGGTGTAAAATGACTTCATAGTATATTGTCATATTATTAATAAAGAAAGGTATAAACCAAATAACATTATAAACTTCTTTTTGTAAATAACGAAACGAGCAAATTGCTCGTCTGGTAGTAAGTGACACGATTCGCCACGAATAGTAGCAATACCCCCGAAATTACAATTGCGTGAACCACGTGACATTGTACTGCGCTCGTAACTCTGAGACTTCAGATTTTAACTCTTGCTTATGCTACAGCTAATGTGGATAGTAATCATTTATTTAGGAGCATAGATTAGAGTATGTCTTTCAGATTTGGTCGGCTTATACATTTATGTGACAAGTAGCATTTTTCAGTAAGCGGTAAAATCAGCCCCATCCCAACGTGAAGCCAAAGTACAGCTGCCACTAAACTAGTTGAAATTAATGTACAATGCAAATTTAATGTAAATTAAAAAAATATAATCTGCACCAACATCGAAAATATATATTAAGTTTGTAAGTGGTAATCCGTGGAACTACAGAATCCATCAAAAAATGCTTTCACATAATATCGTCAACTCTATCCCTAAGCAACATAAGCTATTTATTATTTTCAATTTTATACACACCTACACTCACGCCATTTATCCCCGAATAGGTAGGCAGAGGCGCAACTAATGCACCCACTTTTCGCCGTGCGTATTCCGTCCCATGATGTGATAGGGGGCGAGCCTATCGCCATATCGGACACAAACTCCAGACTCATGGGCTGATATTGAATAGAAAAATCCAATTAATCAATTTCATTATGTAAAATTTGTCAGCTGTGAAGGACCAAATAAATAAATTTACTAGGTTTTGCTCGCGGCCTCGTCCGCGTGAGAGTGTTTTCTGGATAAGAGTCCCGCTATATAGTTTCCCGGGATAAAAATTGCCCATGTTCTTCCCAGGCTCTCAAACTATCTCCATACCAACTTTCATCGAAAACCGTACAGTGGTTTTTGAATTTATAGCGATAATTTCAAACAGATACACAAACAAGGCGCGCTTTATTAACCGACTTCCTTTTATAATATGTAAGCATTCCGGGAAAATAATTTCACGCGGGAAGTACTACGGGTAAAGCTACTATTATAATTCGAAGAATACTCGACGTAGGTCTAAAAATATAGACAAGCACGTGTTTGAGTATATGCAAAGGTCAAATGATTTATAATAGAGTGAAGCCGTCTCTTCGCAATGTACTCACTACTTAGTGAGGGAATCTATTTTAATGCTAGCAATTTAGTTCGGAATTAGATTTTGTTTGTGACATAGCATAAACATTAACGTATATACTACCGCAAACTTTAAAGTTTAAACGACAACTAACAATCCCACCAAAAACATTTTAATGTAAAATGTTGCCAAGACGAAGTTTCTTATGGTTCGCAATGGAAAGTTTTTTCATCACCTATCTTGGAAAAAAGACGCCAATTTTCCGAAAAGAACCACTAATCAATTCCAGATAGACAAAAGTCATCACACGAATCAATTGCATGCTATATTAATACATGTTAAGATTCAACAATCGATCGAGGGGCATAAACGCCACGTCGCACCCCAAGAATACCAAACGATATACCAATAAAACCCATACACGAACCGCGCGGCGCTTCCGTTCCTTTCCCACACGCGAACATCGGCAGCATCCTGATTGCGACCGCCCGATAGAATTTATTCGTCGACTGGGTTTGCATGCGAGTTTGTCGTTTTGATAATGGGAGATTATGACGAATCGATTCATTCGATTGTGAAGATGTATCGATTGAGATGAGATGATAATTCAAATTATTATAGCATTTGTTTTTTGGCGATTTTGGCTGTACTACCTAAGCTTCTGTATGCGTTGCCTAGGTCAGGTACTCAAAAGTATGAATCACTAGGTGTGGTTCGCAGCTTCGACCGCGTGAAAAGCCTTTCCCGCTACCAAATCCGTAAAACACAGTACGACGCCAGCGCCATCTACTTAAAGAATCAAATAAAAAATATACATTATTTCCCATGGAAGCAAATTACCGGGATAGAAAGTACCTACCCTATATGTTAAACAAGGACATTATCTACCCGTGTGCCAAATTTCATCCAGATCCGTTCAAAAGCTTTCTGCGTTTACTACTAATAAACATACAAACATCCAAACATTATCACAAACTTTCGCATTTATAATATTAGTAAGATGTGTGATTTTCCTAGTTCAAGCTCATTATGGTGACGGTCTCGGAACTCCATTTTAATCGAAAAGGTAGTACGTGATCTATTAGAACTTTAGGTTTACTGGTGGTAGATTTCTCATATGTAAGAGTCCGTCTGGGTGGGTACCACCGCAATGGCTATTTCTACCGCCAAGCAGCAATGTGCATACACTGTTGTGTTTCGGTTTGAAGGTCATTATAGGCAGAGTAACTACTGGACATAATGAGACTTAACATCTTATGTCTCAGGATGATGAGCGCAGTGGAATGCCACACAGTACTTTGTAACTCTAGGTGCTGTATGGTGTTGCTACTGTTTATGGGTGATCGTATCTCTTACCATCAGGCAAACGGCGTGCTCGTCTCGTCATTGAATGCCATAAAAAAGGTTCAATAAGCTCAAAACATCCCATACCAATAAAAATATTTAACAAACGCGACTCCACTGCACTCGCATGCCACCGATATACAAATGCATGTCAGTTCACACAAATGACATCCACAATTAGGCTGAACGTGTAAATAATCCAACATAATGGATCCGATATGTTCTATTTATAGACGCATCAATCGTTAGCGTTTGTCTAGAGCTAGATCTCGTTGTGCAATACGGACCATTCATTGAGCGGCGCGTGACGCGGCGGGGAGAACAGACGGGCGAGTGGGCGATTCTCCCTTCCACTATAGGGAGGGGAAGGGGGGGATATAATGCCAACAAGCAGTACTTTTAAACGGCTTTGATGAAATGTCAATTATACCAATAAAAATCGAGATAATAAAAAATTGGATATTTAAATTTCGAACTCTCTGTATGGATATAATATAGATTAACATTCAATAGGAAGCAAAAAAAACATTCTGGGAAGATTCAAATCAACCTGTAATTACTATTGTTGTGTACCTTATAAGTACTAATAGGTACACATTAAAAAAACAGTGAGTAAAAGCCTTAGACAAGTTGCAAACATTCCAATTCTATTCCTAGTTTTTCTTATCTATTCGTTCGCTTTGACCACGTGGCTTCTCTCTAGGATGTCATTCCCATATATATTTTTTTACCGTTAACAATTATAGAAAGATGTCGATTCTAAAGCCCCTGATGTTATAATTGCCGCAGTTCATTTTAAGAAGTAAAACCGACAAATCTCTCTAAGCAAGGACCTAAGTTGACAACAAATCTTGCACAAGCGTCGACTGCACTGCTAATGGCGAAGTATGCGTGTTATCAACTAAGTTACGACTGCCGCGATTGATATACGAGCGTCGTAACAATTTACGAACATTATAAAACTTTCACCGGTCACTTTATGAAGCGCATAATTTATTGTTGACGCGATTATTTATCGTGTTGTTACTATTGCTCCGTTGACATTTTGAACGCGTCGTTTTTGTGTGTTCACCCGTTGGGTAACATCCGTAAGGAGGTTAAGTTTTTCTTTTATGATGGACTGATTGATGAATTTGATGGTAGCTATATAGCAAGGTCAGATGACTTTATAATTCGCAGGAACACGTTGGATGCAGGCCGCTTTTGACATGTCCGTCTGGGAATCTTTAGGGGACGCCTATGTTCAGCAGTGGACGTCGTGTGGCTGATGATGATGATGTATAGCAAAATTCGTCGACCGCTGAACAAGGACGATTGTCGTTTTAGCCATACCGATTTTTTATCGAAATCCCAACACTAAATCGATCTACCATAATAAATACACAAATCTCATAACGTAGCTCTATAAAGTACAAAAACGGCACTCAACAACAGAAATCATAGTTGACTTAGCAAAAAAAAAAACCTATATATCTCATATAAACAATCGATTCATAACAAACATATTAACAAAAATCGCCAGTTTGCATTTAACTAACTATAAATCTAGTACATTTTGCGTCCCCCAACAGCATAATCAATCACTGATATCAATTAGTTATCTTAATGGAAACTCGTGTTGTTTGGTGTATTAACTATATTATACAAATATGATAGATATGACCTAGGAGAGGTTAAATATTAATGAGAAACACAGTGCTCCTAAGGATAGCAATGGACTTGAGAAGGCCGTTTTTTAATGATAATTATATAGAAGAAAATGTTGGGCAATCCCGTGGTCTGGGGTCCGATCCCCGGGTCAGGCATAGTGTTTTGGATTTTTCTGGAATCCAGTATCCGCCCGGAGTCTGGGATTTGTGGCGATATGGCGATAGGCTCGCCCCCATCACATCATGGGACGGAATACGCACGGCGAAAAGTGGGTGGACTCAGTTGCGCCTCTGCCGTGCGTGTGTGTATGTGCGTAAATGTTGATAAAGATAATTGAAATGATGTAGCATCTTACTAATATTATAAATGCAAAAGTATGTGACAATGTTTAGATTGTTAGAAGTAAACGCAGAACCAACTAAACGGATTTGGATAAAATTTGGCACACAGGTAGATCATCTCCTGGATTAACACATAGGCTCCTTTTTATCCCGGTCATTTGCTCCCACTGGAAACGGGAATGGCGGAGCCGCGAGCAACACCTAGTATACCATAAATTAAAATGGTGTTCAGGACATATTATATGACTGTATTCAAATTGGACCAAAAGTAGGTGACGAAGAAACAAACATTGATATTAACGAATACATATATTATTTATTTAATACTAATTATTTAATAAATCGTATTCTAATTTTAATGCAATAAATATATGCCTTAAAGTTAACGAAATTCATAATTATTCTGTAGCACCATTTCATGTGTCATCGTTAAGGTAATACCAACAGTATATCAACGCAAATGTTATTAGAAAGCGAAAATAAAATGGGCTGGAAATAAAAGTAATTTCACAAGTGACTTGTTTGATTGATCACCTCTCATTAAACGTCGAAGATGTACTAGTTACGCTTTCGTCTGAATATATTACTTTAAATAACTATGTTACGCCACGGTGCATGGAGTAATGAGATAGTTGTCAGCTATTGCGGCCCGACATAGTAATTTCTCTAAATTATGCGAAGTTATTCAACAGCTAAAAGTGATACTGACGGACTTAATTTCAATAGGGCAGTTTTATATGTTTATTTTGGTTATTTTTCTACCCAACATTAAATAAAATAAATCTAACTCTTGTGAAAAAAATATTAAAGTGGTTAGGAACGAGGCAACGAGTAATATTTTACAAAAAAATCAAGTAGGAATAGTTGCACAATGGGAGCATCATGCTATCTCTGTCATACGCTGTCAGCGTAATGGCAATGACGTCACAGTTTGAATCTTGCATCCATTGTCTGTTGTACAAAAATGTAGTTGATTTTAAAGGCTTATAGAATTTTTATATTTTAATTCAACAAATACTCATCAATTGTATTTTATATAGTTTTAAGCCATCTTTCCACCTGAAATTCTTATAATCCCTCAATCCGAACTGCAACAAATTTATTCTAAAATTATTCTTTCTACAAGTGAAATGCGCTAACTAAAATGCAGAAACCAGCGGCCATATAGCCTCGCACAAACGTACTCAAAGCTAAATATTATTTGTTCTACAGCAGTTTACAAAATAAATATTAATAAACCTTATATGAAAGGGCTATCGTCCACTTAGTCGCCACTAAGTGGACGATAGCCTAGTTGGGAATGGAACGGTCTGCAGAGACAATGTCCGCAGGTTCAAAACCCAAGGCACACACCTCTAACTTTTCGAAGTTACGTGTGTATTGTTTATCAATTATCGTTCGCTTTAACGGTGAAGGAAAACACCCTGAGGAAACCTACATACTTGAGAATTCTCCATAAGAATTTCGATGGTATGTGAAGTCTGCCAACCCGCACTAGGCCAGCGTGGTTGACTAACGCCTAACCCCTCTCAGTAGTAGAGGAGGCCCGTGCTCAGCAGTGGGCAGTATATATTACAGGGCTGATTGCATTGCATTGCATTGCATATGAAAGGGCGCCCATGAACGTTTGACCTTTCCGAATACCGCTTTAAACGGATGCAGGTCACATGTTGAGGATAGTGTTTAATGCAAACACGACTTTAAATGTCATATTTAATACCTGCAAATGTAGACACACCCAGCGTTCACAATGAGTTACTATTTTAATTCTATTCTGGTATTAGCATGTCATTTACTGGCGCACCTTAGTCTAATGAATGTGGTTTTTTATTTTCATAGAGAAGCTGTAATAAACTTATTTAGTTATTGAATAACGTGTCTTCTCTGGTATATTACGATTAGTACGGATCGTGAGCAGGTTGATGGCGGCAACAAAGTAGATACGGACATCTACATTATTGCGAAAATGCTTTTGTGTATAAAAAAAATTGCTTCTATCAACCCTGCCTACAAGTCTTAATTTTTTTTAAATCCAATATAATGACGAAGATCTGGCACGTAAGTGAAGACATCTACACTCAATTAAAAAAAAGGCAGTAGAAACAGAAATTTGAAATTGTACGCCCCTGCTCCGAAGCAGGGGCGTACAATTTAACCTCCGAAGGTTTGATAGAGGATTTAAACGTAAACAAAGTAATCACTTATCACATTTAGGTGTGTAACTTCTATCTCTATTGTGTAACAGGCTTTACCGTTATATCGTTGTTCTGGGGAAAATTGAAGTAATGTAGATGTATTTTTTTCTCCGAAAAAACTTCGACGTAGAAGAAGACATCTGCCTGATATCCTTGCATATATCAAGACTAGCTTTTGCGCGCGGCTTCGCCCGCGTGGAAAAGTTTTTCCGGGATAAAAAGTAGCCTATAGCACTCAGGAGTAATGTAGCTTCCTATTAGTGAAAGAATTTTTAAAATCGGTCCAGTAGTTCCTGAGATTAGCGCGTTCAAACAAACAAACAAACTCTTCAGCTTTATATATTAAGTATAGAAGTATAGATAGTATAGATAAGCACTGAAATTGTTACGAAGATTTCTAGACCAATTCACAGCATAAAAATTGGACCAACCATAGATTTAGAATGTAAAGATGAACCGAAATTTCATATCGGAAATGACACAAAAACTATAATTTCATTTGCAATAGCACTTGCAAAGCAACAAAGACGCTATAGCCTTTTAATAAAAAAACAATATCGACACACCAGTCATTGGTTACGCATCTGTTTCTATCTTGTAGGATGTCTGTTAAGCTAGTGACGCCTTATTTGACGCTATGTCCGCCTTTCATGCGACTACGCACGGCGAAAAGTGGGTGCATTAGTTGCGCCTTTGCCTACACCTTCGGGGATAAACGGCGTGTGTGTGTGTGTGTGTGTGTGTGTGTGTGTGTGTGTGCGTGCGTGCGTGTGTGTGTGTGCGCGTGCGTGCGTGTGTGTGTGTCTGTCAGCCTTCCATCGTAGCATATTATAAGTCCATGGCCACTAACCTTGCTGACTAGCATATCAGTCTCATCGAAGTGTCTGCCGAACATCTTGGGCGACTCTCCGGGGATGGGCTCGATCTTGATGCACACCTCCTGGCCCTTGCGCGCCGTCTCCACCTGCTTATGGTTCACCTCGATCGACGTCACCAGGCCCAGTTCCACAAACTGTTATAAGGAATAACAAAAACATTTAGCAACCTAATAAAGTACTATTTTGTTAACTAAATTTCGATCAGGCCTAAACCGGCCGTGTCATGTATTTTATTTTAACATTGTTTGGCACTCAACTATAACACCTTTGCAGATAAAAAAGGACTTTACAATATACAGCCAACTTCAATAAACGATCCTGACTGCTAGCTTCGCATCAATAGCGAAAATGGACCAATACGAAGAGCTTGTGTTTATTTAACACATATGTACTTACAAATGACTTATTTTGAATATGCTATTCTTGACTGCTTCGGTGGCGTAGTTTTAATACGGTACGAATGCAAAGCTGAGGTCTCAGGTCCGGGTCGGGCAGCGTGATATTGGATTTTACTAATCAGTATCAGCTCGGAGCCTGGAATTTTTGCCCGATATGGCGATAGGCTCGCCCCCTATCACATCATGGGACGGAATACGCTCGGCGAAAAGTGGGTGCACTTATTGCGCCTCGGCCTACCTCTCCGGGGATAAAAGGCGTGAGTATGCATATTCTTACCAATCACCCGCAGTTAGGGATTGAGATGACATGGAATGGTATTCGAGATTTAATCAAACAGCTGTTGTCAAATGACATGTAGTTATTTAACAAACCTCTTTGCTGGGCACACAGATGGGCGTTCCCTCCTTGACGATACCAGCTTCCACCATGACACCAGCCACGATCGGGTCGCGGGAGTTGAACACGAACGACGGCAACACCTGTGGCAAATTATGATGACATCAATTACTGATACTTTTTTGGTAAATTGTAAGGTAAGCTATTCATCCTAATTAAGCTAGTACCGAATCCTAACGTGTCGCTATAATTAAGACTAGGTGATGCTCGCGGCGCCGCCCGCGTAAAAAGTTTGACGAGATAAAAATATTTTCCCGGGTAAAAAGTCCTATTAGTGAAAGAATTTTCAAACTCAGTTCAGTAGTTCCTGAGATTAGCGCGTTCAACCAAACAAACAAACAAACTCTTCAGCTTTATAATTAGTATAGAAGACAAAAATATTTTTATTCTATATAATCTACGTATAATCGTAAGTCACTGGTAGATTTCCATTTAGAAGTTTTTATTTACTGGTGGTAGGTCTCTCATATGTAAGAGTCCGTCTGGGTGGGTACCACCGCAATGTCTAGTTCTACCGCCAAGCAGCAGTGTGCATGCACTGTTGTGTTTCGGTTTGAAGGATATTGTAGCCAGTGTAGCTACTGGAAATAATGAGACTTAACATCTTATATCTCAGGATGACGAGCGCAGTGCAATGCCGCACAGTACTTTGTAACTCAAGGTGCTGAATGGTGTTGCTACTGTTTATGGGCGGTCGTATCGCTTACCATCAGGCGAACGGCAAGCTCGTCTCGTCATTCTATACAATAAAAAAAAAGTGACACACATTTTTTTATATTTAAATGAAGAAGCTTGTTCACTGCAGGGCTAAATACATACCATCACACCTTTCAAGGGTAGGAAGTGGTGTAATTCACCCACATTTGTCACTATCCCTCACCTTGAGCTTGCAGGGGAAGACGGCGATGTGCTTGAACTCCTCACGCTTGCGCTGCTTGAGTTCCTCGCGGTAGGCGGTGAACTTGTCGAACAGGTGGTAGATGATGTCCGCCGCGAATATCTTCACGCCGAGCTGGTCTGCCAACTCCTGGGCGTCGCGCTCGATCTGTATAGATTAATAATTCTCGTTTTATTATTCTACCTGTCTGTGGGCCGTATTAATAGTTCTAAGGGCGGTATTAATAAATCGATCTCAAGTTTGAGTTACATCTCAAGTATTGATAGTTCAATACATTACGTCTACTTGAGATGTAACTCAAACTTGAGATTGATTTATTAATACCACCCTAAGTTTCGCTCTTAAGCGCGATGTCAGCTGATAAGCTGTCATAAAGTCAGCATCTTAAGATCATCGCTAATTGATTAATAAATATCAACAACGTTACTTGAAAGCCAGTTCATGGCAGTCGTTACGTAACATTTTTGACTTTGAAAGATTAGTTTCATTTTTAAACAAGTTGACAGCAGGCGTTCAAATAACAGCCTAAGTTTTATTTATTAAATAGTTCAGTATCTTATGTGTTTACTTAAGATCCTTCGCAAAAGTGAGATTGGTTCATTAATATGGCCCCACATGTCTGATAACTAGCCATGAACAATAAAAACAACTATTTAGAATTATGTGTGATTGTCCTAAACGTATTCTAATTTCGAAGGTAGTCCGGCTCAGCTTTGCTCAGAACTTTAATCTGACTGTTAAGATGATTCTGATGTCAGATGTTGAGTAGTAAATATTGTATTTATTATTTATTAAACACTTTATTGTACATCCAACTAAGGTATAAACATAAAATAAAAATAAGATGATAAAAACACAAGTACAATTGGCGGTCTTATCGCATTCCGCAATTTCTTACAGAGAATTGTATTATTTATGCTTTTTATATCTCTCTTGTAATAATAAGGGATTAGAATACTACTTAAATATCAGTTAGTGACAATCCAGTGAGAAAACCAATGGTTTTAAATTAGTGTCTCGACTTACCTTGACATCAAACGCCAATATGGTCGCGTACTGCGAGTCGTGTTCCAACATGGCGGACGCCTTCATCACGTCACGTTTCACCACGGGGCCTATTCTGATGGCGGAGTACTGTAACAATTATTCTCATTTCATTGCATATATTTGGAAAGGACCATAGCACAGCTGCACTTTCACTTGAGATTTGTTTGGACTAAAAGCATAGTTTAAAGAAGACAGGTTCATACCTGT
This sequence comes from Sphinx pinastri, assembly GCA_947568825.1. Classification (NCBI taxonomy): domain Eukaryota; kingdom Metazoa; phylum Arthropoda; class Insecta; order Lepidoptera; family Sphingidae; genus Sphinx; species Sphinx pinastri. The sequence goes on from OX387623.1 coordinate 5,783,882, forward strand.
CTTCTATAAACTTAACTTACTTAAACTAACGCGACGATATAAAGATTAGACACAATAATAATACCCCTCTACGTCACATGTCAAAAGCGCGCCCTTACCCCCATATCGCTTACGGTCTACTTTAAATGGTCAAAAACTCGATTATTCAAAATGAGACCGTATGCGGTCGGCGTAAGTTTTTTTTTTTTTGTTTTTTTTTTTTATTGCATTGAATGACGAGACGAGCATGCCGTTCGCCTGACGGTAAGCGATACGACCACCCATAAACAGTAGCAACACCATCCAGCACCTTGACTTACAAAGTACTGAGTGGCATTCCACTGCGCTCGTCATCCTGAGACATAAGATGTTAAGTCTCATTATGTCCGGTAGTTATACTGGCTACAATGTCCTTCAAACCGAAACACAACAGTGCATGCACACTGTTGTTTGGCGGGGAAATAGACATTGCGGTGGTACCCACCCAGACGGCCTCTTACATAATGAGAGACCTACCACCAGTAGTGAGTGTGCGCGTGATCTGTGACGCCGGCGTCATACGGGGCTCGAGGGGGCAGGAGGCCAGTATAATATTATCCAGTTACCCTTTCTCAATCTAAAAAGTGTGCGGGCAAGGAAAACCTAAATGTACAGTCAGCCACATAAGTAGTTGAACAAATTCAAAATTTCAAGTGAGTTGTAACTGACTTCACAGGAGTTTTGGCGGGAACTTGGAAGTGTCATGAGGTGCTCTTGTTTTAATTCATTATTTTGGTGATACTTAGCGTTATATTGCATAGTTATGGTGGTATGTTATCCAATATAGTTCTATTAAAGGGCTCAAATGAAGTGAATTGAAATAACTGTGCTAATCAAGTGTTTTTTTTTGTTGCCGCCAAAACTCCTCGATAAAGTCTTGGTAAGGTAGCCACTGCTTTACTTCGACATACTACAGATAATAAAATAGACAAATCAAACTTGACATTGGCAAAATGTGAACACAAATGCCTTTATAAAAAAAAAAAACTATGACTATAAGTAGAATATTTTACAATAACAATGATATACTAACCGGGATCTTGCTGGTGCGCAAGAACTCGAGCAACGCTTCAAGTGATCCGAGTGTAGAGGCCTGCACGTACACACCACGCTCCGTCAGCTTGATGGACGACAGCGCGGACTTCAGCTCGCGGGCCACCTCCTCCCTAAGAACATATTTTTTTTTTTTATATATATTTTTTTGCAACAGATTGCAAATAAACATTCAGCAAATGGTTAAGGGTGTGAATTTTGTCTTGTAGGGCCATCAGTCCAGTGACTCATGCCCTTTTTTCTTTTTCTTTATAGATCTACAGCGGCTTTTCTTTTTAACCTAATAAACTTGGTGTCATTTTTCATCAAATTCATCGCTAATATGTTAGGATGTTTGTGTAACCTGTATTTATATCGCATCATTACGTGTTTGATCTCTTCTTTGACTGTTCTAATTTTTAGATCGTGGTGGAGCTGTTGATTTGTCCCTAAGAACATTTAATATTATTATTTACTAGCTTTTGCCCGCGGCTCCACCCGCGTGAATAAGTTTTCCCGGGTAAAAGTCCCGCTTTATATTATCCCGGGATAAAAAGTAGCCTATGTGTTAATCCAGTACATGGTCTACCCGTGTGCCAAATTTCATCGAAATCCGCTCAGTAGTTCTTGCGTGAAAGAGTAACAAACATACATACATCCATACTTACAAACTTTCGCGTTTATAATATTAGTAGGATACTAGGTGTTACTCGCGTCTTCGGCCGCGTGAAAATCTTTTTCCGCTACAAAAGAACTTAAAATGATACGAATGATGCCAGCGCCATCTATTTAAAAATTTGATTAAAAGTCGTATTATTTCCTGCTGGAGCTCATAATCGGAATAAATAGCATATGTGTTAATCCAGGACATAGTCTACCCGAGCGCCAAATTCTATCTAAATCTGTTCAGCTATTTCTGCGTTTACTTTTGACAAACATCCAAACATTTCAAGAAACATGTGCATTTATAATATTAGTAAGATAGAAAAGTTTGCATAATTTGGTTAACAAACTGATGTTACAGGTTTTACAAGATCCAGAAAGTGTTGACAAAAAGGAAGGAAATCCTCTAATAATTATTTTGATAGAAGAAAATAAGGCTTATCATTTTCTTATTTTGATAGAAGAGAATAAGGCTTATCATTTTCTTATTTTGATAGAAGAAAATAAGGCTTATCATTTTCTTATTTTGATAGAAGAGATTAAGGCTTATCATTTTCTTATTTTGATAGAAGAAAATAAGGCTTATCATTTTCTTCCATCAAAATAAACGTAATTGATGAAATTTGCTTACCGGATACCACAAGAAGTACAGATAAGTAGTGATCATTTACAATCACATTTGAGAATCTTCTATACAATTAACTATAATCTTTACTAATCCCATCAAAACGTTAGAAATAAATAGTAATAGCAGTTGAACTGACTTTAGCACGTCAACTTCATCCGGTTTCTGAGCCACGAGCAGGTTGAGTCCAGCGATGGCTTTCTCCAACTCTTTGGCTGCGATCTTCACTCCCTGCGCTCCGATCACTTCCTTGTGCTCGATGTATGCATTCTAAAAAACGTTGTACGCATATAAATAGGGTAATAGCAAAGTGATCATTAGTTTTTTTTTCTATTTTAATTCTTGTTTTAAGAAGCTTTGTCGAATGTTAGGAGTTAGGACCAAGTTGCTTCATATGGCAGAAAAAGCACGAAAGTAAGATTAAAGCAGTGGAAATGAGAGCGTTAAGAAGTATGTGTGGGGTGACTGTGTGTGATAGAGTGCGGAATACTATGGTGATGGACATGTGTGGAGTGACAGAGGATGTAGTGACCAAAATTGAGAAGGGTATGCTAAGGTGGTTTGGGCATTTGGAAAGGATGGATGATAGGAGAATGACAAAGAGGATATATAAGGCGAGTGTGGATGGAAGGGCCGGCAGGGGTCGACCGCACCGAACTTTCGAATGTCAGATATCTGACATTCTAAGTAAGGGCCAGGTCAAAAGTACCCTGAACCGGCGGGAATGCATGAAAAGATTGATGAAGGTAGAGGAAGCGAAAGTGGTGTGCCAGAATCGAGCAAAGTGGCAAGCCATGGTCTCTGCCTACCCCTATGGGATAGAGGCGTGATACTATGTATGTATGTATGTATGCTTCATACGTCCACTTACATATATTATGTGTACAGAATAAACATTCACCCTAGTACACTTAAAATATTAAAATTACATAATATTCTTGTCTAGGAAAACTGAATACTTTGTGCTGTCAAAATGTTACAACCAAACGAAACTGCTATCCAGTATCACTTGCTATCCATGCTTTTGTTACTATGCATTTTTTTTTTCAAGCAAATAAATAATAGTGTAGTTTCCTATATAGGATTTTAGACATTATTTTATATGTCACAAACAATAATACGAAAAAGAAATCAATCTATGAAATCAGCATCAAAATTGGTTGAAAAATAACGCAGTTATTCAAATTTGAAATATGTTATGAGCAAAAGTCGGGGCGTGGTGGGCATATCGCGCGATCTCTTTCCCACGCACGCAGCGTTATGGCTGGTGACACCCGATGACGTCACAGTCTGATATTACTGTTATTTGACAATTACCCCTTCCACCAAATTTCAAATCATTATAACTTACTTATTATTGCACCAATTTTGAAAATTCTTTTTCCGTTAGGTTTTGGATGGCATACATGTTTGATAAATGTATTTAAAAAAAGTAGTCAACTATCCTATTAGATTAGCCGCTTCGCCTGACGGTCCGCGATACGACCGCCCATAAACAGTAGCAATATCATCGAGACATTTGAAGTATAGACTATAGAGTACAGTTTGCCTTGCGCTCGTCACCCTGACATACAAGGCTTTTCAAACGTTGTTCAATGATAAAGCTTAACTTCTAATTATTGTGACATACGCAAATTTCACATTTTTAACCGACTCGCAAAAAAGGAGAATGTTCTAAATTTTTGTTTGTATTTTTTATATCATTATACGTGACATATATATTACCTTGACTCTCAGCTCCTTCATGGGCTGCGGCATAAGCAGCGAGCGTATCTGCGTGACGATGGGACCTTCCGTGCCCGCCAGCACCATCGTGTCGCCCTCGTGCAGAGTGCCGTTGATCAGGATCGTGTCTATGGTCGTGCCCAGACCAGGGATCGCTTTTACCTGACATTGAGAATAATCGATGGTAAGATAAGCTAAAAATTATGGAAAATATCGTTTTGACAATATACATATACACTCACGCCTTTTATCCCCTAAGGGATAGGCAGAAGCGCAACTAATGCACCCACTTTTCCCCGTGCGTATTCGGTCCCATAATGTGATAGGAGGCGAGTCTATCGCCATATCGGGCACAAATTCTAGACTCCGGGCTGATACTGAATAGAAAAATCCAATATCACTTTGGCCGACCCGGGGATCGAACCCCAGCATTGCAGTTGACAATATACAGTAAGTTATTTAAAGAATAAATCGAATTGTGACCTTCGGTGATGATGAACTAATTAAAATTGGATTTCCATTGAAAAGTGACATCAACAAGATGAAATATTCCTTACACCACTTAAAGCATATAAAGTTGAATTTCTTAAAAATAATTAAACCCAATAATCACACACATAGTCCCGACTGCATACTAAGAAATACGACGTTGTCAGTATAAGGGACTGTGAAAAGATTTTCAAAATATTTGCAAGCACATAAACTTTCGCCTTGTTACCGAACCAAACTCATTTCTTTTCATATCACAACTGACTTATAACGCGATGGTCATAAAAAAAGATTTTCCTTCTTCATTCATCACCAGTACCTGTTTTCAACATGGGGAAATCCATTTACAGATTTCTGCAGGACTAAACCGCCCTATTGTCTAAAATCCAACCATGCCTCATTCTCTCTCAGGTGTTGAGGGTTGCAGGGTGCGCATGAGCATGTAACCACAATCATTACTTCAAGCAAAATAGAAACTTCAATACGTACCTCAAGCACAGTAGCCAGCAGTTGGTTGGAGAACACTAGCCGTTTGTGCAGAGGTCCTTCACAAGCCTGCACGATCATGGCGAGCAGGTTGCCCATACCCTCACCGGTCACCGCCGACGTGGGCACCAGGGAAACGTACGAGCGAGGGTCCGGGTTCTCGTAGAACAGCGCCGCGTTCAGACCCTGGATAAAATGAGACATTTTTTAACCACTTTACTAATAGACGAAGAAGCCATTGAAGCGGCGATAGTCTAATTGGGAGTGGAACAGACTGCCGCGTCGAGGCGAATTTCCGCATGTTCAAAACGCAAGGGCATGCACCTCTGAGTTTTCTAAAAAGTTATGTGTGTATTCTTTGTGGATTATCGCTCGCTTTAACGGTGACGGAAAACATCATGAGGAAACCTACATACCTGAGAAGTTCTATATAAGAATTTGGAAGGTATGTGAACTCTGCTGACCCGCATTAGGCCAGCATGATGGACTAAGGCCTAAACCTTCTCAGTAGTAGAGGAGGCCCATGCTCAGCAGTGGGCAGTATATAATACAGGGCTAGTATGGTATGGTTACTAATAGCCAATGTATTTGTCTGTCAATAGTTAAATTCAGAAAAATTGAACCATGTGTCATCTAATAATAATAATAATACCAGCCCTATATTATATACTGCCCACTGCTGAACACGGGCCTCCTCTACTACTGAGAGGGGTTAGGCGTTAGTCCACCTCGCTGGCCTAGTGCGGATTGGCGGATTGCACATACCCTCGAAATTCTTATCGAGAAGTCTCAGGTATGTAGTTTCCTCACGATGTTTTCCTTCACCGTTAAAGCAAACGATAATTGATAAACAATACACACATAACTTCGAAAAGTCAGAGGTGTGTGCCTTGGGTTTTGAACCTCCGGACATCGTCCCGGCAGACCGATCCATTCCCAACTAGGCTATCTTCCTCTAAACCATGTGTCATAGTTCATGTAAATTAAGTTACACAGAAAGCGAGTTGCCAAATCAGATTACCTTTTTCAAAGATTCTGTATGCCTTAGCAAATAACATTAACATAGTTATGTTGGTTTTGATTGCTATATAAGATCAAAAAAAAAATTTAAGTTTATCGTGTTCAAATAATATACTTTGTAGTTTTGACGTGTACGTTTATAGAAAATTCCAAAAGAAATATTTTTTTTTCTAGTTACAAATACCTAAACTGGATAATTTATATCAAAACATTACCTGCTCAGCGAACTGCAGCATGACATCCTTGCTGCGTTTCTCGAACTCCAACTGAGTATTAGATTGTTGCAACTTGAGTATATCTCGCACGTCCTTCCGCTGGGCACTCTGCCAGTCGTACAGACGATCGATCTTGTTCAGAGCCACTATGAACGGAGTCTTTTTTTGTTTCAGCAGGTTTATTGACTCTATGGTTTGTGGCTCGAGACCGTGCATAATGTCTACCACCTAAAAAAAAATTCTTTTAATGATTTCAATAATGTCTAGTAGCCGATTTCGATAATCCCAATCTGTAAGTTTGGATCATTGGTAACAATAAACCAATCGAAATACATGTGTACTAATATTATAAAGAATAAAATTTCTAAGGAGGCTTATCACGGAAACTTTTGAACCGATTTTGAAAATTTTTCACTAATAGGAAGCCACATTACTCCTGAGTGCTATAGGCTACTTTCGATCCTGGGAACATAGAAAGCGGGATGTTTATCACGGAAAAAAACTTTTACACGTGGGCGGAACCGGGGGCAATCAATTATAAGCATATCAAAGTAACTTTATTCTTATTGGAAAATTTTCGCAATAGATCCAAAGTAAGTCGAAATATGAGATTAAAAGCAGTTATGTACTTACAAGAATAGCAATATCGCACAAAGAAGATCCTCTGTTCCTCAAATTACTGAAGGACTCGTGACCGGGTGTGTCAATGATCAGCAGACCAGGCAACTTGAAGGCAATCTCATTTACCTGGAATTTAGATAAAACATATTTATTCAACGGTACAACATTACTATCTACATTATAAGAAAATTGCATGGTAAAAAACCACCAGGTATTTTTAGTCAGTCTGGACGACAGTATAACAGCTAGCTCCAAAAAAACAAAGAATTTCCCACTCACCCCTTTAACATGCTTAGTTTGCTCCTTAATGTTCTCAATAGGAACATTTGTGGCACCAATTTGCTGCGTAATACCGCCAGCCTCGCCATCCTGTACATTAGTGCGCCTCAACTTGTCCAGGATTTTCGTCTTGCCCGTGTCTACATGGCCGAGGACACACACAACAGCCGCACGAAGAGGATTGTTGCCTTTGTTCGCTTCATTGTCTTCGCGGCGTTTCTGAAATTATATATTTGGTAAACTACGCCTTACTAATGTCATATGTTTTGAAGTCAATCAGGAATTGATTTACAGCATCTCTGATTCGGAGGCACAAAATTATGGAAAGATAGCAGACTTGCTCTAGCTTAGCAACTATTCGCATAAATTTAGTATCTACTAGGTAGGGTAGATGTAAAAAAATCTCAGTAACCCTAAAAGAAAATTTACTAAAGTCCAATTGCAACTTTTTATTAGAAGTCTCACCTCTAATCTCTTCAGGATAACCTCACGTTTCTTTTGCGCGTCAGTCATTTGATCATCCTCGGAATCGTCCTCAGAACTTGAATCTTCATCAGAACTATCATCCTCATCTTCGGAACTTTCCTCATCCTCTGCCGCCTAAAAAAACATTAAACATTATTGTTTTATATATGGCATGCCATTCTCCTGCAAAATTCTTTATTATTCAAAATGTCATCCAACAGTTAATCTTACATCCTTTGATTTTTCTTGTTCGGGAGAAGCCCTCTTTTGTTCGTGTCCGGTTTCTGGCTCAGGTTTAGGTGGTTCCGCCTCGTCTTCGGAAGATTCCGCATCCCATGCATCCTTAACAGAATCATTGTCTGATTCTTTCTTCTCTGTTGGTTTTTGAGCTTCCTCCTAAAATTATAATGTGATTAGCTATATTATGTAAAATGTGATTTATTTAAATATTTTAATGTATATTATGATTATAATAAACAATAATAAAATGTACCTTCTTGTCAGCTGTTCCCAATTCGACCTTCTTTTCTTCTGAAGGTGTGGAAGGGGCATCTTGTGAAATCTGGCTTTTTAATCTTCCTGGCTTAACTCTTGTGCCAGGCCTTGGAGGTCTCTTTTCGGCAGATCCAATTTCAATACCCTGCGCCTTCAAAGACTCCAGCATAGCTTGCGCCCTTGCTTTCTCTGCTTTCTGCTTGGGAGTCAACAATTTCCCCTCAGCTTTAAGTCTTTCTTTTCTCTCCTTTTCTTTCTGTTTTTTCCTCTCTTTCTTTTCTTTTTCTAATCTAATTGCTTCTAATCTCTGACGCTCCCGCTCTTCTTCTTGTTTCAGTCTTTCCTCTTCTTCCTTCTGCAGACGTTCCTCCTCTTCTTTCACTTTCTTTAACGCTTCTTGCATGGCAGCAATAGTCTTCTTCGTTGGGCCTTTCTTGCCTTTATCATCTTTATCCTTGTCACCTTTTTTCTTCTTCTTCCCTTCAATAGCTGGAACATCACCCTCTGCATCTTTTTCTTCTGAAGGGGCTTTAGCTTCATCTTTTGGTTCTTCAGCAGGCTTGGCTTCTACTTTTTCTGGTTTTGGTTTAGATTCTCCACTATCTTTTTTACCTTCTTGTTCCTTTTTCTTGGCTTCTTGTTTCTTTAATTTCTCTCTTTCTTTTTTCTCTTTCTTCTTTTGTGCAGCAGTTTTTATCGTGATATCGTTCTCATTATCACTATCATCCTCCTTTTCTTCATTTTCTTTCTCAGCCTCTGGTTTAGTTTCTTCTTTTTTGCCTTTTTTCTTTGATTTTGTCTTTTCCTCAACTACTTCTTGAGGTTTTTCATCTTCGGGAGCTGTAGGGGTTGGCTCTTTTTTGACGCCAGCGTATTCCATTTCCAACTCAGCAAGTACCTTTTCAAGGTCTTCATCACTGTCGTCTTTCTTCCTTTTTGCCTTCTTGCCTTTCTTACCTGCTGGTTCCTTTTTTTCCTGAGCCGGCTTCTTTTGAGACTTTGAAGTGGGTTTCTCATCCTCAGATGAAGGTGCTTCTTCAGGTGGTGAGACATCAGCATCTTCAATTTCCAACAAAGAGAAAGCACTCTTCTTTTCTTCTTTCTTTTTTCCTTTCTTTGGCTTTCGTTCCACCTCCTCCTCAGATTCATCTATTAAACAAAACCAAAATTTACTTTGGAAAAATTGCAATATGATTATTTACAAATTATTCTACAGAACATCTGCTTTCAACTTAAATATTTTATTGCAGTATAAAGTCGTAATATATTCTCAGCCAATCTAAATTTTATAAGGCAAATTAAAATTTAGTAAACCAATTGCAACAACAAAATTACAATTAAAATACACAGACACCTGTGTTGTCACAAGCGATTCAACACTAACACACAGCAAGCCACAGCCAAGGTTTGTCAGTAATACTGTGGTGTTACTGTGGTAACACTGCTTTAGACTGATCATCATCATCATCAGCCCTGTATTATATACTGCCCACTGCTGAGCATGGGCCTCCTCTACTACTGAGAGGGGTTAGGCCTTAGTCCACCACGCTGGCCTAGTGCGGGTTGGCAGACTTCACATCCCCTCGAGATTCTTATGGAGAATTCTCAGGTACGTAGGTTTCCTCACGATGTTTTCCTTCACCGTTAAAGCGAACGATAATTGATAAACAGATTGATTGATGCTTTAGACTGATACTGTTGGAAATTCACTACCTATAAAGAATTATGCCACAGTGGTAACTACCGTAACTACTAATGCAGCCATTATAACATACTAACACATTTTAGGCATATTTCTACATACCCACAATACTCTTTCGGGTTTAAGTATTTGATACGTAGAAAAAAATTATAGTAAGTATTGATGATTGAAATCTAATTATTGGTATATTCAAACACTTTTGAAAAATGTGTATAACTCAGAAACTAAAATCTCCAAAGTGGCACCTTTTATGGACACTATGATATGTATACATTTAGTTTCTGCCTTTGGATTATGGATGCAGAGATTAATTATATGCACTCATTACCATATCCAGCAAACAAAATATACAAAAGATAATTTGAAAAGTATATTCTCTTGCTTACATTTTTTTTTCTTTCATTGACCAGGTTATATACAATAATAACAATATCTTTGCATTTTGCCAAACAAACTTCTCTTAGTAATGTTGTTTATAGTATTTATGACTCACACTTGTCTTTTCAGCATGATTAAGAAAAATGAGCTTGTAAACACATTTCAAATAATTGTGAACTAACACAGTTTCTTCCCTCCCTAATGTTAAGTTATTAATACTAACATTAAAACATAAGGCAGACATATCAGTTCAGTAACAGTTTCTTACTGCAGGGCATGGGCTCTTATAGGTCCACACAGGTTGATAACTTTCACAGACCTTGAAAGTTCCTATGCAAGATTTACAAATGCTCATCATTTCCTTATGATGATGCTTCCATCATAACAGAATTATTATTGCATATTATATAGTTATAAATATAGAACATTCGACATACCTTCACTACTCACATCAGCCTTTTTCTTTTGAGACTTGTTTGCAATGGAAGCATTCTTCATATTCTTTGTGACTTCCTTGACATCTTCGTCAACAGTTTTTTTATGTTTTGACTTTGCTTTCGGTTTTTCATCCTCACTCTCATCTGTGTCTTGGGATATGCTAAAACAATATATAAAACTATGGGTACCTTCCCTCCAAAAAAGCTCTACTATTGAAGTTTTATGGCTTACATTATTAGATATTCTAAATCAGTAAACAGCCCCAAAATTTATCACTACTCACTTGCGATCTTATCAATATTTATGACTGGTATTCAAATACAAAGTCCTCAATATTTAGAAGCACATTTATGCATGATAAAGGTATGTGACACTGTCTCATAAATACTTAGCACACTTACTTCCAGGAAAAGTATGGTAAAACCAAAGAAAAGAGAAGTAATTTTTCCTTAGGGTTAATTTTAGGAGTTAACCTAAAAGCTACTTACATTTTCCCCTTCTGAGCCGGCTTTGCGATATTAATGTTTGTGGTTTCAACATCACTGTCGCTAAAATGAAACGTTTACATTGATTTAAATAGATATATTGACCAGCACCATCAAAAACATATGCTATAGGTGGAACCTACCCATCGTCCGCAGTAGGGTTCTTCTTACCCTTCTTAGCTTTACCCATTTTGCCAGAGAGCTGTACTTAAGTCACGACGCCTTCGATGTAGTGTTTTGTGTTAGTATATTTGGTAATTTCTATCATGTGAATCGTGATCGTTGCACTAAATATAATTTCACAGCCGTACGCAGCCGAAATTAAAGAAATGAATTCGTAGTCGTGTCGGTCCACTCTCACTTCACGCACGTCATAAAAAGGCAAAATGTCACTTTACAGAGTTGGACAGATTACAAACTGTAACATAATATTTTTATCGCCGAATATAGATGAAATACTTAATTAAGTTTATTTCAGACACAAAACACTAGGTTAATATGTTGGCACGGAATTGTTTTTGCTGATAAATACTAGTACTTCGTGAATTTAAATTATAATAATACATATCATAAATTTATCAATTGTATATAATATGATACAAAACAACAATTTAAATTTACAGATTTGGAACGCAACTAAAATCAGAGTTGCCCATTCGCGGGGAATTCCTGAAGTTATGGAAAATAAGGACACTTTTGTGTGCTTCTAAAAGGATGCTTTTGTGTCATAATATTACGAAGACTTCTTGAATATAAAATGTGGCATTAATGGGTCCATTACAAATTAATTATTTATATGTGACAATGAAATTATTATTCTGTTCGTTGGTATGCGCAGGACTTACGAACGTCAGGACCGTTCTGGACTATTCTTTTCGACTGCCTCGGTGGCGTAGTTGTATTACGTTAATTACGTACGGGTTACGAGTACGATTTGCGCGCTGAGGTCCTGGGCTCGAATCCCGGGTCGAGCCATATACATTGTGACTGGGTTTTTCCATGTTAAAAATTACTCAGTCTCAACATGGAATCAGGAAGTTGGCGGTGTGATACCTCCGTGCCTCGGAAAGCACGTAAAGCAGTTGGGCCTGCGCCTGATCTCTCTCCGGTCATCTCGTGTTGCCGTCTTAGCGGACTATGAGAGTGATGGAATAACGTGTGCACTTGTGTATTGCGCACACACTTGTGCACTATAATATCTCTTGCGTAACTGGCTGATCTCATTTGAGATTGACCGCCGTGGCCGAAATCGGTTAGGAAGGGATATTAGATATTATTTTTGAACTGAAACTTCTTTATCAACGTACGGGAGAAATCTATGTAAAAAACATCGCCACATTTTTTGACACTTTCGACCGTCATAACGCCGTCTTCTAAGTTCTAGGGGTCACTATTTCGAAGAGAATATTGACATCACGATGTAGTAATTAGGTGAAACTTTACAGAACAATCTATTGTCAACAAGCGTAAACAGTTTAAATATTAGGTATGGTTTGCTACACTTTTTCGAAGAGAATTTTGACATCACGATGTAGTAATTAGGTGAAACTGTACAAAGCCATCTATTGTCGACAAGCGTAAACTGTTTATACTCCGTCGGTTTAGGTATTTAACTAAATGTAAACAAATCATAAAAAAGGTATTTTACATGCCCATTTCTCTATACAAAATACATTGTAATCAAATAAGACGTCATCATAACCTACACAGCACTTAACACTGTTATTCCCGTTTATTAAGCTTATTTAGTTATTATACAATAATAAGTTTTAATTAATACGCGCAAACACAGTTAATTATTAAAAATAGCGGCCCGCCCTGGCTTCGCACAGGTAGTAAAGCATAATATTCATTTACACACACACTTTTGTTTGATTATGGTATTCCGAATCTGATAAAACAAAATCAGGTACAAAAATATATAATGAAGAACCTGAACCTGAAGAACTTCCTCCCGCCTAAAACTAAGACTATGCTTGTACAAGCCTTAATCCTTCCTTTAATCGACTATGGTGATGTGTGCTATTTTGATCTGAATGCAGATCAGCTCAACAAACTTGACCGACTTCTAAATAACTGCATTCGATTCGTGTATAATCTTCGCAAGTATGATCACATTTCTTTTTATCGTCTTCAACTAAAATGGCTACCCATACGTCAGCGCCGTTCTTTGCGGGCACTTACCACTTTATTCTCTTTCCTTACCTCCCCTACCCCTCCTACTTACTTTTCTTCTAAATTTCAATATCTCTGCAGCGCCCCCCGAGGCAATTCTTGTGCTTTGGGTCTTCACACCCAATGCACGCCCATGCGCGGGGGAACATTAGTCGCGGGCCGAGGCACACAGTCAGTGTGTATACCTCTTGGTTGCATAACACATTGAGGCCTAAAAGGGCCCGCGAACATTTCCTGGCACCCTTTTCCTTTCCGCCCATCCTGAGAACCTTTCTCCACTCCCCACCTTTCCTTCCATCATCCTTTTCCGCTTCCTTCCCAGGCCCCTGCAGTCGTCAAGCCGGGGGACTCCAGTATCCCATTCGCAGGTTTCCCCCGGTGTTGACTGCAGGATCGCCTATCCAAAAAAAAAAAAAAAAAAAATATCTCTGCAGTAGCTACGATAGGAACCTCCGCTCTTCTACCAATCTTCTCCTCAAATGTCCCCCTCATAGCTGTGACTTCACTCACTCTTCTTTCGCTATCCAATCTGTTCTTCTTTGGAATTCACTCCCCCTCGAAATCAGATCGGCTACCTCTCGGTTTGCCTTCAAAAGGAGAGTGCGGCAGTTGTTGTTGAACGATGCAGAAGAATCACCACACTAACTTATAATATGATATTATTTACATATATATTTATGTAATTATAATTTGTATTTTATGTATTTATTATATTTATAATGTTACTTATATTATGTTTTGTATTTAGTTTACATATTTATGATTGATTGCTTTGTTTACTTTTATGTACGTTTATTCGTATCTCTAATATCAAGTTTAAGTACCTGATGCACCTACCTTATGTATTTCTGCACCACCCTAAGGTTGACTGGGAGAGAATGCCTTTGGCATTAAGTCCGCCGATATACTTATGTATATAAAGTGCAAATAAATAAATAAATAAATTATGATTAAACTTCTACTCGCGGCTTCGCCCGCGTGAAAACGTTTTTCCAGGATAAAAATATTGTCCTGGCATAAAAAGTAGCCTATAGCACTCAGGAGTAATGTAGCTTCCTATTAGTGAAAGAATTTTCAAAATCGTATCAGTAGTTTTTGAGTTTAGAGACAAACAAACAAACAATCAAACAATAAAATCTTTCCTCTTTCTTTATTTACAATCGTCGCGCAAATTGCAAAATAATATAGCCATATGGCAACACCAAATTTTAATTATCAAAGAGCTTGTATCCATGGACATGAATAAATATATTTTTTTTATCAAATAGCGAAATGTGACAGATTGTGTGGGAAATTTTTAGTTAAAGTTGTTAAGATTTATTATCAAAATGTACAAAGGATTTACACGGATACTAGCTCTTCATTGCGCAGAAAAAACTCAGTCATGTATATCTCCGCTTTTAAGGAATAATGTCCTTTGTATTCGTAAAGGTAGACCGGAGAGTATAGGTTATATTTTCATGAGGACCAAAAAACACGATCGCAGCAATCCCTCTAGTTTATTTGTTCCTGTGCCTGTAAAACCTAATTCTGATGACATAAATATTGGAGAAGAGCTGACGGGCCGTCTCAAAAAACAGGACTTGCTCAAAATCCTCAATAGATTTTATCAGAAAGCAGAAATCAGAGCGTTAGCGTCAGAAAATGGATTGGACGATCAGTTGTTACATCAGGCATTCCTGTCATTTAGACGACATTGTTTGGAACACGACTTACCGCCAGATTTGCACATAACTATAAGTGATATTTTGCAAGGTAAGTCATTGCGATACTACTGATAACTTTTTACTTGTCAAAAGGAGTCAGGAATTTGTGCTCGATATGGCGATAGACTCGCCCCCAATGACATTATGGGACGGAATACACATGGCGAAACATGGATGCATTAGTTGCGCCTCTGCCTACCCCTTCGGGTTTAAAAGGCGTGAGTGTGTGTTTTTACTTGTACTACACTGAAATAGTGTCCTATATAGCTTGCAATGTAATGTATATTTTTTGGATATAATAAAATTTAATAATATTATACATTTCATTTTTAAAGGCTTTATGACAGGCAGCTCAAATTGTTTTGGGTGTACTAGTTGCATCATTATGTAATTTTACAATAAAGTTTTTATTTATGTGTATACAATTGTACATATTTTGTTGTAGGTGCTGGACATGTTGATGATTTGTTTCCTTATTTTCTACGACATGCTAGATTGGCTTTCCCCCACCTTGACTGTTTAGAAGACTTGAAAAAGATATCAGATCTCAGGACACCTGCTAACTGGTTTGTAAATCTTTTAAAATTTGTAAGTAACTTCAAAATATTGTTTGTGTATTGCTTTTAATAAAAAAAAATGTCACAAAACTTTGTAGATAGGTATAGCATTTAAACATTTGGTGTAGTAGAAGTAAAGGCATTTTTTATTTTATTGCTTTTAATTAAACTAATATTTTATTTTTATAAAGTCATATAAGACATGAATGTACTCCTATTTCAATTTTATAATTTTTAGTAAACACCTTTAAGTCTATACTTATTCTGACCATACTTTCAGGTACACAGAGGCTCGAAATATGAACAGAAAAATAGTGTTCCATGCAGGTCCCACAAATTCTGGCAAAACCTACCATGCTATGGAGAGATTTCTCCGAGCCAAGTCTGGTGTGTACTGTGGCCCTTTAAAGTTATTGGCCACAGAAATTTATCACAAATCGAATAAGCATGTAAGTAAAGAGGTTGTGGACTTGTTTAATAAATCGAGTCCAACATGAATTTATGGCTTTTTTTTTATTAACAAATACATTGATAACCGGTAATAATGACATTGAAGGGACCACCTAATCTGGACGCTATATATTCAATAGTTGTTATAAATAAACAATACTCATTTTCTATACATGTACTTGCCGGGACCTTGCCATTCAGTTGTTATAACTGATGCATCATTATAACCGATGTTGCTATAACCGGTTTCTACTGTATAACTTTGGCTTGTCCATCTTTAGATCTGTGGCATTTTGGGGATTTATCTTTTTTAGTCATAATTTTAGTGAATCCATTGGCCTTTCTATATTGATTTATTTGATCACCTCAATAAAATCTCAAATATAATAATTTGTTTACTTTTAAATTTTTCTCAAGGCTGGTTGCACACATTCGGTTTGATAATTAGGTTTCCTGATCTGGAATTTAGATTTCAAAACCTGAATACTATGCTTACATAGAAAATATTCAAATGCGCACACATTCTTATTAATTCAGAATGAAAAAAAAACTGACGTTTGTTTCGAATTTTTCGCCATATGTTAGAGTTGTAAGAACCTACAAAAAACCAGATGTTTGCGCCAGTCACGAGGAATTCCAAATCTCAAGTCCTGATCAGAAAACCTAATTAGCAAACCGAATGTGTGCAGCCAGACTAACACATTGACTGCGTTACCTATGTGTTAAAACAGAACTATTATGTGAGCCGCAGTCAATGTTTTGTTCATTAAGAACTTGCATGCGTTTATGTCCAGGGCACCCCATGTGATCTGATCACTGGTGAGGAGAGACGTCATGCGTCACTTTACACTACGTTGACATCTGATGCTGATGAGACAGAGACAGGGACTGACTCATCAGAATCTCTGTTGATAGATGATGTGGAATTGACACCCTCCTCTCATGTTGCTTGTACGGTTGAAATGACCTCACTTAATAATACATGTGAGTTTTATATTATATTTCATGATGAAAGCTATTATATAAGTAAAATTACTGTTTAAAATACTTATCTTGTTCTCATCCAAGTATGATAATTTTAACAACCAATTTTCTAAGTATTTGATTTCTGCAAATGGAAGCTAAATTATTTCTGCCAGATAATAAAAAATTTATATTCGTATTGTAAGGACAAAGGACCGTATCGTAATCACTAATTTAAAGGTGGAATAAAATCTTTTTTTCAGAGAAATACAGCACAGTGTAAATTGTTTTTGAAGAATTTTAATTATTTCAGATGAAGTGGCTATTATAGATGAAATACAAATGATTGGAGATAGGGGTAGAGGATGGGCGTGGACAAGGGCAATATTAGGTAAAGTAGAATTCATTAGTGCACTACTCAAGATTCTACAAACTTTGCTAAAAAAAATCATGTTTTTGTAATTTATATTATGTAATTTTTAAATCATGTAATGTGCAGACCAAGGATTGTATCATAATTATAATAAAAAAATCCATATATTTCATAGTTTCTTATTTCAGGCTTACAAGCAGAAGAAATACATTTATGTGGTGAAGCAGGTGCTATAAACTTGATAGAGGAAATATGCAACACAACTGGGGAAGAAATGGAGGTTTGTGAATATAAATTACTTTATTTAATTCCCAAAAAAAAAAAACAACAAGAAGAACCACAAACAAAATGTAGTTATTAATACATATAATCTTTTATCTACAGGTACGTTCATATAAAAGACTAACAGAGTTAAAAGTGGAAGACTCAGCGCTAGGATCTTTGGACAACGTGAAGCCCGGCGACTGTATAGTGTGTTTCAATAAGAACGATATTTACAGTGTAAGTCGTGCCATTGAACAGAGGTCAGTCCCGTCTTGAGGCAGGTATCCGATAATTAGAAAAATTGTGCATGTGACGCCTTATGGATTGGTAGCGCCGTTGCTGTTTGAATTGTTGATTGCTCTAATTTTAAATAAAACCGAAGCCAGGTGGACAGACGACTTGATAAAGGTCGCAAGAACGCTGGATGCAGGCCGTTTTTGACAGGTCCTTCTGGAAATCTTTAGGGGAGGCCTATGTTCAGCAGTGGACGTAGTGTGGCTGACGATGATCATGAATATTTTTCATAAAATGTACCTATACCTCTAAATTTTACAAGCTTTCCTTCAGGTTGTATTTGCATTAACGCAGAGTCGAAGCAACGCTTCGCTTCATGTAATATCAGTTGTTACACTTTACATACATAATTATACTTTCTGACAACTTGAATTATTATGCTTTAGTTAACCTGACTGCCCATAATCCTTCATTCGCATCCGACATGGATAGTTTTGTGTTTGAAGTTTGACGAATCATAATGTACGAAAATTATTGCACGAAACTCATGTAAGTGACGGCGCTACCACACTAGTTACAGGATATTACAGGAGACAATACTTTATGTAAAGTCATGTTCAAATAATAAACATTGTACTAACCACATGTTATTAATAATAATGCCAAAGCTTATGTGATGTTCATTTAGACTATTTTTATATGAATAATTTCAATCATTGATAGAACATTGTAATAGAGATAATAATTTCTTAAAGATTAGTATGACAGTACACATTCTTGTTAATCTCTTTGTTCTTGTCTAGAATTTGTGTCAAATAGTGCATACATTTTGTTTTAGAGGTTATTCTTATTGATCTGGTACTGTACTGAATATAGTAAATTCATTGAACAAAACTCTTATAACATCATTAAAAACATTGTATCGATACTATAAGAGAAGGTAAGAAAAATACTAAACGTCCGGTTCGAAGGACCAAAAATTTTTCCGCTATTATAATTATTAAACGAATACTGGCATTTAATGTTAAAGATGTTAATGTTATGCTACCAATTTTAGAGGTCATGAGGTAGCTGTTATTTACGGCAGTTTACCGCCGGGAACTAAATTGGCACAGGCGAACAAATTCAACGACCCAGAGAGCTCGTGTAAAGTTATGGTAGCCACTGACGCTATAGGACTTGGTATTAATTTGTAAGTACATACTTGTGTAACATTTTTACAAGACCAAATAATATTTTTAAGATTTTTTTAATAACCTTATTCTAGTACAAAGAGTTTAAAAATTTCGAGAGGAATTAGTAATAAATGATATTTTTTAATGTATGTATATGAAATTGAAATTAAACTATTATAACGGATTTTATCGCGGTTTTTTTTTGTCTAACATTTGCGTAAACATAAGGAATCAGTATGTATATGAATTAAATTTTCAGGAGCATAAGGAGGATAATTTTCTATTCGTTAATAAAACCTGTGATCAATGAAGATGGTGACAAAGAAATGGACGTTATTAGTATATCGCAAGCTCTACAAATCGCTGGTGAGAATACATTTTCACTACGAATTAAATTAAAAAAAATGTTGCTCAAACCGTAATAGCGGCGATAGCCTAATTGGGAGTGGAACGGACTGCCAAAACGAATGTCCACAGGTTCAAAACCCAAGGGCACACACCTCTGACTTTTCTAGAAAGTTATGTGTGTGTTCTTTGTGAATTATCGCTCGCTTTAACGGTGAAGGAAAACATCGTGAGGAAACCTGCATACCTGAGAAGTTCTCTGAATTTCAAAGGTATGTGAAGTCCTCCAACCCCCACTAGGCCAGCGTGGTGGACTTAGGCCTTAACCCTCTCAGTTGTAGAGGAGGCAGCCGTGAGCAGTATATAATACAGGGCTGGTATGATGATGATGAAACCGCAACAGCGGCCCAAGGATTGTAAAAAATACTGGTTTAAATATACTACTTTCCAATACAACGAAAAAAAAACAAAATAAAAAAAATAAAAATAAAATAGAATTCAACCTTCTTTGCATCATAAGTTAATTTAATAGATATATTTTCAGAGCACGATTCTACTAGTAAACACATTTACAGGCCGTGCCGGTCGATACGGTAGCGCGTGGGAGACAGGCTACGTCACAACATTCAAGTCTGAAGACCTGGCGACTCTGAAGAAGCTACTGGTTCAGTCTCCAGAGCCAGTGTCTCAAGCTGGCCTGCACCCCACCGCTGAGCAAATGGAACTGTATGCTTATCATCTACCTCACGCAAGTCTTAGTAGTCTTATGGTGAGTTATTAGTAGACTGAATAATTTGAATCTTTTGTACAATGAAAATATACTTCATTTTTAGTTTTTTGGCGTCATACGATTGTGTTTTTTTATGCAATTGAATATCTATATGAAAAAGAAGCTGATCAGAGCTTTGGTATTATGATACAAACTCCTATTTGGACATTGCACAGCGCTGTTCATTCTAAGACATATATGTTAAATATTAAAAAAAAACAGTAATTATACTGATTATAACATATTTCAAAGTATTATGATGGTACCTAGTACCTACTTTCAGATGGTCCTTCATACGAAAGTCTTAGTATTTTCGCACAACTCATTGCAAGTAATACTTATATTCGCAGGACATCTTCGTCCACCTATGCACAGTGGACGACTCGCTGTACTTCATGTGCAACACTGAAGCGTTCAAGTTCCTGGCGGAGATGATCCAGCACGTTCCGTTGCCGTTGCGTGCGCGTTACGTGTTCTGTTGCGCGCCCATTAACAACAAACTGCCGTTC
This sequence comes from Sphinx pinastri, assembly GCA_947568825.1. Classification (NCBI taxonomy): domain Eukaryota; kingdom Metazoa; phylum Arthropoda; class Insecta; order Lepidoptera; family Sphingidae; genus Sphinx; species Sphinx pinastri. The sequence continues at coordinate 5,804,538 of OX387623.1, forward strand.
GTGTGCGCTACATTCCTTAAGGTAATCATCATCATCATCATCATCATCAGCCACATGCAGGTCCAATGCTGAAATAGCCCCCCCCCTAAATTTCCAGATGGACCTTTTGAAAGCGGTCTGCATCTAGCGAGACTGCGATCTTTTTCAAATCAATATACTTTTTCTTAACTATTAACTGCCGATTTCTATAAAATCGCTCATTCTAGATCCATCGAAATGGACCAATCAGAATTGAGTATTTTTGACATGTTTACAAATGACTTATTTTGTTCTTGGGATCGAATTGAAAATAAAGATTGGGATCGTTTATTGAGATCGGCCGGAAATTGTTTCTATAACTATCATGTCCCACTTAGAATCGTATACCTCCATACTCTTTATAGAGGATCTATTATGCAGGTCTCGTGGGATTTTGTATATCGTTGCGCCCGTTCGCATGTCGACTAGGTTTTCGACATACAACAAACAGTACATCAATTCAAACGTCATTAAAGAACTGATAACGATGTGGTCAAATTGTATGGTTCAATTGTTGATCAAAGTTGTGTAAAAAAACTAATTTACAGGCTGTATTGTACTGATATTTAATACAGAACACAAACACTTGTAACATTTTACAAAGATTTATTTCTCATTAGAAAATCGTACATTGCGTATCTTACTAGAAGATTACTACATAGTATTTTACTAAAAATAAGTTTAATATTAACTTTTCCACTAGATGGTAAGGCAGTACAGTCGCAACGAGCCAATCACGAAGAACTGGCTCGTCAACACGGTGGACTGGCCGCTGCCTTCGCCCAAAACTATCATGGATCTAGTCCACTTAGAATCTGCCTTTGACGTGCTCGAACTCTACTTGTGGTTAAGGTATGTATCACATAAAGAATAAACTATGAATTTTTAAATAAAATGTATGATAATTGTGAATTGCGTCTGGATTTAGATGCAAATAACAGGTATGGCTGGATTTTAGGAGCAAAATTCCAGCATATAATGCAAATATAAAAAAGTCGATTCCTTATGTTTACGCGAATGTTAGACATTGAAATTAAACTATTATAACGGACTTTTCGGACCATCTCAGTCCGCCCCGTGACCACGAAGTGCTGCAAAGCCTTCGAAACGTCGGGAGAAAAAAAAACGCGATAAAATCCGTTATAATAGTTTAATTTCAATTAAAAAGTCGGGTAAGCGACACATCTGGTGCTATTTGTTCACCATCCATGATCAACCATTATGCCAGAACATCTATACATTTGCAACTAAAATGTACTAATAATAAATTGTGGTTTTTACGCATACTCCTTTAATCCCCGGAGGGGTAGGCAGAGGCGCAACAAGTGCGCCCACTTTTCGCCGTGCGTATTCCGTCCCATGATGTGATAGGGGGCGAGCCTATCGCCATATCGGGCACAAATTCCAGACTCCAAGATGATACTGAATAGAAAAATCCAATATCACTTTGCCCGACCCGGGATCGAACCCGAGACCTCAGCATTGCAGTCGTACCGTAATACTACTACGCCACCGAGACAGTCAAAAAATTGTGGTTTTTGTCAACAGTTATAGATTTCCGGACATGTTTCCGGATGTGAAGCTGGTACGCGATATGGAAACAGAACTGGACGCTATTATACAGCAAGGCATATTCCAAATCACTAGGTAAGATGGTGTATTGTAGTATTAAAATAAATATATTATTACATTTTCAAAATTTACTACACCTAATGCAATCGTAGAACATTTTTCTTGGATATTACAAAAAACACGCAAGCTTTTCTAAACTAAAGATACAAAGATTTATTAAATTGATTAATCTACAAGATTCATAAAAATAACATCGATTTTATTGTCACAGGTTATTGAGAAATTCGGATCAAATGCTACGTGAAGAAGAAAGCGCAGACGCATATAGTACAAGCAAAAGGATAGCAAAAACGTTGGCGCCACAATCGAAAGGCGACGATTCGAAAGGAAAGCTTTCTGAGATGCTCGTAGCCAGAGTAAGTATGATTTATGACTATTCTTCTAATTAATATCTTATTTGAATGGAATGTATTTTATTCGTCATAATAATAAGTCATAATTAATAGCATATTTCATTCGTTTTTAACCCCCGACCCAAAAAGGGTTGTTATAAAATTGTGTGTATCGGTTTATGGTATGACGGCACTAAAAAATCACCAATTTTCATTTAGTTTTTGTTTGTGAACTTCGGTTTATCGTGTGTTGTTTGTTCTAGGGTCTAATCACGCCACAAATGTTAAAGAAACTTCAGCAAGAACTGTCAACAGACAAGAAGATAGATAGAACACGGAAAAATAGAAATAGAAGGAAATGATAGTATATAAATCGGTTGTACATAGTGTTGGATGGATGTGTATTAAATTGTTTTATTGAATGTGATTGGTGTTTATTTTTTATTGTCATAAAATACACAAGGTGTAGCTCGCGGCTTCGCCCGCGTTTAAAGCCTTTCCCGCTAAAAAAGTTCCTAAAACACAGTACGACGCGACGCCAGCGTCATCTACTTAAAATCATGAATCAGATTTAAAATATCCATTATTTTCCATGGGAGAAAATTAGCGGGATAAAAAGAAGCCTATGTGTTAATCCAGGATATCGCACCTTTAGGACGAAAACGACACAAAAAAAAATTGGGTTATCGTCATAAAATGACTTAAAACTGGTCCCTTTTTTATGAAAATATAATAAAAAAGGGACCGATATAATAGTTTTGTCCTTTTCCCACTTGAATATGGCGGTGTTTGAACTATTGTTGTATCGAAAAAATAGTTTTAAGTAATTTTATGACGATAACTCAATTTTTTTGAATTGTGTCGTTTGCGTCCTAAAGGTGCGATATGATCTACCTGTGTGCCAAATTTCATCCAAATCCGTTTAGTTCTTTCTGCGTTTACTTCCAACAAACATACAAACCTTCATACATTTTCATAAAATATCGCATTGGTAATATTAGTAAGTTTTTATAATGCACACATACCTTAATATCGTGGTCATCGAAAACTACTTTCGGTCTATATTTGATTGTGCAAACACTCGTTCCGATGCGGGAATCGAACGTGTGGTCCAACAGGGTTCATGCCAAATGCGCTACTCAGTCATTTCGGTCGTCTTATACTGATAACTTCTTCGAAAAGTAATTTTCTGTTTGCCATACATAAAGTCATACCTGTATGAGTACGTAAGTCAATGTCCAAATAACGTGAAAATTGGCTCAATTTGATTACTACATAATATACGGTACTAGATTTATCTTAGATCATGATGCGAGATAGTTGTCGTTCTGTAGCTTCCCATTAGTAAAAGAATTTTCAAAATCGGTCCAGTAGTTCCTGAGATTAGCGCGTTCAAACAAACAAACAAACAAACTCTTCAGCTTTATATATTAAGTATAGATTTAAATCTCTAACATAACGCCAATAAAGCCGATGGCAACATCAGCTTTACATAAACCATATTTTGAACATTGTTACTACAATAATACCTGCTGCAATTTGCTAAATATAATGATTTGTATTAATTGTTAAAACATAAATCTAATACACAACCCACACACACACACGCACGCCTTTTATCCCCGAAGGGGTAGGCAGAGGCGCAGCTAAATGCACCCTCTTTTCACCGTGCGTATTCCGTCCCATGATGTGATAGCGGGCGAGCCTATCGCCATATCGGGCACAAATTCCAGACTTCGGGCTGATACTAAATAGAAACATTCATTGTCTCTTTGCCCGACTCGAGGATCGAACCCGAGACCTCTGCGTTGCAGTCGTATCGTAAAACAACTACGCAACCGAGGCAGTATAATGTTTTTTTTTATCATTGACATAAATTATCTTACGAAAGATCGAGTGTTTACTTCTTCAGCCAATTAGATTTTTTACAAATACGTTGTTTTACGCCACAAAGTCCAAATCACAGTAACCCTCTCGGGAATAGTGGAGCATAAAACTTACCGTACCATTTATTTTTAACTTATTAAGCAATAAGTCGACGGTTATCAAATGCAATTAAATTAACGACTTGTTGACATAGTATTATCACAAGAGGGTAGTAACTAATCATAAGGCGACGAGCCGAGACGAACAGTGTATTTGCATTTCGATGACAGTTAAACATACAACATGTATAAACAGACTTGTATTGTAATATTGACGTTATTACTGCTAAAGTATCCCCCAGGAAATCAAGGTGTGTGTGAGTGGTTAAAATATTTGTCATACTTAATTCGTAACTAACTAGTTTAATTTCTTTAGCTTCTAGAATATTTCATGTGAACGGTATTGAAACGATACTGGCTCTAGAGAACGAAACCCTGAACATAGAATGCAAGACCGACATGCCGATGGCGTATTGTGGATTCATTCACCCAAATGGTAGCAGATATTCGTAAGTTGAATTCAAATTTTTTTCACGAGCAGTTCGTTAGTACTAAACCGTAAGGCTAAGGAATATAGTATTTTGTTTGTTTTGCGTGTAATGACCGACATCACGCGACCACTTTATGGTGTTATTTTTTTTTATATCCCGGCTTCTGTTTCGTAGCACCTATAATATTCTTCATAGTTCATACCCTGTTCGTATCTATATTCTATATCTTGCAAAATTCTAGTATAGGCTAGCCAGAAATATATCCGGAGGATTGGATCTGTCGTTCCTCTCTATGTCTTTCAATGTAACTACACAGTTATATTTATTTACTTAGACCAATTATTCAAACAAAGTTACCTACACGTTTATATTAAAAGAATCATAAAATTGTGTGCGTTTAGATAACGTCCTGACTAGCAGATAGAAGTTATGTAACTACTTATCTAATTATAATTAAACTTAACATAATAAAAATATCTGATTACCTACTGCTTATCAGTAGAATAAAAATGGAATATTTCTTAATTCATTACCTACCTAAGTATATTATTTTTGTACACGAATAATAATTACCAATAACTGCCTCGCTTACGCATCATCAAATTGTAAGAAAATATAACAGATTTGCAGATTCAACACTCACTGCGGGGCATTGCGCTGTAAAATTAAATGCCACGAAAAGAGACGAGGGAGAATGGCGATGTCATATCGGCACTGCCGTGTCAGGCAAGATCGCGACTGGTGTGGAAATAATGCAAAGCATCCAAGTCAGGGTGGTTGGTCATGTCGCAGCAATACAACAGAACATTACCGCGGTGCATGGAAAGCCAATCACGCTAGCTTGTGCCACGACTAAACGAATGACTACCCTGAGATACTGTCGCTTCGAACCGCCTGATTCTAATAAATATAAACATTTCGGCATAGATTCTGGAGTTACGGAAAAGAAGCAAGTATCATATTGAATTTTAAAATTGATGTTAAGTAAGAACCGATGCTACAGATTTCTATTATTTTTCAGTTCGATTCTAAACCGCTTTTACTTCCCACATAATAAAAGCACGGATCGAGGAGATTGCGCGGTGACCATAAAACGTGTGAAATACGACGATAATGGCCTATGGACATGCGGCGCAGGACTCGAAGACGGAAAGGAGCATATTGACTTCATCAGGTTGGAGGTGGAAGGTGCGTTTGATCAGTCTTGTAAAACTTATTTCCTAGCGATTCTTTCGTAAACTTAATTGGTGTAGGTATAATGTGCAAATGAGTAGGTTCGTATATAAGACAGACAGCTGTACTAACTTGAACACAGAAGTCTGCCAAAGCGTACCAGCCTTCGGTGAATTGTAGCTATTATGCGAAAGTGGTCCAAAGAACTGCATCTGATGAGCGATTGTGGAATACCTTCAACTGATGAAGTCTGTTTGTTTTTTATTTTATTGATCAACTCGTTCATATTGCTAGGTTTCTACACAATATCAACTGCATCAGCGACGGGCATCACGTTCGGGGTTATCGGAATTGCTGTAGTGTTAGTAATGTTGGGCTTCGTCGCTTGGAAGAAACGAAGCATCCTTGTCGGAGGACGTAGAGGGACACCACCGCCGGCAGAAGAACATGAGCTACAACATTTAGAAGCAAATCCGCAAAGGTCGCCGCGATTGGGTAGACATGTGCCTCTTGTGGTAGTACAGTCTCCGTCAGAAGCTAGCGCGTCACCGGCGCCGGCAGAGTCTTAAAGAATAAGGGTTCTTTTCCAATGGACGACTGTAGCATTATTAAAAGATATCGCGGAAGATTTTTTGGGGATGAGATTTGTATAATACGATGATTTTCGTATATTATTATTTCGTAGCATCTCCATGCTGGCTCTTAAGTAGATGTAATGGATGGCTGATACAGTTTCGGTTAAAGTAGTATGTGCGCCCATATTTTTTAGGCACGAATCGGGCATATTCGCCAACTTAATATGGGTCGAGGCATATATTATGGTCGTTGGGGACTATGAATGTATAAGTAGGTAGGTACCCATTAGCATATTATAATACCAACATACGTAAATAACGCAATTATTCTTGCAAATCAATATTAATCATTAGAAATTATTAAATCCCACCTTAGGTAATTTTTAAAAAGGCTGCGGACCGAGAACTATGCTAAGTAAGATTAGCATAGCTATTTTTTTCATACTTCTCTGTAAACCGCAAACTATGTAAACTAAGCTTTTCTATGTGTAATTTTCTCCCCTATGCAAGTTTCAATAAAATTTTACTTGGCTTAATTCTTGGTCTGCAACTGACGTAAAATCCAATGTTATAATATCATATTTAATAATTTATTGCTATTATATTTTTATATGGTTTGTTTTAAATAAAATGTTTAAATGTATAAATACATTTATTAAACTACACCTTATAATTAGTTTTAAAAATCTAGTGTTATAAAGTCAGATAATTTGATGAAGAGACAAATTAATTTCAGGAATTGGATACAACATTAAGATCTAACATTAATACCATAGACAGAATTCAAAACATGGCAGTGCAAAAATCTAAGGTTTAACAATTAAATATCACTGGCACTGTCAATGTTTTTGTACAAAATGATTAACAGATCACTTGGTTGCTTCATTAAAAACCAAACCACCTTTAAAATCTTTCCTCAGTCTATAATATTTTTTTGGAACTAGATTCTTGACCTAGATACATCCATCAACGGATCATCCTGAACTACGAGCCAAAACATATAAAATGCAAGCCTAGCTATATAAACGTCTTTTTTCCTACAATACATTTACAGATAAAATACATTTGATAATACTACAATTGATGTTCAATAACTGGGATGGTTCAACATAACAGCCAATCGCTCCATGTTTACTGCATACACTGAATGGCACGCTATAATGTTCCTGTGAGTAAGTAGTGTGGTGTAGAATTCATCTATTGTTAATTTATCATCGTTGGGCTCATCATCATGTGTGCTGAAATATAAAAAAAAAAAAAATACTAAGATTGGTTAAGAGATAAAATAAATATAAATAGACAATAAAAAGAACTTAACATTCTGCATCTTTCTTAATCATGCGTACTTATATTATAAAGAGGAAAGATTTGATTGTTTTTTTTGTTTGCATTGAATAGGCTCCGATACTACTGGACTGATTTGAATAATTCTTATCCCAGGGAAATATAAAGCGAGACTTTTACCCCGGAAAAACTCATTCACGCAGGCGGAGCCGCAAGCAGAAGTCTAGTATTTTATAATTTACTATAATATTAGTGATTTTTTTTACCTGCAAGCAATCTCAAATGCAGCAGATTGTTCCATTTCATCAATAGTAGGGGGACATCTTGGTCCCAATGCGTCAGCACCGTCGTCCACCTCAACCCTGCCTTCAAACTGAGGATCGTACAACTTGGACGTATTCCTTAGCCACATGTTGGGCATATCCCTTCCAATGTCATACATAAAATGCTTTCCTCTCATTTTATATCCTTTCCGTTGTGATATTACAGCACTTATGACGTTCTTGAGGAAGTTTTGGACAGCAACCACCATGATGTCCGCTGCTTCGTCATCTGCTCCTTCCAATCCTAATTCCCATGCTGCTAACATAAAGCGGCCTACTACCAGAGCGTGATCTGGGAGGAATACTTCCTGAAAATAAATTATTTATAACAGAATTAAGACACAAAAAAAAAACAGTAATTGTGAGGGTTGTTATTGATAAATTCGATAAAATATTACCTGGGCGGCATATTTCACTCCATCGCTGCCAGCGCCCGGTGGCGAATTTGGAGGCAAATACTCAAGTAAATCAACAGGTTCAAAGTTACTTTTTTCTGAGGTCCGCGAGCTTCTTTTATGTCGTCTGCTGTTCCTGTTATGAGAGCTCGCTTTCTCTTGAGCTATACTGATGGACGCCTCGGCAAGTCCTTCGACTTTATTTAATAAAGCTAACAAAAACTCGTTATGGTGATGCACTTGCTCATTGTTTAGAAGTTTACGGGCTTCCGCATCGAATTCTTCTTTAGTAAGTTTCATACGAAACCACTGTTTCATGTGGTTGAAATATTTTGTTGATTTTTCTCCAAGTACTTCATTTAGTTTACGCCGGGCGACGTTAAGTGCGTCAGAAGACATTTTTAAACGACAAGTAATAGTTTAATTTTAATTTGACAAAACAATATTTCCAATAATCTTTTCTTTGATGATACAAATTATAATTTTTGTTTGTTATAGTTTTGAGCGTTTTGTATTTTCCGTGTATAATGTATTTGCAAAACAGAAACTATGTATCTCATATCTGTCATTGTCATTTGTCAAACTAAGGGTAGCCTTATAAATCCGGAATTCAGAATCTGAAAAACGGCCTGCCTTACACAGTTCGTAAATTCAGAAACGTTGCAACGTTCTACTTCGGTGCTATAACTGATCAGTCAAACCAATCTGAGTTTATGCTATATTGATTTATCATTCACTTACGGAAAAGTATAGCATATGTGTGAGGTAATGTCGTTTTTATGAGATCTTTGGAGAATTAGAATTCAGAAACGGATATGCATAAGCTCGGCTGGGACCTGTGAGATAACGCTATTTTTATACGAGCCAGAGCATTCTGAATTAAGATTTTGATTTCAGAAACAAAAACCGGATGCACAAGCCCGGCCTAAATCAAATGCTACTATCAAGTGTCAAATTCGGGAGTTTTGGCGGGAACTTGGAAGTGTCATGAGGTGCTCTTGTTTTAATTCATTATTTTGGTGATACTTAGTGTTATATTGCATAATTATGGTGGTATATTATCCAATATAGTTCTATTATAGAGCTCAAATGAAGTGAATTGAAATAATTGTGCTAATCAAGTGTTTTTTTTGTTGCTGCCAATACTCCTCGATAAAGTCTTGGTAAGGTAGCCACTGCTTTACTTCGACATACTACAGATAATAAAATAGACAAACCAAACTTGACATTGGCAAAATGTGAACACAAATGCCATTATGAAAAAAAAAAAAAAAAAGTGTCAAATTTATTGACATTGACGGTCACTGCATTGATATTTGACAATTAATAATATTGGTTTGTGGTTATCACATCGTGAAATCAGGTTTCAAATTTACACTTTTTTGGTTAAGTTTACTATTCAAAAATGACTTTTAACTATTTGCTAGCTGCTACAAAACCCAGTGTAGTACTCAAAGGTCGGTATATTTGATATTTCATAAAAATTATGTGATGTTATTAATGCTCACTTCTGTGGTTAAACAAATGTTTATTGTAGAATGCATCCGTAATGCTAGCAAGAAAACCGGAGGTAGTACTCAGAACACAAATTGTAAGGTGAAGCCGAAGCACAGAGGATGGAAAGTGCAAGACGGACATCGCGTTGAGGCTGGTCATATGCTCGTTACTCAGAGAAACACCCGTTTCCATCCAGGATTAAATGTAAATTATTTTTTGGTTACCTAATAGAGCAATCTAATAAAGTTGAATATTGTGTATATATGTATGGGATATTGTGTATGGATTTCTCATCTCGACAAATGTGAAAATAAGTATTAGACTTTTGTTCATGGCTCTGCATGAATGAATTTTCCCTGGATATAAGTCCCGCTTTATTTTCCTAGTATAAAATGTATAATGTTACTCGCTGATAATGTAGCTTTATATAGTGAAAGATTTATTAAATCATTCCATTCATTTTTGAGTTTATTTGTTACATACATACAAGAATACAAATCTTTTTTCTTTTTATAATATTAGTATAGACTGATATAGAATTAGACATACACACAAAATATTAACTGTTCTAGGTTGGTTTTGGACGCAACGGCACATTATTCGCAATGGTCCCAGGTAAAGTTGTGGTGACTTGTGAGAAATTTGACCCTAACTGGGAACACACATGGGTGCAGAGGAATTACATAGGAAGATATGAACAAACCATTTTCAAGAAGTATTACAATATAATTCCTGAACCTCAACACCAGAGGTTCAAGCTAGTTGATGCACTGTGATAGATTTAATTGTTCAATATTGTTAAATAATTGTAATTGTATAAGTAGGTATAGTAAATAGATGGAGTAATTTAATCGCAGTTTTATTTAAAAAAATATTTTGATTTACATAGGATTAAGTATTTCAAATAAATGTTATCAACTCCTAATTTCTAGGTTCTAATGGCCCTCTATCATTATCTGTTTCATAATATGACATATTATAGTTACAAAAATAGTATCAAGTAAATAAAGAACATAGGTGCTGCAAATATAAACCAAGTTTAGTCTTGTAGAATTCAAGATTAAGTTCGTTATTCTCAAAACAGATGGCGCTAAACAGAGGTCCAAAGGGCACACTGTCAGGCATACTCAATATTCAATATACCTACTTATTGTATGCGTTTGTGGTGCTTATGGGGGGAAGATACCACTTAATATCAGAGGTTCCAATTGCTCGTATGCCAGATTATAAAAAACTACTTTCAGGCTGCGGCCGTGCCTGCTATAGCTGGTGTATTTCTTAGGCATTAAGTCTTAAGATTTAACCAGTACCGCCTTTAAGGGGTGGGGAACAGGCGCGGTTCGGAGGAAGGACGTAAAAGGACCTAGGGAGGGCGCCACAAGCTATGACTGGAAGGTCCTTTAAATTTATCACTGAAGAATACAATTGGAATAGACCTAAAAAAATATTTTTCTCATGGAGCACCCGAACACCTACGGTCTGCCCTGCATTTAACATACAAAGTCTTAGGGTGATTAGTGTAAAGTAGTGCCATGCGTGCTTTGTCCAAATTCCATCGTAGTTCCCGCATTTTACATTTATTGTATTGCATCATATATTATTATTGTATTGCATCGTATTTATTGAGTAGTCGTTACGCTTATATACAACCGGCTTTTGACTCGTATTTAGTTTTATAAATAAAACTAAGACAGGTACAGGTACTACTTTTTAGGCAAGAAATAATATTCTTACATACAAATGCCATGTTAAGCCGGTGTCATGAAATATGAAGAAGGTGAAGCAACTAAGGACAAATTTTATTGGCCCAATGAATATATCTCTACGATAAATCACTAAATATTGCCAATCGGAACCGGCAGCGGATTTGAAGATGAAAATAACAATTTTGATTTATTTATGCGACGTTTGGCATGTTCGTATTTTGAAGATAGATTACCGCGAAGAATTTTTAATATTATTTGATTACAGAAAGCGTAATATTTATATTTTAATAATTGCAACTTATTATAAATACATTACGTAGGTACAGCTCTTTTTAAGGTTTACTAGGTACCTCAGGTAATACGTCTTGTCCCAAATATAATATTATTAAGTACCTAGGTCAATTTTAGGTATATATTCTTATCTTCGATTAATTATTGATGTAGGCACACTATCTCGGTATTAATATTTAGATATTTTAAATAAGACCACACTTGGTGTGTTCCGGTATTTATAGCGATAATAAGTATATTACAGTCAGCGCAGTCATACAGTTGTAAAACGCCTAAATTCTGAGCCAGATGTGAGTAACGTGAATGTGTAAAATAAAAAGTCCCGAGGGAGAGGAGATTGCCGATTTTCCGGTTCTGAAATGACGTCCGGCCGGTCCGGCCGTTCCGGATGTTGACCGGCACAGGTAGACGGAGTGCCGGTCTTGTCAACTGTTCTCTGAACAAATAAGCGACTGTCGAATCTTCAGAATTGGGTTACCAGTTGCACGTACCGTGTCTATAGCTACTACTGAACTTTTAAGCGGATGTAGGTAGATTCTTGGCTGGGAACGATATTAACAATTTTTTTCTTGCTCGATCTACGAACCCAACTAACAATCTTTGGATAATCTTGGTAAGGTAATATTTTATACTAGCTTTTGCCCGCGCCTCCGCCCGTGTGTTAAAGGTTTTCCGGGATACCTAAATATTTTTCGGGATAAAAAGTAGCATAGTAGCACTGAGGAGGAATTTAGCTTCCTGTTAGTGAAAGAACTTTATTGTATAGTATAGTCCGATGAGACGGCAATCCGACATGACCGGAGAGAGATCAGGCGCAGGACCAACGGCTTTACGTGCTTTCCGAATTCCGAGGCACGGGGGTATCACACCGCCAACTTCCTGACTCCGAGCTGCGACTGAGTAATTTTTAAGATGGGAAAACCCAGTGACAATGTTTTTGGCTCGACTTGGGATTCGAACCTAGGACCTCAGCGCGCAAATCGTACTTGTAACGCTTACGCAATACACCTACGCCACCGCGCCGAGGCAGTCATAGATAGTCGAGGTATAGATTAGTGTCTTTATAAAATTAGGACCACTTATTCAAATTCAAATCATTTATTCAGTAATTAGGCCCCTAAGGGCACTTTTACACGTCATTTTTACAATGTTTTTATCATCTAAAGATTCTACCAGTGCTTCGGAAAAGCCCACTGACCTGAGAAGAAGCACCAAGAAACTCAGCGTAGGTCTTTTATTATAATTTTTTTATATATATTTTTTACAATATAATACACAATTTAATTATAGAACATGTGTGAATCTGAGCAACCTAATCCCAAGCATTTTTTTTTTTTTTTTTTTTTTTTTTTTTTATTGCATTTAATGACGAGACGAGCATGCCGTTCGCCTGATGGTAAGCGATACGACCACCCATAAACAGTAGCAACACCATCCAGCACCTTGACTAACAAAGTACTGTGTGGCATTCCACTGCGCTCGTCACCCTGAGACATAAGATGTTAAGTCTCATTATGTCCAGTAGTTATACTGGCTACAATGTCCTTCAAACCGAAACACAACAGTGCATGCACACTGTTGCTTGGCGGTAGAAATAGACATTGCGGTGGTACCCACCCAGACGGCCTCTTACATAATGAGAGACCTACCACCAGTGAATTTGAATTTGTATCTTCAAGATAGTCTCTTATACTGTAATAACCTTTTTTGCAAAGACGTTCTTTGACAGTAGTTTTAAATTTTTTATTGGAAGATTAACAATATGCATAGGAAGTTTATTGAAGAAGCGTACGCATAGACCAACAAAAGAATTGCTTATTTTATGAAGACGAGTAGCATGTACTATAAGTTTATCTTTGTTCCTAGTGTTTTTATTATGAATATCGCATATTCGGTCAAAATTTGCAATATTTTTTCGAACATACATAAGATTTGCAAATATATATTGCGATGTTACGGTAAGAATGTTTATCTCTTTAAACTTTTCTCTAAGAGAAACGCGAGGTCCGAGACAATAGATAGCTCTAATAGCTCTCTTTTGCAAGACGAATACTGTATTAATATCCGCAGCATTGCCCCAAAGAAGAATACCATACGACAGAATACTATGAAAATAACTGAAATAAACAATTCTTGCCGTGTCTACATCAGTCAGACGCCTTATTTTTCTGACTGCATAAGCCGCTGAACTTAGTCTACCTGCTAACTTTGCTATATGCGGTCCCCACTGGAGTCTCGCGTCTAATGTGATGCCCAGAAAAGTTGTTGACGCAGCAGGATTCAACTCTTCCCCATTTATGTGTACATTGGTTTTTACTTGTCTTACATTGGGCATAGTAAATTTAATGCATTTAGTTTTTTTAGCATTTAGTAACAAGTTGTTTAAATTAAACCAATGCACAATTTTAGAGAGAGCATCGTTTATCATCTTAAGAACTAGGAAGGCAGCTACAAGACTAAAAATATTCTCAACGAGCTTTTGCCTGCGGCTCCGCCCGCGTGAATGAGTTTTCCCGGGATAAAAGTCCCGCTTTATATTTCCCGGGATAAAAAGTAGCCTATGTGTTAATCCAGGACATAATGTAACATTGTGCCAAATTTCATCGAAATCCGTTCAGTAGTTTTTGCGTGAAAGAGTAACAAACATCCATACATCCAGACATCCATACATCCATACTTACAAACTTTCGCGTTTATAATATTAGTAGGATGATGCCATCTCGATAATGAATTTCCATATTGTGTGAGGTAAATATGAAGCCTACGTCACAGATTATAGGTTACTGCGTATCTTGTACACATGCATTGCAGGCCTAGTATTCAAACCGAGATACTTCGGTAACGTATTTTTCGCATCACGTTTTTTTTTATGAACGGTAGGTACATAATAATAAAATAGAAATAAATGGTCACCAACTCATTGTAATACGTGAAATATTCACGTTTTATCTTAATCATGCAGAAGTTTAGTCGTCACATCGGCTCCCCTCGGTGCAACGAAGGGCGCTTGAGATTTCCCACTTGTAATTTTTCTCGGCGCGGCGGCGGCCATATTGCAGCGTTCACCCAATAACTCGCAACACCCGCTGTTGAATATAACTCAAGGGCTAAATTAAACTTTTTGCTTGAAAAACGAAAGTTGTCATGTGCGAATGGCTTTTATGGATCGGTTTTGTTTCAGTTGAGTTATTATTTTGCGTCTATTTTATGCGAGATTGTTTAATTTTTGGGTATCAATCCTGGCACATTTTAATCTTTCTGTTTGGTGGCATGAGATATGGCTGATTTTTTATTATGTTTTTAGTTCAATGATGCAATGAACAAGACTGCAACAGCTATGAAAACCATACTAAAATTTCAAAATTAGAAACAAAATAATTTAATGGATTATTCCAAGTACATACGAACTGACCATAATATATCTTGAAGTTTTGTGAAACAAGAACAAAAAAATATAGAAATTGATGACCTATTTGGTCAAGGACTGCAGAACACATCAAAAGCATCTAACAAAGTTATGATCAGGCAGAAAGGCTACATTTTAGCCGTGGCTCCCCAATACGGACGTAGGCGCCCTTTTTAATCCACCTGGACGTGTTTTACGATCGTCAACTTTTTCGTATAAAAAGTTTTAACACTCAACCTGGTCGAGCAATAAACATCAGCCCTGTAACGAGGGTGGCGCTTTTCTCTTGCTTTTTATGAACTTACTTATTGTTTTAATCTTTTAAGCTGTCGTTGCCCTTATTAAAGAGCAGGTCTGTGTGATTGTGACGTTCAGTCTAACTTTCTGACAGTCTTAATTAGCTACATCATACATGGTATAGAGAAGTCAGTAGCTATGGCTGGGTATCTACATTGTATTGAGATGTGTTTTCGATTTGAACGTAAATAGACAAACAGCTAAAGTAAGTTCGATAACAGAATATGTTTATCACATACACGCACGCCTTTTATCTCCGAAGGGGTAGGTAGAGGCCCGACTAGTGCACCCATTTTTCGCCGTGCGTATTCCGTCCCATGATGTGATAGGGGGCGAGTCTATCGCCATATCGGGCACAATTCCAGTCTCCGGGCTGATACGAGTAGAAAAACCCAATATCAGCGTTAATAATTAGTATTTGTTGATACGAATGATTTTGCTAATAATAAGACGTAGCTACTGTGAGTAGAAAAAATAAAATTACTTATAAATAACTTAGTAACCAACTGTATTGACTGTATAACTTGAACCTGTACAACTTTTTTTTTCAGCAGTAGGCACGGAATCTTACAACTGTTAACCCTTAAACACTCCCGATTCTAAAATAAAGACAAACTAAATTGACTAAGGGAATGTATTTATCGGGACGTATTAGGGGTGTATCGATTCAGGTTGCTCCACGTGATTTACATCGCAGCCTTAGTAATTCGTTGGCTGACGGACAACCAGTATAAATCAACGTTGGACCCCCGCTAACCGGACATTTATCTCGACTCTGTGATAAAAAACTACCGGCTCCGATGTTCCACTAACGTTTGCATTCACCAAATTATTTTCACCATCTTGCTTTTAGAGTTATTATTTTCTGTTTTGTTTAAGATTTTTTATTAACTAAATAAAATATTTTACACACACTAGTAATATTATTTATCAACTTACATTAACTATACTAACATTAACACTATAACCTTATTGCAATTTCATAATATAACCTCAAAGAGTCCTAGTTTTACACTTTTTGCAATCTGCGCTCAACCCGGTTAACTTAGAGGTTTTATCACAGACGTTCGTAAATTATGATGAGTGGAGATTTCTTCAGGCGACTCTCGTTTAAATAACGCAAAAAGATAGCGACATCGTGTATAATATTCATGGGAAGGCATAATTTAATTCCCTGAGACAGTCTCCGAGGCGAGCCCGCTAGAGATTACACTCTTGTCTCGGAAATCGCGTAATGAAGGAAAAACGCACCCAAAATATAAAATTATGGACTTAAGGATGATATTTCTTCATTTATTACTAGGATATATGGTTTGATGTTTATTTATTAACGTCGTTTGTTATTGAAACGGCGCCTTTTTAGTACAATCTTGTTTGGTATGAATAGAGCGTTTCGGAGCGAATTTGAGGTTATGAAAGGAGGTCGAAATTCACCGCAGCACCACAAGTGAACTTCGAAAAGGGGTTTCGGTTTGACATGACATTTACAGGTTAAGTCAATTAAGTTTGGCAGAGTGGGCTGGGTAATTTCTTTATCGTCTCTTTGTTGAGACGTCTAATCCTTTTGAACGTTAGCTTTGAAGCGGCAAAGGTACGCTTTGCGGACGGTCGTATCTCCGTTTATGTTTATAAACGTTAGCTATACCGTGACATTGTTTCTTTTTATGCTAATATTAACAAAATAATTGATTTAATATTATTTATTTAAATATTGCACATTAAATGACTGTTATTAAAATCAATTTGCGAAATAGAAACATAAAATTCATAAAAGGAATACATTCAATGTAAATGCTTTTTAACCGACCTCCAAAAAAGAAGGAGGTTCTTAATTCGTGTGTTTGTATGTTTTTTTTAATGTATGTACACTGATTTCTCTGAAAATTTTGAGCCTATTTCCGTGATTTCTTTTTTATTTAATAAAGTAGGGTCTCGAAATGGTCCCATTTCAATTTCATTCATATTACGGTTCATCATCTTATTTACATAATATTATTATATCTAAATGTTGAAGTCAAATTAAAGGGGCACCATTAAATAATGTTATTATGTGTATAGTCACCTAATTGTTTAAAGGAGAAATGACTCATGCAAATCAATGCAAATTACCGTAGCATTAATTTTTTGACATAAATGTGGGAATCGTGTGTTATAATGTACACCTCATTTTTTCCACACGAATATTAAAAACCGAATTACATACAAACAATGTTTGTTTGTGCAGGATAATGTCTAGAACTACTGAACGGATTAATAGTCCTTGGGTGAACAAAGGCTATATTTTATTTTGATCTGGTTAAATACTTTTATTTCAAGAAAAGACTTTCACGTTGGCGGACCGTTAGCAAAAGCTAGTTGGCGATTGTGTTTGTAACTTGTTGAGATATTTAAATTAATTGATCACCAGTTGTAGTATTAAACAAGTTAAAGTGGAATCGATTTTGAAATTACATGTACTCAACGGTTAATATCTATATTCGCCCTCTCCATCCCAGTCTATAAAGTAGATACAATTAGATTCTTTAAAATAACACATTTCATTGTACGCCGTTTCAGTACGATAAACAATGTAAATACAATACTGAAATGCCCGCTCTCATATTCAACAAACAAAAGCGCAACATTGTTGGAAGAATTTTTAATTTTCATGATATGTTTTAGGAAATAAAGCAATAACAAGGGGATGAGTTATGGTCGCTATAAATGCGTAAACCTGTCATCGGAGCGTACCGTATCAATCTGTATGATGTTTTTATTTATTCTGTTCAGATTTATTTACAATCCTCCTGTTCGCGAATCCCAAAGCTTTTCCAGGGAAAAAGTCCCGCTGTACATTTTGCGTGGTAAAAAATAGATTAATCGAATTTTAAGAATTTTAGTATTTAATTTTTCCGGACGGAATGTGCTAACACATATCAAATGTCTAAAAAACTTCATAAAAAATTTATACTTCGTTAATATTAGTAGGAAATAGTATATTAGAATGCGTCGGTAGCGTAGTTGTATTACTATACGACTGAAATGCTGAAGTCTCGGGTTCGATCCCCGGGACGGGCAAAGTGATATTGGGTTTTTCTATTCAGTATCGGCCCGGAGTCTGGAATATGTGCCCGATTTTTTTTAATTGCATTGAATAACGAGACGGGCATGCCGTTAACCTGATGGTAAGCGACATGACCACCCATTAACAGTAGCAACACCATTCAGAACATTGAGTTACAAACCTACTGTGTAGCATTCCACTGCGCTCGTCATCCGATACATAAGATGTTAAGTCTCATTATGTCCAGTAGTTACACTGACTACAATGTCCTTCAAACCGAAATACAATAGTGCATGCACACTGCTGCTTGGCGGTAGAAATAGACATTGCGGTGGTACCCACCCAGACGGACTCTTACATATGAGAGTCCTACCACCAGTAAACCAAAAGTTCTAATAGATCACGTACTATCTTTTCGATTAAAATGTAGTTCCGAGACTGTCACCATACTGAGCTTGAACTAGGAATCTATCCGATCTGGCGATAGGCTCGCCACCTATCACATCATAGGACGGAATACGCACGGCGGAAAGTGGGTGCGCTAGTTGCGCCTCTGCCTACCCCTTCGGGGATAAAAGGCATGACTATGCGATATTAGCAAGATATTATTTTATATATTGTATCTGAGAAAACAATACAATTATTTCTAAGTCTACAATCCATTGACCAAGCTAGACTTTAGAAACCTGCACAATAATTACCGTTATACATAGAGCTTTTGTGGACTCAAAAAATGTAAACAATTTCAAGATGGCTATACTTATGATCAATTCTTAGCAACCCCCAGCACCAGCCGCGCCTCTATTGTTCAGAAATTCATTTTTACAATTGAAGGGGTTGGAGTCTGACGGTTCAGGGTTCAGTGAATTTATAAACTGAAAGTTTTATTTTTACATATTTATTTTTTGCTCTGGCCTTTTTCGGCACGACGATAATATTACTTGAGTTAAAATGGCCATGCTATGTTAATTAATAAGATAGTTTATAATTAAAGTGATTTTATTATGGCTTGAATTTTCGTTTTCGTAATAAAGATTTCGAAACCTTGAAGATAGAGTCGATAAAAAAAACATAATATTACGAAGTAGGTACATAATATCTGAAGCTGTCTTTTACTTAAGTCAAATAGGGCATCTTAAAATGCAGAATAAGGCACAATAAGTATAATAAGATAAGTCGTAAGCCCGAAGGAAATCCGGGAAATTTTGAAGTGTTGTGAGAAATCTAATAATCCCTTTTCCCGGATAGAGGGAACAGGGATCAGCCAATTGATCAATGACAGGAATTCTCTGAATTATGGCGAAATTTAATTTTGTATTGGATACAAACTTGGTATTTAGGTATTAAATAATTCGAGGTGGAATTTAACGGTCGTTTAGGTGTACTGAAGACATTTGGGCATTCCGCTACGAATTAGCAAGTCCAAGTCTTAATTTATAGTAAGTATTGTGTTACTAAGTATTTGACAAATTTTGTTATTATATCGTTAATTCGTTTATTGTTGTATCCTATGAATTGGTCATTTAATTTGTTCCTGATAATATTAAAATTAATTGTTTTTTTTTTCAAGTCGCTATGATAGACAAAACGTTATAAATTGTTGGTCACTTCCTCTAAAAAATGAATACAAAATCTGTAAGTCATTTTCTACCTGTAGAAATATAGAATCTCGTAAGTTTTATTTGTGTTGTGAGACAATCTTTGTAAAGATATCTCAAACATGTCTTTTATAGTTTATCGAAATAGGTTCCAAAGTTTATGTTGTTTATCGAAACCTCATTTCGATAGTGCTCACCCGAGTTTATAGCATTGGGCGGGAAAAAATAAATATTTTTAAATTTGGAACAATATGGCGGACAGCGGGCTGTCATAAATCTCAAGATGGTCGTAATGCGAGAATGCGCGACTGGAATTCTTTATGAAGGGATACAAAATTTTGGCTTATAGATTGAACATTATAAGTAGGAATAAAAATACGTTTCATGAAATGGCAATTTATAATTTACCTAAAATTTCAAATATATTTCGGGTTAGTAGTGGTAGTTTGATGGAGCATAATTTTAAGGCCTGGTTAAAAATATTTCCCGATTGATATAATTTATTATAATTGAATGGCCTAAAGAGAAGTCAAACATCAAATAATTCGACCTTAACGCATGAAGTTTAAAGCTAGTATCACAGCTATTATTTAACATAACAACTAACTAGGTAGGTGGTTGGTATACATTATACAATACTTTTTAATCAGAATGAACTCTAAGCTAGAGACTTTAGCCTTAGTCTAAAGCTACAGTCTCTACTCTTAGAGCGGAAGTTATTGATTAAACTCAAACGAGAAGTTGGTCTCAATGTAGTACATTACAATTCATTTGTAATTCACACTAACTGTTGAATGAAAAAAGTACCTATAGCATTCGCATTGTAATCTAAAAGAAATAAAAATGTTATATAAAGTTCAAATACCTTATTAAAGTGACCATTTTGTTTAGGATTCTCCTTTGCAATTTGGAACTTGAAAAACTCGCTTAATATCAGGTGATAGTATGTTTTTAGATAGCCCATTGCACCTTATATACTTCTATCGCCTTATTATTGGCAGCATGATTCGGGGACAAGAATGCGTCTCAACGCCCCACTCAGTTACTGCCCCGCGTGTCTTTAGTGGTATTATGTTCGGATATTAATAGTGGTAGGTGCTAATGAGCCATTCAGGCTTTCTCTGTAATGGGAACATTGCAAACGCATTACTGTATCATTAACGGAAACATTCCACAGTCGGTTATTGAGGAATCTGATGTTAGAGCTGATAATTAAATATGAGTGTTGTACTTAACATTTCCTATATTAAATTGTGTAAGGTTGGCTGTGCTATAGCAAGAAAAATGTTTAGCAAACATTTAAATATTTATTTAAATCAAATAAACGATTTTCTAAATCTCCATAACGTTTTATCGCGAGGAAATTTAATTGCTGGAAACATTATCTTTCATAAATTACGATTCCAAGAACCTAGATAATTCCCAAAAAAGTTTATTAAATATATAAACTTACACAAAGTTTACCTCCCAGAAATCTCCAGTACACAATATTCCGGAAACTAGATCTATTATAAACTATTTCCCGTTGAGATTTTATGAACGAGAATCTTGATGTCCCTGGCTTTGCTTTCAGGATATTTTTCAAGGTACTTTATAGTGCGATAAACTAGGTTTTTAAGGAAAACTCTCTTTCAGTAACTAGATAATTAAAAATGTATACCACCGTTTGCATTTATTTACCGGTCCAAGCGCACAATTTTAGACATACCTACAGATAAGATCGATTTATGATTTTATCTTATGCGTAAGTTTGCTTTCGAAATTTTCAACTATAAACTTTGTATTAATTTTGAGACTCCATTAGCAAATGTAGACAAATCAACGAGACGGCACTAAGCGATTTCTTAATTACTTCTGCTTTTACAAATCGTTTGTTTTCGAAATCAAAAGAATATCTGACTCTTTGTGCTAAGTAATGAGATATTGGTTGATTCGCCGGTTCGACGCCGCGCCGCGCCAAACTGCCAAACGACACTTCCCAAGCCTCGGGCGCCATTTTAATTTTCCGCTAGCCTTCAGATTTATATGTTTTCAGTGTGCTCGTCAATTTTCGAGATTTTTAAATTTGAACGCCACAGTGGTTCCGCCGGGTGGATGATTTAAATTTTTGTTTTATCTTTTGTAAAGTTTTGGGGAACGATAATTCGCTATGTGTTGCAATTAACGTTTATTAATTTGATTCACATCTATGCACACACATCTATCTAGTCATTCAATTATCCATAAAGGATTTATTAAGCATATAAAAAGTATAGGTCCAACAACTGATGAAAAAATTTAAAGTGGTTGCGTATTTTGCTGCATCTAAAAATTTACTCGACTTATTGTTTACTGTTTTTATGGTTTGACTGCCTCGGTGGCGTCGTTGTATTACGGTACGACTGCAATGCTGAGGTCTCGGGTTCGATCCACGGGGCGGGCAAAGTGATATTGGATTTTTCTATTCAGTATCAGCCCGCAGCCTGGAATTTGTGCCCGATATGGCGATAGGCTCGCCCCCTATCACATCAAGGGACTGAATACACAAGGCGAAAAGTGGGTGCATTAGTTGCGCCTCTGTCTACCCCTTCGGAGATAAAAGGCGTGAGTGTGTATGTATTGTTTATTGAGTATTAAACTTAGTTGAACATCACCGGTCGACCCTCCGGATAAACCAATAAATTGAAGGCGCTCCATGCTTGAGTAGGTACTATAATTAACTTCGATGTAAGCGGTTCAATCACCTCCAAGCACTCCTTACTACTAATATATTCATAATATTTGCCAAGTATACACATTTATATCAATTGACGTTGAGATGGTGTTAATATGTTAAATCAACACGTGAACGGCCCCTTTTGTCAAGTTTCACCTCAAATCAAGTGGAATTGCTCCTTTGATCCATCGGACGGATGATTTGATTAAATACCTCTGACTTACTGTGCAATTATAAATTAGTTGTCAAAAACAATTGTTGTTCTTGTCCCTATGTCTTGTGAGCACGAATACGGTTTTACTATAGTTAATTATTGTTGATTGACAGTCGTCTGATTGTTGTTTGATTTGTTAATTATCTATTTTGATTGTTAGGGCCTGTTTCACAGACAGTTATCGAATTAAACTAATGTAGTACTACTGATGGTAGGTCTCTCATATGTAAGAGACCGTCTGGGTGGGTACCACCGCAATGTCTATTTCTACCGCCAAGCAGCAGTGTGCATGCATTGTTGTGTTTCGGTTTGAAGGACATTGTAGCCAGTGGAACTACAGGACATAGTGAGACTTAACATCTTATGTCTCAGGATGACGAGCGCAGTGGAATGCCACACAGTACTTTGTAACTCAAGGTGCTGGATGGTGTTGCTACTGTTTATGGGTGGTCGTATCGCTTACCATCAGGCGAACGGAATGCTCGGCTCGTCATTCAAAGCCATAAAAAAAAAAAAAATGTAGATAGTAATCATAGAAAGAGTAGAGAAATTCGTATACTTGGGGCAAGAAATCAGGATGAGCAAGGATAACCAAAACTAGCGAGCTTCATAGACGAGTCAGACTTATGTGGGCAGCCTACTCGAAACTGGACTTTGCTTTTAAGATAAAAATGTCTGCGGAACAAAAGGCCAGGATATTTAACCAGTGCATCCTACCGGCTACCGGTGCTTACTCGTGGTGTCGAGACCTGGGTTTTACCAAAGATACCATAAATAGACTGGAAGTGGCCCAGATGGCAGAGAGAAAACTGGTAGGAGTAACATTGACAGACTGCAAAACAAACGAATGGCTAAGAGAACATAGCAAAGTCACAGATGTAACGAAACTGGTGGCGCGTCTAAAATGGAAGTGAGCTGGACATGTTGCTCGGAACGATAGATCGTGGTGCAAACGTCTCCTTGAGTGGAAGCCATGGGGAAATAAACGCCCTCAAGGAACACCACAAATGCGCTGGAAAGACGACGTGAGGAAGGTCGCCGGATTAAACTGGGTCAAAAGAGCTTAATACCGCCACGAATGGAAGATGTTAAAGGAGGCCTACACCGAAAATGTTGAAAAAGGCTAATGAAGAAGAAGAAGAAGATAGTAATCATTTTATTACCATTTATTTTGTAGTATAGATTAAAATGTGACTTTTGTATTTGGTCAGCTTATACATTTTTGTGACAAGGAGCATTCATGTGGTGAAATCAGCTCTTAATGTTATATGAATATTAAGTAGGTAAGTAGTTTATTCGTTTCCAAGTATATAAGAGATTAAAGAAACCTTAAATCTAAAATCTAGACTCAGTGAAGATTTAAGTATAATTTTATCTACTTTTATTTTCAGATTTTGGCTGTGAATTAAACCGCTCTGGAATCCCAGCTCGGTCGTTAACGTAAAGGTAATGAATTCAAGCTCACATTAAGCCAGTTCGTTTTCCAAGTTGATAGCGATTCCAATTCTAGTCACAGATAAATGTCCAATCGATAGATAGATAATTGAGTCTATTTCCGAAAGCACTAATCACGTGAATCGGATTCACGATCTGTTCTGAGCCCTGCAGAGTATTATACGTTTAAGTAACGTAATGATATGGGAATGGAATTATCCACGATAATACCTTGATATTAAGGTACACTTTATAGAGGAGGCCGGTGCTCAGCAGTGGGCAGTATGGTATTAAGGTACACTTGTTTTTAATTAATTGTGTTTATATGTATGACGTAGATTTTAACTTTTTCCATATAGTGTATCGTTAAACTACTTTGGAAACTATAGTTATAATCTAAGTAGGTATATCGCAGAAGTCAACTCTACAAAAATCGTATAGAAAAGTACTTAATATAAATATTTACCTTACTGATATTAAAAATATGTGTGTAAATGCCATTTAAATAAATGCATTGCAGCCAATAGCTACACTATAAAAATAGTCGTAATACGTCGTACGTGCGTGTCGGATTTTAAAGATAGAATTCACTAGTAATTTAGCAAATAACAATTTATTGATTTTTTAACTGCAATTTTATTTAGTTAATCTTGAAAAATCGTATTGTACGCCTGTCTTAAGGTTCGAAACACTCTTGGGGGAGAGGACGGAAAATTGCAAACATAAAGTGTCTAATCGACGTATCTTTTATTCCCTAGCTTTCGAGATACGGCCCATTAGCTTTGTAATGGGGATGTTCAAAATTTATTTTATCATTTCCCGGCACGTGATGTCTTTGTTTCAAACCTGAACGACTAACAGATGCTGACTAATTTGACGTTTTGTGGACCTTATTGAACTGCTTCTTATTTTTTTTGCTGTTTCTTGCGATAAGTTTGTGATTAAAAGAGTTGTTTTTCTAATAAAATGGAAAGGAGAATAGCTTAGTGGCAGATTAAGCTATGAGGCGAGAAGTGACAAGATGGATTTCTTTTAAAAATATTTTGGGTTTTTTTGCAAATATTTAGCTTAGACTTATTGGGCTTGTGGTAGTGTATTTGGGCTATAAACCGCGAAGTTTAGAGTTCCAAGTCGAACATTCAAAATTTGTGTGAGTCTATTCGAGAAGATCCAAAAGATTAGTATTTGAAATTCCTTTTTGAATACCTATAAATACTATTAACTCTAAGCAGTTTAACTTCAGGAACTTCAACAGACAAACTACACATACGGTTCGCTCCACCAGTTCCTTTATGCGGCTTCCCTTTCCTCGATCATTTTCATTCATTGTAATCGAGCGGAATGCACGCTGAAGTATGCAATTTATATGTCTCACGCAGCGGGAGTCTTCATACATTACTGGCATTAGAACAACCGCCATGGCACCGGCGTGTTTATGGAACTGATTTATTCCAGATTTATTTGAATCGTTTAAGAGCAAAAAAACAAAGATAAGCAGTGTGAAGATATGATGAATGTTTTACTAAATGAAATTGAATGGTTGCACTGTATTGTTTGTGGTTAAATTAAGTATGTTGCGCACATGTATATCGCAACCTGCGTTCATTTCGTTGGTGAGTGCAATAATTATATTTTGTTTACTTTATTTTTCCAAAACAAATGCATAACGTAACTTCGAGGATTAGCATATTTAATATTAACATTTGGCAAGAACGAAACATTGTCTTCGTCGCGATGTGAAAATGAAAACGATGAAATATATTTCTCATATTTTTTTGGCTACGTCGAGCCCATTATATTATTTCCATTGTCCCATAGTGATATTAATAAAAACAATATGAACACAAACAGACCGGCCGACTTAGCCATGTGTGAAATGAAAGCGACTACAAAAGTTGTAAAGTTGCACCATAAATCCAGCTGCGACTAGGCAACGTTGCATCTTCCACGAAAAAGATATACAGGACCTTCATCAGTTGTAATAAAGGCTGTAATAACTGCGAAGTTAAGATAGTTGGCACTGTCGAGCCCAAGGGAAAGTGTTGTCAAGGAACAAAGATAAGTCGGGATTGTCGCCAGGCTCGTCTGGGAGGAAATTACAACTAGTATAATACAAAAGAAGCATCAACCTCTACGTCTCTATTTGAGTTCGCGTTGGTATCTTCTGTTATTACTGTTCAGCGTTGTGTTATAAATGAAAAACGGGTGTTATAATAGTGGCAAATAAAATTAAGCCGTATTGCTTTTGTTTGCGCAAGCCCAAAGAAAGATGAATTTGGGGTGTGGAATACGCCACGGAATTCTTCACGAGTGTATTAGTTTAACATATCCTGATATAATCAGATCAGTGCGAACGAAACTAGGTGTGTAGAAAAATAAATGGTTTAAATGGTGCTGGATACATATCTCATCCGAAGCTGAAGGTCTATTATTCTCCAAGAACCAAAATAAATTAAGAGTTAACATTACTCAAATCATTATAGGATACTTAGGAAATGTTCCATCGAACGAATTAAAAGCAAATCAGAAAGCCATCGAGACAATACCCGTTGATTCTGCAGTACATACGGAATGAAACGGTAAACAATGTAACACCCGCGGATTTCCTTGACGGACGTGATACGATTACAAAGATTACCCCCCGTTGGCGCGCTATCAACGTAGAATATTTTATTTGGAATTCTTTATGATGAAAATAAAATGATACGTAATCATATTCTGTTTGATAGGTATTCACAGATTTGATGTCTGGACTAACTCATGCTTACAACTCCGTTAACATTTAAGTCAATTCCTGAAATAAAAAAGCCTGTACCATTCAACTCACAACAAAAAAAAAACTTAAAAAGTGAAGATTTGATAGGTAAGTGAAGGTGAATTTCATGCACATTTTCTATAACAGCCTATGTCTTATGACAGCGGTACCACGATTAATCATGGTCCAGCAGGCTTAGGTATTACAATGCCAATTTAGACAAATCTGCCTTCAGCGTGGCTTTATCACCGAAATTACCTAGATCCTCGACTTTTTCAAATACTCAAATTTATGTACTTTTTTCTTTCTATTTTGCTCTATACTAAATTAATGTACTAAAATTCAAAATTCACACGTTTCTTTCTTATGTTTTGATACATTGTTAAATCGAAAATGGATACTGAGTACCATTTCATTCAAAATTAAAACCCCATGTTTTAGTCAAAGATCAAGCTTAGTTGCCCTCTCGTAATCCGATTTCATTCAGCAAGTAATGAGCACCATTAAACATACCCCTATATCGGACCATAAAGCAGTAAGTGCCCCAAAAAAATATTTAAATTCCGACCTAATGCTTACACCAGTAGATTCACTTCCATTTAATGTTACCAAGGAGATAAGGCGCTGCATAAAGAATGCTGCAATTCTACTGCAAACTATATTGGTGCCTACGGACATTACTTTAAAGTTGTAATTGGGTAAACGTATCTTCCTCATGTGCAAATCATTTCAGACCTAAAAAGATATGCCGAACTCCGGTAGACGAATTATGAGGATTAAATTCCTGTACTGCACTTAACAAGACTAATTTATGCAGGGCTCCGTGCACTGCGGGTGCTTCGGCTAACTAAACTAATGGAGAGGTAATGGGTGTTTTGGTGTAATACATTTGTGTTATACTGATAGAATATTCGAATTAAGTTGGGAAAATGTTGGCCTGTTTTAATGAATTTTCAATGGCTTCACCTTGTTCAGGTCATGCTTTGCATTTACGATGACTGGTCTACTGGGAGATTGGCCGACGTATAGCTATTTTCCTGATATAGGCACTATTGAGTTGATTTAACCCTTCAACTCCTAATTCTGATTTTGTTTAACGTTTAGTCACTGTCTTTATCTTAACACTTACGATTTCTGTAGCTTAGGGATTTTCTTGGCTAGAAGAAGTCTCTAACTATCAGAAGACTCTGTAACTAGTGCTTCGAGTATTCTCAACATTAAACTGTAATATATTATAGTTTAATGTTGAATTATAATTTTAAATTACAAAGCATGTTTATGTGACATGATTTATATTATTGCCTTCTCAAACCGCCGAAAATAATGTGATAATATTGTCTCTAACAAAACACCACCTGTCGTGAACTTATTTCCTCGTAATTTATGGAGTTTTTATTTCGTAGCAAAACAGTATTTTTACCATAATATATCGGTGTATCATCCAATTTCATAGGAAATTGTATGTATAATATAATGGATGAAATTATTCAGTGTCGCTTTAGGCATATTTGCTGAAACGAATTAGCCGAGGGCATGTGATGGTGTGGCGTTAAATTGCCTCCGGATGGAATCGGGATGTATACACGGATATCATAATGTTTTCTTAGTAAAAAATCTGTTTCGTAGATTTATTTTTCGAAAATATGTTAAGAGAACAATTTTTCAAGAGAATTCGTGCTTATTTCTTTGTAAATTGAGTTTATTTGTTATTTATGAAGCTACCTAATGGATGTATGTTTGTGCTGTGAAATAGTATAGATTGGATATTTAATGCTATTTGGAAATAATCGAAAAGACGCTATTTAAAATATACTTTTTAAAGTAAAGTAACATACATGCCGCTTTATTTCCTCTACATCGAACTGATCGTAAAGCTAGTACCAGCAAACAAACACTAAAAACCAATGGCACAACCAATAATTCTGCAACACAAACATTGTAAATTGAGCAAACATCGAAACTGTCATTTTCATATTATCCAACAACAAACCACAAAGTCGAATCGTGAAGCGTCGGTATTGTATCGTAAAATTTTCCCATCGTTTGAATATCTAAAGCCCGGTGCTAAAATTGTAAATGGAAACAATAAATAATTCGAATGTTGCGGTTTTTATTATAAAAGTCCGCGTGAAAAGGTTGTGAAAGGCTTTCAGCGCGGCAATAAGTCTTGGCACAAAGGCGATTATGCTCGTACCTTGTACATTTAAGCGTTAAATAATAATAGGGAAAGATTTTAAGTTCGTAAGTAGCATGGTTTTTGTGCCAGTGTCTGTTATTTTTCTTTTGTTGTAGCAAAAAAAGAATTTTAAGTGAATGTTAATAATTAAACGAGTGTAGTCAAGTTTCCGTTGTGACCAATTATGCTTTTTAATGGGCACTAGAAAAAGTACTAAATGTTCTAATTACTATTATTGGTATTAGTCGAAACAGAATCTACGATTATTAAAACCTAATGTAGTGGATGCGATCTGCGTACTATTGGCTAATGGATTGATTTAAATGCTTTCTAAATTCTATACATTGAATAGACTAAACGAGTGAGTTCATTAAATGATACCAAATATTTCATAAGCACGCGACGTAAATGAAAATTCCGCCGCTAATCTAATGTACGCAAATTCATTACAATGTTAATGCGATTTGAAGCTAATAAGCCGGGAGCTCACCATGTCCTGGACGACGATATCGATATGATTTAACTTCAGAATAAAAATATTATAATCTCTATAATGTGCCATTATAACGATGTATTATACTCATGCATCTCATATAAGGCTCTCAAAGAAAGCTACTAAGGGAGATTGCTAGGGTAAGAATACACCTGAGACTTACGTTACGCCATTAAGTGAAAAAAAATACAATAATATTTCCAAAAAACAAAATTTTTGGAGGCAGCACGTGGTAAAAAATTAAAAATAAGATTAATATAACTAAAGCTCGACTTTTAAACTGTTCAAATGCAGTCATTCCATTTTTTACGCCAAGTGCGAGTAGAACTCGCGTACCGAGAGTTCCGTACAAACTTGTAGGAAGGGTATCTAACTATACCATACCATACCATAGCAGCCCTGTATTATATACTGCCCACTGCTGAGCACGGGCGTCCTCTACTACTGAGAGGGGTTTTTTTTTAGATAGGCGATCCTGCAGTCAACACCGGGGGAAACCTGCGAATAGGATACTGGAGTCCCCCGGCTTAACGACTGCAGGGGCTTGGGAGGGGAGTGGAGGAGGAATATGGAAGGGAAGGTGGGGGGAAGGGAGGAAGGTTCCCAGGAAGGGCGGAAAGAGAGGGTGCCAGGAAATGTTCGCGGGCCCTTTTAGGCCTCAATGTGTTTTTCAACCAAGAGGTATACACACTGACTGTGTGCCTCGGCCCGCGACTAATGTCCCCCCGCGAATGGGCGTGCATTGGGTACTGAGAGGGGTTAGGTCTTAGTTCACCACGCTGGCCTAGTGCGGGTTGGCAGACTTCACATACCCTCAAAATTATTATGGAGAATTCTCAGGCATATAGGTTTCCTCACGATGTTTTCCTTCACCGTTAAAGCGCACGATAATTGATAATAATACACACGTAACTTTGAAAATTCAGAGGTGTGTGCCTTGGGTTTTGAACCTGCGGACATTGTCTTGGCATACCGTTCCATTCCCAACTAGGCTATCGTCCGCATCTAAGTCTTGTATAATTAAGTTCAATAGTTCGCCAAAATTAAATAATAAATTTAATATAATTTAAAATTCATATTTTTTGTTACTAAAGTATATATTTACGGTTTTCAGATTTTTTCCTTTACAGTACTATAAGACCTTGCTTCTTCTCAAATTTCGTCATTCTAGGTCAACGGGACGTATCCTAGCATAGATTTTGATTCCTTTATGAAATCGAAAAATATGCGACATAAACGGCCATATCTTTTGATCGGGTTGACTTACAAGTTTGATTCTTTCACAACTGAAAGAGACCGTAGACCCATTTGATATAAATTATAAATTTAAATTTGATACCTCTACGCACTCCTGAGGAAAAGGGTCTTGACAGACAGGCGGACCGACGG
Organism: Sphinx pinastri; assembly: GCA_947568825.1. Lineage (NCBI taxonomy): Eukaryota > Metazoa > Arthropoda > Insecta > Lepidoptera > Sphingidae > Sphinx > Sphinx pinastri. Next base: position 5,835,680 of record OX387623.1, read on the forward strand.
ACAGACGGACAACAAAGTGATCATATGCGGTATCCTTTTTTCTTTTGAGGTACGGAACCCTAAAAACCATATAATTTTATTTGTAAACATATCAAAACTTTCCTATCTACTTCGTGAATGAAAATCCCGATCATTAATTTAACTTGTATATATTTTCAAGTTTTCCTATTTAGTATTCTCTTAATATTTTATGCATAGCGACTTAACAGCATCAAAACAAAAGGTAATTATGTATGCCTTTTGTCCATCATGGGGACTATAACTTTGCCAACTCCGGGCTTACCCCGAGCCTGTTTTAAGACGTTTGCCCTCACGCCGCAGATCCCGGCATTGTTTGCTCGGATGAATTTTCATTTATTTGCGTGAACCGGCATTCGGTACCCTTTCCTTTTATTCCGGCCTGTTGTTTGATGATACCGTCATTTGGTTGTATTAAACTGACTGCCAGTACAAATTGTGGAAACAAGAGGGTACTGTATAGATATGATGATTTATACTGTATTCAAGAAAAAAAATAATTAATTAAATAGGTATTTTATTTTCAAATACGTAAATGTTTTTTCATATCTTTAAATTAAGAAAATATCAACTTACGAAGTTAATATGCGGCCTCCAGTGAAGCGGTTAGAACAGTGTAAAACAATTACATTCATAATATTGTAGTATACCTACCCGCGCATAATTCATAATATATTTTACTATTGTTTTACAGACCGAATACAATTCTTCCATCCTAAAAATTAAAAAAAAATGTCCTTAAATATTTATGGAAAAAATTATTTATTTGCATAACAAAATCAAATATTGTGAACGTGTTCATTTCAAGAGATTAAATTCGAGCTGCCGCCGGGAGGCTGCGAATCCTCGATAACGGGGTATTAATATTGAAAATGCTCAAATATTGTGTTAATTTGAAAATGTTTTGCTTTATAGGAACGCTCAATGGTAAAAAACAAAAGAATTCAATTGACTGTCCGTTTTTGTTTATACTTCTAAAATATTTGTTTATGGGATGCCTCGGTGGCGTAGTTGTATTACGGTACGACTGCAATACTGAGGTCTCGGGTTCGATCCCCGGGTCGGGCTAAGTGGTATTGGGTTTTTCTTATCAGTATCAGCCCAGAGTCTGGAATTTGTGCCCGATATGGGGATAGGCGCGCCCCTATCACGCACGGTATAAAGTGGGTGCACTAGTTGCGCCTCTGTCAACCCCTTCGGGGATAAAAGGCGTGAGTGTGTGCTTTGTTTTGTTTTGTTTTGGCCCTACCGGCCAGTAGCCTGACGCGAGTCGGCTTTTCTGGCCACACCGGACTTTCGGGTGAACGCTTTAGGCGCTCGCAACCCTTGATTTAAGTAACCATGCTGAGGGCAACCCACTAACGGGTTACGAACCTCGGCTCAGGACGGTCACTGGGAGAGGATGAGACATCAACGATTAGTGGGGAAGGTTGGTGTTTAACCTAATCCTATCCATTTATTTCGTCGGCACGCGGGCCGGAACTGTTAGGAGGGTCGGGAGGGCGACGGGGAACGCGGCGAGGTCCTCGGCGGCGAGGACGGAACTGCGGTCGTGTGGAGTGTAGGAGTTTTAGGAACTCGTTCTTACTGCGAATGGCCAGAGTGATATCGTCCTCTGGATCGGTTAGGACTGAACGCGGCCGTCTCCATTTGGCGCGGTCGAATGGAGTGTATATTGACGCTTTGCGGACTAACGTATTTGGGTGTTTAACCAGGTCTATCAAGATAGCAGTAGCACCTTAGCAGAATTAAAACGAATACATTTTATAATTTGTAGCTAATTTGTTGCTAATTAGTTACCACAATAACGATTTTGTTGCTCAAGCCGTTTTAAAAAAAAAGCTGTTACTGCTATCTTGATATCAAGATAGCAGGAAACTAACGAAACTTATTTATATGTAATCAAATGTAGTATAGGAATTTGTAGCTAATTTGTTGCTAATAAGTTACCACAATACCGAATTTGTAGCTCAAGCTGTTTCCTAAAAAAAGCTGTTACTGCTATCTTGATATCAAGATAGCAAGAAACTAACGAAACTTATTTATATGTGATCAAATGTAGTATAGGAATTTGTAGCTAATTTGTTGCTAATAAGTTACCACAATAACGAATTTGTAGCTCAAGCTGTTTCCGTAAAAAAAGCTGTTACTGCTATCTTGATATCAAGATAGCAAGAAACTAACGAAACTTATTTATATGTGATCAAATGTAGTATAGGAATTTGTAGCTAATTTGTTGCTAATAAGTTACCACAATAACGAATTTGTAGCTCAAGCTGTTTCCGTAAAAAAAGCTGTTACTGCTATCTTGATATCAAGATAGCAAGAAACTAACGAAACTTATTTATATGTGATCAAATGTAGTATAGGAATTTATAGCTAATTTGTTGCTAATACGTTACCACAATAACGAATTTGTAGCTCAAGCTGTTTCCGAAAAAAGCTGTTACTGCTATCTTGATATCAAGATAGCAGGAAACTAACGAAACTTATTTATGTGTGATCCAATGTAGTATAGGAATTTGTAGCTAATTTGTTGCTAATAAGTTACCACAATAATTAATTTGTAGCTCAAGCTGTTTCCGAAACAAAGCTGTTACTGCTATCTTGATATCAAGATAGCAGGAAACTAACGAAACTTATTTATATGTGATCAAATGTAGTATAGGAATTTGTAGCTAATTTGTTGCTAATAAGTTACCACAATATCGAATTTGTAGCTCAAGCTGTTTCCTAAAAAAAGCTGTTACTGCTATCTTGATATCAAGATAGCAAGAAACTAACGAAACTTATTTATATGTGATCAAATGTAGTATAGGAATTTGTAGCTAATTTGTTGCTAATAATTTACCGCAATAACGATTTTGTAGCTCAAGCTGTTTCCGAAACAAAGCTGTTACTGCTATCTTGATATCAAGATAGCAGAAAACTAACGAAACTTCTTTATGTGTGATCCAATGTAGTATAGGAATTTGTAGCTAATTTGTTGCTAATAAGTTATCACAATACCGAATTTGTAGCTCAAGCTGTTTCCTAAAAAAAGCTGTTACTGCTATCTTGATATCAAGATAGCAGGAAACTAACGAAACTTATTTATATGTGATCAAATGTAGTATAGGAATTTGTAGCTAATTTGTTGCTAATAAGTTACCACAATAATTAATTTGTAGCTCAAGCTGTTTCCGAAACAAAGCTGTTACTGCTATCTTGATATCAAGATAGCAGGAAACTAACGAAACTTATTTATATGTGATCAAATGTAGTATAGGAATTTGTAGCTAATTTGTTGCTAATAAGTTACCACAATATCGAATTTGTAGCTCAAGCTGTTTCCTAAAAAAAGCTGTTACTGCTATCTTGATATCAAGATAGCAGGAAAATAACGATACTTATTTATGTGTGATCCAATGTAGTATAGGATTTTGTAGCTAATTTGTTGCAAATAAGTTACCACAATAATTAATTTGTAGCTCAAGCTGTTTCCGAAAAAAAGCTGTTATTGCTATCTTGATATCAAGATAGCAGAAAACTAACGAAACTTCTTTATGTGTGATCCAATGTAGTATAGGAATTTGTAGCTAATTTGTTGCTAATAAGTTATCACAATACCGAATTTGTAGCTCAAGCTGTTTCCTAAAAAAAGCTGTTACTGCTATCTTGATATCAAGATAGCAGGAAACTAACGAAACTTATTTATATGTGATCAAATGTAGTATAGGAATTTGTAGCTAATTTGTTGCTAATATGTTACCACAATAATTAATTTGTAGCTCAAGCTGTTTCCGAAACAAAGCTGTTACTGCTATCTTGATATCAAGATAGCAGGAAACTAACGAAACTTATTTATATGTGATCAAATGTAGTATAGGAAATTGTAGCTAATTTGTTGCAAATAAGTTACCACAATAATTAATTTGTAGCTCAAGCTGTTTCCGAAAAAAAGCTGTTACTGCTATCTTGATATCAAGATAGCAGAAAACTAACGAAACTTCTTTATGTGTGATCCAATGTAGTATAGGAATTTGTAGCTAATTTGTTGCTAATAAGTTATCACAATACCGAATTTGTAGCTCAAGCTGTTTCCTAAAAAAAGCTGTTACTGCTATCTTGATATCAAGATAGCAGGAAACTAACGAAACTTATTTATATGTGATCAAATGTAGTATAGGAATTTGTAGCTAATTTGTTGCTAATAAGTTACCACAATAACGAATTTGTAGCTCAAGCTGTTTCCGAAAAAAAGCTGTTATTGCTATCTTGATATCAAGATAGCAGGAAACTAACGAAACTTATTTATGTGTGCTCCAATGTAGTATAGGAATTTGTAGCTAATTTGTTGCTAATATGTTACCACAATAATTAATTTGTAGCTCAAGCTGTTTCCGAAACAAAGCTGTTACTGCTATCTTGATATCAAGATAGCAGGAAACTAACGAAACTTATTTATATGTGATCAAATGTAGTATAGGAAATTGTAGCTAATTTGTTGCTAATAAGTTACCACAATACCGACTTTGTAGCTCAAGCTGTTTCCTAAAAAAAGCTGTTACTGCTATCTTGATATCAAGATAGCAAGAAACTAACGAAACTTATTTATATGTGATCAAATGTAGTATATGAATTTGTAGCTAATTTGTTGCTAATAATTTACCGCAATAACGATTTTGTAGCTTAAGCCGTTTCCAAAAAAAACTGTTGCTGCTATCTTGATATCAAAGTAATGTTTTTGGTAGGATTTCACTTCTATGTGTTAGTTGCGTTTTATATTTCTTTGGATCCTGAAACACGTATTTTTAACCCCTGACAGAAAAAGAGGGGTGTTATAAGTTTAGGGTGTGTATCTGTGTCGTTTTCGTTCTCTTAAACCAGTAAAGGTTCTGTATTGCGCGTACGTGCGTAGCCATCTGGAGTATGCGTCTCAGGTCTGGAACCCCCAATACAACGTGTACATACAACGCATTGAATCTGTACAGCGTAAGTTTTTACGTTACTTAGACTTCAAAACTCATCAACTGTCAGTTGATTATGAGCATCGCTGTAAACGATATCACTTTTTACCCTTGGAATATAGACGTAAAGTAAGCGATCTATGTTTTTTGACTAACATTGCGAATGGTTCTATTGACTGTCCTGAACTGCTTGGAAATATTTACCTTTACGCTAATAAAAATAATTTAAGGAAGCGTCCTTTACTACATGTTCCATTAGTTCCTGAAAAACTTGACGACTTCATTTGTTTGCAGGGAACCTTGAGGGAAATGCCAGATAATTTTGAAGCTCGTGTGGTATTCGGGGGATTATTTTTCCGTCCCAAATGTCGGCCAATAGAATTGCACCATGAGATGAAATGAACAGTCAACAAATAAGAATTTCATAATATATAGTAACGACCAGAGAAAATATTCAAAAAAAATTGTTTCTTATTATATAGTAACGACCAGAGAAAATATTCAAAAAAAATTGTCAGTATAATACCATGTAGGTTGTACCACGTGACGTCGAATGGTGCAATTCTATTGGTCGATATTTGGCTCGGAAAAATAATCTACAAAATCTATTATTTTCTCTTTTTTTATGTTGAACAGACACTAATATTTAACTAGCTTATTGCTGCTTATAGCTTGCCTCGGTGGCGTAGTTGTATTACGGTACGAATGCAATGCTGAGGTCTCGGGTTCAATCCCCGGGTCGGGCAGAAATATTGGGTTTTTCTAATCAGTATCAGCCCGGAGTCTGGAATATGAGCCCGATATGGCGATAGGCTCGCCCCTTATCACATTATGGGACGGAATACGCACGGCGAAAAGTGGGTGCACTAGTTGTGCCTCTGTCTACCCCTTCGGGGATGGAGGGCGTGAGTGAGTGTGTGTGTGTGTGTGTGATAATATCCCTAATATCAGCAAGTAAATAAAATTATGATTATTTTTATTTCTAAATTATGACATATATATTATATTATAATGCAACTACATAGTAATAAAGTTTATTTGTATACCGGGTGGAAGGGAAACGCTATTGCACACGAATACAGGTGATAGTGCTGACTGCTGGTGATGGCACTAGAAATCAATCGAATGGTTACAATTTCATTAGGATTTTCTTATATTTCTGTACAGCGTCACGTATGGATGGATATATAAAACTATTTTCTGAAAAAAATTTAGTAAAAAAACAATATTAAAAAAAATCGTAATGAAACACGAACATCAGCTGACGGGTCAACGACCGCGCTCCGCCGGTGCGGGCGCAGCGCGGCGGACTCCGCCTTGTCGGCGTTTGCTTTGTAGTTTGTACCCAGTACCTACGCACCGCAACACCAACGAGGCTGAAAAGCCCGATCTTTAGCGACCGCCTGCGTAATAAATAATAATACCTAAAACTGGCATTATCTACTACCTACTTTTTTAGTGATTCGACCAAGTGCACAAAATCCCATCTATATACCTACTCACAATAGTTTTGGTCATTAGTCAATTGAATATCCTAGTTATCTTAAATTAAGTTCAGTCATTATGGGAAGCTGTAGTATTTAAAACGTAGATACTAGATACGTAAATAACAAAAGAGTGTGTCTACTGTATTAAGTATGTAGTAAAAACTAAAAATTACAGGTTTTTTTACTTACTAATAAATTGCAACCATTCCAAATAGTAATAAGTACAAGCGATATTTACTAATTATTAGCACGGTAATATTATATATATCTGTGTACTGTGTTATTAGTATCACATACACAAAATGTTATTTTATGCCGTTTTACAGAAATTGTTTTATTTTTTATGTTTCGATCCGCGTGACCTAGTCATTGACATTTTATCGGGAGCCGCGAGCCACGTACTAGGCTTTAGTTTAGTCCTTTGTCGGTGTCTATACGTGCGCGATCGAATATTCGTTAAGTTTTCGATTTAGATAATTGTTGATTGTAATTACATGTTTTTTTTTTTATTTGTGTTGTGGTAAACTATGATTTACATTTACAATGCTCGTGAATAAGGTGTTAATGTTTCGGAGAAGGTCGTGGAAATACCTTTTGTACTTTTAGAGATCACAGAGTCCAATCTTCCGACCGGAACCTTGCTGACGCTCGTGTAATAACGGTAGCATCTCAGTAGGTTGCACGAAATCGATCGATGACTTTCCTAAGCAATACGACCTCATCATGTAAGGCTTGCGCGTTCGATTCTTGCTGATGTACCTATCGTGAGTGTGATAGTATTGACAGGGTATGAGGGTTGTGAGGCGTTTCGATAAGCTACGTGCGGTGTGCGGACTGTGCCGATTGTCGAAGATCCCACAATGATTTCCGTTTTCAAAGGAAGACATAACTGGCTCGTTGCTTCCATCAATTACTGAACTAAATTTGAGAGAACTAAGACATTCAATCGACTAATGACCAAAATTATAAATTGTAAGTTGGCAAAAGCTATGCAAAATGAATTTTATGTACTTATAGTCGAGTTATTTTTAAAAGTAGTAGAAGTTTTGATTCATTATATTATATGTCTAGATCGAGTGACGCGCTGCAATGAAACTAAAATAACCCCCGACACAAAAAATATCTAAAAAGTAAAATAGTAAAAGTGTCTTTGTCGTTTAAGTACCTAGTAATATTTTGATACAAACGTCGAGGGACCGAACTTCGGACCAGGGAGATGGAAATACTTCTTTAGCGGTCCCCCGACGCGACGACGCGACGCTTGGGTCAAAATATTACTAGGTACTTAAACGACAGACACTTTTATTATTTTACTCTTTAGAGTTTTTGGAACGAAGTTCCTTATTGCGCGTTGTGAAAGGGGGCTGGACGGAAAGTTGTCACGACACTTTTTGCTATTATCTTACTAATATGAACCTTAAATACAATGCGTAGAAGCTATAATTCTTGAAACGAGTATATTTGTATTTATTTTATTTATTAAAGTCATTAAAACCATTCTTACTAATCTAAAATGAACCTTAAATACATTGCGTAGAAGCTATTTCCCCAGCGTTGGCACGGCACGAGTACAAAAGAATCGAACGTAACATTCTTTTTTCAAATTTTGTTGATTTATTCTACTTTGGTTACTGACATTTATCAATAACAAGACTAAACGTGCTTTGCTCGCGTTTAAAAATCTACTTTAAATGGTAAGCGTAAGATCGAATTTGTGTTTCATCATCAGCCCTGTATTATATATTGCCCACTGCTGAGCACAGGCCTCCTCTACTAATGAGAGGGGTTAGGCTTTAGTCCACCACGCTGGCCTAGTGCGGGTTGGCAGACTTCACATACCCTCGAGATTCTAATGGAGAATTCTCAGGTATGTAGGTTTCCTCACGATGTTTTCCTTCACCGTTAGATCGAACGATAATTGATAAACAATACACACATAACTTCGAAAATTCAGAGGTGTGTGCCTTGGGTTTTGAACCTGCGGACATTGTCTCGGCAGACCGTTCCATTCCCAACTTGGCTATCGTCGCTTTTTTAGTCAATCAAAATTTGTGATAAAAATGCTATGCAATAGCTTTACCGCGGTAGTCTCCGAGTGCCACACGTATTTATTTGTTATTTTCTCTAGAAACTTATGTATTGGAACGGAAATAGGAAAATATTTATATATTTATATATATACACACTCTGTTATTTTATTTATTTATTTTATTTTTAAGAAAAGCTTACAGACAAATAACAATATATGAATTATCTACAGTACGTAAGAAAGAGTTGCTAATTACAAGCTTTCACATATTAATGAAGAGTAATAACTAAATGACAATATTTGTTCAGTCAAAATCAAGCAAATATACCTTAAAATGAAAATTTCTAAATAGAAAATTTAAGAGAAAAGAAACAAGATAGAATTAACTTAATTAATTCAGCAAATGAACTATAAGTAAATTAATGAGTGACATAGTCTTATATAATTACGTTATTTATAGTGTTACAAGAAAAAAACTTTAATGGTCGTCATCATCAAAATATTCTAGGTTAAGTTTTTTCTTAATATTGGTTGTACTGGTACAAAATAAGTCAATATCCAATTTTAATGATAGACTATTGAATGTTATAGCACTACGTAAAGAAAAGGCATTACGTCTATAATTAGTGGATGCGAATGGAACATGTAGTAAAGGACGCTTCCTTAAATTATTTTTATTAGCGTAAAGGTAAATATTTCCAAGCAGTTCAGGACAGTCAATAGAACCATTCGCAATGTTAGTCAAAAAACATAGATCGCTTACTTTACGTCTATATTCCAAGGGTAAAAAGTGATATCGTTTACAGCGATGCTCATAATCAACTGACAGTTGATGAGTTTTGAAGTCTAAGTAACGTAAAAACTTACGCTGTACAGATTCAATGCGTTGTATGTACACGTTGTATTGGGGGTTCCAGACCTGAGACGCATACTCCAGATGGCTACGCACGTACGCGCAATACAGAACCTTTACTGGTTTAAGAGAACGAAAACGACACAGATACACACCCTAAACTTATAACACCCCTCTTTTTCTGTCAGGGGTTAAAAATACGTGTTTCAGGATCCAAAGAAACATAAATAGCGATAATAGCGATATTGATGAGTTAGTGTCTGCTTGTTCCTCTGACAGCAGTATTGATAGTTTTTATAGCATTCCAAACCTGGAAAACGTAATTGACTCCTTGTTATCAGATGTCCCAAACAATTTTAATGTCCTTCACATAAATGCCCAAAGTATTCCGGCTCACTTTACTGATATGATGGCGTCTTTTGAGCATAGCAATATTCATGCCATACTCGTTTCCGAATCATGGTTAAAACCTTGTCTCCAATCTACTTTATACACATTGCCAGGCTTTCAGCTGTTGCGAAATGACCGCATTGGTTGTGGTGGTGGTGGTGTTGCCATATATCTCCGATCAAATATTCCTTTCACTGTGGTGAGTATGTCAACTCAGCCGCCCCCTCCCAATGCCGGTGAACATCTTTTTATTGAAGTGATACTCTCTCACACTAAAGTATTACTCGGCGTATATTATTGCCCCTCCCTTCGCGTTAACTTCTTTTCAACATTTGAGAAACTTTTAGAAGATTTATGTCCCTTATATAAACACACCATCATCATGGGTGATTTTAACACATGCCTTCTTAAGCAAGACTCTCGTTCCTCTACTTTTAAGTCTATAATCAGAGCTAGTAACCTGACCATCCTCCCATTAAATGCTACGCATAATTTTCCAAATTCTTTACCTTCTCTTCTCGACTTAATTCTTGTATCTAGTTTTTCTAATGTTGCTAAGCACGGCCAGTGTGCGGCGGACGCATTCTCTTTTCATGACTTAATCTTTCTCTCTTATAAAATTCGTCCACCTAAATCCAAGGTCAAAGTCATTTGGCAGCGCAGTTTTGGTGGTATTAACTTGGAGAACCTTCGAAGGGAAGCTCTTGACCTTGACTGGTCTAATATGTTCAATGCCCCATCACTTGACGACAAGGTTAACATCTTCAAAAATGTTATTACCAAGCTATATGATACGCATGCACCATTACGACCAGTCAAAATGAAACATTTACCGGCGCCTTGGCTCACAACTAATATTAGGGAAATGAGAAACAAAAAGCTCTCTGCCAAAGCGAGGTACAAATGTAAGCCAAATGAGGACAACAAACGTGTGTATATGGAGCTCCGAAACCAATGCAATAAGGCGTGTAGGGATGCACAACGACGACATATTCACAATTCTTTAGAAAATGAGGAACCCTCCAAAGTTTGGAAGTTTCTTAAGACACTGGGAATTGGGAAAAGTCGCCAAGACAATCTCCCTCACGAATTAAATGTCGATAAGCTAAATGAGCATTTCTCCTCTTCTACCAACTTTGATGGCCCTATTAAAGCTGCTACGTTACAGCGCCTTTCATTGATTCCCAAAACTGACCATCCTACTTTTGTAATTAATCTGTTTTCCGCTCGAGATATTAAGAAGAACATTGAAGCCATATCATCAAACGCAGTCGGCAGTGACAGTATTAGCCGTAAAATGATCCTTCTTTTAGTTGATGAAATTATGCCTGCTGTTAAACACATCCTCAACACCTCTATCATTAGTAGCACGTTTCCTTCTATTTGGAAAGAAGCACAAATAACTCCTCTTCCTAAAAAAGCAAATCCGTCTGCTGTTTCTGATTTCCGTCCTATCTCTATTCTTCCTTTCCTCTCAAAACTTCTTGAACGTCTTGTTCATCAGCAACTTTCCACTTTTCTTATCCGTAATAACCTGTTTAATTCCTTTCAGTCTGGTTTCCGTCCTGGCCACAGCACTGTTACAGCACTTGTGAATATCACAGAGGACATTCGATTTGGGATGGAACACGGCAAGGTCACGGTGCTGTCGCTGCTTGACTTTAGTAATGCGTTCAATAACGTGGATTTTGATGTGTTGATTGGGCTTCTGAGTTCTCTTAGCATATCTGCGTCGGTAATTGATTGGTTCCGTAGTTACCTGTCTGGTCGCCGTCAGCGTGTCCGCATTGATGAGAAATTCTCATCGTGGTGTGTTACAACTGCCGGTGTACCTCAGGGCGGCGTTTTATCTCCTCTATTATTTTCACTTTTCATTAATTCTATCTCTCAACAACTAACCTCTTCTTACCACCTTTATGCTGACGACTTACAAATTTATACGCAGTCCTCGATTGACCACCTATCTGAGGCCATAAAATTAACAAATGTTGATTTATATAAAATTGCTAACTGGAGTAAATCGTTCGGTCTTAGAATCAACCCGGTGAAAACCCAAACCATCATAATGGGTAGCTCAAGAATGATATCCAGAATCGACTGGTCGCAACTGCCACTAATAATTTTTGATGGAACTCATATCCCAATTAGTGAAACAGTCAAGAACCTTGGTATCATTTTTGACCGAAAAATGTCTTGGGCTCCGCAAATAGCCGAAATGAGCCGCAAATTATATGCATCCGCTCACTCCATTAAAAGGCTACAAAACTTTCTGCCTACTTCCACCAAAATTGCACTCGCTCAATCCCTTTTACTTCCAATACTAGACTATGCTGACGCCTCCTATTCAGATTTAACCGAAGATCAGCTCAATAAACTTGAACGTCTTCAGAATTTCTGTATTAGATTCATCTTCGGTCTTCGCAAATATGATCATGTTTCCGAATATCGAAAAAAGCTGAAATGGTTACCCATCCGCCTTCGCCGAAATACTCACATTCTTTCCCTCTTGTACAACATTATATTTAATCCCGTTACTCCTAGTTACCTTAAAAATCGCTTTGAGTTTTTACACCTCACACACTCCCGTTCCTTGCGCTCCTCCCAGACTCTCCAACTCAAAACTCCTTCCCATTCCTCACAATTCTATGATTTATCTTTTACGGTACAAGCTGTCCGGCTCTGGAATGCACTACCTTTACACATCAGACGAGCAAAATCGCTACCAACATTCAAAAAAATGTTAAAAAATCATTTTCTTACGTTGTAACACAAATATTTTATAGTTATGTATCAATTATAAGGTATATGTATGTATTATTGATTTTTTATTAGATAATATGTAGTAGTATGTCATATTTTGTGTATTATATGTGTATTTTATGATAATATTTCGTTATGTTTTATATCTTAGCTATCTCTTTATTGTACGCCGCTGTCTATTTATACATCTGTTTCTGTCCATCCAAAGGTTGTCTGGAAGAGATCGCTTTTAGCGATAAGACCGCCCATTGTAGAACCATGATAATATTACCTTGTATTTTGTTTCTTTTTATGTTTTCTTGGTTATACCTACAATAAAAACGCAACTAACACATAGAAGTGAAATCCTACCAAAAACATTACTTTGATATCAAGATAGCAGCAACAGTTTTTTTTGGAAACGGCTTAAGCTACAAAATCGTTATTGCGGTAAATTATTAGCAACAAATTAGCTACAAATTCATATACTACATTTGATCACATATAAATAAGTTTCGTTAGTTTCTTGCTATCTTGATATCAAGATAGCAGTAACAGCTTTTTTTAGGAAACAGCTTGAGCTACAAAGTCGGTATTGTGGTAACTTATTAGCAACAAATTAGCTACAATTTCCTATACTACATTTGATCACATATAAATAAGTTTCGTTAGTTTCCTGCTATCTTGATATCAAGATAGCAGTAACAGCTTTGTTTCGGAAACAGCTTGAGCTACAAATTAATTATTGTGGTAACATATTAGCAACAAATTAGCTACAAATTCCTATACTACATTGGAGCACACATAAATAAGTTTCGTTAGTTTCCTGCTATCTTGATATCAAGATAGCAATAACAGCTTTTTTTCGGAAACAGCTTGAGCTACAAATTCGTTATTGTGGTAACTTATTAGCAACAAATTAGCTACAAATTCCTATACTACATTTGATCACATATAAATAAGTTTCGTTAGTTTCCTACTATCTTGATATCAAGATAGCAGTAACAGCTTTTTTTAGGAAACAGCTTGAGCTACAAATTCGGTATTGTGATAACTTATTAGCAACAAATTAGCTACAAATTCCTATACTACATTGGATCACACATAAAGAAGTTTCGTTAGTTTTCTGCTATCTTGATATCAAGATAGCAGTAACAGCTTTTTTTCGGAAACAGCTTGAGCTACAAATTAATTATTGTGGTAACTTATTTGCAACAAATTAGCTACAATTTCCTATACTACATTTGATCACATATAAATAAGTTTCGTTAGTTTCCTGCTATCTTGATATCAAGATAGCAGTAACAGCTTTGTTTCGGAAACAGCTTGAGCTACAAATTAATTATTGTGGTAACATATTAGCAACAAATTAGCTACAAATTCCTATACTACATTTGATCACATATAAATAAGTTTCGTTAGTTTCCTGCTATCTTGATATCAAGATAGCAGTAACAGCTTTTTTTAGGAAACAGCTTGAGCTACAAATTCGGTATTGTGATAACTTATTAGCAACAAATTAGCTACAAATTCCTATACTACATTTGATCACATATAAATAAGTTTCGTTAGTTTCTTGTTATCTTGATATCAAGATAGCAGTAACAGCTTTTTTTAGGAAACAGCTTGAGCTACAAATTCGTTATTGTGGTAACTTATTAGCAACAAATTAGCTACAAATTCCTATACTACATTTGATCACATATAAATAAGTTTCGTTAGTTTCCTGCTATCTTGATATCAAGATAGCAGTAACAGCTTTTTTTTTAAAACGGCTTGAGCAACAAAATCGTTATTGTGGTAACTAATTAGCAACAAATTAGCTACAAATTCCTATACTACATTTGATCACATATAAATAAGTTTCGTTAGTTTCTTGCTATCTTGATATCAAGATAGCAGTAACAGCTTTTTTTACGGAAACAGCTTGAGCTACAAATTCGTTATTGTGGTAACTTATTAGCAACAAATTAGCTACAAATTCCTATACTACATTTGATCACATATAAATAAGTTTCGTTAGTTTCTTGCTATCTTGATATCAAGATAGCAGTAACAGCTTTTTTTAGGAAACAGCTTGAGCTACAAATTCGGTATTGTAGCTCAAGCTGTTTCCTAAAAAAAGCTGTTACTGCTATCTTGATATCAAGATAGCAAGAAACTAACGAAACTTATTTATATGTGATCAAATGTAGTATAGGAATTTGTAGCTAATTTGTTGCTAATAAGTTACCACAATAACGAATTTGTAGCTCAAGCTGTTTCCGAAAAAAGCTGTTACTGCTATCTTGATATCAAGATAGCAGGAAACTAACGAAACTTATTTATATGTGATCAAATGTAGTATAGGAATTTGTAGCTAATTTGTTGCTAATAAGTTACCACAATACCATATTTGTAGCTTAAGCTGTTACTGCTATCTTGATATCAAGATAGCAGGAAACTAACGAAAGTTATTTATGTGTGATCCAATGTAGTATAGGAATTTGTAGCTAATTTGTTGCTAATAAGTTACCACAATAACGAATTTGTAGCTCAAGCTGTTTCCAAAAACAAGCTGTTACTGCTATCTTGATATCAAGATAGCAGGAAACTAACGAAACTTGTTTATATGTGATCAAATGTAGTATAGGAATTTGTAGCTAATTTGTTGCTAATAAGTTACCACAATAATTAATTTGTAGCTCAAGCTGTTTCCGAAAAAAGCTGTTACTGATATCTTGATATCAAGATAGCAGGAAACTAACGAAACTTATTTATATGTGATCAAATGTAGTATAGGAATTTGTAGCTAATTTGTTGCTAATAAGTTACCACAATAACGAATTTGTAGCTCAAGCTGTTTCCAAAAAAAGCTGTTACTGCTATCTTGATATCAAGATAGCAAGAAACTAACGAAACTTATTTATGTGTGATCAAATGTAGTATAGGAATTTGTAGCTAATTTGTTGCTAATAAGTTACCATAATACCGAATTTGTAGCTCAAGCTGTTTCCGAAACAAAGCTGTTACTGCTATCTTGATATCAAGATAGCAGGAAACTAACGAAACTTATTTATATGTGATCATATGTAGTATAGGAAATTGTAGCTAATTTGTTGCTAATAAGTTACCACAATACCGAATTTGTAGCTTAAGCTGTTACTGCTATCTTGATATCAAGATAGCAGGAAACTAACGAAAGTTATTTATGTGTGATCCAATGTAGTATAGGAATTTGTAGCTAATTTGTTGCTAATAAGTTACCACAATAACGAATTTGTAGCTCAAGCTGTTTCCAAAAAAAAGCTGTTACTGCTATCTTGATATCAAGATAGCAAGAAACTAACGAAACTTATTTATATGTGATCAAATGTAGTATAGGAATTTGTAGCTAATTTGTTGCTAATAAGTTACCACAATACCGAATTTGTAGCTCAAGCCGTTTCCAAAAAAAAGCTGTTACTGCTATCTTGATATCAAGGACCAAGGTAGCAGGAAACTAACGATACTCATTTACAATAACCATACTATACCAGCCCTGTATTATATCTTGCCCACAGCTGAGCACGGGCCTCGTCTACAACCGAGAGGGTTTAGGCCTAAGTCCACCGCGCTGGCCTAGTGTGGATTGGCAGATTTCACATACCTTCAAAATTCCTATATCAGTTTCTTGACATCGGCAATCTGAGCTTCAGCCTCTGAGATACGCTTTTCATGTCGATCGACATGATCCTTTACTGCTTTGAGTTCCTGGCCGATCGCAGCCCTCAGGTCTTTCATCAGAACCGTCTGTTCTTCTTGGCGACGAGCAGCCTGCTCTTCTTGCCGAGCAGCCTGCTCTTTTAACAGACGAGCCTGCTCTCCTTGGTGTCGAGCCAACTGCTCCTCCTGACGACGAGCCTGTTCCTGTAGCATCGCTATAATTGCCGTAAGGTCCGTAGGTACTAACGCGGTAGAATCTCCAGATACTTATTAGCAACAAATTAGCTACAAATTCCTATACTACATTGGATCACACATAAATAACTTTCGTTAGTTTCCTGCTATCTTGATATCAAGATAGCAGTAACAGCTTGAGCTACAAATTCGTTATTGTGGTAACTTATTAGCAACAAATTAGCTACAAATTCCTATACTACATTTGATCACATATAAATAAGTTTCGTTAGTTTCTTGCTATCTTGATATCAAGATAGCAGTAACAGCTTTTTTTAGGAAACAGCTTGAGTTACAAATTCGTTATTGTGGTAACTTATTAGCAACAAATTAGCTACAATTTCCTATACTACATTTGATCACATATAAATAAGTTTCGTTAGTTTCTTGCTATCTTGATATCAAGATAGCAGTAACAGCTTTGTTTCGGAAACCGCTTGAGCTACAAATTAATTATTGTGGTAACTTATTAGCAACAAATTAGCTACAAATTCCTATACTACATTGGATCACACATAAATAACTTTCGTTAGTTTCCTACTATCTTGATATCAAGATAGCAGTAACAGCTTAAGCTACAAATTCGGTATTGTGGTAACTTATTAGCAACAAATTAGCTACAATTTCCTATACTACATATGATCACATATAAATAAGTTTCGTTAGTTTCCTGCTATCTTGATATCAAGATAGCAGTAACAGCTTTGTTTCGGAAACAGCTTGAGCTACAAATTCGGTATTATGGTAACTTATTAGCAACAAATTAGCTACAAATTCCTATACTACATTTGATCACACATAAATAAGTTTCGTTAGTTTCTTGCTATCTTGATATCAAGATAGCAGTAACAGCTTTTTTTGGAAACAGCTTGAGCTACAAATTCGTTATTGTGGTAACTTATTAGCAACAAATTAGCTACAAATTCCTATACTACATTTGATCACATATAAATAAGTTTCGTTAGTTTCCTGCTATCTTGATATCAAGATAGCAGTAACAGCTTTTTTCGGAAACAGCTTGAGCTACAAATTCGTTATTGTGGTAACTTATTAGCAACAAATTAGCTACAAATTCCTATACTACATTTGATCACATATAAATAAGTTTCGTTAGTTTCCTGCTATCTTGATATCAAGATAGCAGTAACAGCTTTGTTTCGGAAACCGCTTGAGCTACAAATTAATTATTGTGGTAACTTATTAGCAACAAATTAGCTACAAATTCCTATACTACATTGGATCACACATAAATAACTTTCGTTAGTTTCCTGCTATCTTGATATCAAGATAGCAGTAACAGCTTGAGCTACAAATTCGTTATTGTGGTAACTTATTAGCAACAAATTAGCTACAAATTCCTATACTACATTTGATCACATATAAATAAGTTTCGTTAGTTTCTTGCTATCTTGATATCAAGATAGCAGTAACAGCTTTTTTTAGGAAACAGCTTGAGCTACAAATTCGGTATTGTGGTAACTTATTAGCAACAAATTAGCTACAAATTCCTATACTACATTTGATCACATATAAATAAGTTTCGCTAGTTTCCTGCTATCTTGATATCAAGATAGCAGTAACAGCTTTTTTTTTTAAAACGGCTTGAGCAACAAAATCGTTATTGTGGTAACTAATTAGCAACAAATTAGCTACAAATTATAAAATGTATTAGTTTTAATTCTGCTAAGGTGCTACTGCTATCTTGATAGAGCTTGTTTAACCGCCCGGTCGAAGTAGCGTTTGCTGGTCATTTGCATGAAATGCCTGATGGTCGGCATGTTAGTATCCACGTGGAGGTTGCGATTGCGAACGTACCACGGGGCACCAAGAGCGTGTCGAAGAAAAATGTTTTGCAATACCTGCATACGCTTAAGACGAGCAGGCGGTATATGGGCGAACACGGGCGACGCGTATGTCATGATCGGTCTAATACACATGGTAAAGATCCTAATCTTGTTGCGGATGGACATTTTGCTTTTCCTATTTATGAGCCAATGCAGTTGGCTCATCGCGAATGCGGCTCGCGCACGTACCGCATTTACGTGTGGGATGAAGGTCAACTTCTGATCAAGGGTCACTCCTAAATATTTGGCTTTGTCCGTCCAGGGGATTACCTGGTTGGACATGCGGACTGAGTTGTGAGGCACATGGACTCCCCTTTTCAAAGTGAACAGGATAGCCTGGCTCTTTGTGGGATTGACGGTGATTCGCCATTTGCGGAACCACTCACTGAGCTTGTCGGCGGCGGCCTGCAAAGTGCGCACCACATTGTCGGGGTCTCTACGTGAGGCGTAGATTGCGGTGTCATCGGCAAAGAGCGCCAAATGGGCGTTTTTCGGTTTAGGGATATCGCTGGTGTACAGCGAGAAAAGAAAAGGTGAGAGGGCGGAGCCTTGCGGGACTCCAGCCGTGATGGCGTGACGGGAAGAGAGAGTACCCTCCACGCGATATTTGAAACCGCGATTCGACAAAAAATCTCGTATGATGTGCACGAGTTGAGTGGGCACGTTGAGAGTGTACAGCTTGTAAAGCAAGCCGTTGTGCCACACCCTGTCGAATGCTTTTTCAATATCGAAGAAGAGAGCACCGGTGGGCATGCCTATCTTGAATTTGTCGTAAACGTGCTCCGTGATGCGGAGCACCTGATTTACGCAACTGTGCCTAGCACGAAAACCAAACTGTTCGGGAGGGATCAGATTGTTGTTGTGAGCGACTATTTTGAGGCGGTCGAGGACGATCCGCTCGTAAATTTTGCCCAGAGTACTGAGCAGACTGATTGGCCTATAAGAGGACGGTTCGGATGCGGGTTTTCCCGGCTTATGTATACCTATCACAACTGCCTCCTTCCAGACCTCTGGGAAGAGGCAGTTTTGAAAAGCAGCATTGAATATCGCGGTGAGCGTTAGGACCAAATGCTCCGGAAGCATCTTAATCATACGGGTAGGGATCCTGTCGCCCCCGGGGGCTTTTCGTCTTTTGAGCGCCTTGATCAGAGCGATGACTTCTTCGATCGTCACCGGTGCAAGGGGATCGGGCGGCGGCGGGTCGACGACCGGGTCGACGACGTTGGCGGTATCGGTATCGTTTATCGGTCGCGAAATCGAGTTCGGCGGTGGCCGGACCGCGTTCCTACTTTCGACGAGTGAATTAACCGCAACAAGATGGTCGTGGTCTATAGGTATTGTTGAGAGGGAACATTGAGACTCCAGACTGTCGGCCAACAGTTCCGCTTTCTCGTCGTCGTCAAACGCCGGGCGTTGATTCGGACGATTGAGCGGAGGCATAGAGGTCACATCGTTTCTCCTGAAGGAACGACACAGCTGCCAGAAGGCCTGGTGTGTCGGGTCGAGTTCGGCTAAGCGAGTTTCCCATCTCGAATCGACGACCTCTTTTATGCGACGTCTAACCTCACGTTGAAGGAAGCGCGCAAGACGTCGTCGTTCCGGGGTGGGGCTCGTCGCGCAAGCTCTGAGCGTAGCGTTACGCCTCCTCACCACCCACCGCACGTCGTCGGGAATTTGCCATTGACTGTGAACAGTCTCTGGCACCTTCTCGGAGCTTTCGCTCAAGACGTTTTGAAGGTGGTTGGTGAAGGAGCGTATCGCGCCAGTCGTTTCTTCAGGAGTCACGATGTTGGTCGGAATCGCGGAAAGATCTGTAGATGAGGTGTCCGCGAGCTTGGTGCCTAGGAGGCGCCAATTCGTTTTCACCTTCATCGGAACGTTAGGACCTGTGTTTGATGGGCTGTTTTGGGGAACTAGATCTAGGATCACAGGTCTGTGGTCAGAGTCTAGCTCTTGTAGCACCTGCAAGGAACGCACGCGAAGGCTTACGTTCCTTACTAGCGCTATGTCGAGTATGTCGGGTCGGTGGTCGACAGTAGAACTATAGTGAGTTGGTTCAGAAGGAACCAGGATACTCATATCTACTATGTCAAGACAACGCTCCAGAGCGGTACCTCTCCCGTTGGTCGAGTTGCAGCCCCAGAGAGTGTTCTTGGCATTGAGGTCGCCCGCCAGAATGACGGAATCCCCCATTTCAAATAATGTAGTTAGCTCATTGGAGTGAAGCTCCTTTGAGGGCGAGAGATAGGCCGATATGATGGTGATCGGCGGGTGTCCTGTCATAGCTAGCCTGCAGACTGAAGCCTCAATGTTCCTCAAAGTAGCAGGTGGGTCTAAGGGTATGCAATGCAGGGACCTTTTGAAATATATGAGAGTGCCTCCTAAAGGGCCACTAGTGCGATCGTTACGTACCAGATTGAAGTTAGGGATGTTGGGATTGCGGTGAGCTGGTTTCAGAAACGTTTCCTGGATGAGGAAAACGTCTAATTTATTTTCGCGGACAAAATCAGAGAGTTCGGCTCGTTGGCCGCTAATGCCGTTAATGTTGAAAAACCCCACTCTGAGGGAGCGAGGTTTGGTCCGCTTAGAGGGATTTAATGGTGACGTCGCCATTTAAGATGACGGAAAAAGTGCACCTACGGTGATCTGGTACATCCTCGTCTGGATGTGGACAATTTCCGAGACGAGATTGCTATCGGGACGCCCTAGGGCGGAGATTTGGGCCACGCGGTCGGCCATTTGGGCTTGGAGATTCATTAACTCCGGCGAGTTCAGAAGGAACTCGACTTTTGCGCCTTGCGCAGAAGATGATGTAGAGTGCGAGGCCGCCGCCACCTGTGGAGAGGTTTTCGCCTTGGCTGCCTTGGAAGGAGCCATGGAAGCCGAAGGAATGGGCGCAGGAGTAGGTTGAGTGGTGTGTGAGGCCGGGGTGGCGGGAGTGACTCCGCCGCGGGCCTGGAGGCGTGGGTCGGCGCGTGCCGTAGTTGGGAACCACGGGTTACGCACTGGCGCAGGTGCCAGTCTGAAATTGGCCTGAGGGGCTGGTGCCTTTGGAGCTTTAGGAGCTCTGAAGGTCTTTTTGGGTGCTCTGGGGCATCCGCGGTAATTTGCGGGGTGACCCGATTGCCGGCAGTTGGTGCACGAAGGCGGCTCCGTGCACAGGGACCTATCCTTTGGGCGTGGGCACGCCGAAGTGCCGTGCTCGCCGAGGCACTTAACGCACCTGGCGGGGAGGCGGCAGCCACGAGAGCTGTGGCCGTATTTTTGGCAGTTATGACACTGCCCTATTTGGCCTTTCTTGTGTGGGGTTTCGACGGTGAAGCCGCCTAACCCGGAAATGTCGCGGATCTCGTAAAGATGTTTCACGTCCGCGGGGGTTTCGAGAATGGCTAGAACCATCTCGTACTCTAAGCCCGGTTGGGAAACACGGGACTGGCGGTGCATTCGGTGCACCTCAATGGTTGAAATGCCTTTGGCCTGGAGGCCTTCCTTTACCTCTTGGGCAGACATTTGGACGGGGATACCTCGGATGACGTAGCGGAAGCGACGCTCATCCGGGAGGGAGAAGGTATAGTAATAGTAGTTCCTCGAATCGAGGAACTTGGTTAGAGCCCTATGGTCGGAGATCGAGCCGGGCTGAAGTGATAGGAGCTGCTGGCTCCCGTTCCACGAGTTCGTGGGAATGGAAATATGCTGGTTTTCCAGCTCTTTAAATAGGACCTCTATGGTCTTGCCGGGGGGAAGCTGCATGTTAACCCGTGGCGGTTTTTTAGGCCCTTTGGGTTGCGGCTGGGATTGGGAGTCGGAAGGTGGCGACGAACCCGCGGGATTCGCGGGACCCGAACTAGTGTCGATGGGCGCAGAAGGCGCGGGGGCAGGGACGAGATCTTCCGAAGGCTGGGATGCGGCCTTCTTCTTTTTCCTCCCACGCTTCACCGTCGTAAAGCCTTCGTCGTCGCGTTCCGACGACGAGGCTTCCGCCTGTGATTCGCAGGAGGAAGAAGAGACGGTGCGTTTGAGGGAGCCCGAGATGGTGGTCTCCATCTCATTGTCGGAATCGGACACGCCAGAACCGACAGCGGTCTCGGTCGCTTGGCTAGCGGCCGAGGCCCCTGCCGACTCCAGCGGGTTCCACGACTCGGAGAGTTGCTCCCGCACATTGTGGAGCAAACCGGACATGTAGTCTCTAAAGTCCTTGTCTAGGACTACAAGACTGCGCAGCGCCGACTTCATTTGCGAAAGCGTGAGGCCGGGTGCGACTATGGGGTCATGTTGGGGTACAATGGACGCGGAACCGGCCACATTAGAGGCTGGGACCACGTCCATGGTTGGTTAATTAATTTGGGGGCCGCGTGTGTGTTCACTACCCCGGGTGTGTTCCGCCTGGGAAAGAACACACAAGAAACCAGGCGGCTCTCACACTAAATATCGGTCGCGGGTCGCGGAACGCGGAATAACGCGGTGACTAAGTCCCCGGGTGGGTGTGCCCGGGGGTGAGTTGAGTGCGTGGCCCTCCTCGCCGGGTATAGGCGAGGGGGGATGTACTTAAAATAGGTGTGCCCTAAGCTTGTATACCCTTTGCCAATCTTAATGTGCAAAGGGTCCCTATCAGTCCGTGTACCGTAAGCGATATTGGTCCGAGGAACGCACGCTCAGCCGATACACGGGATGGATTTAAGGGAAGGGTAAGGTAGGGAAGGCGATATGCGGCGGAAACTGTGGTGTGTCTCCACAGCTTCCAAATCCGCACCCGTCCGGCTTTGCTTTAGCCCTGAAGGGGCGCAGCGCGTGGCCGGGTCACCGCTAGCTCGGCTTGTTTACACCGGTAGGTTAACCACCGAGCTAGCCCTGAAGGGGCAAAATTAAAACTTTAGACGTTGTAATTGAGCGAAACCCTGTCCTGAGAAGGACGCGGTTCGGCCCGAACGGCTTCCAGGTAACAACAGGACAATAGCCCTATTGTTCCCTTTCGACCTTGACGTGCAGCGCGGTCGCTGCGATCCGACCGAGCAGGTACTCGGGGGAACAATGTGTGTCACAGCTGGCGCTATGACAAACAATAGGTCCGTCCGAGTCGGCTGCTCAAGACGGAATGTGGTGAGTGTGTGCGTGTGTGCTTTTTATGAGATGAACATAATGTAAATTTTTGACTTTGATTGCCGGGATATACAAGTTAGAAATAAATTATTTAGATTCTTCGTAAGATTATAAGAACCGAGTACAGACAACTTCATTGTTGTATTAGACTTGCTATTATATTAAGCTCTTTAAAATATTTTGTTAAGACCTAAAGCCATTCAGTCATTGCCCAAAGGGTTTTTCCAAATATTTACGTTAAATCATAAAACAAAGTATTAAAAACTAGTGAATATTCATTAACAGCTGTCAACTAAAGGACGCTTAGACACGTATCTTTACCAGTTGGGGTGCATCTGAATGTCAGAAGCCAACAACAATGGGATTCAGTGTGTACCCTAAGGAAGTGTTTCTGTCATGCAAATTTAACGGTCTTCGGAACTAATTACGTCACTAGGTACACATAGAGATCAAGCCGTAATGTTTGCACAGTATTCAAACATTCCAGACCGGAGTTAGGTTCAGTTTGATGCAGGTGTAAGTTTCATGTACGTAATATAGAAGTTAGTTTTCGTTCCTCCTGTTTGTTGAGAGAAATGCTACCGCGAATTTCGTGAGTGGACTTTCTTTTCATTCTGCTTTATTTAGAACTAGGTAGCTCGCGTCTGCTCCGTGGATTGACTTGATCTATGAACAATTATTTTAAAGTAATTAATATTTGTTCGTATTTTAAGTATATACGATATAATACGCACGGCGAAAAGTGGGTGCATTAGTTGCACCCACTACCCCTTCGGGGATAAAAGGCGTGAGTGTGTGTGTGTATATAGATATAAATTTTTGGTATAAAAAAATTATAGGAGATATAAGCACACTATGAAAAAACATAATTTTTGTAACAGATTTTTGTAGGAAATATTTCAAGTGGTTCTCGTTGAAGTGCGGTTACAGGCACTGGTATGTGATGCGCAAGCGCACGATATAATGAGGTTCTTGTGTTCTGTGGTGATACATATTTCAGTTGTAATGTATCTTATGTCATCATACAAGCGATAGTACAATTACAATAACATGTCTCAACTTCAATCCCGTTACTGAAAATGAGACATAAAATGGTATAATATTTGTTTCGGAACTAAATGTTATGGGATTGATATCCTTCCCAGTTCTTGATATCCACAACACAAGACTCGTACGTTACTATATTAGGACTATTCATCAATGTTAAGGTCTTTATTAACAACTCTATACCTACACATCAATTTCAAATAGAGAAATTAAAGTAAAATTGTATAAACTGTTCCCGCAGTTTCATCAGTAAAACAAAAACTCACACCATTTTGATATTTTCATTGTTGTAAATGGGTCACCGGCCCGTGCACCGGTGCATTGAAAACCACAACAATAGCTAAATAGGAACAGTTGTCAACCACTGGCTTTGTTCAATATCTCGATGCATAGGATCTATGGCTTCCCGCATCGAATGCTGACTTGAAAAGAAAATATTGCGATATGTGCACAAGAATTGTTCGCTTGAACATGT
This sequence comes from Sphinx pinastri, assembly GCA_947568825.1. Lineage (NCBI taxonomy): Eukaryota > Metazoa > Arthropoda > Insecta > Lepidoptera > Sphingidae > Sphinx > Sphinx pinastri. The sequence continues at coordinate 5,860,526 of OX387623.1, forward strand.
TTTTGGTTTAATATTTTTCAATATTTTATTATAATGTTACATTGGTTTCTATTACAAAAAGTCCAGTCATCAGACATTATGTAGGGCCCAGGCTCTAGGACGCCAGGCCCATAGTAATCGACACCATTGATTATGATATTCAAAGCAAAAACAAGTTATTAGTAGATTCAAGTCACATCTGCATGCTCTAAATTCTCAGTAGATTTATTCCTGATCTGCTTTTTGATGCTGCATCGAGATAATCCCACCGTCACACCTGCTACCTACTGCAACTCATATAACCCAAGTACGCAACAGCACGCCTTTTATGTTACTAAAGGGGTAATCTCGCCAAATAGATACTTCTCCGACGATCAATCCATCTTTAACCCGCAGAGAAATAAATCACCTTTTTTATTGCAGTTAAGTAAATGACGAGACGAGCATGACGTTCGGTGATACCACTGCCCATAAACAGTAGCAATACCAAACATAGCTTTGAATTAAAAAGTACTGCGTGGCATTAGACTGCGCTCGTCAGCCTGAGATATAAGATGTTAAGTCTCATAATGCCCAGTAATTAGAAGTAAGTTAAATTCTGCGTCTAGATTACTAATCTCCTGATTTTATTACCATTTAGGAATAGCCATACGGCTCTCGATGTGTACAATCAAACGCAATAATGGTCAATCCATGATGGCCGTCGATGTAAATTCTGTAAAAATTTCGCCGTATATCCAGCTAAAATTGGGTCATAAAGACGAAGTTATCGCTCCCTAAACCCCAATCACAATTTTGGGTGAGATACATAGGTTATTTCATACGGGTCGGTGCTCTTTGAATATTTTTAGGGTTCCGCTGGCGGTACGTAAAAGTGACTTGTGTATTTAATTACAGTGAAAACCAGTTATAACGCCATTAAAGGGACCACCTAATCTGGACGATATAGCCAATAGCCGTTATAAACGGTTCTCTTTTTCTATACATGTATTTGCCAGGATCTTGCCATTTAGTTTTTACAACTGATGTCGCTATAACCGGTTTTTACCGTATATTGGGATTTTTACGGTGTTAAATACTAGGCCCGCGGCTCCGCCCGCGTTAAAAAGTTTTCCGAGATGAAAGTCCCGCTATATATTTTCCCGGAATAAAAAGTAGCCTATGTGTTAATCCAGGACATGATCTACCCGTGTGCCAAATTTCATCGAAATCTGTTCAGTAGTTTTTGCGTGAAAGAGTAACAAACATCCATACGTTCTTACAAACTTTCGCGTTAATAATATTAATAGGATAGTAGGATTGTGATATTTAAAATACTTTAATCAACGTAATGAGAAGTAGGTTGTATTTTTGAAACAAAAAATCAATTACCTTAAGTTGCTACGAATATTATCGAGGAATTTTATTTACTCTGCTATTATAAGTAGCATTTATCATCATGGTACTCGGTTATTAACAATAACGAGATAAGAAGGTTTCTTAGAATAGGTTTTTAATGGTTAGATAGGTAACTATTACCAGAAAAAGGTAGTTAAGGGCCCGTTTCGCGAGTTTCAAGGAAATTTTATTTGAGAGTTATCGTATTTAACCGTTAATGTTGACAGTGCTATTTTATAATTTTTATTATTATTTATTTTCAAGCGTAGATTAGACGACTTTTATATTTGGTCAGATTATACATTTATGTTATTATGCATTTATCAACAAGCATAGAAATCGACCCTAAATTGACAGGTTCTAAAGTTATTCGTCCAAAATAAGTAATCTGACAAGTGAAAAATCTATACATCAAACACACATTAATGATACGGAACCCACATCAAAAATCGATAGAAAAAAATATGCAACAATTTATTCGTAAAGGTTAGGCTATAAATCGCGGTAACGTATGTGTGCCGACTGGCGCATGTTTCGGTCACATTATGTTCGCAGGCAGGTCTTTAGCCGATTACTGATTGTGTCCAACCACGAATTAAAAACACGACAATTAATTTACATTTGTTCGTTTGCGAATTTCATTATTATTTAGATTAAAAGCTGTACATATTTGTTTCCTTGTTGGTATCAGGGTACTATAATCGTCAGTAAATGACGGGCAAACTTGGTAGTTTGGCCACGTTTTATCATTATAGTACCTTTTTTTAACACGGAGATATCCATTTACGGATTTATGTCGGAATCACCGGTCTAAACCGTCGTACCGACTAAGACAAACACTCTATGTCTCCCTAAGGGTGTTACCACACCAATCGAGCGATCGTCGATCGATGCCATCGATCGATGGTAGACTGGATTAGTCGACGTCGATCGATAGTTTCTACAACACCAATCGATCGATAGCCGATAGATGCCATCGATCGATGGTAGAATGGATAACTCGACGTCGATCGAGCGCTTGAGTTTCCTATGTCACCCAGTGTGCGTGTGTGTGCCGTCGACCGATGCCATCGACCGGCAATCGATCGATTGGTTAGTCGATCGGTATCCGTCGATCAATTAAAGCTACCACACCAATCGATCAACGTCGACCGATGTCGATCGATGCCATCGATCGACTATCGATCGATTGGTGTGGTAACACCCTTATATCCAACGTCGCCGCGTGCGCATGTGCATGCAAGCGGAACCCATTATTATAGTAGCCTGTGGTAAAACCTCCACCACCTATATAAAACTCTCAATACCAGAAGAATCAAAGAAGCGCTGCTCAAGGAAAATAAGAATTAGGGAAAAGATGGGTCTTTTGGCATCCGAATATTTTACCCCCCACACCGCAACACAACAGTGAGCTTTAAATTCACGTTTTCTACGAAACAGTGGTACTCTGCTGGCACTCCAGCCCAGCCGGCCCATTGAGTTTGTTGACAAACATGTCTACAGGGTAACTTTCCCACTTAGGTAGGTACATGTTTCTTGCTTTATGAGAATAATTGATTTTGTGAACAAACAAATAGGCGTGTTTGTTGATTTAATAGTGTTTAATTCAAACAATGACCTCGATATATGAATCTAGGTCGATCAGTGTTCCGTGTTGCGCGAACATTAGCGTGAGGATTCCGACAACATTTTTCACAAAACGCCTGTCGCACGGTTGCATGCGAAATCGGTTTGGTTCCGCGAAGATATTTTCCCATACATGTTTCTGTACAGGTTGTTCTATTTAACCTCATAATATGGTGTTGGTTTGTAAGGTTTTTCTAACATGACCTGCTGGAGTTTGCGTCCATGGATTCCTCCAATGAAGCGATGTCAGTAGCGGCCAGTCATCGATTGACAGGTAGGAAAAGATGAAAACTATTGTTCTAAAACCCCTGTGTTAGGCTGTTAAACCTTGAATTTAACTTTCAGGCTTCGTGCACAAATACAGCTATTGATGAACATAAAATGCCAGCTACCCAAGATTGGAGTTAATGCTAGTTTTAAGCACTAAACAAACGCGCCATCATTTACCTGAACGAAATAAATTTAGAAATGGCGTGAGTGCACTGAGAATGCCTGGGAGAAGCATCTAGTGAGATGCTTCTCTTTAAGAGAATAGCATGGCCCCAAACTTTGCAATTTCAAAGAAAAACATACTCCGGTATTGTGCGTAAACAATTTGGCTGGTATTTAAATACCCATTATGGCGGTATGGACATAATTTGGTTTCCATTAGGCGGGCGTAATAAAACACGCTGTAGATAGTGAACTTATGTCAGACCCTGGCCCGGTTACGATTATTGCGTTGCGTGCTGTTGTTTCTGAAACTGAAAGACAATTGTTCCGTGGAAATTTGGTTTTTCACCTACTAGGAGTAATTTGTGTATCTGATACCCAAATTATTGTATAGGATACACAGATTGTATCCTATTTAGGATTTTTGACTTTGTAAGATTTTAATGAACGTGAGTGACAGTTGACGGAGGGCGTTACTTTTTTTTTTAATTTATTCTTGTCGATGGATACAAGTCCTTTAGGCGCATACTTGTTTCTTTGTCCTCAGTAATATATTGAAGTAAAGTGTCTACCTTACCAAGACTTTATCGAGGAGTTTTGGCGGCAACAAAAGAAGACACTTGATTAGCACAATTATTTATATTCACTTCATTTGAGCCCTTTAATAGAACTATATTAGATAAAATACCACTATAATTATGCAATATAACACAAAGAACGGGTTTTTTTAACTGTAGTTATCTTTTTGTCAGGATCTTATTAAGCTGGATGCGCTCGCAGAGCTTCGAGTGTTCCAGGTGCTGCGAGCGCGTCCAGCTTAATAACACCCTAACAAAAAGATAACTACAGTTGAAAACACGGGCCCTAAGTATAACCAAAATAATGAATTAAAACAAGAGCACCTCATGACACTTCCAAGTTCCCGCCACAACTCCGAGGGCGTTACTGAATGCTCAGTGTTACAACAAATAAATATAATATAGTTTTTTAAGAAAATTATATCATTCAACCAAAACTAAAAAGTAGTTTGGTAATATTTAACCAAGTTCCTAAAACTGGATATGATAACTAACCCTATAGAAAATATACTATACATAAATTTGGATGTTTATTTATGTCATTACATTCATCGTTTACCATCTCTACTAAAAAAATGTGGCACATGCAAAGTAGACGGAACTTTTGCTGCCTTATTGGTTTATGAGTTTAAATATGTAGGTACTACTAATATAAGTTTTGAGAGATGTTTAGATGTTTATATAATAAGTCATTTAATAAGTTATCAGTGGATTTGGATAAAAGGCATATAAATAGGCCTAGTGTTGGGTTATCATAATATTATAGACTGAGCACACACTGGGACTTCTCTTTCGGACTTTCGTCGGACAAAAGGAATTATACAGGATGGGCGGAGCCTCGAACAAAAGCTCGTATGAACTGAAAGCTTATGAAATAATATATTGATACCTTCCCTTCGCAAATCAACAACAATTATTAAATTCCCACAGGATAAACAATGAACATTCAATACACGTCATTTGTTAATTATTCGAAATATTGTGACAGACTAATCAAAAACGAACGAATTTGAAGCACAATCTCAGAGCAGAATAATGAAATCGAAAAAATAATTGAACCCATCGGAGTTTGGGTTCCATAAGCAATCAATTTGGCGTGACGTGAGGTACGGTGTCATGAAAAATAAAATAAATCCACACCAATCCATCAAACAGAGTCCACTTGCCGTGACAAAGTGATCTCACGCCCATAGATAATCTAATTGATTTTTAGATTAAATAACCCGTATAACTTTTTGAACGGAAAACAAAATAACTTCTGTGTACGCAGCGGTATTATGCGAAATATTCCACATAGTTTTTATTTCCTTTTGGTTTAAAAATACATTAATATTTCTCAGTAATAAAATTTGAGATACAGAGATCATTCGTTTAATAATTATTATTCTAAGGCAATCCAATAAAAAGGAAGTCATGCCAATTAAGGTTATACTTGGTCCGGATAACGACATGCCTTCTACCGACATTGAATTGCCACGAGGCAAATCAGACGGACAGCAAATATTTCCTGCATTTCGTAAATGCAGCGACCCCACATAGCCAAGGGCGCAATTCGGTATCAACATATTAATATATAAGTATGATCATAAATATTTTTTAATTCCTAGCGTTAATATATACTTTTTCCACGTGGTTAGTCACATTATATGGAACGTGTAATCGGAGCGTTGCTTCCGCGTCGTCGCGTCAACGAGGATTAGCTGTTTTGTTAGTAATTATTACGCAGTCGGAAAAACCACGGTGGGCGCCAATACAACGTAGAACCGATGTTCGGTTGCTAACTGCCTACGACATGTATGCCTCTCTGAATTTATATTCTAACGGTGTCGTCTTGTTTTGTGTATATTTACAACGTTGCTATAGTTAAATAATTTAGATTAACTATATAAATTAGGCGCTATAATCTTTATTTCTGTCACATTTTTAATCTTAGAATTCAGTTTTGTATACCAGAAAGTTAAATGATTATGTATGTATTCGCAAACATTGTCGCATCGTCATTTGCATACATTGACCTGTCACATCTAATGTAGGTGATTTAAACAGCGTCAACTGTTACTCACATACATGACACCTATCAAACCGTTGGCTTGATGCTGTCACTCAATAATGATTGTTAAAAACATTTACAATGGTACTACTGCATTTATTTCTTGATTTATGTAATCTATGCGAATATTTCAGAAGAGAGATTGCAAAGTTTATTTGACGTCTCCCCGAAGGGCCCTCGCGGGCTCGCCGAGCAGGCTTCACGCACAAACGCCACCAACCTGTGATCAAATTAATTGCTTTCTGCTTTGTTGCAAATTAAAAAATATAAATTTGAGCCCCGCCCGCCGGGGTGAGGTCTGCGGTTTTTGAATTGCTGCTATTTGTACATTAAGGGATTAATGTGGGGTATTGTTTTTGTGTATGATTAAAGCTTCATTTTTAATTACATTAATAAATATTTGTTGGAATTGTTCATATTTATCACTGCACGGTGAGCAAATTTAAAACTCTCTGAGATTGTAAACATAAATCTACACATTTTTTTAAACTTAGAAACATTGTAGTGAATGCGTTGATATTTTTTATATATCAATGAGTGAATGTATAAAATTCAAATGTAGCTTCCAATACAAGACGGGTCAGTTTCACCGGTTGCTGATAAAGTTTCAGATAACTATCTGACGTATAAAGCTATCTAATAAATATATCTGACACATTACTAGTGATTTTTTCAGCCAGATATTTCTATTCGACACTTGTGATACCAAAAGTTGAAGTTTATATGGCGGATAACTTTCGAATAGGCTATCGGGGACATTTATCAGCATGTGAAATCGGCCCTTATGTTGCGTATGTTCTTGTATAATACAATAGAAATTATCTCAACATTTATTAACTTTAAGAATATCACAAACTAAATGTTTATTTTCATGTACAGTCAGCAGCATACATATCTGTACAAAATAAAAATTTCAAATCGCCTATGCTGCTGACTGTACGTATAACACGTCAGCACGGTTATTCCACCAATGTTGCGTTTCCGGTACAAATTTTAGTAAACTCTATTTGTTAGTTCGCCTGAGAATCGCAAGTCGTAAAGATCTCAGGTAATAAAGGGCCGGCAAGCGTTCCTATTTTTCTAAATACCACAAGCAGTTTCACCGAGCTCAATTTAGATGTTCATGAAGATATGTGAATGGATTTTTCTTGTGTGAGTTTTTATAGAGAAAATGTTTAGTCCATGTTTTTTGTTGATGGCTATAGTTTTATAGATAAACTATCTGACCCGGCAAACGTTGTTTAGCCATATAAATTCTTTTTAGAGATTATTTTAGTAGAAAAAAATAATTATAATTGATCAGTTACCGACCGGGGTTAGAAGTTCTTAAAAAAATAAGGGTTGATCGTAGGCAGGTAAAAATTTAGAGTTGTATGTATTTTTAAATGCTGTATCATAAAAAAAAAATTAAAGTGTGGACCACCCTTAACATTTAGGGGTATAAAAAATAGATGTTGACCGATTCTCAGATCTACCCGATATGCACACAAAATTTCATGAAAATCGGTCGAGCCGTTTCGGAGGAGTTTGGCAACAAACACCGCGACACGAGAATTTTATATATGAATAGTATGGATGTATGGATGTCTGGATTTATGGATGTTTGTTACTCTTTCACGCAAAAACTACTGAACGGATTTCGATTTTTGGCACACGGGTAGATGATGTCCTGGATTAACACATAGGCTACATTTTATCTCGGGAAAATAAAAAGCGGGGCTTTTATCCCGGGAAAACTCATTCACGCGGGCGAAGCTGCGGGCAAAAGCTAGTATTAGATATTAAATATGAAAATATATTTTTAAAGATAAAATATTGTAAAAAGGTAGCATTCGTATCATCGATAAATGTATTAAGTTTCAGATTGACTTCTACTGACGAGTAATTATTGTGTTTCGAAACTCCCGTAATGGCGATTCATCATTTGTATCAAATTAAGCAACAGAAACCAATTCTGCGAATACTAGAACGACAAGTTATACAACTTCTAACTCAAGTAGGTTTTTATTACATATTTTTCATTAGCTCGAGCTTTTGTAGTGTATCAGGACAATCTGTCCGGGGATTAATTAATAGATCGGATCCATTGTGCCGACACAAAGGACATTGGACATTGTTCACATGTCGGCCGATCTCATTCAATCTGAACACTGTTTCCTCAAATTAGTTCGCCAATTTACACATTGTGAATAGTAATCGGGTGTTTGGATAGGTGTCAATTGCCCGCTGGAGAGGGATGATCATAATTCGTCTATCTGGACGTCATTCTAAGTCATTAGATGCTGTGGAATAACTTTGCCGTACGGGTGAAAATAATCTTAACAAATATTAGTTGGTATAATATGGTGCAGTCTTCCCTCTGGTTTTTGGGACTCGGAGACTAAGTCTAAAATTATGTTCTAGAGTAAAGGTGTGTTATTTAAAGAGTAGTATATTCTTCGACTGTCCATAATAAAAAAAAACGATTTCGACATCTGTAATACACTTGTTTGTTTGCTATAAAAATGTTTTATTCCGTTCCAAATTAAAAAATATTATAGTATAGCTAAAACCAAAACCTAATACTTATTGGCACTTGTATATCTACTTGAAAATAATAGCTAGATTGCATTTAGGTACCCGTTCGTAAATAGGACATCGCTCCATGCTATTGCTTACCAAAATTCATTCCTTGGCAGATACAATGCATAAACACACATGATTTCCTTTGTTCCGTCACTTTTAACTGTCCGGTTCGAGTTGGTATTCCGCCAAGCGTCGTTAAACAAACAAAATTCTGCATTCTTTTATTAAATAAAGAACGAAGTTGTAGTTGATACCAAAGTTATCTACGGACGCGTTTAAATATTTATATACTAGATTTTGTTCACGGCTCTGCCCGTTAAATTGTGCTTAAGATAAAAATAGTCAGGGATAATGTAGCTTACTATATTTAGTGAGAGAATTTTTAGGATTTTTATAAGTTTCAAAGTAGCGCGTTCAAACAAAACATATTTCAATTATAAAGTTACACGTGCTTTGTTTGGGATTGAAACTTATATTATGGAGACTGTCTGGGTGTCGTAGTTGTATTGCGTGCACTGTTCGACTATCGGTCTGAAGTCTCGGGTTCCAATCCTGGGTCAGGCACAGTGATCTGGAAATGTCCCGGTAAATGGCAATAGGGCTGTCCCCTATTAAGCACGTGGAACCTAATATAGCTGGCGAAATGTGGGTGTGTTACAACTCTACGTACCCCTGAAAAGAGAAAAGGGTGTGTTGGTATGTATTTATGTATGTATACCATATAATACCAGCCCTGTATTAAAGACTGCCCACTGCTAAGAACGAGCCTCCTCTACTACTGAGAGAGTTTAGGCCTTAGTCCACCACGCTGGCCTAATGCGGGTTGGCAGACTTCACATACCCTCAAAACTCTTATGGAGAATTCTCAGGTATGCAGGTGTCCTCACGATATTTTCCTTCACCGTTAAAGCGGTCGACAATTGATAAACAATACACGTAACTTCTAAAAGTCAGAGGTGTGTGCCTTGGGTTTTGAACCTACGGACATTGTCTTGGCAGACCGTTCCATTCCCAACTAGGCTATCGTCCACTTTGTATGTATGTATGAATATATACTCATTAATCATTATAATTGCGTGTATCCCAGTTACATACGTTCATTATCGTATCTAGTCATTATAGATACAACCTTCTGTATACTATCGTATAACACAATTATGCCTAAAGTTCGGCTTAATGCTTATCTCAGTTATTAATAAACTGTTCAAGACGCTTCCGGCTTATTCCAATACTAAGTTTCATGAATCTTGGGCAAATCTCAGACGTTGGTGAATCTTGTTCTATATTTATTTTTCTGGGAATCCTACTAATATAAACGCGAAAGTTTGTAAGAATGTATGTATGGACGTATGTTTGTTACTCTTTCACGCAAAAACTACTGAACGAATTTCGATGAAATTTGGCACACAGTTAAATCAGGTCCTGGATTAACACATAAGCTACTTTTTATCCCGAGAAAATATAAAGCGGGATTTTTATCCCGGGAAAACTTATTCACGCGGGCGGAGCCGCGGGCAAAATCTAGTATAAAATAAAGTTGTGTCAGTTACACAAAAAAGGTCCAAAAAGTTAGTGTTACAAAAAAAATATTTGAAGGTAGATTTGTCCAACACCTCAGTCCGCCCCGTGACCACGAAGTGCTGCAAAGCCTTCGAAACGTCGGGAGAAAAATAGAATAAAAAACTTCGATAAAATCCGTACATCGTCAATTAGTCCTTTCGATAGTATTATAAATGCTCTTTGTTTAATCTAATCGGTAATTTCGTGTACAGACAAAAGCATTTGGACTGTGTGTTTCATTTACCAATGTTGTTTACAATGCCGCGATCTTGAAGAACAGGAAGGTCAAGATTTTTCTATAAGGTACATGGCGGAAAAAAAATTGGCCAAATCAAAACAGTCTTTTGTGCCTTCGTAAACTTGGCAAAGATTGTGTGCTGAGGAAAAAGCTGTGGTCAACGTTGTCATTATCGTATGGGACTGAGGGCTACCTGGTGAGGGCATTGAAGTCTCTGTAATAAGAGCTCCAAAGCCTGTATCAGGGTACAGGGAGTAGAATAGGGCTTCGCAATACTGAGCTGTTGCTGACGCTTACGTATGGAAGTAAATGCAGGTTTGGCAGAAGAAGCACGGAAGTCGAGTAAATGCGGTGGAAATGCACTCCTTACAGAGTATATTATGTGGAGTCACTGATTCTTATCGCATGGGGATAGTATGATGTTATAAATTGAAGAATGATGTGGAGACTAAAATTAAAAAAAGTAGGCTGCGTTAATTTGGGAACTTAGAGAGGATGTTTGAAAGACGAGATACCAAAGATATTTATCGAGGGAATGTGGATGGTACGGATGGATGGGATGCCTATAACCGGTGAAAATGTATGATGAGAACTATGAATGTGGAACAGGTGGAAGAAGTATGTCATTATCGTAGCATGCTGCGCTCAATAGTCCCTGCTTCTCTCTGTCTCTGTGTATGAATATATGGCTTTTTATTTTGATATTTAAAGCGTGAGTATGCGTTCGAAAATAGAAAGGAATATTGCATTTTCTACAAAATATATCTTTAAAAGGTTATTGCGGTGACGCTACGGTAAGCCTCGCAATATAAACTTAACCAGTGAAAACGTTACGTTATGTTTTATGGTATTAAAGTGACTTAATAGTGGTACTAGGTCTCTCGTATGCGAAGGGGCGTCTGGGTAGGTACGACCGCAATGTCTATTTCTACCACCAAGCAACAGTTAGCACGCACTGTTGTATTCCGGCTAGAAGGACATTGTAGCCAGCGCAATTACTGGGAACCATGAGATTTACCATCAGACGAGCGCCAAGCTCGTCTCGTCTTCTTCTTCTTCTTCAGCCTTTAAAAGTCCACTGCTGAACATACGCCTCCCCCAAAGATTTCCAGATCAACCTGTCAGAAGCGGCCTGCACCCAGCGGGTTCCTTCGATCTTTACAAGGTCGTCTGTCCACCTTGTACGAGGACGTCCCACGTTGCGCTTGCCAGTACGTGGCCTCCACTCGAGCACTTTTCTACCCCATCTGTTGTCAGTTCTACGAGCTATGTGCCCTGCCCACTGCCACTTTAGCTTGCTCGTCTCTTCACTGAACTGCAATAAAAAAAATATGATAAAATCATAAAGGTTTTATTTATTGAATATATTTTGAAGTTTATTCGAATTCTTCAATATATTTAAGCGACAACAGTCATACACATACAAACATTTTACAACATAATAAGCCAAAACACATCCAGTGAAATGACAACATTAAAATTAACAAAACAAAGTCCCTTTGTGTTCTTAACTACTTATGTTTGAAACTCTAAGAGATGTAGATACACGGCAGTTCGCAACTTCGTCGGGGTGCCGTTAATTTTGAAAATAAATTTAAGAAGCCCGGAGCGTTGTAGGCGCAAACCAAGAAACTGATGTTAGTAAAGATTTAGACATTTTCAAAGGATTTTCCGAGTGAAATGGGCTTTTTGTGGAATATTCTCTTGTTTTGGATGTGTATGGTTTGTTAATTTTGATAATGCTTGTACGATTCTTCAAAGTTTGCGCTCTCTGTGTGATAAGACTGTGTGTTAGGAATGTAAATCACAAATTATGTTTTATAATTGTGTAGTATCAAAGGAATTGTGGAGATCGGTGTATATCCTACTCCTACTAATATTATAAACGCGAAAGTTTGTAAGTATGGATGTATGGATATCTGGATGTCTGGATGTATGGATGTTTGTTTGATTACTCTTTCACGCAAAAAGTACTGAACGGATTTCGAAGAAATTTGGCACACGGGTAGATTATGTCCTGGATTACAACATAGGCTACTTTTTATTCCGAGAAAATATAAAGTGGGACTTTTATCCCGGGAAAACTCATTCACGCGGGCGGAGCCGCGGGCAAAAACTTGTATTTAATAATTCAGCGAAAATTTATTTTTGCTTCGGTGGCAGAGTTGCCAGAGTTAGGCCAGTTACCCCAGTGGTGGTAGCGATAACGCGTTTTTTCCCCGCGAAAAAAAAAAAAAAAAAAAAAAAAAAGAGTTAGGCGACTTTTCGCCATTTAGGCTACCTCGGAGGGTGTCGGGGCGACCAAAAATTGTGAATGGCGACTGGTCGCCGTTTAGGCTACGCGAATGGCACTCAGGCGCCAATTTAGGCTAGAGGTTTTTTTTTTTTTTGCTCCTTCGCCTCTCCATATACGGTGCGGCGACTTTAGGCGACTTCATAATGATTTTTCGGCGACTTCATCCGTCAAACATCTGGCAACACTGTTCGGTGGCGTAGTTTTATAATGGCACGACTGCAGTGCTGAAGTCTCGGGTTCGGTTCCCGGGTCGGGCAGTGATATTGGGTTTTCTACTCAGTATCACTCTAGAAATGTGTCCGGTAAATGGCAAAGGGCCTGCCCCCTATTACATGGGACCTAACATAGCTGGCAAAATGTGGGTGTGATACCTCTACCTACCCCTGAAAAGGGAAAAACGCGTGAAGCTATGTATGCATGTATTTTATTTTATTTTTCCTGTATTAGACATTTCCGGAAACCACTTAGGTTTCAAATGCTAACCATGATTAATGCAATATTGCGGATATTATCGTTTAAGGCTGCCACTTACCAAACAAGATTGAACTGAAAAACAAATAAATCACTAGTGTCTCGGTCAACACTAAGAGCATTGTTCATCAATTTTTGCTTATTTGAGCGCATTCAGTGTTGGAATCACGTACGTATATCTTGTGCCCACAAACAGCACTTTCGCTGACGTCCGTTTTAAATCTAATTTAGAGTGATACACGCCACCGTCGCACCGCAATTACGTTAGTGTTGGGCGCCATAAATTTGGCAATTACAACCGATGGCAAAACATGACGGCTAAGATGGCGCTTGCTCTATATTCCAATTAATACGGATGGGAATTTCACAATACATTTGTAGTTTATCTATAAAGATCTTGTAGATATTTTACGCTTTTGCTGAGTTTAAATGGACATTGCAACTGGAGTTGTGTGAAAACACTTAATAAAAAATATTTTTAGGCTAGATTGTAAGTTGTTTAAGATTTAGGAAGGATCACAATAAGTGTTTTATAGTTTACTAGTATTGCTCTCGGCTACGCCCGCGTGAAAAAGTTTTTCCGGGATAAATGTATTTTCCCGGGATAAAAAGCACTCAGGAGTAATGTGGCTTCCTATTAGTATGAAAGAATTTTCAACATCGGTTCAGTAGTTCCTGAGATTAGCGCGTTCAACCAACCAAACAAACAAACTCTTCAGCTTTATAATATTAGTACAGATTTGATTATAGCAGACATTGTATTATAATACGGTTGTTTCTGAATAAAAAATATAGGTTGATTTTTTTATACAATTTGATAATAATAGAATTAAATTCAACATTGGTCATCATTGCTGTTGCCTTTATCCTATCGGTTTTTCGTATCGTCATAACAACTATCGCTGAAAACAATCAATTGTATAAACCCTTACATATTCGTTAGCATTACTATAATATAATATTCCAGTTTCAACCTACAAAGCTTTGTATTTTTTTATAATTCTGATTTGATACCAAAACAGCGCATTGCAAAAAAGCGATTGCAGATTAGCTATTCAAAAAAATTTCAAGGGCGAAATTTTCTTAGAGCGTTTAGAAATTTTGTACATTAGAAAAAGTGACAAAATAACAAACGAACTATGCAGCATTTTAGCCTTGCAAACTGAAGGAGAAACAAACTAAATGCCTTCGGCGACGTCGCGGCGACTGCACCAGACGTTCATAATACATCTCTAAGAAAGCTGCAAAAAAGATATTTTGGCACCACACGACGTTTTATTGCAAGCGGGAATTTTCTTAATACGTCTCATAATTCATGAGCATTCTTCCTTTCATAAATGTATTGCATAAAAGGGGACTTTCATTTGCGTTAACCGTGTTAATAAAATAATGTTTTAGAACGTATGTTAAATGTTTGCGGTTTTTATAGAATGAAGACGGAACGAGTAAATAGTTTATCTCATGTAGGTTATCACCGCATGAACTCAACGATACTAGAGGCATTATGTGGATGCGATGTCCTCTTTCACGAAGGCGAATTTCTTTGGTATCTAGATATCTTCAACCGAAAGGATATATTTAAATAGAAATTTTAGGGAGAAAGGGGTTATTTTTTCTGCCACTTCACTTCAAAAACTAGTTTTTTTGTCGGAGCTAGAGATTTAGAGATGTTTCGTCTTGGGTATTTGTTCTGAGTATTTGAATTTTTAAAGAAATCAGTGTACAACCATAATGTGACATGCATGTACAACAATAATTTGGCGAGTACAACATTTATTGAGAACGAGCTTTTGCCCGCGGCTCAGCCCGCGTGAATGAGTTTTCCCGGGATAAAAGTCCCGCTTTATATTTTCCTGGGATAAAAAGTAGCTTATGTCCTTTCTCAGGCTTTAGAATATCTGTGTACCAAATTTCATTTAAATCGGTTCAGTAGTTTTGGCGTGAAAGCGCTACAGACAGACAGAGATTCAGAGTTACTTTCGCATTTATAATATTAGTAAGGATTGAAATGATGATTATCCATAATTAAATGCATGATTTCAGAGGAGGATAATCAGTATAAATAAAAGGAAAATAAACAGTAATCCATATCATTACACAAATTAGAATCGTTTTTTACAACTTACAATACCGTTCGCTTTGGAAAATGTGTGAGAAAGGAAGGGTTTCCTTGCCGAGCTCGAGTTTTATAGCCTTAATAAAATATTATCGGCACATAAATCACTGATTATTGCAGCGCTACGAGGAAATTGCTGATTTTCACCCATTTAATGTATTCTGTATAATATGATTGATAAAGTTTACATTTTCAACACCTGTGCCTGTAGTTTTAGGGCCAGTTGCACAGGTTTGAATATCACTTTTTTTGACAGTTATCGTATTAAACAACTAATGTACAGTCAGCCACATAAGTTGCTGAACAAATTTAAAACTTTAAATCGTCTATACACTTTTGTGTTCCTGCAATTTTTTTCTTTTCACAACAATAAAATAAATTGGATTTACTTTACTTCCTACGAAGAAAAAGAAATGTTTCAGTTAAACTTTACGCGTATAGGCGATTTGAAATTTAGAATTTGCTCAGCTACTTATGTTGCCGACTGTACATGTTACTCATTTTATTATCCTTTATTTGGGAGCATAGATTGGAGAGTGACTTTTGTATTTGATCATCTTATACATTAAGTGACGAGTCAAATTTATCAGCAAGCGGTGAAATCAGCTCTTAATGAGTTTTTGAAGTTATACTTCTGTTGGCGCGTTAGGGAAAAATGATGAGAGTAGATTTTTAAGATGCGCGCGCACACCGTCACGAAAAACCGACACCCTGAAGTTAGCTATAGTCAATATTTTAGTTTTGAATTTTGAACGTAGAATAAGGCGAAAGATAAAATTATTAAAAAGATTTTTATCTTGTTACGCCAAAGAAGTATAACTAACGCGTGTACATTTTTATACGGGTACGGAAAAGTGAACCTCCTGTAGCTGATGGTAAGTGGGGTTGGGTCCAAATAGATTGACGACAGATGTTTATCGATCGCCAGTCGCCAGTCGACACAATTATGCCGGCCTGTGTGAAACCGGATAATATACACAGGCATCTCAGAACTTATATGTAGGTATGTTTATAGAATGGTTATTATTGTAACTTATTGCAAATATGCCATTAATATTTTAGAATTAATAAGGAAAAAACCTACTCTAGTAAAAAGTGTGAAATGTCGGTTGTGATGTTCTCCCTCTAAAGGCTCGACATGTCATGAAGAGACTAGAAAGAGGATAGTCAGATTTTCATAATAAATATTTACCCTGAAATCCTATAGACGAGTAATATAATTCTAAATCTATTCTAATCACAAAAGCCTCGACGTTACGTGCGTTTTCCATCGTCCGGTCCTTAGTAACAACTATAACATTGACATCAATCGTAAGCAGGTATTTGTCGGATATACCACAGAGCCTGAACACGAAAGTGTTCAACCAGTGCGTCCTCCCCGTAATGACGTACGGAGCCGAGACATGGACACTGACTGTGGGGCTAATCCATAAGTCCTTATCCTTAAAGTCGCTCAACGTGCTATGGAAAGAGCTATGCTCGGAGTCTCTCGGAAGGACAACATTCGGAACGAAGTGATCCGTCAGAGAACCAAGGTGACCGACATAGCTTTGAGAGTTAGTAGGTTGAAGTGGCAATGGGCTGGCCACATACGTCGCAGAACAGATAACCGCTGGAGTAAGCGTGTTCTGGAGTGGAGACCGCGTCTTGGCAAACGTAGCGTGGGACGCCCTCTGGCCAGATGGCAGGACGACTTGCACAAGAGGGCCGGCAGCGACTTAATGCATAAAGCATCAAACCGGGCTCTGTGGCTTATCTTGGGAGAGGCCTATGTCCAGCAGTGGACTGCAACGGGCTGATGATGATGATGATGATGATGTAGGCAGTAGATTAATTTCTTGTATGGGTGTCATATCCATGCTTATAGTTTATTCAAATTTTCCTTTACAAATTTGCCACAGGAAAACGTAGTTTAGAACGTGTATGAACGTCTTACAGTTATGCACAACTAGGTACTTACCGCTAGCGGCAATTATGATAACACTAACATCAATCCCAATTTATTTTCGTGTACAGGTGTCATATCTATGTTAGAACGTGTATAGACGTTGAAATGCAAACGTTGTCCGACGTATCGTGCAGTGGGCACGTTCCCGCGGTAGCTATTTGCAGTGAGTCGCATCACTTATTCAACGCACATTATCGCCGCCAGCCGGCCGATAGTGCTAGGATCGCCGCGCTGCATTTGGCCGACTAATTTGTATAATTTATTTTGATGAGATTAAGAATAGCCCGGTTTGGTACATACTGCTAAACGTGTATAGACGCTCAGTGTGGGTAATTTGAGTATTTTGGAAATAGTTTTAGTTATTTAATTGTAGCCATTTGGTTTGCAGTATGTATACGTGTGTTGTGAAGTATTTAGGTGGGTATAAACATTCACATATATTTCATGACTAGCTTTTGCGCGCGGCTCCGCCCTCGTGGAAAAGTTTTTCCGGGATAAAAAGTAGCCTATAGCACTTAGGAGTAATGTAGCTTCCTATTAGTGAAAGAATTTTCAAAATCGGTCCAGTAGTTCCTGAGATTAGCGCGTTCAAACAAACAAACAAACTCTTCAGCTTTATAATGTTAAGTAGAGATTAGACTACTCTTGGCGAAGCATTTTAAGCACATACACAAATCAAACGATTTTTTTTAATTCTTCATTTACCTACCCTTGTCCTTCTTTAATGTGGTGTTGGCTCAAAACTCATTTTCAAACATTTTGCAGAAAGTATTTGGCTCAGTTTTCGCTTACCTGACGTCACCCCATCTGGGATATTCGGTTCCAGGAAAAATATTCTGAGGTGTTTTCCCGACCTGAAGTCTTTATTCGATACAAGTGAACTAAAATTACCTTTTATTTTTACACAGAAACAACCTGTTGTCTTTAGTTGTGTTACGTTTTCATTTTTATTGGGATTCATTGTTTAGTATAAAATATTGTAACAAATACTGGCTGTCTTAAAATAAATAAATTAAAATGATTCATATCATAAACCTTATTATATTATGTAATATGTATAAACCATAACCACCGCAGGGGTTGCAAAAATCGTAAGAAAAATAAATTCACGGTTCGTAATTTTCGTAAACATGGTCTTTCTCTAATCGAGACGTCCCCGGAGTGCATCCAAATGGGATTATAAAAAGGACACGTCTGCAATTGCATTGGAATTTCAAATGAGTATATTTTTTAGGCTGTCTGAGCGTACGGAGAATTAAATTACACCGTGAATAGTAAGCTCTGTCTGGTTAACTATTTGCGGACGTGATACTGCTGCACCTTTGAAAGTGTATATTTGAGGTCTTTAATTGGTAAGCGAGTTTGTATTATTTTCAAAAGAGGCGAATAAAGTAATTAACTTCTTTTTTGTTTACTCTGAGAGCATTTTTAATCAGGATCTCTGCATTGGCACTACCATTTGGCAAAATGGCGATCATGCTTTTAACTAAACCATGAAATCGAGTCGATAAGCAATCCTTTACGACTGCGTACCATTTGTCTATGAAGTAGAACAATGCGTTCCTGATGCATAGCTCAGACTATGCGTTCAATATCCTAATTGACATATCAGGCCGTGCGCCGGTTACCGCTGTGCTCACGGATTAGTGCCGGAATACCGCCGACAGCCGGACCATCGATCTGTCCGACTGTTACAGACCTATTCTGGGATCACATTTAATTATGTAGTGGGTTTTAGTTTTAAAGTATGGACTGAGCAATGAAAAAGCCTCGATTGCGTAGTTGAGAGTGGAACCAGCTGCCGAGACGAAGGTCCGCAGGTTCAAAACCCAAGGACACACACCTCAGACTTTTCCAAAGTTATGTGTGTATTCAGTATGATTTATCGCTTGCCTTATCTGTGAAGAAAAACGTCGTGAGAAAACCTACATAACTTCGAAGTTTTTAATAAGAATTTCGAAGGTGTGTGAAGTTTGCCAACGCGCGTTACGCAAACGTGGTGAACTAAGGCCTAAACTCCTTTAGAGATGACTGGTGCCCAGTAGGATAACTTATAAAACAGCACTGGGGCGGTAGATTTGCCCTGAATTAATGATCTTAAACTCCTAGTGATGCGAATTATCTGCCAATTCGATCTAAATTATTATCAAGAGTATGATTTATTATTAACCACGAGTAAGCAGAATAAGGACGATCTGTATTTCAATGCGGTCGCAGTAATCGACGCGTCCGATGATGAGCGGTTTGGGAATCGTTTGATTTCGTGATTTGTGGTGTTTAAGTGATTGATGAAGTGCGTCTGTTCATCACTTTCATTGATCATTTCACGGAGACATAGGCTTAGACAATTGAGTGTTATACTTGCAGAGATTAGTCCTGTAAAATAGTAATGATTTACTGTTTTCTTTTCGAATTATAGTGACATCTAGCGCGACGTCTTGGAATTACTTTTTAAAATTCCATTACCAATAACAATACTTAAGAAGATAATAGAATGAAGATTTAGTAAAGTAATAAAATCCTGCATTCACTCTAAAAGTAAGCTAACATTTCCGAGCTTGAAATTGCAGAAAACATTGAAAACACATGTATAAGAAGTAATACGTAGTTTCCTATCGTTTAAAGGGGCGAGAAGAGCAAGGCACAAGTAAAATATGTGACAGTGTGGTCACGCTCTATGGAGCGAGGAAGAAATGTGACCTTTCGAGACTCGTAATATCTGAAGGGACCTCCGACCTCTCCAGATGTAACTTAAGTAGATAATACGTAAGCTTGTGGATTAGCTATTTATATTCGACTGTTTACTTTTTGTTTGATTTGCTACAAATTATTCGTTTTTTTGACATATTTAATAATGCAACATAATTAATGATTAAACGAACTTACCTGTACGTGAAGTTCTATCATAATTATACGAAGGCTTCGTCCGAAGAGATTACCATAGAGAACACATGTAGTATGTACTCCAGTTGTACGCCTTTGCACTTTATTTGAGACTTTTTTTTTTTTTTACTTTGGTCACACTCAACCTGTCAACAGAGCTTCATTTAGTTTAGAGAGTTCCATATACCTATATTTCACAACTTACTAGGGTTAACGCCAGTCACGGGAGGGAGGGATACTAATCTCTTCGGACGAAGCCTTCGTATAATTATGATAGAACTTCACGTACAGGTAAGTTCGTTTAATCATTAATTATACTTCTGCTTCGTCCTCGAGATTACCATAGAGAACACATGTAGATATTTAGAGAATAAGTAGTGAAATATTTGTATAATTTCAATTCCAGTAGGAATTACAATTAGCTAACCAAAAAACTTTATAAGCTTATATTTAGCAATAAGTTTTTCGATAGGATATCAATGTATAATTTCTAATTGGTTATCATTGATCTAATAAAAAATATTGTCGTTCCCAACTAGATTCTTAAGGTCTCATTACCGAATCTCAGGGATAAGTCAAAATTAGTAATCTATGATCCAAACTGCTGTTTTGTAGATCGAATGCAGTTTAATGCCATAAGTACCTATAGGTACACGATGGAGCCCCGTGCTGTGAGCACTAAGCATCTAATGCAGTAAAATCTATTTCATATTCGATAAAGCGATATATGGTATATGGGGTATACCATACTGCTATATGGGGCTTTCTGGCGACGGTAAATAAAGAATTTTAATTTTGATGAATTCACTACATCATAAAAGATATTATATTATCAATACTATATTTGCGACTATTTGAGCAAATTCCGAGTAAACTACAAACAATATTATATTAGACCTTCGGTAATAAGATCTGGTTCTAAGAGAATTCCGATTTCTTTCAATAAATGGTTCATTTAGGTGGTGGCTATAATATAGACACTTAAACTTAATTAATGCAAATGACTTGTCATAAGGGAAATGTTCCCTGTTGTATGATCTAATATTATATCACATTTCGATAGCATCGATCAACAATACTTCCCTTAAAAATCCTTTTGTTGGTTTGTCTTGATCAGCATGTCAGCATATTGTGACTATAGTAACAAACTTGGAGCTGATCTACACATTTTTCAAAGTCTCGTCTTACGCTCCTTCGTAATATTTGTGTCAAAAAGCAAATTAACTGGAAAATAAGCTTAATTAATGGTAACATTATTAATTAATAATTACAATAGACAAAAGAAAAATAATTTCTTAAAACAGATATAATCTTAGATCGGTCAACAAACTATATTATTTATCAATATTAGAATATTAAAGCTTGTTACCCAATCATCTAAAAATCGTAGAATGGTTTCAGATGATACTCGGCACACAAACATACCGAGTTCTAAATTAACTCCTAGGTTAATTTTTGTGTTAGGAAATGGACATTTAGACCTTTATATACCATATGACCATATTTTCCTGTGTTGAACCCGTAGCAAATGCTAGTTATTGGAATAGTTAGATCAAAAATGGAGCAATGTTTCATTTTAGCTAACCGACCAAACAAAATTCTTCCCGTGACAAAGATGATGATAATTGCTGACTGGGAGAATATGACAGAATTATTCGTACAGTTAGTGAATGTTTCCAAGAAGGGAATACACCACGGAAGCTTAGATCTCAAGAGTAAAGCCGGAATACTTAACGGCATACAACGTTTTATTAAAACTGCGATTAAAGCGTTGGAACATTATAAAATATTATCATAAGACAGCCCACCTATGGACTTCGTTATCTACCCTGTACATAGAGAACGTATTGTCGAATTCGCAAAATAAATACATACATAGACTCGGGTATTTTATCCCCGAAGGGGGGACAGAGGCACAACCAGTGCACTCGCCCCTCAAGGTAGCGAATAACTTTAAATTATATTATGCGCTGCTGTTTTCATCGTTTTACTCTCCGCTAGCTGCGAGTCTCCTGCATGCAGCACCTTCCCCCCCCCCCCCCCTCCTTTTGTTAAGACATCGCAAGAAATTTTGAGGCGCTATCGATGATCGGTAGCATAGTTTCAATTTTTAATTTATATAACGCCACAATCATTGTTAACAAAAGGTGTTAGATTTTAACAATATTGTCAGATACATAATCGTGCGCCCTGTCGGGCACGGCAAAAAGTGCATGAGAGGGAGAAGCTATAATATATATGTATTATGTGATTTTTTTTTTTTTTTTTTTTTTTTTTTTTTTTTTTTTTTTTTTTTTTTTTTTTTTTTTTGTTATTATTACTTAGAACCAATAGTAGGTATATATTAATAAATATTCTCTACTTAAGTTGACGATTAATCAATGATATTTGAAAATTATCATGACCCTGTAGGTCTCGACATTTACAAACAAGAATATTTCACTAAAATGATAATGAGAAAAGATTTGTTCTTTGCATATTTGTTTGTAATAAATAAACTCAAAAAATCACTTAACCGAATTTGAAAACCCTTTCAATAATTAGGTATAGGTATTTGGTAGCTAAAATACCTCTGAGTGCTACTGGCTGTTCTTTATCCCAGGAGGAGTGTCAACGCGGGCGCAACCTCAAGCAAAAACTATTAACATTAATAATGTTCTACATAAACATATTATCACGCCTTTTCCTATTTTAGGTGTAGGCACAACTGTTAATATATTTACACCCACAATTCGCTAGCTATGTTAGGGCCAGTGACAGCGAGCGTATTGATATTTAGCAGGCAAAAAACCCCCAAGTCCGGGTTAAATACTGAGTAGAAGGGACGCAATATAATTTTACCCGACCCGGGCTCGAACCGGAGACTTCAAGGAGGCAATCGCATCCAGTACGTAATACTCCAAAAAAACACCGAGACCGTAAATATTGTTGTCAATAAGTAAAATTAACGGTATCGCTAAAATACATTCAATTTTGTCGGGAATAAATTAGACTTAATAAATATTCTGAGTCTAAAAAATTGTAACGAGTCCCTTATGGCAATCAAGCAGTCTAGACAGATTATAATATTGCTGAGGGAAACTCTTTTTCCGCTTCTTGTTCACATCGGTGAGTTCTGAGACAACACGAGCGACGGTAGATTCATAACGATTTACATGATCATTTTGATTCAATTTTAATAAAAGCCTCTTTGATTTTATTTAATTTAAATTATAATAAGATTCGTCTATGTTATTCATAGACAACCTACGGATCAAAGTAAGTATACAATGAAACAATTAAATATAATGTAAAAACCAAGGGTAAAAAGGGGAACGCCTAAGTTCCGGTTGGACTAAAATTTTAGTCACGTTTCTGGGATCCGTGTCATTTTATTTAAAGATATTTTAAGAATCTATTCGGCTAATTCAACCATGTCCTTCTTCTTCTTTTAAAAATGGGTTCACCGTTTCATCGGTGATTTTGCCAATGTCAAGTGGGTAGATGTTAAAATAATATCATAATTTTAACCATGTTGGTTTAGGCAGGTTATTTTATAAAGGCTTAACTTTATAATAAGTACACCATTATTATGCAGCTACCGTCACTCCAGCGACGGTTACTATTTAATTCTTGCATTTTAAAAAACACTGATTTTATACCGCCAAAATAGTGACCTATTCGGTCATAAGGCCATAAGACATAAGGCCAAAAAACCTTAATATATAAAACAAATAATTCTGTGATCATTAATGATTGTGGGCGACTACGATTTTTAAAACTCAGACCACCTGCCTGCATATTATCCTGCCTGGCATGGCTTTGCGATGCGGACGATGCTGTGCCGCTCTCGGTGAATCCAAATGGCAGTACTTCGTTGCTGCAGGATTTTCCGTTCTTAGATTGACTCCTCTCCATTTAACACATACTGTGCTGTTGTAGGTCATTTTTAATTACTGTAGCTGTTTTCAGTACGTTGCTAAACCACGACCAAAGACATAATTGTCTTTTATGTACTATTAAAATGATATTGCGTAACATCCGGCACATGGCGGCGTGGTGCGGTGGTGCATCACGCCACATTGGCGGGAATAGTTAATCCACTTGCGCCGCTTGCGCTGATATTTTTCAAGCGGTGCTCGGTAGAGGCTGTTACATATTTTACATAAGAAACAGTCGCATAGTACTGCTAGCAGGTATTAATCATGGATAGTGACAACCGCCAATGGTAGCACGCAAACCCAGGTAACAGAATTGTAATTTTAGTAGGAATAGCATGACTGTAAATTCATCAGCCGCGAGTTATGCACTGCATCTTCGCATGTACAATAGCGGCCTTAACTAATGTGAGGATCTGGCCTGGGAGATTTTAACGAGGCCTTTTTACCCGATTGCTGAAGGAGGGTATTTTTCACTCCACAAGGCCGCCACTGATGGTACTAACATACTGTTACATAACATTATATACAAGAACCAGTCATACAATACTGATCGCGAGCGTCAACTTTGGGTAGTGACAACCGCCATGTGTAGCACGCAGACCCGGGTAACAGAATTAAGCATAACGGCGGTAGATTGAAATAATGTGTAATTATTACACCGACATAGCAAAATTAACTGTTCGGGCACCATATTAATATTATCGATGTAAATAAGAGACAGACCGAAGGTACTGTCCGCAACATTATTCTGGCCCGGTACACAATCAGAACAATAAGATTTTTATACTAACCGTTTGACCTGAGTGGTATTTTTCGTTATGTCGGTAGTCTTGGAGAACGGGAACAATTTTCATCACTTAAGTAATCTTGTATTTTCCGTTCCAAATAGAACTAATTTCCATGTTTTACACTTGAAATACACGATGAGCAATAAATTAAGAATAACTTGAGCGTAACGTGCAATTCGGCGACGCACTAAAATACGAATGAAGCTCTGTTGACAGGTTGAGTGTGACCAAAGTAAAAAAAAAAAAAAGTCTCAAATAAAGTGCAAAGGCGTACAACTGGAGTACATACTACATGTGTTCTCTATGGTAATCTCGAGGACGAAGCAGAAGTATAATAGCATACATTTTGCAATATAATATGGACAAAAAAGTTACTTATACTACATTATAGAGGTAAATCTTAACTATAATATAGTAGTTTTGGACAAAAAACTGATCATAGACCGATATCATCATTTGGCAAAGAACTCCATGCAAAACCAAATATGAAGAGACAAAAATACTAAGTAATTTATTAAAAGTTCCAAAGTACATACTAGATACAAGAAAATTCTCGCATACTCATTTTGCACCAAAAAGTCATCTCACTCGGTTCATTACAGGGTGCCAATCACATCGTCTTGTGTGAAATCATAACTCAGCAAGACGCCAACCCTCACTCTAAATCTTTGGGGATGTTCCATCCATTGCGTTTAATTATAGCCCGACCCTACCTGAGATCGTTAATCTTTCTTAAAGATATATATCCCGGCTTGGAAAGCCTTCATTGCCCCCGCAGCGCTAATCGCTTCATGTCGCGTCTTCTGTTTTCATCGTCTAACCGTGCTGCTTCACCTTTGCGCTGTTTTGCTTTGTGCATGCAGTGACGTATTGAGGCGAGACGGCGGATGTTTACAGGTTCCTAGCTATTACTCGCGATTCTGCTTGTGTCTGTACACGGGATAAAGTGTTGTATGGAATATTTGGCAATAATGCAGTTGTTTTATTGGGGAGGGAATTTACATAATCAGAGAAATAATTTAAAATTAACGCGCTCAAATAAAAACAAAGTTTAAAACTACCTTTCATATTTATAATATTGTTTTGTCATTTTCAATTATTATTTAACTTTAATTCTATTGTACCATTATGGAATTAGTACTCATCAAAGTAATATTTTCTATACATTGAAATATGAGTGATGCCAAATGTAACAAGATATTTAAATAACCATCATTGTTCAAAAACAAATCACAGCAAAAAACGCACTTAGTAACCTGAACTTTTTCGCGGAGTGCGGTCCTGTAATCAAATTGGAAAGTCTTTGAACTTTCCCCTCTTGAGCCACGGCTTAACGTGTCTGAATCCTTCGACATTTATGTTTATTGATTAGCGGCAAGATGGCAGATTTCAATAAGCTCCATTAACCAATTTGTGTTTGAGTTTTGTTGATGAAGTTTGCGAAGTGACGTCACCGAACTTAGCCTGGATTGATTAACCTTTGATATACAAGTCGTCAATTAATATCGGGTAATCATTTCATTGATCTTATTAAAGATCGGATTGTATCGATATAGCTCGTTTTATTGATCGATATTATTTTAATGAAGTTGTGAGAGATATATTTTTAACAATCCTATTAATATTATTACAATAAAAGATAAAGTGTATATACATATTAAAAAAAATGCTAGTAATTCGAAGGTCTGGTCATCACGCACACACACACACACAGTCACGCCTTTTTTCCCCGAAGGGGTAGACAGAGGCGCAACTAGTGCACACACTTTTCAGATAGGCGATGTGCCCGATATGGCGATAGGGGGCGAGCCTATCGCCATATCGGGCACAAGTTCCAGACTCCGAGCTGATACTGAATTTAAAACCCAATATCACTTTGGCCGACCCGGGAATCGAACCCGAGACCTCAACATTGCAGTCATACCGTAATACAACTACGCCACCGAGGCAGTGATCGTATGTGTAAATTATGCTAAACGTTAATCTATAGACTGTATGTATACATTATAGGTAATACAATTCCCAACAGAGCGCTTCTAGCTTACAAGACGATATCAGTGCGTTATATACATATTGCAGTTGAAATCTTTTGTCCAATATGACCTGTAAATGATCGTATAGCTAAACTTACTTAACATTTTTTTTTATGGCCTAGAATGTCGAGACGAGCATGCCGTTCGCCTGATGGTAAGCGATACGACCACCCATAAACAGTAGTAACACCATCCAGCACCTTGACTTACAAAGTACTGTGTGGCATTCCACTGCGCTCGTCATCCTGAGACATAAGATGTTAAGTCTCACTAGGTCCTGTAGTTACACTGGCTACAATGTCATTCAAACCGAAACACAACAGTGCATGCACACTGCTGCTTGGCGGTAGAAAGAGACATTGCGGTGGTACCCACCCTGACGGCTCTTTTACATATGAGAGACCTACCACCAGTAAAATTAGAAATTATATAGATTTTTGGATGTTTGTGTTAGATTTGGATGAACTTTGACAAATAGACAGACCATAATATCTCATCCATAACATAATAACCTACTTTTTATTTCGGAAAATTGTACTTTACCACCGGGACCCTGAAGCGGGCGAAGTCACGAGCACAACCTATAGCGTGTTATAAAAACACACAGCACTAAATTTGATTGCTTGCAACGGCACGTGTTTGTTATTTTTATAATTAAACTATATGAATCAACTGCCGGGAATGTGTGTTTTAGACCGTCACTTTAGTAATAGAAATATACTATTATAACATACTAGTACAGATTAATGTTAAACATTCTGTACTTCACTATGATGTCTATTTTCTTGGTTTTGTTTTTAATTTGGGGTGGGAATAGTGTAGTGGGTTACATTATTATTATAACCTGTTACTTAAATTCTTTGTTTTCAATTGAATATGTATTTTTTTTTTGTAACTGTTTGCTATTCCAATAAAAAAAAAATATATACTTTACCAATGTTTGCTATGTTTGTAATTACAATAAGTTTATAATACCTAGCATACGAGGATAAAATACCGAGTTTATTCATAATTGTAAAGTATATTTTTAGTCAGTTTTGTAATTAAGAAGATAAATAGCTACATGTAAGGATACGACATGAAAATAAACTAAAAGATTTATTGATGAAAATAGAATCAGGTGAAAAATCCTCCTAGCCAATTTCGGTCACGGCGGCAAATCTTAACGGAGAACAGCCAGGTACGCAGGAGATATTATAGTGCACAAGTGTGTGCGCTATACACATAACACAGGTGCACTCGCTATTCCTTCATTCTCATAGTCCGATGAGACGACAATTCGACATGACCGGAGAGAGATCAGGCGCAGATCCAACGGCTTTACGTGCTTTTCAAGGCAAGGGGGTATCACACCGAAAACTTCCTGACTCCGAGCTGCGACTGAGTAATTTTTAAAATAGAAAACCCAGTCACAATGTTTTTGGCTCTGCTCGGGATTCGAAACCTGAACCTCAGCGCGCAAATCGTACTCGTAACGCCTACGCAATACAACTACGCCACCTAGGCAGTCAAAATCAGGTAATGATTACTGAAAAATAATGACATTGTCGGTGAGAGTGTCCCGCCCTCATACCCTCCACTGCAATTATTGTAAACCAGGATAGTTTCTGTAATTCCAGATATTACCTAAAACGGACAAACACGGAAACTTCATTTCATCGTAACATACATAGATATTCAATGAAAACTGCTGGTAGGTCTCTCATATGTAAAAGTCCGTCTGGGTGGGTACCACCGCAATGTCTATTTCTACCGCCAAGCAGCAGTGTACAGTCAGCAGCATAAATATCTGTACAAAATCAAAATTTCAAATGGCCTATATACGCATTAAGTTAAACTGAAATATATTTTTCTTTGTTTGAAGTAAAGTAAATACGTTTTATTTTATTTTTGTGAACTGAAAAATAAGATTAGTAAGAACACAAAAGTATGTAGGCAATTTGAATTTTTGAATTTGTTCATCTACTTATGCTGATGACTGTACATGCACTGTTGTGTTTCGGTTTGAAGGACAATGTAGCCAGTGTAACTAGAGGACATAGTGAGACTTAACATCTTATGTCTCAGGATGACGAGCGCAGTGGAATGCCACACAGTACTTTGTAACTCAAGGTAACTGGATGGTGTTGCTACTGTTTATTTTGTGCTACTGGTCGTTTTGCTTACCATCAGGTGAACGGCATGCTCGTTTCGTCATTCAATGCCATAAAAATACAACAAAAAAAAACATCATGACAGCAAATGTGCAAGAGCTGCAGCTCATACCCAATTTTCATTGCTCCTTTAACACCCACAATACCAGAAAACATGGTCAATTTCACTTCAAATCACCGCTTTCGAGTCGTGAACCCCTAGTATTATTTCTGGTCTTTGACACAAGTCGGACAAGAGCTGTACACACAATCTGGCCAGCAAGAACTAAGTAAATACATCCAACGCCCCGTTCGCTTTCCAATTAAGTGCAGAACTGTTTGAGTTCTGTACAGGTATGCCTGTTTGCCTTTGATGTCCTCATATTCGTGTAATGTGTATCTTGCTTTTATGACAGAACATTAATTTACTCTAGTATTCAATTAATTTAGAGGCAGACTATAATATCGTAAGTAAAAATGTAATAGATGATAAAATTAATCGACGTAAATATTGTAAGTTTAAAATTCATGAAGGGTTTTAATGAACACAGTTTGTTATTTGTTATTTTATTGGAATGCCAAAAGTTAGTTTTGAATACAGACTGTTATAATATGTATCATGAGTAGAATTAAAATGGTCGATCCACATACAATATTATATCGAATCTCTACACTAACATCTTGAAACCAACAAAACATAAGAACTACAATTACTGAACAATTCTTCCCAACGTTTTAAAAGCAATTTACTCCACTTATATTTAATAACACTTCGTGCCGAGAGTTTCCGACAGACAACCGAACGTCCTTAACAAAAATGAAGACGCTACAACTCTTGAGAAATTTATGCACTCGAGCTCGTCTTCGCCCAAACCGAAGACAATACGACAAAGTTATTTAAATTATGCGACAATTTTCCTGGGCCATAACGTTAAGTGGCAGAGAGAAGGCGTAGTGCCTAAATGAGGTTTTAAGCCGTCGTTTCCATGAAAAGGAATCCGCAAAGCAGATTTGAGGCAGAAAGCTCACGGCACAATGGACCGCCTTATCCTCAGCTCAATTATAAATTAATGTTTTGTTTATTGTAATAAACATAATGCATTATTATGTTGACAAAAGAAACTCATTTAATATTAATTTGCATAGAAATGTTATTAAAATTGTTTTATAGCTGATTATGAATTGTTCAACATTGAGGTTAATAATGTTCGTTGGGAATCATTTTGTATGCTGTTTCAAATCAAAATAGATGAACCTTGGCTTTAAGTTTACTGTTTTTGTTTTATGAAATCTAAACTTTGAATGTTTAAACTAAAGCTTCTGGGATCAAAATGACAGTACTAATATTATGTTTTCGCTAACCAATAATAATCCATTTACATTTATTAAATCTTAAACGACTAAAGGCTACACTAAGTTTGAAAGAGAATCCGATTGTATGTAAAATATTGAATTTTCCATCCGAGTTGATACACTGGACGTTTTTGGAATACTGAGCCAGCAGTGAGTTCCGTGAAATATGAAGCCAGATAAAACATCAGTCCCTCGAATAGTTCCCCAAGAAACGGTCGTAGTTTAGCATAATGCGATGTACTCAGTCATCGGTACGTTATCTAGACGATTTATAATACCACTGGTACGCCATTCGTCATCGTTTTTGGTAAAGTTTACAACTTGTAACTACTGTTTGTAAATTTTAGTGAATGTTCGTAAACTTGAGTAAATGACGAAGTTATGCTTGAAAAAGATAATATGAAGGATTGATGAAAACGAAACCTGTTAGACTATTGAATATGCATTCCGAATGCTCCAGGTTGGTCCCGTTTCTGTTGTGCATCAGGGATGTTTGCGGACGCCCGGATAGATAGTTTCCACACCATAATGCGCAAGAGGTTTGCATCTCTGGTGGGCAGAGTGCGGGTCAGCTCCAACAGCATTCTACAAATGATTGCCAGTAGGCTGGATTGATGTTACGTGACTCGTTGCTGTGCTGTTTCACGTGGAATGGTGCAGCGATGCTTCGCGTATTAATTTGTTATTTATATTTACACACACACACACACACACACTCACGCCCGTTATGCCCGAAGGGGTAGGCAGAGGTGCAACTAGTGCACCCACTTTTCGCCGTGCGTATTCCGTCCCATGATGTGATAGGAGGCGAGCTTATCGCCATATCGGGCACTAATTCCAGACTCCGGGCTGATACTGAGTAGAAAAACCCAATATCACTTTGCCCGACCCGGGATCGAATCCGGGACCTCAGCATTGCAGTCGTACCGTAATACAACTACGCCACCGAGGCAGTCATTATTTATATTTACTTAATAACATAGTGTTATACATTATTTTACTTATTGCTACTCGAATAAATAAAAAATAAATTGAAGTTAGTCTTAATATGTCTGAGGATGACGAACATAGTATTAGGCTTAATGTAACATATTATTATTTTGTATTTGGATGCATAGTTTTACATTGTAATACTGAAATTTAGAGCCGAAACGACTTCTACAATTGTATTGTAGTGTATCCTATGGGTCTCATAATGAAGTTTAAAAGAAATTACCCTTCCGTATTTCGTCGTAGTAGAGTAGAATAGATACCAAACTTATTTGCTCCGTCTCTCCCTTTGCTTGGAACTTTAAGACTTTTGGTGGACTAACGCTCTATGGTTTAATGATGTATAGCTTGTAAAAGGAAAATGTTATGTTAATAGTCTGGAACATATTACGCAGAAATTTTAAAAGCACAAAGTAATTTATCTTATGATGACGTATTATAATCGCATTAGGGTTGTCTTAAAATTTATAGGAATGTTAAAAATATACCACAAGCAAGAGTTACTTTTAACTGTGATAAAATGATTGACTTCGGTAAAGGAGACGTCCGCTTTTTGTATGGGTGCTGGGCCTCAAAATCTAACCAGGCTCAATCTTTAGGAATATCAAAGGAGCACAATATGGAACTTGGACCATTAAAAATATAATTAAACCCCTCCATTCATAACTAACTTTTTTTTTAAATGTTCATGTATCAAGTGTAATTTTTATGAAAAATAAAATTACATAAATCTCAAAGTCGGAGGTCTTTAAATTAAACGATTTATTGTAAAAGGCTAGTTTTAGGAGTTCTATCCAATTATATATAAACTGTATTGGTTAGAATTTCAGGCCCGTTTTCGGACATCTCCTTTCTACACTCAAGCCTCAACAAAATGAAAATAAAAGTTTTGCTAGGGTCAACCCTAGAGTTTAAATATTTTCTTTTCATTCCATTTCGACGTCACGTCTGAAATGGGTGGTTTCGAGTTTGATTCCTGAGGCAAACATTTGTGTACAGACCAGTGTTTATTTTTGGGTCTGCTTTTTGCTTTCCTATTTAATTTACTACAGTAAAAATGTTATTGGAGTTCATGGTTTACTATGAGCCGTAGACTTCATTTTATCGAGCTGATATTGTGATTATGGTAATCATTACTTATTAGTTATTAAATTTAAAAGAATAATAATAGCAACGTAGACATACATACTATATTACAATATTAATGAAAAAAAGAGAAGAATATTAACTATCAGATGTAGGAACAATTTGGTGCAAAAATTTGCGGGTGTTATAATATTTGTATCCGACCGGATAGTGACCACCAAACAGGCCGGCATAATTATGTCGCCTGGGATATCAACTACCCACATTTAGCTTATCGTCATTTGCAGTATCACTTTGCGGTGCCAAAAAAAACCACAATTATTGCCTTATATAATACCATATATCTTCAACAGTATCTAGGGCAAGTTTCGAACTGGTTATCGTCTTGGCCGGGTCTGAGCCCGCGACTTCTTCGCTCACAATAAATGCTTTGTCAAACTTCCCCGCGCGACTCCAGATAACCGCCCGTGTTTGTTTCCGAAACTTCAACGACTTGCTTTCTTTAATATTGTTTTGAATTTGCTAGTTTAAATAAAAATCGCGATGATGGTATGTTTGTCTTTGAGTTGTGAAGTTGAATATATTGTAGGCAACTGTAGAGTGCGTCACAGTTACGGGTATGTTAAGAAATATGGTCTTTTTAATCAATGACGCAAGACGGCTTTATTCTAATTTTTTATATGGCATTGAATGACGAGACGAGCTTGCCGTTCGCCTGATGGTAAGCGATACGACGACCCATAAACAGTAGTAACACCATCCAGCACGTTGAGTTACAAAGTACTGTATGGCATTCCACTGCGCTCGTCATCCTGAGACATAAAATGTTAAGTCTCATTATGTCCAGCAGTTACACTGGCTACAATGTCCTTCAAACCGAAACACAATAGTGCATGCACACTGTTACTTGGCGGGAGAAATAGATATTGCGGTGGTACCCACCCAGACGGACTCTTACATATGAGAGGCCTACCAGCAGTAAAACTAATGAATATTAACTTAAAATAAAAATTTAAAGTACTTACTGTAAATTGTTCCTCTTGATCGAACCAAGCCAATATTTTGGTAACATTGTTGTGATCAAACGTATAATTTAACAAATATTCCCTTGAAATTCTGTATTACGTGTGAAATATCTATTACTGACCTCAAAACCACGGACCCGTTTCAAGAATTTCGTAAAGATCTTGTGGACGTCTCGCATAGCTCCCTAAGGCTTGTGAAGGTCCGTAATCCACGTTACGTAATAAACGGGCACTTTTTCGGATCTCCAGACAAGGGAAGGTGAGCGTCGATATATCAAGAGATTAGTCGTTTGCTGCCACCGTGAGTGGAAGCGATGAATGTAAAACGACTTGTGCAGCGATGGGAGATTATCGATATCGATGGCACAGCGTATGTGGGATTTGGTCGTATACTCTATATATATATTCTAAGTAGGAAAATTTAGGAGGAAAGGAAGGAATTGATTGACGTTCCGTTCACTTTTGTCGAAAGTTTGCAACTGAATAATGATAAGGTCTTCGCGTATGAATACCTGTATTCATGGAAATGGTAGTTAATTCCAGAGGAATCGGGATTGTGTGTGGACAAATGTATAAGATAAGTATGTAAATTAATAAAGATGAAGCGGGTGTCTTAAACGGAGAAAGTTTCACAGTACTTGGTGTAGTATTACATGGCCACAGGTTGACATGGCAGGTGTGACGTAATCTCACAATTTAAATCGAATTCATACAAAATATGTTCATTATTTTAGTTACTATCGATGTAAACAGTCACAACACTTGCACTATGTAAGGAACTCCATAAGTTAACAGCAAGCTGAAGCCCGTCATAAATCAGGGATATAACGGTGACATATTCGGGTCTCTGTACGTTGCATGTAGATCGTAGCACGTTGCAAATCTACTTGGATGCTGGTTATTTTGTTGTGAAATTTAGAATTGAAGTTTATATTTAGTTTTTAGAAAGCAGTGGTTCTCGAGCATGTAACTGAACATCATTTAATAGAGTGTCGTTAATAAAACTGGCATTAAAATATCTTAGGACTCTGTTATACATCTAACTACATACTGGTAAGCGTAGCGTCGGCCGTAAACCTGCAAGGTGGACAGGTATCTTGATAAAGGTCGCAGGAACACGCTGGATGCAGGCCGCTTTGACAGTAACGTCTGGAAATCTTTAAGGGAGGCGTATGTTGAGCAGTGGACGTCATGTGGCTGGTGATGATGATGATACATCTTACTATTACAAATGTCAAGATGGATTGGACCTTTATATAAGTAAACACTGAACAGATTTAGATGAAATTTTCGATAATTGATGTCCTGGATCCAGCATATATCTAAGCCAATATTATTCCAAAAAGTACACAGTGGGACCGTTTATTCCGGTAAAGAGCAAGATCCAGTATCTTATACGTACTGCGGTGGTTGATATCTTGACAAGATGAACTTAATGATCGAAAGTCTTCTCATTTATTTACTAGCTGAAACAGTATTGACCACTTTATGCACCATCTGTCTGAAATCCAACCAAAGTTAACCTGAACCGAAGCCATATCGTTTAAAGTTAAACCATTAGAGAAATCCGTGCGATGAATAGCTGAATTTAGTGTAATTAAGTCATCGAAAGTTACGAGTTCACCTGAACGGATCTACACCAGCTTCGAGTTAATAAAGCAGATATATATTTTAGCTTGTTAGTGTACAAAATTAGCTTGATGCTGCTTTGAAGAAAAACTAATAGGTGTATTTAATAAGTTGTGGGAAGGTTTAAATGAAATATGAAATAGGTTTCAGGAAAGAAATAAATTTTAAAGTATTTTTTTAAGTGTTCGCTGTTGAAAGTTGAAACATTTATGTGCATAAAAAATAGGACACAATAGAGTAAATCAAAAGACAATATGATGAGCAGTCATTGGCTTTACCATTACCCGAGCATCTTAATTGACTCGACAGTTACTTAGGTAAAATTAAAACAAAATTATTGTTAATTCATAAAGATTAATGTAGTGCGCGATAGCCTAATTGGGCCTGATAGCCAAAGGTACGCAGGTTTAAACCCAAGCGTATAAATCCACGCACATCATACAATAAAACTAGATTAAACAACGTATGGTATATCATGTACCTGCCCGTTAAACGTTTTAATTCCAAATACTAACAAGCTGGGGTGCATCGCGCCGGTAGAATTACATACACAAACAAACGCCACCTCATCCCCTGACAAAGGTCGCAATTTATAGGGGGTAGCAGACGTGAAACAGGAAAAAGTGCCTCAATGCGCAAACACCGTGAATGACGCACTAAGCGTTACAAACGGCAATTTAATTACGATTTATTGGCTAAATAAAAATACAGGAATTTTTATTGTCATTTTCATATTTTTTGTTTAGGGTGGAAAAGGTAATAGAGATTCAGGAGTGGAATGCGAAATGCCTCAATGGATTTAAAGGTATAAAATTTTATACCCAACACAGCCTTCGGCTATGAATTCGCAGCCTTCAAGAATCAAAACATAAGGAACGGTATACAGAATCGATGACGTTCCCTCTATGCTCCTAAATTCTTAATACCCCACGTAACAGTAAAGATTAGGGGAGGATGAGGGGAGGCGGCACTTAACTTTTATTGTAGAAGGCTCGAGTGTAGAGACAATGTGGGCGCGGATCGATGATAATGCACTTCCCGACCAACGAGATTTACCGATCTTACACCACTGAACATGTTAACTACTAAACCACAATTAAGTTTACGATAGAAATATGGCATTAAAATATGTTAGAATAACCAGGGGGTTGAATCCATTTGATTCCGGATATTTTGTGTTGCTACAGAAAATGATGATTTAGAAAAGTGGCTGGTTTATGCTTACTAATAAATACTTACTATGATATGTTTGTCTTTCAATCATGCAGAAATAATCGGGTGATTAAGCATAGTTGATAGGCCGAAGACTGATATAAGCTTATATTTCTCATAAAAAATGCACAGATCCTAATGACTTTTACAAAAACTTGCGAATACTACCAAAACATTTTACTGGTGGTAGGTCTCTCATTATGTAAGAGGCCGTCTGGGTGGGTACCACCGCAATATCTATTTCTACCGCCAAGCAACAGTGTGCATGCACTGTTGTGTTTCGGTTTGAAGGACATTGTAGCCAGTATAACTACCGGACATAATGAGACTTAACATCTTATGTCTCAGGATGACGAGCGCAGTGGAATGCCACTCAGTACTTTGTAAGTCAAGGTGCTGGATGGTGTTGCTGCTGTTTATGGGTGGTCGTATCGCTTACCATCAGGCGAATGGCATGCTCGTCTCGTCATTCAATGCAATAAAAAAAAAAAAAAAACATAATAATTAGTAAAATTATTGGTTTCAATAGTTTGTGAAATAGAACTAATTACACGTATGTCAGCGCACCGAACGTATAGTTCCTAATTCACCCATACGAACGAATCCATAGACAACTAAGCCGATTACAATATACGCGACAGTTGTCCTAACAACGCTCCGACTTGTTAGCAAGACATGAGTTTGTCTCGTTATAACTCGCCAACTCGTACGACATACCAGTCTGGGAAGACTTTAAAGCATCTATCGGTGCAGCGTTTGTGATCTTATGTGCGTGACTTAAAGGTATCTAGATTTTGAAGAGAAAAAACCGTAGAAAATATCTGAGCGTCTATTGATTTACTTTACAATAGTCCGTTTGTCGGAAAAAAAAAATTAGTAGAAAAGACGGTAGGTACTATTTGTTTACATATATTTGTTATTCCTTGAATAAGAAAATAGCTAGCCACAAGTTACGCGGTAGACAATTGAATTGGAA
The DNA here is from genome assembly GCA_947568825.1 of Sphinx pinastri. NCBI lineage: Eukaryota > Metazoa > Arthropoda > Insecta > Lepidoptera > Sphingidae > Sphinx > Sphinx pinastri. The sequence goes on from OX387623.1 coordinate 5,897,789, forward strand.
GACCAAAGAGTCCTGCTTAACCATGGGCGTCGGAAAGATCTTCGTAAGCTCTACCTATTTAATATATTTCATAGTTTAAAATATCACTATGTTTTAGATCGGTAATCGGGTAAATTGGTTAGCTGATTGAAAAAAAACTACTTTACGAATTGTTTCGTAATAAATTTGTTTATTTTTTCCCACTGACGTTACGAAGACTGCAGCTTTCATGGTCATACGTGGATTGTCACTGTTAAGTAGATTTATTACTTTTAATTACAATGTCAGATTTACTTTTAATATAATAAAATAATGGTCATCTGATGTTATATAAACCTATCACCTGATCTCCACCTTCCATAAACACCTGTAGTAGTATAAGAATAATGGATGCGCTGTCGGCTTCAAAGGAAAGGAAAAGAGGATTAGAGACGGGTGGACTTCGGAAATCTCACTCACCATACAAAACACATTATCAAGCTGTCACTATAAGTTACTTTTCTCTGAGACAGTGGTATATTATTTTGGTCGAACTGGCTCATTCAGGCTCTATAAATATTAGGTTTGCTGGTGATGGTAGGATATTTGTATCTACCCGGCTATAACACAAGGTATTCAACTGGCCATAGTAGTCTACGTGAGTGTGTATCATCGTCAACAGCTCCATAAAATCCACTGCTGAACATAGGCCTCCCCTCAAGATTTCTAGACGGACCTGTCAAAAGCGGCCTGCATCCTGCGAACTTTATCAAGTCGTCTGTCCACTTTGCAAGTGGACGTCCAATGTTAGGCTTGCCGGTGATCTCCCCTCGAGAAATTGTTTGCCCCATTTGTTCTCAGTTCTGGGAAACATGTGTCCTGCCTGCAGCCTGAGTATAGCCGGTTTCCAACAGGCCGGCATGAATGTATCGACTGGCTAGGGATAATTATCTTTTGTCAGTTACTATCTGTAAACTAAGAAAGAAAGAAAGAAAGAAAAACATTTATTGGCAACAAAATTGGGTGGTGACAGTAACAATAATAATACAATTATAAAAAATAAAAAAACAATATACAAGAGAAAATTAAAAAAAAATCAAATAAAAACAACAACAAATGTGGATGATATATGTCCCACCACAACAGTGCCAAAAGGTTCTAGATCAGCATAATGCCAAACAATGAATTGTTTGGCGCTGATTTTCATCTAGAACCTGGCCCAGAGGAACGTCACCCAAAAAGAAAAAAAAAACAGTACAATTTTATGTGTATATAATATGTGTGTGCGTGTGCCAATATTAAAAAAAGTAAAGAAAAATAATAAATAAATAAAAATAACATTAAAACGGATAGCACATAAAATAAAGGGCATAAAACAGAAAAAAAAAACATAATAATTAGTTACATACTCTTTGGTTCAGCTAGTCTATGGTTACAGCTGTCAAATAAAACAAAGGTTATATTGCCATTTGCCACGTATATGGCCACGTAGGCGAAAGTTAACAATTTACTAATTTCTTAATTAATCCTACAATATGATGGATAAATCAACGTTAACATCACCCAGTTCTTGTTGAGATTCCAGTAGATACCTACGAAGGCGTGTCCTAAATGTGTAAAGGCTACAAGATTGTCTAATTGGTGGTGGTACATTGTTCCAAATTTTGGCCGCGGCGTAGCGAAAAGTACCTTTAAAAGCTGCAGTTTTGTGCTGCGGCATACAAATCTGTAGTGAACATTGCCTACGTGAGCCATGTCTGTCACCCGATATCCACTGAAGCTTGTTGTACAAGTATGAAGGTTCCTTGTATTTGATAACCCCAAAAAGAACACATACAAGATGCAATTTGCGACGCAACTTCATTTTTAGCAATGAGTGCTACTCAACTACTCAACTTACCATCACTTGCAGTGGGTTCGCTTTGCCTATTAAAAATACAAATATTATCATGACTACTGTAAAGGGCTACCTAAGGTTATGTAGTTTTTGTAGTTATGTAGTCTGTCACTTCTATCATTCCATTTTAATGGTTTTATTTACGCACCTACTTTCTGATATTCCTGCACTACCCCGTCAGGTTGACTGGTAGAGAATGCCTACGGCATTAAGTTCTCCTAGACGCCTTGTATAAAGTGTTAAAATAAATAAATTAATAAATATTTATTTATTTAAACTGTTTTAAAAAGGTCATAAATAATCTCAAAATCCGAAATTCGCTATAAAAAATAAATAAAAGGTAACTTATTATTACAAAGTATTTCATTTCCTTACACGTAATCAATTTTGTAAACCTTTATCAAATCTATACATAACAATGTGTTAGCTTTAGAACTCTGATAAACTTCATATATTTTGGACTGTTTTAACAACGTAAACTTGGTCTAAGTTAAAAGTACACAAAGTTGTGCACTTACCTACGATAAACTTAGGGTTAGAGCACACTGACGTAGGTGTACTATAAAATCACGTGTTTGTATATGTGCTAAGTTGCTTCGTTGGTGTATATTATACACTGTAGAATGATTCGTAGGGGATGAAGATTTAAGTTTGAGTTTGCGGTGGTTTGTGGTGTGTGGTGTGTGTAACATATCTGATTGTAGTATAACAATAACATAATTTTTACAACCAGTTTCAGCAAAAAAAAAAACTCTATCTCACGTATGATTTGGATCAATTCTAAGATTATTTTTACCACATTCGCGGAACGCACGGGCTCTTAATATATTGGTGGCTCATGTGATTTTAAAGATGTTGAGGTCCTGGATATAGAGAATTTGATCTTTTATTACTTCGTGTCAGTGTGTCCAAACCTTCGCACCATATTCAGCGGTTTCGGAACACAGACACGAGACACTAAAAAAGGTACGTGTTAACAACCCGCGACCCGTGTCAGGCCTCCCATGGCTTTGCTTAACAAGATTAGAGGAGCCAAAAATGCCATACAATGTACCCGAATTAACTGAATACGAATGTGGGACATTGTAACTTGACCGCTTTGAAGTTGTCACTGAACTTTGAACAAGCGGAATGTTCGGTTTTATAACTTCAGATGTTTTTTTTTATGGTATTGAATGACGAGACGAGCATGCCGTTCGCCTGATGGTAAGCGATACGAACACCCATAAACAGTAGCAACACCATCCAGCACCTTGTTACAAAGTACTGTGTGGCATTCCACTGCGCTCGTCATCCTGAGACATAAGATGTTAAGTCTCACTATGTCCTGTAGTTACGCTGGCTACAATGTCCTTCAAACCGAAACACAACAATGCATGAACACTGCTGCTTGGCGGTAAAATATAGGAAGATGATATAAAGGTAGATGATGTGCTGTGTTTATAGTTTTACAACTTCAAAATGTTTCCGGTCTCCTATTCCAGATTTTAGGGAATTAGAGAGTTCAAAGTATGGCTCAAAAATATCTCGCATTTTAATTCTAAGGATTGGTACAACAATTGTTTATTTATCTGGCCGCCGACTGGACTGTTGGAAGCCACCAACAAGAAGACGTAGATATTCAGCGTCCTGCGACCTTTAAAATACTAAGACATGATAATATTAATAATAATTCAATATATCTCTTGTATATAAACGAATAATAAAGTAATAAATAAAAACAAAAATGTGTAATTCAAGTAACCAATTTATAAAATGTCACTGTTGGATTAAGTTAGCAGGAAAATTTGGAACAAAAAGTTATATTTGACATGGGAGCGTAAATTCATCCTGAAGGTACAACGGGATTAAATGCGGGATCGACTTTGGAAATTAAAACATGTCCAATAGCCTAGGTAACAAAATACTCGAATTTATATTATGTATCGCTTTAGTCGTAAACATAAAGTACCTAATTGGTGCTTCCAAATAAGACAATAGATAATGATTCCTTATGTTTACGCGAATGTTAGACATTGAAATTAAACTATTATAACGGATTTTATCGCGGGTTTTCACCTCAGTCCACGAAGTGCTGCAAAGCCTTCGAAACGTCGGGAGAAAATAAAATAAAAAGCCGCGATAAAATCCGTTATAATAGTTTAATTTCAAGACAATAGATCTTAAATAAAGTAAAGATTTAGTAAGAAGTAGAAGCAATTAATGTATTGAAGTTGCTTTAGTAACGATCAGTTACATAGTAAAGTAGATAACTGTAAATACTCCGCAACATTTTGATAGCTTCTGTATTGCGCGTAACGTTATAAAATTCATTTTGAAACTAATTTCCACAGAACATTAGCAAAACTACTTTTTGGTAGCATTCGTTTTTACATATAACTTCAGTGTATTTTTTTGGTCTTTCGCGCGTAGTATCACAAATTCCCTGCTCTGCTAATTAGTACGACCTACTACCAACTGAATAATTATTTCTCTTGGATGAAAATCCTTTGAATTTGAACATAAAGATAAACGTAACAAACATATACTACAATAGGATTTAAAGGTATTTTTCTTGCTATATAACAAAGAAAATGTACGATTCAGTGTTTTAAACGAGATATTCTCTGATATCTATTTCGTATGATATGGAATGAATTATACACATCATTATTGTTATCGGGAATTCCAGTCTAGTTTCCTTTCAATTGTTTAGAAACAGGGAAGCTTAGGTGTTAATATTGTACTTAGGTATACAGGCGTTGGTAATTATTGGATATGTATATATTATGTTGTTTTGATATAGAATATAATTTTATAAATAGCTAAAAACTTACTTTAATAATATTAAACAATTTATTAATCACATTATTACAATACAAGTATTTGCCCGCGGCTCCGTCCGCGTGAATGAGTTTTCCCGGGATAAAATTCCCGCTTTATATTTCCCCGGGATAAAAAGTAGCCTGTGTTAATCCAGGACATAATCTACCTGTGTGCCAAATTTCATAGAAATCCGTCCTGTAGTTTTTGCGTGAAAGAGTAACAAACATCCATACATCCAGACATCCATACTTACAAACTTTCACGTTTATAATATTATATTATAGTAGGATAATTTGTTAGGTATGAAAAATACGAAACACTTCAAATCAGTGAATGTAGAAAAATACAATTTCGATGCACCGTATGCAAAATGAAAATCAATTTTACGGCAATTGGGTAACTATATGGAACGGGGTACAATTCGTTTGATGCCAAACCGACCCCTAGACAGTGATTAAAAACGTTTTCACTCTGTAAATAATCCAAAAATAACGAGGTAGCAATTAAACGGGACTTTGAGACGGGACGTATGGACAGGGGGTTCACATCAAAAGGACATGTAGTCACGTGCGAGGAAGATAAACTTCCATATGCGTCACCCGTTACATTGGTACAGTGATCATCGAAATTAGTACATCGTGTTATTTTTTAATTTGCTAATACAAGGCATTTGTGTCTTATGATAATGTTTAAGTGCCCAATGATGAGATAATTCTATTTTTTTTATTTCATTTCAAACTCTTACACTCGATAACTAGGGAATACACACACACATACACACACACTTGCGCTTGCGTCTCGGAAGGGATAGGCAAAGGCGCAACTAGTGCACCCACTTTTCCTCTTAGTTGTGTGTGTTTCGTCCCATACTGTTATAGTAGGCGAGCCTATCGCTATATCGGGCACAAATTTCAGAATCCGGGGTGATATTGAGCAAAAATACACAATATTACTTTGCTCGACCCGGGATACGCACCCGGGACTTCGGGGTAGCCGTACAGCGCACACAATACAACTACGACACCGAGGTAGTCTAACTAGGCAATAATGAGGAAACTATAAACTTTTTATTTAGCTTCGTCAGTATGTTTTTTGGTAATAATCAATAAAAAAAAAACTTTTTTATTTCAGTGCGTTGGCTTTATTACGAGTTATAATTTTTAACCTTAATACCAGTACTAAGCACTTTAAATTCGTTTCTAACTGTACATTAGTAGTGCAAAGGTTTGGCGCGCCTTTGATCGTCCAGTAAATATTTGTTTTTATTCGGGTTTATAATTGACTACAAAATACTAACATACGTGCGTTTAAATATTTGCCTGGATTAGTCTGAGGGTATTTCTGGCTTTGGGCATTCATTTACACAGAGATAGGTACTAGGACTGTACTAGGACAGGTGCTGTACGATTTATCTGACGCTTAAAATTACGAGCGAATGCTTTCAAAAGATAAATTGCTCTGGCGTGGATTTTTCAAATAAAATGACTAACGCCAGGAAAGTACACTCCGTGATGTAATGGTACAAACAAAGAATTCTATAGTTCGATCCTTGGGTATAACTAACGATTTTTTCCGGAGATTGCTATATTATATTTAGGAATCGGGGCTTATTTTATAAGGTATTAAACTTTTTCTCGTGGCTCCGTCCGCGTTAATGAGTTTTTCCGGTATCAAAGTCCCACATTATATTTTACCGGCATAAAAAGAAGCCTATGTTACTCGCTGATAATGTAGCTTTATGTTGATGAAAGAATTTTTAAAATCGATATAGTAGTTTTTGAGTTTATTCCTTATAAACATACATAAATACAAAAATTTTTCCTCTTTATACTATAAGTATATATACCTGCAAGGTGGACGGACGACTTGATAAAGGTCGCAGGAACACGCTGGATGCAGGCCGCTTTTGACAGGTCCGTCTGGAAATCTTTAGGGGAGGCCTATGTTCAGCAGTGGACGTCGTGTGGCTGATGATTATGATGATATATACGATTGTGCTGCAACGTATGTTGGTAGATACATGTTTGAATCAATAGTTTCAACATCACTTGTATCCAACTTTAGATGTTATGACGCTATTTTACTAGCTGTGTGAGGATTATTATGTATATTGCAATAATCATAGTTCAGAAGTATACGTGAAGCTTATTTTAGTTCAGCAATAAAACATTTTATTTTATTTATTTATTTTTATTTAACAAAAGGCATAATACAGAAAACAATCATTAATCAGTAATACTTAAGCACTAAATCACATTAAGTCTAGATTGCCTTCCTTAGACCTATGCCCTAATTGAAATTAATCTACGGAAACGAATCTACAAGAAACAATTCCAAAGTTTACATCTGCTTATACTTAAGTGAGTTATGTAAACAAAAAATAATCAAAAATTTAATATATGGAAACTAATTGTACTCCCTATATACTACTTAGTTTGTAAATACTACGTAAAAACGGAAACATTGCAGAAACAAAGTGTAAGTTGATCCGAAAATCGAATATTCTAGCTCGAAACTGCACACACAAACACTGTTTTATTCAAGTTTTGCAGCTGCGAATCGACTGGAATTCAAAACGATCTATCTTAACTTCTCTGGAAACCCGACAGCCAAACAGTGAATGTAAAAATATACATCCGCACAAATCCAGGGCAAAATCTAACTGGAAGTATGTTGGCGCCGCATCGGCCACCAAGTTTACAAATCCACCGGTCGGTAACTGGCAGAGCAATTACTTGCTTAGACACTTTAAAATCCCACAACATTCGGGAAATGGAAACGTCTGGTCGGATCCGCTGATATCGCCGGATATCTGGCTTTTTGCAAAACTAAAAATGTTGGTGAACGATAAACTTGTGTTCATGGAGCTCGCTGTTATGTTGCTTTAGCAAGTTTATACTTCACTTTGCGTTTGAAGGTGGTACCGAAATGGGTGTTGACGTCATCGAGGGATATTTTACGTCAAAAGTGAATATCTACGGTTGATTTCAGAAAATTTTCTATCGCCTTATTTATTATTTATTTATTATTATGTGCCGACCTACATTGTAACAACTCATAGAGGACTCTCTTTTCCAAAATGGTAATTTTAAGTGGCTTTTCGTCTTCAGGTAATATAAATATCACTAAGAAAACTACACAAACACTTTAATTTTTTTAATATATTTTTTTGCTTTGAATGACGAGACGAGCATGCCGTTCGGCTGATGGTAAGCGATACGACCACCCATAAACAGTAGCAACAACATCCAGCACCTTGAGTTACAAAGTACTGTGTGGCATTCCACTGCACTCGTCATCCTGAGATATAAGATGTTAAGTCTCATTAGGTCCAGTAGTTATACTGTTCAATTTCCCCAAGCATTTTAAAAGCCCGCTGAGATTGTACCGTATGTTCTATAACGTTTCATTTTTATGAGAGGGTGCTAAGTTGCAAATTACAGTTGATGCGATCTGTGAAATACTGCTCATATAAGGGGTAATATGGAATTCCGTAGAAAGTAATTCAAGGCATTCGTTAGTAGACGTGCGGTCGTTGAGCAGATCCCGGGCACGCGGGCGGAATAAATAATACAGGTGATTACAGTACAGGTGTTAGGAACGGCTTCACATTTTGGTTCTGATGAGTTTTCTGATAACTTATCAAATCTGTACTGATAAAAATTTGTAATCAGACGTTTATCGTTCATTTTGACATTCAATCTGCACACAATTATTGCCTTACCGTCCACATATTTTGAATCCATGAACTTATTTTCATTAGATCCAGTTCAAGCAATTCTAAACATAATATGTAAAGCGATAAGAAGTAGTATCATTAAAACTACGTTAGGATCGTAAGCCTCCGTGTATGAGATCAATTAGCAACTCGAGCTGAGAGCGACCCGTTACTATTGTTCGGAGGGTTCTTGTTAGTTATTGTGTTAAAGCAATTTGGTTTGGTCTCATTGGGAGCCCGTTCCTGTACGACGGAGTTCTGATTTGCTGCATCCGGAATATCTATTCTGTTACTATTATTGTTATTTCATGCTGTTAGTTGTCTAAATGCATGTTTCGGTGTTACGTTTGTTTGCTGTGTTTGATTGTTTGTATTGCTTTTATTTGTATTTTGAGAAATTTTAATTAAGGTGCATGGACATGAAGTTTATTGCCGAAACAAGGCGCATGATATAAAGCGCCCAGTTGAGGAAATTTTCAACAACTTTTTTTATATTCCGTGTCCATATACAATAGACAAATAATATAATTTAGTCTAACAAAAATAGCGGTGTTAGAGAGTTTCCTAAAAATAAAAATGCTCGACAAATACACACATCAAAATGTGTTGTGTGCTACCCGTTGATATATTTTAAAAGTTAGTATCTAAATGTATAATATTTTACGAAAAAAGGGCTAGAGTCCCTTTTTCTGTTTAGTTTATAGCGGCTCAATGTTGTGGAAGTGCGTGGAAAGTCCGAGATACGGCCACGTCATAAATATTGCATGCGATATATGGATTTATTTCGTCGAATCATCGATTTTTGGTCCAGTAAAAATAAGGGGTTTAGTTTTTGAGTTTGCACAAAGCTTCAGTTCCAATCCATTGAGTAAACGAAAAATATGGATTATATTAAGAACAATTGCTAGTGGATAAAATGGAGTAAATAATTTAAATATTGGTAGCATAGTATGATCGGTGAATAGGTTCAGGAAGAAGAAATCCAAGATTCGATTTCGGTATGGCACAACCATGAATGTCATTCACAAATCACCAAATATACATTATTATTTAAATATACATTATTTCGAGCAAAATCTCGGGTTCTATTGTTGCTGACGGGTCATGAGACAAAAGTTTCAACCTATTGGTACATGATTTAACACATTATTAAATTATTATTATTATTATAATTGCATGAAAATTGTAATCTAAATAAGGGAATGTGTGTAAAATTATAATATCAATGCGGTTTGGGCGTATCAGTACAAAAAACGAGATTACCATGATTGGAAAATATTGACTAAAGTACATTTGATAACATTGCAGACACGTATCGCGAATTGTGATAGGAATTTCATTTATATGCATGTTTGATGCAAATTGATGGGTTCAAAAAAAAGTTTAACATAAATTGCCCATTTTCTTGCTGACTGAATACAGATCTAAATGCCTTTTGAAAACATTGTTAGTCTCCTAAGAAAGTTTTCGTCTAGCTACAGTACTTAAGGTAGCTAGCTACCTTTGGTGCCCCTCTCAAAAATCCACTTGTATATCATGACGCGACAGTAAATGATTCATTAAAGAATGAAGAATACTCTGAGTCACAGAATTACACCAATTACATACTCGATAAGTGGCTAGATATTTTCATGGTACAAGCTTGTTGATTGCACTTGGTAATGTTTTTGTTGTTCGCGATTAATCACTTTGAGAGTATAGAGTGGAGACGCGCAGGTGTCCCAGGTTACTCGCGAGTGTTTACCCACCGGGGCCCCGGGGTCACTACACCGAATTGGGAAGGGTGCATAGGACAAATAAATCTGTCGAGTAGGTATTGTTTATAATGTATTTTTTTTCGTTTGGAATTTTTTTTATTTTATTTATTCGGGATAAAAAATAATTGTACAATAAGTTTTATACAAGTAAGATTACATATAGGTACATAAGAGATAATTGTACAACTAACTGCATTATCCACAGTTTATACATTCGTATTTACGAATATTGGGAGCACATGCACATGTGAAACAAGATTTAACATAATTATTTCAGATCGAAATTACATTAATCAACTAATAAGTGTAAGTAGGAAGATAAGAATAAAGCTACTTATCTTTGTGTTCTGTACTATTAGCGGTATTGTTAACAATGTTAAGAGCTAAATTTTTAAATACAATTGGTGTGAGCGAAAACAAATCCAAGTCGTTATAACTGTTATTATAGTTAGTCATAAGACGTCGCAGAGGCGCTCGCAAGCCAGCAATAGTCCTGCATGAACTCAGGGCAAAAAGTGGTCTTGCGTGCGCCTCACGTCTTAAGACGGCCCTAGGTACTATATAAGATAGTTTTCATACTATATCTGGGCAATCATATTTGCTACGACAAACATTATACAAAAAAAAGCATCGATTAATGTACGTCTAGATTTTAGATCATGAAGGTTAAATTTTCTTAATGAATTAGAGTAAGAAGAATTTGAATGAAAGCATCGGTAATGTAATGCTTTTAGAGACTTTCACTGGACTGTTTTTATAGAATCAATATACACTTTATAGAAGGGATTCCAAACCACAGCTGCATATTCTAGTTGAGGTCGAGAAAGAAAAGAAGAAAATGGGTAGGTATATCGGATAAATCTGTAAATCCCTGTGTATCATTCCGAAGCCTGGAATTGTTGTCAGTAAATGGCAATAAGCTCGCCCATAATAAAATGGATCTAACATAACTGAAGCCATGCGACTACCCCCGAAAAAGGAAAATGGCGTGATTTGATTTATTTATTCTATTAAAGTCTGCAAATATATGGATACTAAATAAAAATTAATACTATATTCATTTGTAATTTTAATCGTACTAGTGGTCGCCCACTTGTCGACCGTAATACATTTTTTTATGCATTCTTTCTCTATTTGAACTTTAATAATCAATGAAATTTAGATTTGGCACACGAGGTTACCGACATGTGGGAGGTGGACTCCAGAATTATTTTTCCGATTATCGTATCTGCTCAAGGGTTGATACCAAAGAATCTAGACCAACACCTCCAGAGGCTCTCAATTGGTCGTTGGGTCAAGAGCCAGATGCAGAAAGCAGTACTTCCGGACACGGCACGCATTGTGAGGAGATTCCTCACTTTGAATCCCTGACCACCGGTGGCTTGGGTCTTGAGCCTCGCCATCGGTGGGTGAGACACTTTTTATATTTTTATATGTATTAATGATATTTTTGTGTATATAAAAATGTAAACAAAAGGAATATTCGAAATAAAGAGAAATGCAATATACTTACAAAGGGGTACAAAGTTTTTCTTCACGTATTATATAGATTTACAAAAAAGGTACGTCCACGCATCTCTATGTCCATTTTAGAAATTACGTACGTAGAAGATTATCGTTGTCAGAGCTCTCAGAACGGAAGGTGCATTCACGAGGGTTCCAATACAGCTATCTACCTGCGTCACTTCCGCTTGGACTGCATACAAATGCTGTTCGATTTTTGAATTTTTAGACTGCTTAGGATTTTCAAGAGAGGCGGTGGTGTTTGGTATTTCAATTTCGTTTTGTTTGGTTATAGGTACAGTCAGCCACAAAAGTAGCTGAACAAATTAAAAACTTCAAAACGCTTCTGCATGTTCACTCCAGTCCAAATATTCTTTTTTCTTTATCTAAAATAAAGTTAACCCTGTGAAGTTTATTTTAGTGAAGAAAAAACAATTGCTGATACCGACGCAAAAGTATAAACGCGATTTGAAATTTTGAATTTGTTCAGTTACTTATGTGGCTGATTGTACAAAAGATTTTAAAATGATGTTCCTTTATTCGTGAAATGAAAGTAATATAAAATCTTTAGGATCTTCCCCAGTAGATATGAGATGTCAGTTACAGTTGAAACAGTTTTAATTCTCTGTAGCACGTGATATAAAATTCCCAAAACTTAAGCTAGTCATCGCTCTGCAAACTTTAAAACACTTGAGACCCATCACTCGTATTGTCATGCACACGCAGAGTGTGGATAGTCTTAGTTAAATATTATGCCAGTCCAGTTTTACAGTAGTGGCCGAAATCTGCTGTACTACCCTATAAAATAACTTAATACATTGCCTAAGCCCTAAAGCACACCAAATAATTTCTTTACTTGAGCAATTTTTGCTTTCAGTGCAAATGGACCGGTTCACAGGCAATCTACAAAGAATATCCCGTCGCTTCATCGTCTACAACTCCTGTAAGTAAAGAACGACAGTGATATCGAACACTGAAACCCGGTGAATTATTAGAAAACTAGCTTTTACTCGCGGCTACGCCCACGTGAAAAAGTTTATCCGGGATAAAATTCCCACTTTATATTTTCCCGGAATAAAAAGTAGCCTATGTGTTAATCCAGGACATGATCTATCCGTGTGCCAAATTTCATCGAAATCCGTTCAGTAATTTTGAATATGTGCAGTAGCAAACAAACAGAAAAACAGACACAGACAGAAAATAATTATAAAAATCGCTGATTTGTTTTCCATTACCCTTCTTTAGTCACTCCTTTTCTGATTTATTACATTTCTTTAAATGTACAGACACACTGGTTCTAGTGCTTTATTATATGTATAGATAATATCTAAGTTTTCTTTAACCCGGAACGAATTAATCAAATGATAAAATATAATGCAATGCAATGCAATCAACCCTGTATAATATACTGCCCACTGCTGAGCACCAGCCTCCCGGAACGGAACCCCTACTGACAGGGGTTGGGCCCTAGTCCAACACGCTGGCCTAGTGTGGGTAAGCAGATTTCACATACCCTCGAAATTCTAATGGAGAATGCTCAGGTATGTAGGTCTCCTCAAGATGTTTTCCTTCACCGTTAAAGTGAAGAATAATTGATAAACAATACACACGTAACTTTAAAAAGTCAGAGGTGTGTGCCTTGGGTTTTGAACCTACGGATATTGTCTCGGCAGACCGTTCCATTCCCAACTAGGCTATCGTCCACTTTTAAAAATATAATACAAGTTGCAAATAAATTCTCTTTTTCCGTAATAGAAGGAAGTAATATTGATATATGAGGTAAAAACCTGATCTAGAAAGACATTTACACCCAATGTAAAGTCGTAAAAAACTGTGAAGACGTATAAAAAGTATACGTAGTCCATCATGGGAGAAGGCAGTTGCCTAACGAATACGACGCTTAATGCAAACGTTTCTGACTATACTGTTTAGTTACACATAATTGTGTAATGAGAGAGGCCTCGCACCCCGAGCCATGTGTCACAAGTTTGTAGACGCTTCACACACACAGCCAATAAGAACGACGACTGTGGTATTAATAAATCAATCTCACATTTGAGTAAAATCTTAAGTAGACATATATTGTATTGAACTATTTAATAAACCACACTTAAGCTCTTATTTAATAGCTTGTTCTCAGCTGAGTAAGCGCTGTTACATAAACAAAACTTAGCTGTCAAACTCCGTCACATACTGTAACTTAAGATGCCATTTCAGCTGATGTTAATATCGATTTATTAAATAATGACTATCGCAAGATGCTGACCTTAATTTGACAGCGTCTCAGCTTATATCGCACTTCAGAGCGCAACTAATTTGCATCTTTTAATACGGCCCTAATTCATAAAGATAGGTGAGATGATGAGGATAGGTATTCCTTTAGTCACTGAGGGCTTCTAGCTGTGTATGTAAGGTCCTGGGTTCGATGCCCTGAAGGCGACAAAAAAAATGAGATTTTGCTTCTAATAAATATGCAAGATTTTCCCGGGATTACAATTTGTGCCCGCTATGCAATTATTTTGTAATTAACGGCCAATCCATCCCATGAGGTAGACTGAGCCCCAACTATATATTAATGCACGGCGAAGGGGATAAATGTATGAGCTTAAGTAATGAGCATGCCGCTTGCTTGATGGTAAGCGATACGGCCGCCTATAAACAGTACCAACACCATACAGAATTTTGAATTACAAAGTACTGCGTGGCACTCCAGTGCGCTGGTCACCCCGAGGCGTAAGATGTTAAGTCTCATAAAGCCTAGTAATTACGCTGGCTACAATGTCCTACAAACCAGAACAGCAGTGCATGCATATGGCTGCTTGGCGGTGGTACCTACCCAGACGGCCACTTGCATACAGGAGACGTACCACTAGTTAAATGTGGATATTATTTTCCAAATACATTCAGGTAGCATTTAAGCCTAAGCAATACTCAGAAGAATGAAAACTGAAAAAAATATGAAATATCTTGTTTCACACAAACTATCACTTTTGTAATAGGACTAGCTTTTGCCCGAGGCTTCGCCCGCACGAAAGAGATTTCCTGAATAAAAGTCCCGCTATACATTTCCTGGGATAAAAAGTAGCCTAAAACCTTCCTAAGGTCTCCATACCAAATTTCATCGAAATCCGTTCGGTAGTTTTTGAGTTTATCGCGTAAAAACTTTGCCACTTCTTTTTATCTCCTTAGGGGTAGAATTTCGCAAAAATCCGTCTTAGTGAGCACCTACGTCCTAAAAGGAACCCCCAAGCAAAATTTGAGAATCCTAGCACTTGTAGTTTCTGAGATTTCGGGATGAGTGAGCGACCTTTCGCTTTAATATAGGTATAGATACTCGTTCATTTTAAGTGAACAATAGGTTGACTAGGGTCTACATACTACGATCAAAAATGTGTATAGTGTATACTACTACTCTATTGGAATCTATAAGCTTAACAAGATTGGCCGTTCACGATGACCCTGTGTGATAGGATAGGATATTATCTTGTTGTGCCCAAATGAAGAGTCAAACAGACCCCATAGCTTCTGTTCTGCGTCATTGGACTCGAAAGGGTCCGTATTACGGACCTTTAGTACGCAGGTGGCATTTAAATCAACGGGCTATTTGCAAGGAACCGTTTTGAGACGAGGTTTGTTTGTTCCCAAAGTTTGTGATAGTGAAGAAACTAATTTTACTTGTGATATTGTTTATAGTTGTGTAGTTGGGCCTCTGCCTATCGCTTTGGGGATAAAAGGTGTGAGTGTATGTATGTATAGTTGTGTACAGGGAAGGAAAAATAAGAAGGAAACAAAGAATTCTTTTCAAATAAATATTTTTCTCTATAATACGCCGGGTACAATTTTTAGATTAATAAAAAATGGATAGATATTTCTGTACATAATAATATTTTTTCATTCGTTGAATATGGTCGCTGGATACAGTATTATCTCATTGGTTAATTATCATATCTACAACTATTTGCTTTGCAAGTTTGTATGTGTTACCGAGATTATGAGTACAAACTGCTTATATCCCCAAGTGGAAAATCTATTGTGTGACTATCACGTGTGTTTTTGAAGAAATATAGCAGCTGGCTGACTGACTTTGGATATCAAATGACGTCATAATTATTTTGAAGTTATAGCATTAATTCGTTATTTAAGTAATTTAATTTAAAAATTAAACTTACTATTCGTATTTATGATGCCTTGTATCCCTATGAAAATTGTTGCTTCCTAACAATTTTAGACATCGTGCGAGGTGTTAGTATTTGCTTGGCGTGTAGCCGCAGAATGTTCGTCTTCACATCTGTATTCCATTAGCAAATACGGTTTAACCTGCCTTTACCGTAGCCAGTTTAACTGGAGCTCCCCTTCCCCCCTCAGCCGTTATATAATTGGTTGAGATATGGGCAGGATGCCTTTAATCATGGATCTAATGAGAGTGGCGGCGACGTAAGACGCAACAAACGCCCGAGGTGCCATCAGCCAGGTAACGGGTAATGTGAATAGGGTTGGCGCTTATGTTCTCTAGATATCTGTGCAAGGATCTATGATATAATGGCGTGACTTGTGACGGTAAGATTATAAAGAGAATATGGGACACGATTACTCTGCAATATTATTTGTTGTTTATCATAATTCTCTCATATCTAACGTTATATACGTATAAGGTTTCTTATTTTGTAAATTACATTTTGTAGGTGTATTCAATAAAAAATATGTTAGCATCAACATTCCCTGTCGCAGTAATAGTTATATTATGGTTAAGCTATTTCAGCAGATATTCATTGATTGAATTGGACAGTAATGGTTTATCTAATGAGTCCAAATACTTCTTGTTCTATTTTCAATTTGTTGATTTTTTTGCAAAGTTCCTAATTTTGCGTAACTATAATTAATTTATGAAATTAAAATAGTGTCAGCCCTATCATAAGAAACATGTCAGCTAGCCCGTGTAATCTCGTTCGGATCGCGGGCACGAATTTCATAAGTGCTCGGTTGAGTTAATGGATGAAAACATTAACTCCTCAGGGACCGGCGAATTTGGGGACGTGGCTTTGCCATGCCTTGTACAGCATTTGCATATGCGATTGTGATTTAGACCCAGCTACTCCCAACGGGAGATTAGATGCCTTACCAGAGTATAAAGGTTTTATACAGGAGCCTGAGAAATAGGGGTCTTAGTTGAGTAGTTAAAGTTGGTGCTACGCGAATTCGCAAGGTATGAGTTACCGGTAAAGTATTTATTTATTTATACTGAAATACATTTTCTGTTATGCATTTTTTTTTTTTTTTATTGCATTGAATGACGAGACGAGCATGCCGTTCGCCTGATGGTAAGCGCTACGACCACCCATAAACAGATGATACACATAGATGCATAGACATAACATTAATTTGTATCTATACTAATAAACAACATTTCACCTCATTAAAATTAAATTCCATAAAAAAAAAAAAACATAAGGTAGTTAAAAATCGTCGCTTCTAGACCTCTGACCTACCCGTGCATACCCGCACATGCTCGCAAAACATTTCCAAAAGCAATAACAAAGTTATGAATCATTCGAGTATTTGACGGTCACTTGGAGTGTGTCGCGCAACTTTCCCGACCGAGCTCGTTTCATGTTTTTTTACTTCATATGTGGATGCCACAAAAATCATAACTCTAAAGATGAAAACTGTCTTTGCTAGAGGACTTTGAAGCCTCCCATCAAAGTTTTATTCAGTTTGAAATAAAACTTATAATGAATTCGAAATCCTTTGCAATATTTGAGCATAGTTAAGGCTAGTTATGTTCTACGAAATGTAATACATACCGAGTACATAGTCTATAAGATTGTGCTTCAAAACTTTGTATTAGGTTCTTTATAGATAATATCAAATAGGAATACAAGAAAAACTAAGTGATAAATACAGATCTGTCAGCAGAGATTCAGATTGCAGACAGAGCAGCGCGACATTTCAATTAGGCGATTGCCTGTAGAGCGGGCGTGGGACAAATAGGGCCTTTGTGAGCACCGAGCGCCGAGTGCAGCCGACTCATCATGAGCCAATACGCTGATGAGATGACAAGCCCGTCACCAGCTTTGAGCTATGTGTTTTATATGACTTAGTTTTTTCTTTGAGTCATGACGTGTGGAACATTTAGTGCTCGTTAACGAAGAGCCAATTGATAGGGAGAGATGTAACTGAGTAGCGTTCAACGTAGAAAATTATAGGCTTTTTTGTTATTCGTTTATTATTGATGGTTTGTCAAAACAAAAAAATATATTCCACGAACATTTTTTGACAAAATCCTGAATACATTTGACAAGTAGAAGAGACAAAACAATCAAATCCCGGACGAGAGTTCGTAAGAAAAAATCATGAATATCTACATTGCGTAGTAGAAATCAGCGAATGTCTCAGACACTCGGGTAGCTGTCGTTTAGAACTTTGGTTGGTACATAACAAAAACCCTCTTACGCACTGCGGATGAAATGCGTTCGACTTTGAACAGGGCAGTGGAATAGAACTACTAGCGCCTGTACTAGCTTGGTTACTGTTACGATGTAAAAAAATTCGTTTGTTATTGATTTTAGTAAACTATCAGCTTTGCAAGTGGATTTGATTCGTAGGTAGATTTGTATTCAAAGCATCGACAGACGCTTGTTGCCGAAATATGACATTTACTAAAGCAACTTTTTTAAAGTAGTGTAGTATTTCTTAAGCATGAGTTAACGGCGAGCGGCGCTAAATAATAGTATCATGTATCTTTTTTGGGTTCCGGACCTCAAAAGGAAAAAAGGAACCCTTATGGGATCACTTTGTTGTCCGTCTGTCTGTCTGTCTATCAAGACCCTTTTTCTCAGGAACGCGTAGAGATACCAAGTTGAAATTTATATCAAATACTCAAGTCTACGGTCTTTTTCAGCTGTGAAAATATCAAACTTGTAAGTCAACGCGATGAAACGATATTACTGTTTATGTCGCATATTTTGCGATTTCGCTAGGGAATCAAAACCTATAGGGTACTTCCCGTTGACCTAGAATCATGGAATTTGGCAAGAAGCAAAGTCTTACAGTACATTTAAAGGAAAAAATCTGAAAACCGTATATATGTACTTCAATAACAAAAAAAGAGAATTTACAAATTTTTAAAAATGATTAATTTATTAATTTTTATGGCGAACTTGTATACCTACAAGTTTGTCGGAACCCTGGGTACGCGAGTCCAACTCGCACTTGTTCAGTTTTTTTATTTATGTGAGACAATTAGCACGTTAGTAATTTTTTAAAACGGGATGAGCATTTAAGTTAATAATTTGCGCAATATCGATACTTATCTACGTTATTGATTTTTTTTGCGGATTATGACATCACGTTTGTAGATAAGACGATAAGAAGTATGTTTTTTTTAATGTTCGTTGAAAAATTTACATTAACTATATTTAATCGACTTATGTTTAATATCTAGAAACGTTTCTGTGTTTGTATCTATAGATATTTCTTAGACGATTAACAAAAAAAAACGACCTTAATAACCAATACAAACCAAAACATTATTTAACTTTATACCCGGGTTAATAAGACGTAAAATAAAATCAATCTAGGAAATCTTCTCTGCAATTGGGTTTTATATTTATATGCACATTAAATTGTCTTGTTAAATATTTATGTATGTATGTGTGTTGTGTTGTTATACATTTTTCTCGAATCGTTGCCTAAATTACATTTTGTTCCAGAAATGTGATCAATGGGAGTTCTATCTTGGGAAAGGATATCACGAGAGCGGATAATCGTTCTCAAGCACTACTGAGCATTGACTCCATACATTTCAGCGCACGAGTTACGGGCGGGAATATGCGAAGATTTACGAATAATTTATTTAAAAAACTATTTTAGGTATTTTTGTAAATTTTAACGTACCAAAATGTTCCTTATTCATTTGCTTGTCCAATAGTGTTGGTTGCAAATTAAAATGATGTGTACTTTAAGAGAAGATTCACGGAATCAACAATCAGTGGCATTTTCATTGTAACAATGAAACAATATCCACATTTGAAACAACCAGGATAACAGAATGTAGAAATGTGGTGTAATTTTTTTTCTATATGTTTTATACATTTCGAATAAATAACTTCTAAAAATACCTACGGCTAGTGTGTCGTTTTGCTGGGGGCACCGTCTTAATTCTAAGTGCCAATGATTTGCCAATACTGATATCGCAATTATTATCATTTTATAAGTTATGATACACATATCCTTTACAGCGAGTAGTGACTCATCAAACTGATAAATTTAGAAACACGTCTACAAAGTCAAGTGTATTCTTTGTCTCCCATAATGAATGAAATTAAGTATCATTTCGCTCTTATATGGTATTAAATAGGGCTTAAGTATGTCTTACAAAAGACTACGCAAAGTGTTTGGACCTGTCAAGGACGCAATCGGTTAATTCCGTATAGGTACGGATGAATCACAAGCTGGATGCACTGATGGATCAAGAAACAATTGTCAGATTCATCAAGTCGCAACGTCTTAGATGGGTCGGACACGTTGAGAGAATGGATAGGAATCGGGCACCCAAAATAATGACTGACTGGAAGCCGCAGCAAAAGAGACCTAGGGAAAGGCCGAGGAAGAGATGGTGCGACTGCATCAATGAGGATCTCAAGGCTCTTAGAAGGTTCACCAATTGGAGGAGGATAGCCAAGGATCGTCGCGTATGGCAGTCCATTGTAGAAGAGGCCAAGACCCACAAAGGGTTGTAGCGCCGAAGAAACTAAGTAAGTAAAGTAAGTATGTAGTAAAAGAAAAAACCTTCAATGTGTTTTAATTAGAGATCAAAGTAAAATAAACGACAATAGTTACTGCTTCAGCCAGGCAAGTGAACTGGCATGAACACTTTCCCAGTTAGAGTACACAATCTCAAGTGCGCATTTTTTGTACGGGCACAGATGCTCTGAATAGTTCGGCGCTTTACGATCAAGAATATTACATTTCGGATATATCTGAGTCTGCTGCGTATATGTTCGATGTGCTACTGCGAATTTTTATCCAGAATTTTGTATACAAGTTTTGCTTTACGTCAGTAGTGATCTTGATAGATTCCTAAATTTTTTTGGGTCATGTTTGATATTTAAAATATCGCTTCATAAATATAAATTGTAAATTGACCCTTTGTGCCTGATGAATTTAATTTCTGAAATGGATATAAAGATTTCGACGGGCTTATTTATATTGGTACCATAAGATTTTTTAGATAGTAATCTATACTATATTTTATATCAGAACGGGTGTTTGTAATAAATAAGTGTACTTAATAAAAATATTCTCAATTGTTCTTATGTTTCTTTCGCAGGCGATAAAGCGACAATAAAATATTTATAAATAATTCATATAGGAGACGCGAGTATTGATTACCAAAAACGTTTAGTTATTTGATTTAACGTTGGTCTAATAAAATAACCGAAGTGTTAATCGGTACTGTCGAAACGGCTTAGATATTTGATTGCCTTATGTGCTATTATTATAGTATTTGCGGTTACATGATTGCATATTACAGTAAACAGAATATTATTAATAAATTATTACTTGTAACAAATATGACCACATTTTTTGTGCATAATTTGGCCTTCCAATAACGTGAATTATTTGTATAATCTTCGACTATAAGAAGAACTTGTGTTTTCAGTAAAACACATTTAGATAAAGAATTTCTTAAGTACATACAATAATGTCCATTTTTCAATTCAGAAAGGTATACACTATCATTAAAGTACCTGAAATTGTTCCATATCAGAAAGATAGACTGATTAATATAATATGATCGCAAATACATATGTAATGAATATTATAATCGCAACAAATATTTTCAAAAATATTAGCCTTTAGGTTTTATCAGATAAAAATCGTGCATAAAATATCTTAAATTATCGGGAACTTAAGATTTAAGGTAGAGTATCATTGAAATACAAAGGGAATATATAAAAAAGTGTAACCGAAATTTTAAATAGTTCAATCGATTCGGGTTTTAATCATTTTTATTCTTAATCTATATACTTAAGTATATCCTACTAATATTATAAACGCGAAAGTTTGTAAGAATTTATGGATGTATGTTTGTTACTCTTTCACGCAAAAACTACTGAACGGATTTCGATGAAATTTGGCACACGGGTAAATCATGTCCTGGATTAAAACATAGGCTACTTTTTATCCCGGGAAAATATAAACGGGGACTTTTATCCCGGAAAAACTTTTTAACGCGGGTAGAGTCGCGGAAAAATGCTAGTAATATAATATGTATATCTTGACATAGGAATACTATGTAGATTGTAGATGACACCCAAGTAAATCATGGAAGTAATATATCATAATATTTTATTCCTATTTTACGCAAGCTATATTGTAACGAGTTTTACAATAATATGCAAATTAAGTATTCATTTAAAACCCCAATGCAATAATCAATGATGATACATTCAAAACACGTACCACTCTGGTATTGAACAGGGCTGAACATTCAAATGATTTAATTTCGCCAATCACCGTGCAATTACTCAAAGCTATTGTGCGCACGCGGTCCGAATGTATTGGTAAACATCCCCCTGTATATAGCTGGAAATGTATAAAATATACCTAACTATAGATTGAACAGATTTTTTATAAAAAACGAAGACGTGCAAGCCACTCGCGTGTACGCGCCACTACTGTTCATATACAACCACCATACCAGCCTTGTATTATATACTGCCCTCTGTTGGGAACGGGCCTCTTCGACTACTGAGAGGGTTTTAGGCCTTAGCCCACACGGTGGTCTAGTGCGGATTGGCAGAATTCAAATACGTTTAAATTATTTTTTAGAAAATTCTTAGGTATTCTTAGGATGATGATCCTCACGATGTTTTCCTTCAGCGTTAATTAATAAAATTTGAAAACTCAGAGGCATGTGTCTTGGGTTTTGAACCTGCGGACATCCGTCTCGGTAAACCTTTCCATTCCCAACTAGGCTATCGGGAAATATGAATCATACAACAAGAATTAAAAAAATAAGTATTACGAAGTTCTGCATGACACTGAAGCTCACTCATCACTAACATATTATAATACCTAGTTAGTTACCATAATATGCAGTAACATCTATAACTGTTTGAGTCTCCTGTCTATTGTTTGAGTATGTAATGATATTCCAATCACCGAGTTAGCCGTACGCAGAGATCAGCAAACAAAGATTCCAAGTTTAATAAAAGTTTGCCGAGCAAGTGATGGATTGGGTGGCGCGGCGCGGGGCGGCGAGTCGGCGTGCGTGTTAGTCCATTAGTCAAATAGCTTTTCCATCAAGATTAACTTATCAGCGCCGTGACAAACGCTCCCTGTCCGTAGTTCGCACTCGTATGTCCGATATTACTAGACCTTATTCATCTTTGATTTTAAAACTTGATTACATTTATTTTTGATATGTCGATGATTGAAGTATTTTTGCTTGTTAATATATGCTTGGATACTGGTATAGCTATACCTTGTGAGGGACATGTATTGGCGTGTGGTAAACATGAAAACTGGCTAGTAGGTGCCAGTGATAGAACTAAAGAATTACAATTATCTGGAAGTGGACATTCACGTCTAGGGGTTGTTGCATCTACGCTTATATTGCGTAATATCTAATGAGACCTTCGAATGGTAGCGACATCAACTTCTACGTATTTGGTGATAAAATTAAATATAACAGCATCATTGGCGGGTGGGTAACCTCTTTACAATAAAAATACTTATAGGTACTAGGTAAGGTACATAAGCACATTATATTTACGGTTTTCAGATTTTTTCCTTTACATGTGCTGTAAGACATTGCTTCTTGGCAAATTTCATAATTCTAGGTCAACGGGAAGTACCCCTCTAGGTGTAAATTCCCTTGTGAAATCGCAAAATATGCGACATAAACGGTTATATCTTTTGATCGCGTTGACTTATATACTCTTAGAACTCTTTGTTGACTTATAGTTTCACAGCCGAATGAGACTGTAGAATTTGATATAAATTTCAACGTGATGCGATCCCGAGAAAAAGGTTTTAGACAGACAAAACAAAGTGATCCTATAAGGGTTTCTTTCGAGGTACGGAGCCCTAAATATAACTTGCAATCAGCCCTGTATTTATATACTGCCCACTGCTGAGCACGGGCCTCCTCTACTACTGAGAGGGGTTTGGCTTTAGTCCACCACGCTGGCCTAGTGCGGGTTGGCAGACTTCACATACCCTCCAAATTCTTATGGATAATTCTCAAGTATGTAGGTTTCCTCGCGATGTTTTCCTTCACCGTTAAAGCGAACGATAATTGATAAACAATACACACGTAGCTTCGAAAAGTCAGAGGTGTGTGCCTTGGGTTTTGAACCTGTGGACTTTTTCTCGGCGGACCGTTCCATTCCCAACTAGGCTATCGTCCACATGTTGCAATGTCCAAAGCGATGTAGTTGACACAAGAAAGGTGAAATGTGTTAGTCATTATAATAATCTATCCATCTATAGGTACGTACATACGTAGTAATAAATTGCAGTTTCTGTCTGTAATTTCGAATTATTAGATGATTCATTCACTTCCGCCCTGTGGATTGGGGGCGTTTGGAGAATTCTACCACGGTATCCCCTGCCTGTCGTAAAAGGCGACTAATAGGGGCCACCGGGGGTCGCAGGCGGGCGGCAGGGGGCTGTCTGTCTTTCACTTTTGTGTTCTATAAGCACATTGTAGCGATCCCTGTGATGGACGGCAGCGTGGCTGGTAGGCCTCACGCTGCCATTGACGCCGAGGGTGTCCTTCGGTGCGTGGGGGCTCCTGAGCCCCCCCACAACAGGAGACGGGCCGCACTAGGCGGCAACGCGCAGAGGCGGCTGCGGACGACAACTTAGACACTCCCGTCAGAGGAAGCCCGCAGCCGTCCCTAATGCGCCGAAGATGGCCACCGCGGAGTTTTGGTTGGTATGCCGTGCGTTATACATAGGTTAGGGACTCGGCCCGGCGGTCGCCCGATGGTTACATCTCTCCGGGTGGCTCAACGCCGGGACGTAAGGCACGGTGAACCCAACATAACCGCTCAGTCGCCCCCCTTGAAGGCTGGGCGGTAGTAATAAGTCACTTTCTCCGCGAAAACAAAAAAAAAAAAAAAAAAAAAAGATGATTCATTCACTTATTGTGATTATTCGAAGGAATAAAAACCTGATAGGCGTTACATTTTTTTGTGAAATCTCTGAAATATAAGAATCGATTTTCACAGTTATTTCCTTTGGCCAGTACACTGTACATTTGTCAGAGTAATTTGAGATATATTTAGTGGAAAAGTATCTACGTGGGCGGTGGAATCTAGTCAAAATTAATCAATACTTGATAACGGAGCAGATAACCCGCTTCATACTTTAATATGTTTTGTTGTCTATACGAGTGAGGAAAAGCCAATGTGTTTATTTAAAAAAATATTATTGACAAAGATGTTATCGTGTATCGCCTTAAGTTTTATAATAACACTGTTATAAATTGATAATGATAATAATTGCTGGTGAAAACATACCCGATATGATATTTGGGTTCGTTTCTTCAACCAACGAATGGTGGTGGTAAGTCTCTCATATGTGAGGTGCCGTCTGGGTAGGTACCGCAATGTCTATTTCTATTGCCAAGCAGCAGTGTACATGCACTGTTGTTCCGATTTGAAGCACATTGTAGCCAGCCCGGCCAGTGTAATTACTGGACAATTTGAGAATTGCACCTTTTGGCATGAGCGCTTTGAAGTACCAATCTGTATTTTGTAATTCAATGTTCTGTATGGTGTTGCTACTGTTTATGGGCGTTCGTATCACTTACCATCAGGCGGTTTACTCTTGAAAATGATTCGATTGTTTCCCGATTCGAACTTGAAATGCATACTCCCAACGTCGATCGACTAGCTGATCGAAAACGGCCGTTATCAAGACGTCGATTGAGTATTTTTTCACTGATTATGAACATTGTCAGCCGTATCCTGTTGGCTACGTCATATTCATGAGCTCATACTCTTATGGAGTATTTCATTATAATAATTTTATTTTCATTAATTTCCCTTATAAAATAATGCCCCAGTTGTTACGACACACATGTATTTTTGTAAATCTAAGAAATTATAAGGTAATTTATTGAGTTTATTGTAATAATCATTGCGTGCGTGGTACGACATTGCTCTGAGGTCCCGGGTTCGAATCCCGGGTCAGGCAAAGAGAGATTGGGTTTTTCTGTTCAGTATCAGTCCGGAGTCAGGAATTTGTGCCCGATATGGCGATAGGCTCGTCCCTATTACTTCGTGGGGCGGAATACACATGGAGAAAAGTGGATACCTTGGTTTCACGTCTGCCTACCCTTTGGGGATAAAAGCGTGATGTATATGTGTGTATTGTAATCATATAACAATCGAAGACAAATAGAATTGCCCAAATCTATTTACTCTCTGCTATGATAATTATATTTTCTGGCACTGGTTGTTGAAAATTGTAGTCGCTTTGTCGTGCATGGATAATGCCGATCACGACGCAATTGCGCATATGTTGACCATATTTATAAGGAGGAGGAATGGGGATGTGACTAATGAGCCTCCACCAATCTAGCTGACCAAAAACGATACGACAGCTAAATCTAATTAGTGATTTTGGTTCTTAAATAATGCCCTAGTTGATTTCAGTTGGGCAAAACAGGTACCCTTTTCTAGGATACTTGGAATATCGATAATTTAATATAGTTGGACTTCCCCGCACCCTTCAAACGGCGCAAAACGTAAACGAAGTAATAAAATGTTTAAAGTGAGGTTTGTTGATATCTGATAACATTTCGTATAGGAATGAAAATAGTGTCCTTCCTCTCTTGAGAGTAGACACCTGTAGACATGTTTGTCCACTGTCTCACAGGAAACTGACGTGACGTGTGGTTATTACGATGCGTATCGGTCTAACAAATCCTCTTCCTAACAATATATACCTACTAATATAATAAAGAGGAAAGATTTTATTGTTTGTTTGTTTGTAATGGACAAACTTAAGAACTTAACTACTGGACATAATGAGACTTAACATCTTATGTCTCAGGATGACGAGCACAGTGGAATGCCACACTGCTACTGTTTATGGGTGGTCGTATCGCTTACCATCAGGCGAACGGCATGCTCGTCCCGTCATTAAATTCAATAAAAATAAAAAACTTCTGGACCGCTTTTGAAAATTCTTTCACTAATAGGAAGCTACAATACTCCTGAGTGCTATAGGCCACTTTTTATCCCGGGAAAATATTTTATCCCGGAAAAACTTTTTCATGCGGGCGGAGCCGCGAGTAGAAGTCTAGTATATAATAATTATAGAAACAAACCTTGTATAATACTTAATAGGTACTGTTCCATTGTCAGGCACTGCTCTCCTTTGCTGAGAGGGTTTAGGCCCTACTACCAAGCTGGCTTGGTGCGAGTTGGTGATTTTGTATTTTTTAATGTATCTCAACATAATCTATAAAGGTATTATAGATAAAATTTTATCGGTTAAATGTTATCGTAATTCTTATCTATATATACGTTCCATGATGATGAATCCAATATATTTTTATTCAAAGAACACTCGGACGCGCAACTTTCGGTGGTTTTAACATTAAATTTGTTTTTTTCTCCTATTGTGTTCACGGAAGTGAGGTGGTGTTTAAAAAAATCGATAGTTGAAGTGACAAAATGCAATCAGGTAAAAAACTTAATAATTGCAATTTTATTTAAGTAAAACACACGTGATAAGGGAAAATAATTGATCTTATAATTCGTTTCTGTGTTCCTTATTTATGTTACTTTAGGCATAAAGAACTAAGCATTCAATAACTTTTTTTAACAATTCGAATTTAGAATTTATGGTGATGAGTCATTGATAAAATACGTTGCAGGAGGCGGATTCAAATTATGAAAAGATAAGGAATTTATTACTTGTATCAAAATTGTACCTTCTTACATTACATATAATACCACCTCCAATGCATGGGGCAATGTGATGCGTATATTAACTATTATATTTATGTCTGAAATATATAATTGTAGACGTCCGTAATCTGTATTAACGTATCAGTTTTTCCCTTTTGTGACATATTACATTATTCAATAGTGAAACTGCCATTTAACATTTCAATGTAAACCATGGACATGTATAAAATATTGGACACTCCTATCTTCAGATTTTATAATAGATCTGCTTACCTCATTTTCATTATCTAATGGAGGTTACTAAACTGTGAAAGTCTGTCCACATACGTGTCGCTTTTAGAAAAATACTTCCTTTAAGAGCAATGTGATGGATTAATAAGGTAGGCAGATATAGTTGTGGCGGCGATTGAAGTAGTTATGCGCGTCATTGATCGATATTTTTCTTTGATTGCAATCCGCTTATCATCACGTGCCATGTAGTCATAAAAAATCCGGAAAAATCATATACGCATAGATGTTTCAAAAATAAAAATGCTTCGTATTTGATATAAGTTATGAGAAGTACATACTGACGGTTATTACATTATCAACTCTATAGGTATTAAAGTACAGTCCCGTTTAGAATACGTGGCTATATAGTTGTTAGCCACTAGTAGGTACACACACATACACACACACACACACACACACACACACACACACACAATCTCACGCCTATCATCCCCGAAGGGGTAGGCAGGGCCGCAACTAGGGCACCCACTTTTCGCCGTGCGTATTCCGTCCCATGATGTGATAGGGGGCGAGCTGATACTGAATAGTAGGTACTAGATAGTATAAAATAGCAAAGATATAATGATAATCGTGCCGCTCACCTTTCTTGGCAGTAGTTTAAAAGTATATCCCCTTATTATAATAACGGCTATAGAAATAACTGATATTATTAAAATTTTACCGATTTAACTTACAACTTGAATGGTAAATCATCATCAGGAGTAGGTAATAATAAATCACTATGATCAACATAAAATTTTTGTTATTCCATTCGTGAATTCCCTTAACAACGTATTTGTTTGAGAAATTATAATCTTTTTACGGCTGTTTATTTTATAAATTTCTGTTACTCCTTTTTTGAAAATAAAAACAATAATATCGGTCTTACTTTTCCAGAGAAGATGTCAGGAACCAGTTCTTTCCCAGACCAGCCTCCTCCCTATGCCGGGCCTCCACCACCAGGTCAGCCCATGCAACCATACGCGATGCAACCTATGGTGGTCCAAGCGACCGTCGTACCCACAGTGGTACCCATGGTCGTTGGCCGGCAGATGTCTCCAAGCGCCACCAGGGTGAATTGTCGTTCCTGCGGCATGGACATCATAACCAGGGTTGAATCCAAGCCTACAATGCGAACACATCTTTTCGCCGCCCTTCTTTGTCTATTTGGGTATGTAGTTAATACTTTTATCAATTTGATATGATAAATTTGATCGAACGTTTTTTATTCAACGTGACATATTATCCTAATTAATTCCGTTTAAATTCATTGTATTTTAATGTTGTTTTAATTGTAGTTGGGATACCGGTTTGTAAAAGAAAACTTATCGTGAACGTGAATAAGGAAAACAGTTTTACAATGCGATTCAAATAATAATAGGAACGATTTTGCGCCATATTGTGTCGTCTAAATAATTAAATATTACGCATACTAACGCCTTTTATCCCCGAAGGGGTAGGCACAGGCGCAACTAGCGCGTCCCACTTTTCGCCGTGCGTATTCCGTCGCATGATGTGATAGGGGGCGAGCCTATCGCCATATCGGGCACAAATTCCAGACTCCGGGCTGATACTGAATAAAAAATCCAATATCACTTTGCCAGACCCGGGGATCTAACCCGAGACCTCAGCATTGCAGTCGTACCGTAAAACAACTACGCCACCGAGGCAGATAATTAAATATTATATTAAACTAATTTAGCAATAATATTTTTATTGAAATGTGATGTAAGAGTAAATTAGACAAAATAAAATAAACATTTGACACATAGAGGTCCTTGACGTTCCTATTCCTATTTGATTCGCATTGTACATGCGTATGCCATGATCATTCAATTTATATTGAGAGTTATTTCGAGTTTTTTTTTAATAGCGCGTAGAGTTTGTATAATAGCGCGTAAAAGTAATTTGATCTATAACACATTTGGTACTATTTTTAGATCTACTGAAACTTGTTTTGTGGTTATACAGAGAAAATAATTTCCGGGATTTCCCTGAGTTTGTTTCCTTTTGTCAGTCTTTTGCTATTAAATTATACAAGGCGTGATCTATACTGAAATATTTGAGTATCTCAGAGGTAGCGATATTGATTTTGCACCAGAAGCTTTAATTTTAAAACCTATGATAGACTTTGGAAACTTTTTCGTGAGATATGGTACTTCAATTTGTGTTTCCTTGATAATTTTATAAAACCAATTTTCAAGCTTCTTACATCAATCGAAAAAAAATCATTTCATATTGAGTTTGCGAATAACGAATGATCAATTTAGGAATTTATTTCCTATGTCTTATAGATCAGAATCTTTATTACTTTTTTTCTGTTGATATGAGTAGTCATGGCGCTAACAAGGCTTGCATTACTCATTTTTTTTCTTTGATTTCCAGTTGCTGGCCCTGCGTCTGCGTGCCGTACTGCATGGATTCCTGTAACAACGCTGACCATTACTGCCCCAACTGCAACTCCTACATAGGAAGCTACATGAACTAGTACTTTACCATCGATGTATTCAAAATATTTATTGTCTATGTTAAGATTATTAAGTTGAGGGATGATTTTACATTAAATAATTGAAGATGAGAATGTAAAAATAGTAGGTCTAAAAGAAGGAGTTATTGAAAATGAAATTATAAGAGTATTTTTTTTAAATTTTGTATTCTTTCGAAGTAAAATTTACAAAAACTTAGAACTCGATAAATTGATAAATTAAATTCAAAAATATAAAAAAAATATTCATTAGTTAAATATGAAGAGAAGTAATTACACCTGTATACATAATAAATACATACCTACATCTTTTCGAGCGAAATGACATGTTCAAAAACGGGCTTAAAATTCTGACCAAGGTACTTTATATATATTTGGATAGTACTTTGGTTAGTACTGAAACTAGGCCTCTACAATAAATCATATAATTTTAAAGTCCTCCGATTTTGAGATTTACGTAATTTTATTTTGCTTAAAAACTAAACTTCAAATAAACGTTTTTAAAAAGTTTGTTATAAATGGAGGGGTCTAAAATATTTTTTTAATGGATCCAAGGTCCATATTTTTGCCCCTTTAATATCTATAAAGTTTGAGTCTGGTTAGATTTTGACGCCCAGCTCCCATACAAAAAGCGAACATCTCCTTTCTATGGTTCCGGATTTATGACTGTTGGCAACTACAGGATATATATTGATGTTTTAAAATAAATTAGAAAATATTGAAATTATATCTACAGAAATAGGAATAGTTTTAATAAATGTCTAAAATAAGATCATTTATATGTTTTCAGTCAATATAATAATTGGATGTTATTTCACTATCATTGCTTTGATATAAAAATAAACGTACAAGTATATAGTCGGATTTGAAACGTTAAAATAATATTTTTTCCAGAAATTATTTGAATAATATTTTAGACTGCCTCGGTGGCGTAGTTGTATTACGGTACGACTGCAATGCTGAGGTCTCGGTTTCGATCCCCGGGTCGAGTAAAGTGATATTGGATTTTTCTATTCAGTATCAGCCCGGAGTCTGGAATTTATGCCCGATATGGCGATAGGCTCGCCCCCTATCACATCATGGGATGGAATACGCACGGCGAAAAGTGGGTGCACTATTTGCGCGTCTGCCTACCCCTTCGGGGATAAAAGGCGTGAGTATGCGTATGCGTAATATTTTAGCCATGGCACGTCATACACGTATATATATTAAATTCTATAATTATTATCTACTGTGTTATAATATCTCTGTCATATAATGTGATTTTTATTTTCCTTTAATTTATTTTACCGCGCACTATTGTCAAATTTAGCTTATAAGTAGAATCTCTATTTATATATGAAATAAAGCTATTGATATAATATTTTTTAATTTCTATAAATGCCTTTTATTGCTTCATGGGCTAAATGAAGCGAGATAAAGGTAACACAATGAATAAAAACTCAACCAGGTTTTAGAAAAAAATCTGGGAAATGAAATTTCTTGACAAATTACTTACATGCAATTAAGAATAATTAATAGTGCAAATGTACTACGAATTTTCTAAATGTTACTTACTTTATAAATTAACAGTATTCATGGTTTTATTGTATATAACGGTTCAGGAAACAACATAATAATTAAAGAGTGACTGAAAATTAACAGTAGCTAGTTTTTCTACTTTAGGTAGCACTATCGGAGCCATTTTCTTTTGGCTGGTTGTTTATTCCCTTTTTGTGTGTTTATTTCTAAGCTTGTAATGTTAATTTTGGCAATAAATGTGTTTATTATTATTATAATAAATATTTAAATCCGTGCAGATTATTTTCCTACATTATCCTACATCCTATATCCTACACCCTACATCCTACATATCCTACATCCTACATCCTACATCCTACATCCTGTAGGTATGGATGTATGGATGTTTGTTACTCTTTCACGCAAAAACTACTGAACGGATTTCGATGAAATATGGCACACGGGTAGATTATGTCCTGGATTAAAACATAGGCTACTTTTTATCCCGGGAAAATATAAAGCGGGACTTTTATCCCGGGAAAACTCATTCATGCGGGCGGAGCCGCGGACAAAAGCTCGGTTATACATAATATAAAAGGCTTTTTCCTGAATGACTGACTGATGGATCAACGCACAGCCTAAACCGCTGATCGTAGAGATTTGAAACTTGGAGACTGGGTTCTTTGTATGACGTAGGCGTCCGATAAGAAAGGATTTTTCGAAATTCAACCCCTAAGGGGATGACAAAGGGGGGCAAAGTTTGTAAGGGACAACGTGACTTCTTGGTCCAATCTACTTCAAATTTTGCATAAACCTTTTTTAACAGAATTGACGGACGACGCGTTTCGTATATTATTGAAATTCATCCCTTAACGGGGTTAAAAAGGAGTAGCAAGTTATTTTGGCATTGATTTGATTCGAAGTTGATATCAATACGACTGTACGTAGGTACAGTCAGCAGAAAGTATGTAGATATTTTCTTACGAATAATTACTTCTACCTTATCATTGATAGATCGTTAAATTATAAATAATTATTTATTTGTAATTATAATTACACGGCGTTACTTAGGTAATATTAGGTCTTTATCTATGAAATTGACGTTTAGTATACAGGAAGTTATATTTTTTTTTCTATCAATCAAAATAATATGCACCCATGCTATCGATGCATCTCTACCAGCGCAGTGGTAACTTTTCAATGCCCTTCTTAAAGAAGTCAGGTGTACGGGAGCCAACAAACTCTTTAAAGGCATTTTGTACTGCCTCTCCGGTATTAAATGTTTTCTCTGCCAAGAAGTTGTCTAAATTTTGGAAAAAGTAGACGTCTGTCGGCGCAAGCTCTGGTGAGTATGGTTGACGCAAAACTTCCAACCCGAACTCTTGTAGCTTAGAGACCGTCTGTTGTACGGTTCGCCTAATATATATATATATATATAAAAAAATACTAACTGTCGGTACACTAAACAGCAATTTCATAGGTAAAGGTCGACAGACGACTTGATAAAGGTCTCAGGAACACGCTAGATACAAGCCGCTATTGACAGGTCCGTCTGGAAATCTTTATGGGAGTCCTATATTAAGCAGTGAACTTCATGTGGACGATGTTGTCAGTCATGGTCAAGAACCGAAGGTCATGCGGTAGTTCACTTCTGCAAGGTAATCTCCTCGCTAAAGGAGAGTGCCGAATAGAATTAGAAATGATCTGATCACTCCCAACCCCAGCTGAAAAGACCAAGCAGGACTAAATTTTATCGCCCTATGGAGCGGATGTCGCTATGATCTCTGCGATTATGTTGCTGTATGTAGCCCCTTTAGTTCTGTGTATACTATATGACGCCCGAATAGATGGCAGAGTGGACGCCATTGAAGCAGAGGGCGATCTTTAGTACGTGGTTGGTTCTGAGCCCCCACTGTCCGCGACGGGGCAAAATATTTAAAGGTGGTTGTTGTTATGGTTGGTACCTACACAGGTGTACAGTTTATGCACTGATAAGAACTCGGCTCAACGATCGAACGATGATTACCATTTCTCTGCTTAACGCTAAGTCATATCGGTGAATCCTACGTACTGAGTCTAATTGCGTCTGAATCTGGCTGTAACGATGATTCATTGAAAATAATCTCACTAGTATTGACTCACTGTCCAAAATAGTTGGTCGACTCAAAGTACTCATAATACACGTTTGATAAACGTTCTAATCATAAAACAATCCTTGGATCGTTTATCGGTTTTCTTCTAGATAACATTTTTTGAAATATGAGACCGACTATCTAAAGTTTGTTTCACACTGTGATATAATTTCAATTGGCTTATTTTATAGTCTTTGATCGCACCGATGCCCGTGGGAGCCTCCTTTTGTTGGTATAGAAGTATAATTGTACCCTATTCTGGCATAAAATAGCCCAAATTTTGATTACGAATTTGATGTTATAATATTAGTAATACGATTTATATTAATTATAGTATTTTTAGGAGATTTTATTGTATATAACATAAAAAACGGTTTATATAATTTATGTTATTATAATATATAATTTTTAATACAAGTACTACATTACTAAAACTTTGATTGGAATGATAAATATTTAATACTTAATTGAAAAATATAAGAACACTGGCTTATGCCCACAGCTCCGCCCGCGTGAATGAGTTTTTCCGGGATAAAAGTCCCGCTTTATTTTTTCCCGGGATAAAAAGTAGGCTATGTGTTAATCCAGGACATGATCTACCCGTGTGCCAAATTTCATAGAAATCCGTTCAGTAGTTTTTGCGTCAAAGAGTAACAAACATACATACAAACTTTCGCATTTATAATATTAGTAAGGATTTTATTGGGAATATCATTTTTTTTTTTTTTTTTTTTTTTTTTTTTTATTGCATTTAATGACGAGACGAGCATGCCGTTCGCCTGATGGTAAGCGATACGACCACCCATAAACAGTAGCAACACCATCCAGCACCTTGACTAACAAAGTACTGTGTGGCATTCCACTGCGCTCGTCACCCTGAGACATAAGATGTTAAGTCTCATTATGTCCAGTAGTTATACTGGCTACAATGTCCTTCAAACCGAAACACAACAGTGCATGCACACTGTTGCTTGACAACGAATATTATGACAACGAATGATATTTTAGAAATTAAGTGACTGTGATGGCGTTTACTTAGTTCGAAAAAATAATAGAGTTCACATTATTATGACTTTATGGCGCTTCGATCAATCTGAAGAGTACAAACGTAACAAAAGTAAATAAAGGCTTTAAACTTGTCCCCCGCTCTATGGGTAGCAGGTTAAAAGATTTCGACACCAACAATTTATACTACGCTAACTCGAATTTTAGGTAAAATCGTTTTTTATGCCAAGTTGCTTAAAATATGTTTTTTTATATGTGATAAAAAAGTAACTCGTGCTAAATCAAAAAATATAAATAATTAAGGAAAAATAAATATGGGAAATTACAATGAATAAATTAACTATTAAGGGTACCAAATTTCATATAAGTATCTTAATTAATAGATAAGTTATCACGTTTTCCCCTTTATAAGCCTCTCCTGTAAAGTACGCTTTTATGAGTTAGCTTAGTATAAATTGCTGGTGTCGATTTATAACGTCTGTAAATCGTGGTGTGTCACGTTCCTTAGTTTTATTGTATATGCATAGGTTCGCTGTCGTATAGTTATCTGTTATCAGTATTCACACAATCGTCTTAGCCAGGTTCAGTTATGTGATGTATTATTAAAGGGCAAGTTGTGAAATTTACGTAAATATATTAAACAAGGTGAGTGTGATGTGTTTTAAATAATTTTTAGATCTTGTGATGTAAAATATAATCAATAAGCATATAACTTATATAGTATTATATTTATCGGTGGTTCTTAGATGATAAGTGGTCGCTAACACTATAGGTACACACATGAATTGTGGGTGCTTTGCCTACCTATAGGCAGTAAGTTCATTATAATATTGGTAATCACATAGGGGCGTCGTAATTTTCATTCATCTTTTCCGAAAACAAGTTGTGGTGAAGAATTGTATAGTCCACCATTAAAATAGCCTAACACTTTTTCTCTTTCACTTCTTATAATCAGTGGTAGTAGGTCTCTCATATGTAAGAGCCCGTCTGGGTGGGTACCACCGCAATGTCTATTTCTACCGCCAAGCAGCACTGTGCATGCACTGTTGTGTTTCGGTTTGAAGGACATTGTAGCCAGTGTAACTACTGGACATAATGAGACTTAACATCTTATGTCTCAGGGTGACACGAGCGCAGTGGAATGCCACACAGTACTCTGTAACTCAAGGTGCTGGATGGTGTTGCTACTGTTTATGGGTGGTCGTATCGCTTACCATCAGGCGAACGGCATGCTCGTCTCGTCATTCAATACAATAAAAAAAAAGTTTTATTAATCTAAACAATAAAAAGTACATAGTTTAAGTAATTAATTGTATTTTTCAGTAATAATGGAGTTTCGTGTTGTAACTGTTGGACCGGATCCAAACCCCATGATATGTCCTTCATGCCATGGGCAGATTATTAGCAAAGTGAAGCGAAAAGCAACGCCAAGGACACACATTATGGCAATTTTGCTATGTATATTCCTGTAAGTTTTTATTTTATCTCATTTTACTTCTTATCATTCTAATCTTACTAATACAAACATTATAAACGTGAATGTTTGTATGTTTGCTAGAAGTAAGTAGTACTTAACCGCTGAACGGTGTTGGGTGAAATTTGGCACGCTGTTAGACATGTCCTGAATTATTAACATATAGGCTACTTTACATCCAATTAATATGCTCTAGTGGGAGTTATTTGAATTTTTAATCAGACTTTAAAATTGATAGTGCTGGCATCCTATAGATGCTATGGATCGCTGCAGTGATTTAGGAATTTTACAGCGGGATAGGCTTATCACGCGGGCAAAGTCGCGGGCAACACCTAGTATGTTGATACATTTATTAATCCTTCTACTCCTAGGTACATTCCTGGGCTTTTTTTCGCGGTGAAAGTGGTACCACTACCGCCCAGCCTTGGTGGGCGACTGGGCGGTTATAATAGATTCGCCGGCCTTATGACCCGGCGTTGAGCCACCCGGAGACATGGAAATCGTCAGGCGACCGCCAGGCCAAGTCGTTATAATTTGTTCGGTAATACCAACTAAAACTCCGCGGTGGCCATCTTCGGCGCATTAGGGACGACTGCGGGGTTACTCTGACAGGAAGTGTCTAACTGTCGTGTTGCGCCTGCGCAACGAAGGTCGCCCGAGGCGTCAATGGGGACACAAGGTCTACCAGCCACGCTGCCATCCATCCTGGGGTCACAAGAATGTACTCTAAAATAATGTTCGACTCAAACTAACGGAGGTCAGCCCCTGGCCTAACTTCGTTGTTTCCATCTACCTTATGAGCTGTCTTGATTTTAATAGTTTCCCTCTTTTTTAATGCCAGACATAATATTTTGTTTGGTCCTGTTAATTTGAGGAATGACTGCAACAATTCTGCTCAAATCCTTTCACAGTGGGTAGCATCATCATCCATTAACACAGGCGGAACTGCAACCAAAGCTTGTACATATAATTTAAGATTCAACTCTTTTATTAGCTCACTGATTTGAATTCTTATCGTTTTCAGATGCTGGCCGTGCGTGTGTCTGCCCTACTGTATGAAGTCATGTAACAATGCTGATCACTACTGCCCCAGTTGTCAAGCGTACTTGGGTTCTTATAAGAGTTGAATTAATCTATACCAATATGTTCAGAAAGACTTTTATCCTATATTAAATTTGCTTGTTGAGTTTGATGGAGAAGCATTATTAAAACAAAATAAAAAAATTAAGCGCCGGTTTTTAAAGTTTCGAGTAAATATTTGACAGTTATCGTATTAAACGGCTAATTTACATAGTGCACACTTTATTTCCATTTATTTAGGAGCATAGATTGTACTTTTGTATTTATTCGGTTTACACATTTACGAACAGGCCCTTATTATAAGGACGTCATATGACATATTTATATTTATGACATATTATGCTAGATCCAAACAGTCGTCTGATGGCATTAATCGAATTAATTAAGATGAAACGTGTGTATTAATTACGACATTATGTATTTGGAGACATCAATAAACACATTATTGTATATTTATGCAGTATTTTTGTTCCTAATTTATTTTGATAATGTCGTTAGGCATTAGGTAACTTTAGTATGATCGTAGTATTATTAACAACTTATTGCCCTATTGTGTAATTGACAACGCATACAAGATGTTTTTATCGATGTTTAGGCGATAAAAAGACAAGGGTAATTTTTGAAGTGAAAACTTCTTTAGCGGCGTTGAGCACTTTTGGGATGGGTATAACATGTTAAACTCGCGTACCCGCGTCAGGATCATGCGTCAGCGTTGGCAATGCACGAGTACAAAATAACGTAATATTCTTTTTTCAAATTTTGATTTATTCTACTTTGGTTGTGAAATGACCATTGCATTTCTGACATTTATCAAAAACAAAACTAAACGTGCGTTGCTCGCGTTTAAAAATCTACTTTATGTGATAGGCGTAAGATCGAATTTGTGTTTAGTCAATCAAAATTTGTAATTGTTTGTTTCTTTTTAACCGACTTTTAAAAGGAGGAGGTTATTTTAGTTTGACTTATTGACGACACTTATTGATGTGTTATTTGCAAGAAACTATGCATCTTGGGTTTTTTAATACATCAATGACGATAGCGCAATAAATAAATATTGTATTTAACCACATAAATGCTAGTACTTTTATAGTGATAAATAAAGCAATTCGTGCGAAATTATTCCCTAACCATTTCAAAATATTCAGAAATGCACAACGTTAATGTTCAAGTTTTCACTTCTGCCGGCACTCCCGGAGTGCAACCCGTTCTTTTTTTAATCCATTTATAACTTGTTGTAATTAGTTGCTGAGAATATGGTATAAACAACTAAATCATGGGAAGAGCAAATCATCTGTATAAAAGCGCTCCCATTGGCCACCTATTCTATAAAAAACGAATTTCGAATTCGAAACTCATACACATAGAATAGAAGCCACATATTTTGACTAAGGTGTAGAGTTTGTGCGGTTAGAGCTTGTAGAGTTAGGGCGTGTAGAGTTAGAAGCTTGGCTCTACATGAGATCTGATAACTTTTTGACAGTGCGAGCCACATGATTCGTTTTGGCAACATTTTACATGAAAATGTTTTTGGTGCGATACTTTTAACTGTTAATGTAAGTGAATCTTACTTAATATTATAAATGCGAAAGTTTTTGAATATGTTTGGATTTTTGTTAGAAGTTAACTCAGAAACAACTGAACCGATTTGGACTGATGCAGACTTTTTATTCCGGTAACTTACTCCCGCTACAATCGGAATTTTATCTGATTTTTTAAGTAGATGGCGCTGGCGTCGTACATATTGCGCTATGGATCGGTACAGTCACATTGGAAATTTTGTAGCGGAAAAGGCAAAGCCGCGAGCCACACCTAGTTTATAAATAAATACATAAATAACAGTGTTCCTAAAAGATAAAATTGATACAATTGGTTAGAGAAATATCATAATTATTGTGCCTGTTAAACACATTTGTTTGATAAAATTATTATGAACATTTGTTTTATGAATAGCCTATATCAGATTACTGCATTTTAATGATTTAAGTGATCAAAATCAATGTAAAATCACTGTCACGTGTTTCATGTTTTTTTTATTTTATCCTTTATTTAAAATGCAACTTAAAAGTCTGTTAATGGCATTAATTATCTCGTCAAATGTGCCGGAGCGTCTGTAAATCGATAACAGCATCCTTTGTGTGTTTCATTTGTTATTTGACATTTCATTTAATATGACCAATGACGGGTTTTTTTTACATATCAATGCCAATGACGCAGTATTTTAACCTCTTATTTATCTATTGCGGTAATGGACGTTGATATGACAGTAGTACACAGTGCTGCCACATAACATGCAATGCAATGCAATAAGCCCCGTATTATATACTGTCCACTGCTGAGCATGGGTCTTCTCTACTACTGAGAGGGGTTAGACCTTAGTCCACCACGCTGGCCTAGTGCGGGTTGGCAGACTTCACATATCCTCTAGATCCTTTGGAGAATTCTCAGGTATGTAGGTTTCCTCAGGATGTTTTCCTTCACCGTTAAAGCGAACGATAATTGATAAACAATACACACGTAACTTCGAAAAGTCAGAGTTGTGTGCCTTGGGTTTTTAACCGCCGGACATTGCCTCGGCAGACCGTTCCATTCCCAACTAGGCTATCGTCCGCTACAAACTATACCATTTACTAAAAGCCTTTCCCGTTACGAAAGTTCGTAAGTCAATTTAACGATTCATAGCGCCATCTGTAATGTGCTAGGGCCATCTATTATAAAAAATCTACAGAAACCGCTTCCGGGATATAAAGTAATTTATATGCTAATCCTGGATATAGTCTAACTGTGTACCAAATTTCATCAAAATCTAGGGTTTATGCGTTTTACTTTTAACAAACATCCAAGCAAGGTTTCGCATTTATGTTATTAATAAGTAATTGGTATTGGTAGTTGTTGTGGGCTCCTTGACCAGCACTTAGCCCGAAAAAGATCGGGCCGTTGTGCGTGACGCGTATGCCAGCTTAGGATTTAGCCAGGCTAACTGGTTTCTGCACAGGCTTCTCGGTGTGACCCCGGTGTGCCGAGGATTTCAGACCGCTGTGTAGCTACGCCTTTGCATTCCAGGATGTCGTGGGAACTTGTTTTGTCGACTAACAGACATCCCCTACATAGGGGGCCGTCGGTAAAAAGATAAAAAGGTAGAAGTATAAATTTAAGACGTAATAGTTATATATTTAACACTGAAACCGTGTATTATTATATTTAATTACAATAAAATACTATGTTCTACGCGATTTTCGGCGGGTATCAGTAGGTACTGCAATAATCTAACAGTGATTAGCAACCTAGAGTTCTTTTTTTTTTTTTTTTTTTTTTTTTTTTCGCGGGGTAAAAACGCGTTATCGCTACCACCACTGGGGGTGAGTGGAATGGTTATGTTGGTTTCGCACAGTCTTACGGCCCAATGTCGACACTCGGGAGTATAGCATCATCCGAGCGAGCATTGGACCGAGTCCCTAACACTATGTACACCCTACACCGGCATACCAACCAAAACCCGCGGTGGCCTTCTTCGGCGCATACGAGACGGCCCCGGGGTATCTTGTTGCACTAAGATAGCTGCACGGGACCGTCCCTGCGCGGTGCCGTTGCGGCTCTTCTCTATACAAGGGGGCTAAGATGCCCCCGAACTCTAAAGGACGCCTTTGGCGTCTACGACAACGGGAGACCGACCACCCGCATTGTCGTCCACCTCGGAGTCGCTTAAATTGGACTGAGCAGCCCCCCGCTGCTCGCCCCGCGACTCTCTTGAAGCCCCATTTAGTCGCCTCTTACGACAGGCAGGGGATGCCGTGGCGGAACTCTCTAAATGCCCCCGGACCACAGGGCACGAGGCGCCGGTCAGTCGTCCACCCGGCGCCTCCTACGTCTCCTCTGGCTACGGGCGGGATCGTTCTGCTCACGATCCCGCCCGGCGCTCTCCTTCCGCGAGATGACGCACTCGCAGAAGGAGACCATCGCTCGCCAAGACCTCCAGCCGCCAACCATGGCAGACACCACGGCCGGCAGCGAGAGATCTCCTCCGACGACTGCTCTAAGAGCGCTGCGTTGTAGATCCCAAGCTGGGCACTCCTCGAGAGTGTGTTGGACCGTGTCCTCGCGGCCGTTGCCACAGTGGTGGCACACGGCGGACTCTTCTTTTCCGATCCGACACAGAAACGAGCCGAAACACCCGTGGCCCGTCAGTACCTGAACCTAGCGTTCTTAAGGAAAAAAATGACGCTCAAATATCGAACATAATATTGTTACTGCGGAATACTGCGTGATTTAAAGTATCATCATGAGTATAAATAGGGTTATCACCTGTACCAGTCTTTTCGGATATTCATTCCTCAGCCAAACGTAGTTTACTGGTGGTAGGTCTTTCATATGTAAGAGTCCGTTTGGGTGTGTACCACCGCAATGTCTGTTTTTACCGCCAAGCAGCAGTGGTGTGCATGCACTGTTGTATTTCGGTTTGAAGGACATTGTAGCCAGCGTAACTACTGGACATAAATGAGACTTAACATCTTATGTCTCAGGATGACGAGCGCAGTGGAATGCCACACAGTACTTTGTAACTCAAGGTGCTGGATAGTGTTGCTACTGTTTATGGGTGGTCGTATCGCTTACCACCAGGCGATCGGCATGCTCGTCTCGTCATTCAATCCAAAAAAAGTCCGAGGATGGGTCGGAGATTTTAATACCAGTAAAAACGTTTTTTCTTCCTTGGAAGTATTATAATATGCGATCAAACTCATTCTATTATGCTCGATTATTCCTAGTTTATAGACCGTTTTAGGGTAACCCTAATCTACAAATCGTCCTTAAAATAGACTGTGTATGAGTTATTGTGTGTTCATCATCATCATCATCATCAGCCATATGAAGTCCACTGCAGAACCTATGTTCACTTCACAGGCGTGTGTATATGCTATTCTTTAAATATCCACACTCAAACCAAAAACAGCTTCAGCGAAAAGCAAAGATATATAAGAGTTGTCCTTTTTGAAGTCGGTTAGATATAAACGTGATAAGACTAAATATTCTTCATTCAATACGTATGGAATGATAAAAATATTATCATAATGTACCCAAGCTTATCATAACCAAACTCGTTAATTCACAGCTTGATTGTTGACACGTTCGTGGTATTAATGGATATTAGTGATCAGGACTATTGCATGGATTTTTTTTATTTTACATCTCACAATATTGAAAAACGTAAGTTTATTGTACTTTTAGTTATTGGAACTACATGATATTTATTAAATTATCGTCTTTTGACCGTTTGTAAATGATATATACGAATACTGTTTAATTTTAACTTAATTTAATACATTCTGATGTATCATTTTAAGATTTATTTTTTGTTAGTTTTTATGATGTTTGATTGTTAATTGTCAATTTAATTTTAATTAATTCTCTATTGTTTGATAATTTCGTTTTAATACTTATTAGTTATATACAATTCGCATGCAGTCTTCACCTTTAATTAATAATGGCATTTAGCTAGTTTGTTAATAATTTAAATTTCATTCATGTATTGGTGTACATCGTGCGATGACTGTATGTACAACTTCAGGCAAAGGACGAATGTATTTTGGTAAACCACATTTTATAAGTTCATGTATTATGTACGACAGATCGTGCAGACTTGCAAACTGTGGGCCCTGACTGTTCGTTGAGCTCATTTACATCCAATCCCAAACGATTTGATCTACTATTACGACCGACCGCTTGCCTGACTTCAGGCCCTGGATCTGACATCATGATTTATACCAAAATGGTTGTATGTTGTGGGGAGCAGTTGGATGATGCTGCTATTTGGGAACGTCTTATCTCCTTTAATCTATATGGCTGCATAAAAAGATAAACTATTTGGATAAATGTGTAAATAACTCGATCTGTCTATATTTATTATGAAAGTTTGATACGCAACATCCTTGGTTACTAGTTGACAATTTTCTTCTGTTGCAGAAAATAATGAAAGTGGCAATGGTATGTGAAATGCAGCCTATGTCAAACCGTTTCTTAGAAAATGTACAATCCGAATATATTTCACCAACCAGTTATATTTCATCGATAACACCAAATGAATTGTCAGAAAATGTACAAACAGAAAACAATACACAACTTTATCAAGAAACTGTAGAAGTACCAAACCTATTATCAGAATGTGCACCATCAAAAACAACAACACCAACGCGCGAAATAAGATTTGTTTTGACAAATCAATTGTTAAAAAATGAAAATTCAAAAATCAACACACCACCCCATCAAGATGCAGTAGAAGATACAAATCAAATATCAGAATGTGCTCCATTGGAAACTATAATACCAAAGAATCGAAAGATCTTGGTTATTTCAATTAAATTGTCAGAAAATGCACCGTCAGAAGTCAGTAGATTGCCGCATAAACACACAGTAGACTTATTAAGCCGTTCGCCACAATATTCACCATCATACACTATATCACAAAGCTGTGGAATTTTATCAAATCAATTGTCAGTAAATGTGCAGACAGATACATTTACATTGCCCCACCAACGTACAGTAAAAGAAAAAAAACGATTGTCAGAATATTCACCATCAAAATCTATAACACCAAGACATGGAATGTCGTTGGTTTTTTCAATTAAATTGTCAGAAAATGCACCGCCAGAAATCGATATATCGCCGCATCAACGAACAGTAGAATTATCAACTCGTTTGTCAGAATATTCAACACCAGTAATTACAACACCGACCGATGGAAGGCCGTTGGATATTTCAATTAAATTGTCAGCAAATGCACCGCCAGAAATCAATATAGTGCCGCATCAACGTACGGTAGAATTATCAAATCGATTGTCAGAATATTCAACACCAGAGATAAAAACATCTAAGCATGGAATACCGTTAGTTTTAAAAAACCAATTGTCAGAAAATGCACCATCAGAAATCAATATACCAGCGCAACAACAAACAGCAGAAGTAACAAATCGATTGCCAGAATATTCACCACAAGGTACTTCAATACATAGGCATGAAATGCCGCTGGTTTTATCAAATCAACTGTCAGAAATTGCACCCTTAGAAGCTAATACACCCACGTATCAATACACAATAGAAGCAACAAATCGATTCCCAGACTATTCACCTCCAGAAATTATAACACCAAGGCCTAGAATGCCTTTAGGCTTAACCAATCAATTGTCAGAAAATACACCATCAGAAGGCAATAAACCATCTCATCAATATACATTAGAAGCAATAAATCGATTACCAGAATATTCACCACCAGAGACTTTAACA
The DNA here is from genome assembly GCA_947568825.1 of Sphinx pinastri. NCBI lineage: Eukaryota > Metazoa > Arthropoda > Insecta > Lepidoptera > Sphingidae > Sphinx > Sphinx pinastri. The sequence goes on from OX387623.1 coordinate 5,942,580, forward strand.
ACAAGACATGGAATGCTGCTGGCTTTGTCAAATCAATTGTTAGAAAATGCACCATCAGAAGCCAATACACCAACGCGTCCACTAGTGGAATTACCTAATCAATTGTCAGAAAGAATGCCAGAGACGACTGAACCTGCCCAACAAAATGAACAAATAAAGCCTCATGTTGCTGTAGGCCCTAAACCAATTGTGACTATCTGTCCAAATTGTAACCTTGAGATCACAACGCATACCGAGAGGCGGCCTACGATGTGGACACATTTTATCGCATTCACATTTTGCATTATAGAGTAAGTATTTTACTATTATGTATTGTATTATCTTTGGTCTACTTTCGGTTTGCTAAAAAACCCAAAAGAGAAACATAATCCATAATAAATCATCCGTCGCATGGGCGTAAGGTGAAAAATGTATTCACTGTTCATTAGTTTTCTGTTATACAATAGTTCTTGTAGTAACGAAACAGCCAAGCCACATATTTTGACTAAGGTTTAGAGTTTGTGAAGTTAGGGCTTGTAGAGTTAGGGTGTGTAGAGTTCGAAGCTTGTCTCTACATAAGATCTGATAACTTTTTGACAGTGCGAGCCATATGATCTCGTCTTAGCAACATTTTAAATGAAAATGTTTTTGGTGAGATATACAATTTATAGAAAATATTTTTTGGTTTTGTAAATTGACAAAATACAAGAATCTAATAAATATCATAATACTCTACACGGCTTTACTAATTAGAGCGTTATCACACGTTATTTGGTGTTTGTGAATGTCGTTAATCGTAGCGATTGGTCAACTGACTAGCTGCGTATGCACAGCCAGACGTGATAAACTAGGAAAAAAAACGGGTGCACTGGTTGCGTCTCTGCCTATTCCCTAGAAATACAAGGCTTTAGTAAATCGGTATCAAAGTGATATTGAGTTTTTCTATTCAGTATCAGCCCGGAGTCTTTTTTTTTTTTTTTTTTTTTTTTTTTTTCGCGGAGAAAGTGACTTATTACTACCGCCCAGCCTTCAAGGGGGGCGGCTGAGCGGTTATGTTGGGTTCACCGTGCCTTACGACCCGGCGTTGAGCCGCCCGGAGAGATGTAACCATCGGGCGACCGCCGGGCCGAGTCCCTAACCTATGTACAACGCACGGCATACCAACCAAAACTCCGCGGTGGCCATCTTCGGCGCATTAGGGACGGCTGTGGGCTTCCTCTGACGGAAGTGTCTAAGTTGTCGTCCGCAGCCGCCCCTGCGCGGTGCCGCCTAGTGCGGCCCGTCTCCTGTTTGGGGGGGGGCTCAGAAGCCCCCGCACACCGAAGGACGCTCTCAGCGTCAACGGCAACGTGAGGCCTACCAGCCACGCTGTCGTCCATCACAGGGATCGCAACAATGTGCCACTAAGAACACAAAATTAAAGACGGACAGCCCCCTGCCGCCCGCCTGCGACCCCCGGTGGCCCCTATTAGTCGCCTTTTACGACAGGCAGGGGATACCGTGGTGGAATTCTCCAAACGCCCCCAATCCACAGGGCGGAAGACGCCGGTCAGTCGTCCACCCGGCGCCTCCTACGTCTCGTCTGGCGGCGGGAGGGATCTCCACGCCTCCGATCCCTCTCGGCACTCTCCTTCCGCGAGAGGACCACCTCACAGAAGTGTGCCACCGCACGCCAGGACCTCCGGCTGTCGACCATGGAAGCGACCACGGCCGGCAGCGAGAGGTCTACTCCGACGACTGCTCTGAGAGCGCTGCGCTCCTCATCCCAGGCTGGGCAGAACTCTAACGTATGCTGGGCCGTATCCAGCGGGCAGTTGTCACAGTGGTGACACACGGCCGACACCTCCTTCCTCACTACCCGCCATCAGCCCGGAGTCTGGAATTTGTGCCCGATATGGCGATAGGCTCGCCCCCTATCACATCACGGGACGGAATAACGGCGAAAAGTGGGTGCACTAGTTGCGCCTCTACCACTTCGGGGATAAAAGGCGTGAGTGTGTATGTATGTGTGTGTGTGGGTGTGTGTGTAGTGAATCGGTGAACATTAAATTTATGTTTTTTTCTGATTAAATACATGTGAAGTAGCAGATAGCTATAGCAGGAAGCATATATCCGCTGTATAAAACGTTGGATAAAGAAGTTCTCTGTGTCGCAATGACCTACGTATCGTTTATGAATTATCAACATATTAATGTTTGCCTACTAGAACCTAGTTACTCATCATCATCATCATCATTGGCCTATTATGTCTATTGTTTAAAATTATAAAATTATTATATTGTAATGAAATGAAATAATTTATTCGAACCCATAAAATGTTATACATTATTTAGATTCCGTCAATATTAACTCTACCACCAGTTCGGAAAGCAGTTCTCACTAGAGAAGAACGGGCAAGAAACTCTAGTGTTGCTCTTTTCAAAATCATTTCATGGTATAAAATAGATTGCATTATGTAGAGAAAAAAATATATACAATTCAGTATTTGTTTACTTATGTTTAGAGCAGTTCATTTATATACTCGCAAAATAGGTAATAAAAATTTAAATTCCAACACGAGTGCATAACTATCTCAGGAATCATGTAATAATTTGATCTGAAATCTTCAAGATGTCGTTATTAATCTAAGTTTAAGATATACCCCCAATACTTATATATATATATATATATATATATATATATATATATATATATATATATATATATATATATATTTATCCCGCAAACAAACTTCCGTCCGCTGAAGGTGAAAGTGCATTTAAATTGGCGTCCACCAGCTTTTGACGTCCGCATACCGGACGCCACTTTTTTGGCCAGTGTCACTTAGGTCCTATTGGTCCTGGCTAGCTGTAGAACAAAAATCGATGGAAGCCAAAAACTCGATCCATTGGCTGCAATAATATATTGGATAGTTCACGAAAAAATCTCTGCCGGGGTGAGGCGCTGCTGCAGCGCGTATATCGACAGCCGTATACCTCGGTAATTTTCTGACGACGATTCTGCGTATTTGGCGTCCGCAGTTGCGACGTTGCCAGCTCACTCATTAAATCTGTGTCAATAAATCATAACATACCGCAAGCAACACAATATTCACCATCGCAGATCACTATATGGACGTCCAACAGCTATATGCGGATGTCCGATAGCTGTACCATACCATACCACCAGCCCTGTATTATATACTGCCTACTGCTGAGCACGGGCCTCCTCTACTACTGAGAGCGTTTATGCCTTAGTCCACCACGCTGGCCTTGTGCGGGTTGGCAGACTTCAAATACCTTCGAAAATATTTTTTGGGTAATTCTCAGGTATGTAGGTTTCAGGTAGGTAGTTGGGAATGGAACAGTTTAACGAGACGGATGTACGCCGGTTCAAAACTCAAGGCACACACCTCGAATTTTTGAAAGTTATGTGTGAATTGTTTATCAATTATCTAAACGGCGTGAGGAAACCTACATACCTGAGAATTACCCAAAAAATATTTTCGAAGGTATTTGAAGTCTGCCAACCCGCACAAGGCCAACGTGGTGGACTAAGGCATAAACGCTCTCAGTAGTAGAGGAGGCCCGTGCTCAGCAGTAGGCAGTATATAATACAGGGCTGGTGGTATGGTATGGTACAGCTATCGGACATCCGCATATAGCTGTTGGACGTCCATATAGTGATCTGCGATGGTGAATATTGTGTTGCTTGCGGTATGTTATGATTTATTGACACAGATTTAATGAGCGAGCTGGCAACGTCGCAACTGCGGACGCCAAATACGCGGAATCGTCGTCAGAAAATTACCGAGGTATACGGCTGTCGATATACGCGCTGCAGCAGCGCCTCACCCCGGCCGAGATTTTTTCGTGAACTATCCAATATATTATTGCAGCCAATGGATCGAGTTTTTGGCTTCCATCGATTTTTGTTCTACAGCTAGCCAGGACCAATAGGACCTAAGTGACACTGGCCAAAAAAGTGGCGTCCGGTATACGGACGTCAAAAGCTGGTGGACGCCAATTTAAATGCACTTTCACCTTCAGCGGACGGAAGTTTGTTTGCGGGATAAATAGTAAGCGAAAAGGGCAGACCAGTCCACACAAGCAGCACCCGTTCACGAGTAGTAGATGTAGATGATTTAAACAGCGTCAACTGTTGGGGGTTGTTCTCAGACACTTTCTTTGATGGCTGAAGTTACTAGATGAAGCAAATCATAAATATTTAGGCTCAAACGAATAAGGTCTAATCCACTAGGGACTATAGACATAACAGATTTTCTCTTTAAGTACGGTTTTAAATAGGGTCAGAAAAAAAGCAATATGAAAAAGTGATAATGAGCAAAATAAGATAAATTACATTTAATTGCGTTTATAGGTAAAATATTATCGTTTTAAATGAAAATTTAGAGTAGGTGTTTCAAATAATATTGTTAATACTACGTACTTTGCCACCATATTGATTATGAGTAAGAACTTATTACTTTATCAATTAATACTATATCATTAGCAATGATCATTAGTCATGTTTTTGAGTAGTTTTAAATGAATCATTTGAAGTACTGCAATCGTCACCCTTAATTTTGAACATAAAGTGAAATCCAACATAAATGCGAAAAATAGGCCAAAGTATCCAAGAATTGAATTTGCAAATAATAAGCGTATAACGGTTTCGCTAATAAAAAAAATTAAGGCCCCTAAATACCAAGTTATTTTAAAGTAACTTAAATCGTCGATCTTGTCATGGACAATATTCTTCAGTTGAGTTCGATTTTTATAATGTTATATGCTATTCAATGGTGCGACTTGGCTGCAATTTGGATGATTTTATTCAATCTTTGGGTTTGCATAAACAAAAATTTTCTATTTGCCTATACTGTGCTATTTCCTATCAATATTTTTTTTTGTTGTTTTTAGATGTTGGCTCTGCGCAGGTCTTACCTACTGCTTGGGTCCTCGTAATCAGTTGAACCACACGTGCCCCAATTGCAGTGCCTTCATAGGATCCTACAAATAGGTTTCCTTAACAATATTCAGTTCTAGGCTAATAAGTACTTGGGATTCCGCGTAGTATAAAATGAATGAACGGATTCTCGTGCGAGTTACATGGTTCTGCGCATAAGAATCATACTTATTAAATTATGATGTTGATTATTGACTGTAGCTGTGATGATTTTGCGATTTCATGAAAAAAAACCGTATAAGAATTACTTGAATGAGCTTCGCAAAAGACATTAAGTACCAAGTATTGATTAAGAAATAAACGGATTGTAAATATTATGAAAACATAAGTTATTTTAATTAAAATAAAATGGTAAGGATTAAAAATTCTTAACGGCTATTGACTTAGAAATTAATTTAATGTAAGTGTATTTTTGTTGATAGTAATATTGGTAAGTACGAAAAGTCATGGAATTAAATAATAATTCATACATCGAAATGTATTTTAATGCTCCTTTGTATTGGTAACTCTTAGAGCAATCTATAATTCACAGTTTACAGACTACTTAATACGTTGCTATATCATAAATAGTGATTCTAGTACCGATTGTATTAATAATTAATTTATGGCTATTGGTCTTTCCTTTCTTTTTTATGCTTTGAATGACGAGGCGTCCTTGCCGTTCGCCTGATGGTAAGCGATACAACCACCCATATACAGTAGCAACACCATCTAGCACCACTTACTATGTGGCATTTCACTGCGCTCGTCATCCTGAAACATAAGATGTTAAGTCTCATTAGTCACATTGGCTACAATGTCCTTCAAACTGAAACACAATAGTGCATGCACACTGCTGCTTGGCGGTATAAATAGACATTAGGGTGGTACCCACCCAGACGGCCTTTTACATATGAGAGAACTACCACTAGTAAGAGAGACCTACCACCAGTAAAGTAAAAGGGGAATACGAGCGCGGGGCGCAGCTTCTAGCGCTAATCATGCTGCTGCCCTACCTGTGCCATTTAGCTGCGCCATGGCTATGATGGTTATCCCGCCGTGGGTCAGTCACCAGAGCCTCGTCCGTGAGCCAGCAGGATTGATCACGTCCAGGTGAGGTTGGTTTGGGCTCCCAGAGATGATGGTTAGATCCCCTTACACCTCACACATAAAGGTCAAGGTCAGGTCCGTCTGGAAATCTTTAGGGGAGGATTGTGTTCATAAGAAGACTTTATATGGCTAATGATGAAGATAATATAGGTCAAAGTGATATTGGGTTTTTTTACTCAGTAGCAGCCCGGAGTCTAGAATTTAAACCCAATATGGCGATAGGCTTGCCTTCTGTCACATCACGAGACGAAATACGCGGCGAAAAGTGGATGCACTAGTTGCGCCTCTCCCTACCCCTTCGGAGATAAAAGGCGTGAGTGTATGTATGTATGAGTAGGCTCACACAAAAGCGTAGTTCGAAACCGTTGAAACATAATGAATCTACGAATTATTGGGCAAGGGCCTATATACCATTATAATTATTGGGCAGTATGTTTGATATAATCAGTGTCATTACCAACTATATCTGCATTTGAGTCCTGACGTAGTATACAATATATCAATTTATTATCACATTTGATATCACACCTTTTTTGCTTTCCAGAGGTGTGCAAATGTTATCACACCCACAAAACGAAAAACCTATTGCAATTTTTTTATCATCACTACATAGTGTAAAACAAGGTCGCTTCCCGCTGTTTGTCTGTCCCTATGGATGCTTAGATCTTTAAAACTACGCAACGGATTTTGATGCGGTTTTTTTAATAGAAAGAGTGGTTCAAGAGGAAGGTTTATATGTACTTTTATCCCGGAAAAACTTATTAACGCGGGCGGAGCCGCGGGCAAAAACTAGTTTGAGAATAAGGTGTAAATCCATAGTCTCTGCCTACGTCTGTTAGAGGATACTACGTATGTATGTATGTATAAAATTAAATTAAACATACAAAGTGGAAATCATTTTGTGACCGCAATATGAAACACTAGGTGTTGCCCGCGGCTTCGCCCGCGTGAAAAGCCTTTCCATCTACAAAAGTCTCTTAATCAGATTACAAATATCCAGCATTTCTCATGGGAGCAAATTTCGGGGTTAAAAGTAGCCTATGTGTTAATCCAGGACATGATCTACCCGTGTGCCAAAATTTCATCCAAATCCGTTTAGTTGTTTCTGAGTTTACTTCTAAAAATATACAAACATTTTCACAAACTTTCGAATTTATAATATTATTAGTAACCCTAAGATAAAATTGATTTTGGTCTTATTTGAATATTATGTTATTCATAGTGCATCGTACCACATAAGTACGTAATTAGGACAAAATAAAAAAAAAATCAACATAGCAAATTACCAATGAACATTTTGTTCTATTTTTTGAAATGGGGTTCTCAATTTGAATTTCGAGTTAAGCAGCAAAGATCTTATTGATTCGATGCTTTCCTAGGACTGTATTTTGGCCTAGATTAGGGTTCTCACTCATCGTGCAAACATTTAGAATGGAAAAATTCTGGATGAGTTCTATGTCGAACCTTGAACCTGTTTACCGTTAATTAAAGGATAGAGGCGTGGTAATTTAATCTTAGGTGGCGTGTGATTGAAATATGACCATGGAGCAGTGTAGTAAACACAATAAGTGTTCAAAAATATAGTTTTTAAAACTATTAGGGAATAAAAGGTAAATGACGCATTCAAATCTTTTAAAATATAAATTATTGAATGTTTTGCTCTACTTACCTTCTCCCTTCAGTTGTACTGATGTCTCACTAATTTCTTAACACGTATGGACTATAGAACCACGAGATTTCTGTATGTTGGAAATCAATATATACTATAAGAATTATGAGTCTACGAGCTTTTGCCCGCAGCTCCACCCGTGTGAGTGAGTTTTTCCGGGATAAAAGTCCCGCTTTACATTTTCCCGGGACAAAAGTCATAATCTACCCGTGTGCCAAATTTCATCGAAATCTGTTCAGTAGTTATTGCGTGAAAGAGTAACAAACATCCATACTTCCAGACATCCATACATCCATACTTACAAACTTTCGCGTTTATAATATTAGTAGGATGACGTGTGGTAACCGAACCCACGACCTGTTTTCTTAGTCAGCTGCCGGAGCGCCACCGAGTCGCCAAAACAAACAACAAACGGGTATACTGTTATTCTTATTATTATATACCTACACAGTACACAACAAAATGTGTCTCATATAAATGCAACGTCAGTGCAACATGAACTTACTAAGAAGAGCGAGCACCTGCGCGTAAAACAGAAAGCAATTTCTCAACATATTTCTATGGCTTTACTAATATCATAAATAAATAATGATTTCTTATATCTACGCAAATGTTATATATAACATGTTATTACATTGAAATAAAACTATTTAACTAATTTGTGAATTATTATTAATAATATTATTTTATTTATTTATGAATTTTATCGATCTACTTTTTTTTAATTTATTTTTTTATTGCATCGAATGACGAGACGCGCATGCCATTCGCCTGATAGTAAGCGATACGACCTCCCATAAACAGTAGCAACACCATCCAGCACCTTGAGTTACAAAGTATTGTGTGGCATTCCACTGCGCTCGTCATCCTGAGACATAAGATGTTAAGTCTCACTATGTCCTGTAGTTACACTGGCTACAATGTCCTTCAAACCGAAACACAACAGTGCATGCACACTGCTGATTGGCGGTAGAAATAGACATTGCGGTGGTACCCACCCAGACGGACTCTTACATATGAGAGACCTACCACCAGTAAAAGTAGGAGGTGTATCGGGATTGGTATAATAGGCTGAGATAGAAGTCCATACAGACGACGTTGTCGCGGCACACCTACTTTCATAATATTTATATATTCATCTGACAATCATCATAGTTATCACTTGATTACCTTTATACGCATAATCTTGTTTGATAATATTATAGATAAATATCATTAGACTCAGATACCTATATAAAATGTAATTAGAAGTCTTTAGATTCGCTATATCATTTTGATAATACTGTAATATCTTTGTAAATAATAGATATTGTGATAACTTCCTAGAAAGACAGCGCAACGTTGGCGTCGGTACCTGTTATCTTCCATAAGCAACGGTACTCAAATTATGCATTTTTTTTATGAAAAATCAAATTGTTACTTCCAAATTGTCACTGACTGCCTCGGTGGCGTAGTTGTATTACGGTACGACTGCAAGGCTGAGGTCTCGGGTTCGATTCCCGGGTCGGGCAAAGTGATATTGGATTTTTCTATTCAGTATCAGCCCGGAGTCTGGAATTTGTGCCCGATATGGCGATAGGCTCGCCCCCTATTACATCATGGGACGGAATACACTTGGCGAAAAGTGGGTGCACTAGTTGCGCCTCTGCCTACCCCTTCGGGGATAAAAGGCATGAGCATGCGTTAAATTGTCACTGACTTATGCCCGGTTTCTGAATCTCCCAGATAAACTTTTAATAAATATTGATTCATTAAAGTTAAACTTAAGGTGAAGGTTGGTTAACTTCCACTGTGTTTCTGAACACATAATGAAGCATTCGATAACTATGAATCCGATAAGCAGTTCCTTATTTTCTTACTAGGTGGCTCTTTTTAGCAGTCGACTTAAAATGAATTTTATTACTAAAATTCGTAACTAATAATTACTTTTAAACAAAAACAACTTATTTTAACATAGATTAACGCCTAAACATTATTTTAATTTTATTTTCTGGTAATGAATCCAGTCAAAATAGACCAAAAAAGGCCTGAGTTTGCATTAATTCTCATCATGCTGGATTTTTGTACGGACCTTAAATACGTCATTACAAATTATATGTCAAAAGTCCCCATCGATCTCGCTTGTACGTTGTTTTTTAACCGAGGTTAAAGGTCAAACTTTTCGTTTTTTGCGTATATCTCTGAAATTGTGAGATTAACCGAAAAGAAAATGAATGGGAGAATGTTAAAATTCTCTACACAAAGGTATTAATATTTTTTTGTTACGAAGGACCGTTCTCGAGTTATCACGATTTCGGACCGTATGTAAGTCGTATTTTTAATTTTATGCATTATTATAATGCTCTTGGTAGATAGCTCCTCAAACCGTCCACTAAATATCAAAGTAATCTCGAGTCAAAATACTTAATTTTTAATTTAATTTAAGCATTTCTGGTCCAGTCAATTGACCTTCTTAAAACCATTAAAATACTATAAACGGTCAATTGACTTTCCCGAGATATTAGTGAAGTATCAATTGTATGAACAATCCTTTTTAAACTTTATTGAATAATTATAATTAATAAATGAAATAAAATGAATTAACAGTAAATATATCTTTAAATCCTTTAAATAGTTAAAATCAAAGACATTAAACAGTTATAATCTTAGAACTCTTTAGTTAAAATATATCAATAGTACTTCTCAATTTATAGTAACACTAGCTTTTGCTCGTGACTCCGCCCGCGTCGAAAAGTTTTTCCGGGATAAAAGTCCCGCTTTTTGTTTTCCTGGGATAAAAAGTAGCCTACGCGTTAATCCAGGACATGATCTACCCGTGTGCCAAATTTCATCTAAATCCGTTCAGTTGTTTCGATGATGTGCAGGAACAAATAAACAAAAAAACAGACAGACAGAAATTACTCTTCTTTAGTCGCCCCTTTCTTTTTATAACATTTCTTTAAATGTACAGACACACCGGTTCTATTGCTTTATTATATGTATAGATATTGTTGATTTGATTTGTTTGACAAAACGCCGAAAAACATATTTGTACTGCCGATTCCTATACATTTTTAAGTTTACCGATACTCTGGTTATGTGATTTATTCGAAATTAATTAGATTTGTTTGAAATCAAAAGCACTAAGGAATATTGACATTAACTTCGAAGCACATCAATGCCAAAATAACTTTCTATCCTTTTTAACGCCGTTACGGGATGAATTTCAATTAAATACGAAACTGTCTTCCATCAATTCTGTTAAAAAAGGTTTATGCAAAATTTGAAGTAGATTGGACCAAGGAATCACGTTGGCCCATACAAGCATTGCTCCCCTTTTTGACCACCTTAGGGGTAGAATTTCGGAAAATCCTTTCTTATCGTGTGCCTACGTCATACAATAAACACACCCTCCAAGTTTCAGGTCTCTACGATCAACGGTTTAAGCTGTGCGTTGATCCGACAGAATGATTCAGGACAAAGCATTTTATATGTACCTATAGATAGATAACACAATCTTGCAAAAAAATGCATATTATGGAGAACACGAATTTTTCAACATTAAGAACCGGTTTATCTAAAAAATGGTGATTCTTAGAAAAAAAAAGTATAAGGACCATTTTGTAGGAAATTACATGTTCTACAATGTTTGTCTGAGATATTTTAAGATAAAACTTACCGTTTAGCAAATAAATCCAAATACCCATTTGTGACTTTGACCTTGAGTAATATTTTTAGCCTAGAAAGAAAGAAAGAAAGAAATACGTTTATTGCGATAACTCACACTAAACAAAACTTATAAATAGAAATTATATCTAATAATAGAAATTTAAAATTTATACAAGAAATAATAATAAAAACAAGAACAACAGTGGGCTTAGAATGTGACAAAAAAACACGTCACGTCTCCGTTTCGTCTTATTGGGATTGGTTGAGAGACTGACGTATTGGTCTCTCGATCAATCACAAACATCAAAATTAAACGACACCGTTTTACTAGTTGCGTCTTCGTGTCACATTCTAAGTCCACAGGACAATAATAGCCTAACAGGTATGGCAGGCAATAGATAGATACATAGGATAGATGGGGACTATTTATAAATTGTTTACTAGACTTCTGCTTGCGGCTCCACCCGCGTGAAAAAGGTTTTCCTGGGTATAAAGTAGCCGATAGCACTCAGGAGTAATGTAGCTTCCTATTAGTGAAACAATTTTCAAAATCGTTCCAGTAGTTGTTGAGTTTATCCATTACAAACAAACAAGCAAATCTTTCCTCTTTATAATATTAGTATAGATAATGGTGCTCCTAACGTTCATACCAATTTTCGGCTATATGCCAATTTTTGCAAGCCCACCCCTATTTTTCAAGCTAATTTGACCTGAATATGTAGTTATCATTGCGATGAGGCAAAAAAATGTGAAACATAATATTTTACATTCTCTATCCTTACAATATTTATTAACTATATATGCAATGTAATGCAATGCAATCAGCCCTGTATTATACACTGCCCACTGCTGAGCACGGACCTCCTCTACTACTGAGAGGGGTTAAGGCCTTAGTCCACCACGCTGGCCTTGTGCGGGTTGGCGGACTTCACATACCTTCGAAATTCAGAGATATATATGTATATATTGTATCAATTATATTTAATTGATACAATATATACATCTCTGAATTACTTGTGTAATAACACAGTAAAACTAAATATTAATATTATCGCAAACCCTTCCCTCATAGGTAAGTATTATTATTCTGCCTAAACTACGGCTATTAAATAACAATAAATATACAATTCGTATAAACAGTAAACTATTGTATGTAAGATAACGTTTTGGTATTACAATTGTAATTAGAAATATAAGAAACGATCAAGTTAATCAGTGACGTGCATTAATCGCTGTTTAAATTAGTAAACTAGAGCTAGTCGTGTACGCTACTAAATATCGGTATTATTTTTCCACTGAACGGATCGCCGGCTACCTGCGGCCGCTGACTACCTGCGGCCGCCACCGGCCGGCCGGCCTTTTAAACAATGGATCGTGTACATTATGAGCGCGATATCAATTCAAATGCTGTGAATGATATAAATGATCCGAATAATGAGATGCCGCTAGCTATGAACGAGTCAAATAAAGAAATTCACCTAGAGCAGAGAAACAGCAAAAGGGAAAGAGATTTGGAAGATGAAGCAGAATGGACGTTGGTACAAAGTAAAGAGAAGAAGTGTAAAGCACTGATAGAAGAGGAAATATGTGACATTTACATTTCTGCAAAAGAATTCATGCCAAAACAGTTCACATTGGCCAAAATATTTAAGAGTTTGGGTATAATAGATATTCAAAAAGTTAGATATATTAATCCTTTTAAAATTAGAGTGGATATAAAAAATGAAGCAACAATAAAAAAACTTTTGAATTCAAAGGAACTAAGTAATAAAGTTTGGACAATGCAAAGGGCCATGGAGGTTAATTTGTCCTATGGCGTAATTAAAAACGTGAATATTGAGATGACAGAGGAGAAATTTTTGCGAACATTATTTGTCCGGAATCAGGTCAACTCGTTTCTGTGAACAGACTCATGCGACGAAGCCAGGAAGGAGATGGATGGAAACTTAGTGAAACTGTTCGTCTGTGCTTCAAAGGTATGTTCCGACTTCCGCCCAGCCTTCATTTATGTGGAAGGATTAAAAATCAAAGTTGACCCTTATATTTTTCCAGTATCACAATGTTCTCGATGCTGGAAACTCGGCCACTCTGTAAAAAGGTGTCCCGCTCCAAAAATTGTTTGCCCCAAGTGCACTAATGATCACCCGAACTGCGACACAACGGCGTTTAAATGCGTTAATTGTGGTGGTCAACATATGGCGTTTGCACGGTCTTGCCCAGCATTTATCAAGGAAAAAAGACTGAGAGAATTAATGGCCGAATTCAATTGCACCTACCGATGTGCCTTAACAATCTATGTTCCTACAAATTATTCTGTTCAACCTGAACAACACCCTAGAGAACAAGAAACTCCATCTGTAGTACGTGATTCAATTCCAACGCCCAACTATAATTCTACATAATATGCTGAGATTGTTACTACTCAAGCCATCATCCATGAGATTCCTTCACTGCAGCCGTCCAAAAAGAAAAAGAGGAAAATAAAAGGAGATTTAGAAGATACATTAGAGTTTACATTACCAGATTATATAGACTCACCTGAGCCAAGAGGTGTGAAAGAACATAAGCAAGAAAAAAGAGAGGTCAATTTTGAAGAACTATTACGGAGATTAAAATATATTTTATTTTTAAAGGGGCTAACAATGAAAGATAAGGTTAACAATGCCATAAAATGTTGCTTGGAATGGGTAATTTTAGTATAAGTTGAAAATGTTTCGGATTGGCCTATACTGAAGTTCATATTAGATTATTTCGGTGTATCATAGATTACAAATATGGATTTACGAAGATTAATATAATTCAATGGAACTCTCTAAGTATAAGAACAAGGTTACCAGCATTTGAACAATTATTACATCAGGAGCATATTCATATTGCTGCGGTTAGCGAAACCTGGTTAAATACTGAGAGTCATTTAAATATTAGTGGGTATAATATATTTAGATGTGACCGCGCGGATTCTTATGGAGGAGTAGCTATCTTGACCCACAAATCAATAAAAGCTCAACCACAACATATACGCTGTGAAGGCTTAGAAATAATTCACATCAAAATATTTAATTGTCAGTTTGTCGAAAATGTAATTTCTGTGTATTGTCCCAGCTCCATAAGGACATCACAAAGTTATTGGGATTCGCTTCTTTCTCTGTCTTCACATAGAACTTTAATCTTAGGAGACCTAAATGCTCACCATATTATTTGGTCTTGCAAAACCGACGTTAGGGGTCAGCAGTTATTTGATGCACTGATGGAAGTAGATTTTATAATTATTAATGATAATAGTCCTACGCGAATCATGTTAAATAATGGTAGTCTCCAGAGCTCTTCCCTTGACATTTCTATAGCTTCCTCCGATATTGCTATTTATTTAAATTGGAAGACGATGAACGAAAATCTCGGTAGTGATCATTTAATGCTTCTGATTTCTACCTCGTATTATTCAAATAAATTAGACCAGTGCAAAAAAAGAAGTTTCAAAAAAGCGCGTTGGTATCTATATTCTCAATGGATTGAAGGTGAATTATCTAACTTAGTTTTGCCTCGTGATCCGCAAAAAGCTTATGATACTTTCGTCGATATTTTGAACAAGGCCGCTGATAAACATTCCGTTCCTTGAGAAGAACAAAATTTTTGGTGAAGAATCTACTGGTTTCAGAAAATATAAATCCTGTTTGGATAATCTTAGTTGCCTTATTACAAGAATTCAATCCGGTTTTTCCAGCGATCTTATTACTTTCTGTTGCTTTATTGACATAGACAATGCATACAATAACGTCAATATTACAAATCTCTTACTCAGCTTGGACGATTTGGGTGTTGGAACAAAAATGTGCTCTTACTGGTGGAATTTTTTAAATGAAAGGTTTTTGAATATCCAGATTGATAATTTTAAAACTATAACTAGAAGTACAAATCAAGGTATAGCACAAGGTGATCCCTTGTCACCCTTGTTATTTAATATTGCAACGCACAAAATATGTAAAATAATTAAAAATGTTTATATTTCCCAGTATGCTGATGTCTTTATTTTATATGTTTCGTTCGCATTTGCCAAAATCAAGCTTCAATCGGCATTCATTCAATTAAACAAACAATTAAATAATATAGGACTTCAAATATCATTAAGAAAAACGAAGTTGGTGTTTTTAAGAAAGGCCAATTTAGAGATAATTTCACGATTAGATTAAATGATATGCCAGTAGAAGTTGTAAATGTAATTAAATATCTAGGACTTTGGCTGGATCATTCCCTTAGATGGTATAAACATATAGATGAAACAGTTGCGAAGGTTTCTAAGTTTCTTAATGTTTTTAAGTTTTTAGCAGGATCTGATTGGGGAGTGCACCCAACATTTTTAAGAATTCTATATATTTCGCTGATACGTAGCAGATTAGATTATGGCAGCTTTCTTTACAGTAATAGTAGTAATACTCATTTGTACAAATTAGATAAAATCCAAAATTGTGCCATGCGAATTATTGGGAGATTTATCAAAAGTACTCCTGTACACGTCATGGAAAGTGAACTCTGCTTGCCACCTTTGTTCATTCGGAGACGTTATTTAGCAGGAAAATTTTTGCTCAAATGTAAATCTTTGACAAACTCTCTGAATACATGGACTCTGGGCGAAATTGTATCCCTTTGTAGTAATCGATATTGGACGAATAGAAAGCTGCCTGATCTAATAATTTCCTACAACTTTATAAATTCATTTGAAATGCACTCTCCAAACCAACTTGAGATGTATTCTATGGACACATGGATTATCTAATAATGAATATAATTTCACAGTTAAATAATCAATCGAAATCTGTCGTCCTTCAATGGATTCCATCACATATCAATATTGATGGAAACGTAATAGCTGATAATTTAGCCAAACAAGCAATAAGTGACGGTATTCCTCATTTCATGTTGCCATGTCATTTCGAAATTGTAAGACATCTTAAAGTTAAGTGCTTTGATATTTGGAATGAATATTTTGACAAGAGGTGTAAAGAAAAAGGGATTTGGTATAGAACGATCCAGCCAAACCCTTGGAAAGTTCCATGGATCGATAACAAAATTTTAAACAGGAACGATACTGTAATGGCACTTCGATTGCGTTCTGGACACCTTCCATCCAATAAATTTAAATATCGCATGGGCAAGTCTATATCACCTAATTTTCCCAGCTGTGGTTTAGTAGATGATGTATATCACATTCTGATGGAATGTGTTCGTAACCAATCACATAGAATAAATAATAATACGAGTAATATAGGAGATTGTAACGCTATATTAAGCTTACCCTTAAGTGATCACGCCAAGTTATTTTATAAATTAGCTTATATGAGATTAAGAAATATGTAAATTTAATAGTTATATTATAGGGGCGTCATTATCGCATCAGCGATAAAGTTCCTAAATAAATTGAAAAAAAAAAAAAAAAGAAAACGTGTGTATCTCGTAGAATCGTAGGTTTTTATTTGTGTTAAACATAGATTGATTTAATTATTGGGTTTTTCTGCTTATTGGGTATTTCTGCTCAATATCGCTGGCGATAGGCTCGCTCCCATCCCTATCACATTATGGAACGGAAGACATGGCGAAAAGTGGGTGCAATAGTTGCGATACTGCCGACCCCTTCGGGAGTACAACGCATGAGTATGTATATGTAAATGTAGGCCTATTCCACGGGAGTGCTCCGAGGAACTGTTTAATATGGTGCCTGAAAGATTTCCTATCAATTGTCTAAAATTACTTAATACTGGTACATTTACACTTTAACTAGATGCCAGTTCTCTTGGTTTACTTGATTAGACTTACTGTTTAGACAGGATTTTGTTTTACCATTAAGCGTAATAACAAAAAACTATAGATAGAGGCACTTGGAAATAGCACATACAATTTTAAGCTTTTCAAGCACAGGGAGGTAAAGAATGCACAGGTCATGCAAAAATCACCATAGAAATAGTACACCTTTGTTGGCACAGCAAAAAATTCTGTAGGTACACTTTTTTTCTAAATGCAACGCCTGTTGCTTTTGGCAATAGGTTTTTTGCTGTGGCAATACGGCTCCGGAATTTTAAATAACTACTAATCTGCTCCACAAGAACCCATCAATCTGGTTAAAGGTTTTTTTAAGAACCTTTTCATGTGAACCCCTATCTAGGCAAACCCAGGGTTAATTGTTAAATATTGCCGATTAATCCACATGATTAATAGAAGAGTTTTTTTACGCAAATTTCAACCTTACGTCAGAACTCAGAACCAGATTGGAAATCGGTTTAAACTTATCATAGGGTTTTAACATTACCCGAGAATCGGTTCCTACTATAATTATTGCTCTCCTCTGTTTACAGGCGCCAGGAATCTAGGCAGAATTGGGGTATTGATCAGTATCGCTTAATGTTAACCTTGACCAAGCCGGTATAGCAGCGACGTGCCTTCGGCATTTTTTACAGTATCAAGGTTACATGCAGGTTTCATTATATTGTATTCAACTTAAAAAAACAACACATACTATGCTGCATCGCTTATTAAATTATAGATCGTGTTCAACATTTTTTTATTTAAAAAACTTGGGCAATGTTTGCATTTGAGTGATGGGGACATCTTTAATAGGCAATTAAACTTTGCGTTTGTCATCACATGGGATTTTGATGTGTCATTTGTTAGACCAATTACGTTTTGGGTTTAACTCGTTGACCCAATAAAGGTTACTAACAATAACAATTGTTTTTAATGCGTTAAAATGTTATCCGCGTAATTAACGTGTCCTTGAAATAAATAAAACAAATTTATGAGTAGAATAACTTCGAGCACCGCGTAAAAACATTTAATGGGCATACCCAAGTTCGAGAGCCCGTACTTTTACAAAAGGACTTGTTTAAACTCTGGTTAATAAGCTTTTTCTTAATTGAATATGTTTAAGTGTTAAATCAAGTGCTTTTATTTCGAATATTTCGTGGATAGGTATATGAACAAACATCATTAATCAAAGGAAGAAACAATGAAGAAATGGCCGCACGGTCATGGGTACAGTTTGTAAATTGTGCAATTATTCAATGCACCTATTTCCTCATAACTCTCACACAAGACCGACATGATATTGTGCGATTATGTTGGATGCGCGCACGCAATTTAGGTAAATATTTCCTTTAATACTCATTGTTTTAAAGTTGCTTTTCCTACTGGCACATTTGCCAGGAGTGTACGTTCTCTAAGACAATATTATCACATACTTATGCCTTAGTAAACAGACTTGTTTTTGATAACAGAATCAGAGGAACGCGGTATCTAGGACGTGGAAAAATAAAGCCTTCATGAGCACTATGAACACTTAACTATTCCACGTGTAGATACATTAATAATATTTTTTCTACGAATGACGTCACTTCGTCACGTAACCACTAAGCACCACTAAAGTAAAAGTTGTGGATGCCCTATTTATGTCGTAAGCATTCCAACCCCTTTTATAACACATTCAAATTTGAATATTTAATGAGTAACTAGGGTACTAAAGGCACTTTCACATGTAAATTTGTAGTAGGTACATAGAAAGATGGTATATTTAAATTCAGAATCAGCGCCACAAAACTCAGTCGTATTTTCTTTTACGTTTTACAAATAAGTAATTCATGATACATAGCAATTACATTAAATTCATGAATAATACCAACTGACATGACATTGTCGAGATGTTATCTTTAGTTTCAGTTGCACAGGATATAATATGTGGTTATACGGATATGATAAAAACTATACGTCATTTACATTTTTATTAAACATTATCATTGTAATGCCCGTATTCCTGAAATAATTAACCAAAACCCTGTTCATTAGGGTGACGGAATTTCGGTCGTATAATATCTCGAGACGAGAAAGCTGCTCGCCTGATGGAAAGATATAACATAACATCGACTTACACGGGCAACCTAGACCACAAATCCTGTAGTATAACCTTGGATTATAAAATCCAGTTACACGGGTATGTATCGAATACAACGACTTCAGTAACAAAATTGAGGAACAGGATATTATTAACGATAAATTTCTAAATTTTAAAGAAATATTAATAACATTTTGCAGTCCTCTTACATACCTATTATATTTTATATTAGAAGTATAATTTTTTTTTCTTTTTCACGCTAACATGTAATGTTATGCAATAATTGCGTATACCTGTAATGAGCATTTATTATATCGGTCTGTGAGGCTATGGCCTGTGATAGATATTCTTTGCGTACAAGAATGTTTTTTATGTAAGATTTTATTAACATATATGCTGTTGGTGAACCATACCATACCAGCTCTGTATTATATTATAAAGCCCACAGCTGAGCACGGGCCTCCTCTACAACTGAGAAGGTTTAGGCCTTAGTCCATCACGCTGGCCTAGTGCGGGTTGGCAGACCGTGGGTGAACCATAATAAATAAACAATTTTTGTAACAGCCAGCAATTCCAGCGTGTCTGTAGCAGTGAGTTGCCAATTGCCAACAAATAAACTGGGGAGTAGTTAGAGATATAAATTGAGCAATTCACTTCATAGCGTTACAAGTGGAAAACCCAGCAAAGCATCACTATAAATAAGTGATCCTATACTGCGAGCAGTTAAACTGATGGGATCACGTCTGCAGATAAACACTGCAATAGGACAAATTGAGTTCGTCATACTGAGATAGACGTAAAGTGCCAAATACCCAGTAATAACAGCGGTTACGTGTCTTTCAAATTGGAATAAAGGAGTCAGTAGTACAATGTTGCCTGCAACAGTTATAGTAAACACAGAATTAACAGCCCTAACGGACTCTTACCTACAACCACAAACCATAGAATTATGATAATGTTATTATGATGTATTATTGTAGATCACCATAATAATCCATGACATAGGAACATAGTCTATGAATGCAAAAAAGATTTTTTTTATGGCATTGAATGACGAGACGAGCATGCCGTTCGCCTGATGGTAAGCGATACGACAACCCATAAACAGTAGTAACACCATCCAGCACCTTGAGTTACAAAGTACTGTGTGGCATTCCACTGCGCTCGTCATCCTGAAACATAAGATGTTAAGTCTCATTATGTCAAGTAGTTACACTGGCTACAATGTCCTTCAAACCGAAACACAACAGTGCATGCTCACTGCTGCTTGGCGGTAGAAATAGACATTGCGGGGGTACCCACCCAGACGGACTCTTACATATAAGAGACCTACCACCAGTAATGTTGGATGTTTCTTTATGTACTTTACAGAATCTGCATACAGTTTTACAAATATCGGAGGCACGGCATGTTTTATATACCGCCTTAAGCAATTTTCATAGCAATGTTGTTATGGAGACCTAGAAAGTATCGTAAGATCAATAATACTAATACAACAAGGTGATAGTTAAAAAAATCTGATCTGTCATTTTATACCTCTTCAAAGCAGCCACAATATGCTGTTTTTCACTGTCTCGTAAATTGGTCACTTTTGTGAGTCATAATGTTATCGTATGAGTGAGTGGGACAGCGACGACAAACGACTTACCCATAGTGTATTTAGTCGCGTGTTGATACTACTAGCGTACAGTTGCGTTTATATCTAAATATATCGTTCTAGTGTGCTGTGCTGGTTCTTTTGGGAGTGTAATATAAAAATTGTAAGTGTATATTTTGATGTTATACTACGCAGATGTTTTGATTTTGCGTTCCATCTGTTGCGCTTGCTGTCACGGTCACGCTCGAGTTCTTGCGACATCTACTTTCGTTTTGTGTTGTGTACATTTTTGGTTTACCTTAATTATAATAAGTTTCATTTAAGACGCGTGTCCCCACCTTGTTAATTTAATTACCGGTAACAATTTACTTATGTTTATTTGAGTAAAAAAAATTGACCTTGACTATGATGACTTCATTCAAACACTGGAGTTAAAAAATGTGTTCGTGATTTGATTATATCCGTGCCATTTTAAGTATATGGAATTATGCCAAGTACCTATATCCGTAATATAACACATTTTGTAACAATATTAACACATAAAAACTTTTTTAAAAATACCTTCAAGGTTTTTATAAGTATATCGAGCCCGAGTATTAAAACAAAACACGTGAATGAATTACTCCACCTGCCATCTAACACATTTGGGGAATTGGAAAAACAAATTTGCTATTAGTAGATTGGAATTAGTTAATGAATACCATAGATTAAACGGATAGCAACCGCGCTGTCTTGTCACAAGAATCCATTATTGGCTCCTGGGTCGGACGCGTTTCGGAAATTCCATCATCCTCAATCCCGGCTTGTACGAAGCAACTACAGGCGCCATCGGTAATTACTGGCAGTCTGGCTAAAAATATAGCGTCCTAAATCATTCGTATGTTCTTTGATGGATGTGTTATTCTGAGAAACCCATCTCAGGGTCATTGCCGGCTCGCAATGTGTAAGGTACCCTCATATTGCTGTCGATGCGCTGAGCGTATTTTAAGTATGTTGGGGATTCCGAGATTTCCAAATATTATTATGGTGGTGAGTTGCTAAGCGGTACCACCACACACCACGCAGGGGCTGTAACGGCAAAAAACAGGGCGTTTCTAATTACCCAACTATCTCGAACCGATTTTAATGGGGCTGTTATAGGCATGTAGACAATTTTTAAAGAGATTTTAGGTCATGAATTACGTTTACTCGGGCGGAGCCGCAAGCAGAATACGTATGTACCTACTCCAAAGAAGAAAAAAAAAGAAGTCCTTGTCTAAAGCCCCGCCTCTCGGACATAAAGTACGCTCTGGATATTATAGAATGTAACGCTGTTTACATAATTCTACATGAAAAGTTCTTCCCGTTCATAGGTATCAGGCCAATTTAGCCTAGATCATAAAAAAAACCTAAAATCGACGATCGGCGCCCAGAATTCGTTTGGTGCCAAGAGTCAGTACTTAACATCCCAATGACGTATTCGCGATGATACTCGCAAAGTAGCTACTGTATTATTTCCCAATGTAATATTTTTATCGTTCACCTTGTGAACTCAAGTACAAGTGAATTTAAATTCTAAAGGAGATTAATTAGGGTATAATATTATGTGGATAATAGATCTTTATAAATAATTAAAACAACTAAAAACACGCTTTATAGAAAATCCAACTAAAAAATAGAAAATAAATTTGAATTAAGAATAGCGTAAATAAGAAAAAAATATTTTATTGTAAAAAAAGCGTGGGGTGCTTTTTAAGATATTATCAAAATGATATAAATACATTTTTTTCTTATTTACACTATTCTTAATTCAATTTTTTAGTTGGATTTTCTATAAAGCGTGTTTTTTAGTTGTTTTAAACTATAATTTATTTTAATTTTTTTAGTTCTGTTCTACTATTGTCCAACAGATGTCACTAAAAACGAAAGCGCCATCTTGTGACAAGTAGGATTTTTTTACGCATAAGAGTAGCCAGTTTAGTTGTAATTTTACTATGGTCCAACAGATGTCACTAAAAATAAAAAATACATAAATTGACAAAAATCTCATTTTGCAAATTGAATAATGGTATAATCTTATCAAATTAGTGGGTCCTCGATAAATCTACAAAGTTTGAATAAAATCTGACCGTTTAAAGTGGGTCAAAATCGCGCCCAAAGGAATCGGTTACAAACATACAAGTGAAGCTAATATAAAGCGTGTAATAAATTATTCTACATGCAAAATATTTTATTTAATCATAGGCGATAGCCTTGAAGGCTTGCCGACGTCCATCACGACCTTAAATTACATTTATGGCATCTTCACACTTCACGTCTACATTTTAGCGAAGGGGATTTCCAGTGCATGGACGTTTTCGATAATACTGTTTATTATTTTGTAATCATACAATATTGATGATTTTCTTTGACAATTTCCATGTCAACTTATCTATCATAGAATAATAACATTAAGTTATCTATACAGTATACACGTATTTATGATTGATGCCCTATGCCTTTAAATTGTACATAAATTACGTTACGTATAACCATAGAACAAAGTAAAACTTATAAAATTCCTAGGTCAAGATTGGCAATTGTTTATCTGTCTGTTTGTTTCGGTTAATCACTAAAATGGCTGGGTCTATTTTGACGAGACCAAAAACAGTATTGGTTACTTAGGTAATTCAATTTATATTACAAATTAGAAATTTTATAACGATGTTTGCATGTGTTAAATATTGAAGCATAAGCTGTTGAATGTAATTTGCACAGAAAAGACCGTGTTTTAGACATTAATTTCATTTGGGTAATGTTGGTTACTAGTTTTATCTTACTAATATTATAAAAGCGAATGTTTGTGAAAATGCTTATATGTTTTTAAGTTATACACAATTGTCAACCTTCAAATGATTCAAATTTTCCTTCTCCGTTAAAGCGAACGATAAATGATAAACAATATACACGTAACTTCGAAAAGTCAGAGGTGCGTGCCTTGGGTTTTAAACCTCCGAACATTGTCTCGGCAGACCGTTCCATTCCCAACTAGGCTATCGTCCACTTTTAATTGAATTTAATGGTAAGCTATTGGTAGCTGAACACTTTGAAGGTATGGGAAATCAATCACAAGTATGTATACTGTCTATATAAATATGGAAACTGTAAAATTTAAATCAATATTGTACCTACCTCTATACCTAAAACATCATTTATTATTATTTTAGATGACGTCTATGTACCGGGAATCCCGTTCGTTAATAATAAATAATATGTGGATTGTTACGTATTATCTTACTTATAAATTTCATACTATAGGTATGCAAAAAATTGTAATGGTGTTTGGCAATGTGCTCCCGTGGAAAATATTTGAATTTTTTGATCTGATTATTTAAATAAGTGTCGCTGTTCGTATAGATAGCACAACAAATCGCTACATTGACTTGGGAAGTTTAGTAGAGGAAAGGTTTTTCATGCGGGCAAAGCCGCGAGAACACTTAGTATAAAATAAAAATAGATATGAAGTAACTGTTGTGTTTCGTGCGGTCAACGAAATTGCTCAAGGCCATCCCCATCTTCCATCCCGGTTCTTTCATGAAGGTCGGAAAATAAGATTGCTTTAGATATTTAAATGTTTATTATTATTATTCATTTATTTCAAGTAACTATGACTCAAATTGTTAGTAGGTATACAAGAATACTAGGCTATGTTAGTGTTAGTTAGTGTGTAATGATAGCGTTCTCAATATTTATGGTATTAACAGGTTCTATAAATAGTTATAATTTACATGGAAGCTTATCTTTGCTGTCACACTCTTCAGAGCCTATGTTTTAGTGTAAATATTGTAATGTTTTTGCCAATAAATAAATATTCCTTTCTTCGGCTACTTTAAAGGATCATAGTATGTACTTAAGAGGTCTTTAAATGTGTATGATTGAAAATATTATAAATAACAATAAATTGGGCCTTTGAACTCATGAATCGATAAATACATTTACATGGAATTTGTTACGTTCTAAGTAGATCTCGATAAAGATAATAAAAATATGTTTCGTTTTATCCTGGAATAGTACTTATTATACGTTCATAATGTATGCACAGCGAATAGTTTTCTGTACGATTTAAGGATATTGAAATAAAATAAATTAAAATAAAATCTGCATAATATTTTCGCTGTGTGCCACAAGAGTAATAAATACCCACTTGATACAAGGAAAAAATACATCTACGCTATACAACCTATTATGCTGATTATAATTTATTGCATAAAAACTTGCCGCGTTCTTCACAAGCCAAAAGTTTTATCCTGTTTGTCGTCTATCTGTCTTAGAAAAAGTTAAATACAATCTATAAATATGAATATTATAAATGCGAAAGTTTGGATGTTTGTTACTCAATCACGCCAGAACGGCTGAACGGATCTGGATGAATTTTGGCATAGAAATAGATTTTAGTCTGGAATAACACACTGGTTACTTTTTATATAGCGGGACTTCTATCCCGGAAAACCTTTTTCACGCGGACGGAACCGCGAGCAAAGGCTAGTAGGTACTAAATAATACCAGGATCTAGCTAACACGCAAAACTAGACACACTGTAAACTTGTAGTTCATTAGAATTATTTTCTAAGCTATAGTTTTATAAGTAGTTGTATTGCGTCACGAGTTATGACTGCCAAATTGAGGTCGCGGATTCGATACCCGGGTCGGGTAAAGTGATATTGGGTTATACAACTCAGTATTAGCTCAGAGTAATGAACAGTTTATTGTCGCCTGGTACTTTATATAGTTTGTATATAAAATGACTTATATTTATTTTTTGTGTGTCTTCAGGTGGATTCGAGAATGGTTTAGACGAGATTTTTGTCCTGGAAAAAACTTTATTAAAACACAGTTTTGGTTTTCAATCAACTAACTATTTATTTGGAGTGACAGCTACAAGAGCATACTTTCATAACAGTATCAACAGAGGGCGCTATTTATTGTTTTGACAATATATAATTTTGTTACATAATCATTGTATGTAATTATAACATCCTGTCCTAACAAAATAATGCAAATACCATAAATATGAATTTAAATTTTAGAAACACCCATTAAATTTAAAAATCTGTAATGTTTGCTTGAACTTAAACTTTTAGTTAACAAGTCTGCTGGCATTTCAGTAGTTGGTACATATTCAATTTTAACACTTTTATTTGCTACACACTCTCTCACAAAATGGTGCCTTATGTCAATGTGTTTGGTACGCTTATGATACAATGGGTTAAATGCTAATTTGTGTGAACTTTGATTATCGCTATACAAACACATTGGCACACTTTCATTTGACAAAATCAACTCAGATAACACATTATTTAAATAGATTGCTTCCTTACAGCACTCGGACAAGGCCATGTACTCCGCCTCTGTACTAGACAGGGCTACTGTTC
The DNA here is from genome assembly GCA_947568825.1 of Sphinx pinastri. Lineage (NCBI taxonomy): Eukaryota > Metazoa > Arthropoda > Insecta > Lepidoptera > Sphingidae > Sphinx > Sphinx pinastri. The sequence continues at coordinate 5,968,769 of OX387623.1, forward strand.
TTTGTTTTTTAGATTCATAAGAAATTACTGACCCGGACATTATAAAACAAAACCCAGTGTACGACCTTCTGTCCAAAGAACAAGATGCCCAATCAGCATCAACGAAGCCATGTATTTTACATGAAGTCTTCCTATAAACTAAGCCATAACTTTTAGTTTTCTTTAAGTATCTTAACACATGTTTTAAATGTTTCCAGTGAGTTTCATTAAAACAATTGTTGTACTGACTTAAAAAACTTATACTATAAGAAATATCTGGCCTGGTAAGTACTGACAGATACATTAAACTTCCTAATAATTGCTGATAAGGATAATTTTTGTCAACATTATTATTTATATCTTTATCTAATTTCAAATTAACTTCCATAGGTGTATCTTTGCTTGAACAGTCTGACATATTGAATTTTCTTAAGGTAGTTTCAATAAATTGCCTTTGGTCAACAGTAATACAGTCTTTATAAACATTTACATTAATACCTAGACACTGTTTGATCTGACCCAAGTCCTTTACTCTAAATTTCGTTACTAGTTCATTTTTTAGTTCTTCAAAACTACTATGACAGTTGTAGAAAACAAAAAAATCATCCACAAATAAAGCTATATAGATTTTGATATTGTTATCACATTTTACAAAAAGACAAGGCTCATATTTAGATTTTTTATATCCTAAATTTAACAAACATTCTTCAACTCTAGTGTACCAGGCTCTAGCTGACTGTTTGAGTCCATAAATTGCTCTTTTCAACTTTAGAACCTTGTTATTACAATTATCAAACTCTGAACATTCTGGTATTTCCATGTACACTGTTTCATCTAGAAAACCGTTCAGGAATGCAGTAGGAACATCAAGGTGATTCATACTTAAACCTAACTGAACACTTAAAGCCATTAATAGTCTCAAAGTTGAATATCTTAGAACTGGAGAGAATGTTTCATTAAAGTCTATTCCTTTCTTTTGGGTGAAGCCCTTAGCGACAAGCCTAGCTCTAAAACGCACTTTACCTTCACTGTTAATTTTCTTTTTAAATACCCACTTATTCTTCACTACCGTACCGTCTTTTGGTCTGTCCACTAACTCCCATGTTTGATTTTCATGGAAAGATTGTAACTCTTCCTTTATCGCACACTGCCACTGCACTTTTTCAGGTCCTGTTATCGCATCACTGAGAGAAATCTGTTCACCTGACATTTCTTCTACACTCATGTTTGCCACACCATAATAGTCAGGCTTGCGTCTAACACGCTTCACTGTGAGATTGCTGTCACACTGCTGCAAGCTGAGATTCTTGTCTTCTGGCATCAAGGCATCGATAAAACTGTCATCTGTCTCACTTGATGACTCATCAGGAACATAAGACTTATCTTTTTCATTTCCACCATCCAAATTGCTGACAGAAACCTCCTCCTTGGGTGTGCCTACAGGTTGCTGCTTCTCTTCCACCATGATTGTTGTTGTTGAATTATCATCTGTGTTCTCCATAATCACAACATCTCTGGCTACAATAACATCACATGACGCAGGGTTGTATAAGCGATAGCCCTTGATATTCTCCGAATATCCAACTAGGTACATTTTCTTCGCTTTCTTGTCCCATTTTCTGCGCTTTTCTTTCGGAATATGAACCATTACTGGGCTGCCAAAAATTCGTAAATGATCCAAATTTGGCTTTCTGCCTGTCCATATTTCAAAAGGTGTAGTATTCTGATCTATACCTGTCGCTGGTGATCGGTTTTTTATGTACACCGCTGTGTTCACGGCCTCTGCCCAAAACTGCTTCTCAAGCTTGGCATCAAAAAGAAGACAACGAGCTTTCTCAACAATTGATCTGTTGTTTCTCTCACTTAGCCCATTTTGTTCCGGTGTAAAAGAATTTGTTTTCTGATGGACTATACCGCATTGCTTCACATAGTTGACCATTTCTGCTGAACAAAACTCTCCTCCATTGTCTGATCTTAACGTTTTGATCTTCTTAGACTGCTGATTCTCAACAAGCTCTTTAAATTGTTTAAAATATTTAAAAGTTTCGTTCTTGGACTGCAGAAAATATACAAAGCACATCTTGCTGAAGTCATCGACAAATAATAAGTAATATCTAGCTTTTCCTAGTGACATATTTTCCATTGGCCCACATAAATCTGTATGGACCAGTTCTAGGACCTCCTGACTTCTGCTTGCACTATGAGGAAATGGAAGCCTTGTTAACTTGCCTTCACAACATACTGTGCAGCTAGCCTTACTGGTGTCACATTTTTCATCGAAGCTTATGCCCTCAACTGCCCCATTCTTCAATTTATTCAAGTCATTTGCATTAATATGGCCTAATCGTCTATGCCATGTCTTACTTGAAGTTTTGACTGCTGCTGCTAAGAGTTGCTCTGGTTTCACAACGTTTAATCTGTATACGCCATTTTTTAGGTTAGCCTCCGCAATACATTCGTTCTGTGAGTTGTAAATTAAACATCCATACTGACTAAATATCACTTTGTTTCCGTTTGCAATAATTCTACTGACTGATAATAAATTCGTTGTGAGGTTAGGCACACACAAAACATTGTTTACATTTATAGCAAACTCTTTATCACCTACACGTGTTGTAATCTGTAGATCCCCTGAGCATAAAACTTGAACAGTCGATTGATTTGCCACAATAATCTCCTTAGTTTTGGGTTGATAACAAATGTTGGACAACATGTTGACACTTGAAACTAAATGAGTGCTTGCGCCAGAGTCTATGTGCCAGTCGGTTTGACTGAACTGCTTGGTTAGAAAAACTGCGCTAAATGCGTTATATGTCTTTGGTTTATCTGCGCTTGGACACTGATTTTTAAAATGCCCAATCTGCTTGCATTTATAACAACGAATTATTTTCTTTCGTGTTCCGCCATTTTTTTTGACTGACTGACTGACGTTGACGAATGCGTTCCATTCCAGTTCGTTTCATTTGCGCATTGATGCGGATACGTTTTATTACCGCTAGTGCTACCACGCTTGCAAAAATTCTTAGCGATAAGCGCACCTTCAGACTTAACCTCAAAGTCTGCACTCATGTCCAACAGTTTGGTTTTGATTGCATCCGCACTGATGTTAATGCCCGAATGTTCTATAGCCATTATCATTGGCCCAAACTTATCTGGGAGTCCTGCTAACATAAGCGACCCGATCCACTGGTCGTTTATATCAAATCCAGTTCCTTGCAATTTTTGTGCCGTTTCCATGAGCTGGCTGACGTAACTAGTCATGGATTCGCAGTTTTCAAGCCGTATATTTATAAGGTTTCTCAGCAAACTAATTTTTCGTGAATAGCCTGAATCATCGAACATGTTCTTCAACGTTTTCCACAAATTGAAAGTTGTAGCTGCTTGTTTAATGTGCACGTAAAGTGAAGCATCGATTGTCAATATTAGCTTTGCTTTAGCTTTCAAGTCCTCTGCAATCTGAACCTCAGTAGCCTTCGCCGGTAATGGCTGCTTGATGGCGTCTGCCATTCCCTCCAACACGAGCACGTTTTCCGCCGCGAAACACCAGTCGTCATAGTTTTCACGGCCCTTCAACTTCGGGACGTTAGTTAGGTAGTTTGTCGACATTTTAAATTCAATCGGACTATTATTCTGAATAAATTGATAATTAAAGCGGGACTGGGCCCATAACCTATTAAAACACAGTTTTGGTTTTCAATCAACTAACTATTTATTTGGAGTGACAGCTACAAGAGCATACTTTCATAACAGTATCAACAGAGGGCGCTATTTATTGTTTTGACAATATATAATTTTGTTACATAATCATTGTATGTAATTATAACAAACTTTTCGTGCGGTCGAAGCCGCGGGCAAAAGCTAGTTTCTTAATAAATGAATATATTTTTTTTTACAGCAACATGAACATCGCTCCAGTCGGTCCCAACTCCACTAACATCGTGTGCCCGTCATGCCGCGCCACGGTGATGACGAAGGTGGAACATCAGTCCACAACCAAAACCCATGTTATTGCCCTACTGCTATGTTTGTTTTTGTAAGTATCTACGTCTTTATGCTTAGCTAATAAAATGACATCCAACACATGGGTCCTAGGTTGTGTAGGTAAGTATTGGGATTTTCTGCTTATCACCTTATAGTCTAGATTTGTACCAGGAAAAGTGGAGTAAAGTAGTCCCCTTTTTATTTATAAATAATTAATGAAAATATTTTATGCATATTTTTTCTAATAACTTTTTTGATTGGTTAAGTCAACTCTAGAAGAGGTTTTATTTATTAAGGACCTTGAATATTTATTGGGGAATCTCCCAAATTTTATAGTCACGGAAAGCGCGATGGCAGGTATTTCCCAAGTTACTGCAAGGAGGCTGATGTCTAACAAAACGATAAACCTAGCAGTTGGTTATGGACTAGGATATATTTTATCACTTCTGCATACTGGTGTTCATCTGCACACCACTACACAATAATTATCTGGCTACTCATCATCAGATTACTCCATGGTGCGATTGTAAAACGAGTGACACGAGATTCGACAGGAAAGGTTCTAACAACAAATAAGTTTTCATTTGATAATTTTCTGCTGGTTTTATACCGATGGAGCGTGCATAAAGTGCTTCCTAAAAATCCATGGTCGTAGGACCACTTTTAGTTGAATATTCTTTACGAAAACAATTCCTTACAGCGCTTTCCGTAATAGCGTAACCAATCGCCGCTAATGCAATTTCATCTTGGCCTCCAAATTTGCTTCCTAGATTGTTGTTTGCGGTTAGGCCTAAACGTCTTTTTTCTATGACCCTAATGACATTGCAGATAGGATACAATGTAGTTTTACAGAAAGGTATAGCCAATACAATTATAGCATTTGTTGTACTATTGTTGTCTAATTTCAGCAACCTTCGAAATTTGTCTGAATATACTTTGGTAATCAGTAATGTATCATCCTGGTTCGGTTAATAATTTTCATGACGTCCAGTGAAGTATAATATTAACTCACTATAGAAGTCAGTCAAGTCTTTCAACAGTTAATCGTGGCTAATCCTGGAATGGGGCTCGTGGTAAAAAACACTTTGAAACTGATTGTACTTGTGTAGTAACTATAGGTTGATCCTATTGATAAGAATCCAAAGAACCATAAATCAGGCTACTGTTACGCGTTTTTAGAACGACTTACTTTTTGATTTCTGTGATGTCTCGTGTTTATTAGATTGGACACAGAGCTTATATTTATTTTGTTTATTCGTCATATAACTTAGAGATGTTTTCATTTCAGAAATATGCCGTCATATTAGACTGTTAACATTCGTTGATAGATTTTTTACGGGCACAGCAAAGTGACCCCTCTGCATCTGATGATAAGCGTAGTGGATCCAAAGAAAGTATGGACGAAAGATGAGTATCCATCACTAGACGACACAAAAGGGTAGTTTCCTATGTTTGATTTTGTAAATTATTTTATATGTAACAAACATAATTCGAAAAAGAAATACTTCTGTGAAATCAGCATTAAAATTGGTTGAAAAATAAAGCAGTTATTCATATTTGAAATATTGTTGTGAGCAAAAGTGGGGACGTGGAGGGATATCGCGCGATCTCTTTCGCACACGCACTCAGCGTTATGGCCGGCGACTCTCGGTGACGTCACAGTGTAATATTACTGTTGTTTGACAACTACCCCTTCCACAAAATTTCAAAGCTTTATAACTTATTAGTTATTACCCAATTTTGAAAATTATTTTTGCGTGAGATTTTGGATGGCATACATTTTTGATAAATGTGTTAAAAAAAAGTAGCTAACTACCCTATTATGGCGGCCTATTTGAAATCGGTAATACACAGTTTAATCCCGGAACGCGACAATTTACTAGGGCCACTATGTCCAGTTGAACACCTTGAGTACGATGGTTGCTATCCGGGCGGATAAGAATGTCCTATCACCAGCAAGTTATATAAAATTAAGTTATTGTGTGCATGTATGGCATTTATTTTATTTATCCTGATAATTTTCTTAGCGGAGTCTATTAGTAATTCCGGATTTTCCTAGTAATTATCTATGAAATTATGTTTGTTTTTAACTCATGAGGAAATATTATATATTGTTTAACTTGCAATCCTTGTTTGCTTTTGTTAATCAGATTACAAGTAGCTGAAATGTAAATGTAATAAAGGTTTATTATGCTCTTTAACATTCGTTTTGGGAACAACATAATATTTTGAACCACGAATACTAGCACCCGTGCTTTGATTTTGATTTGTGCCTTGATATGTAGGTTTTGACATATTTTAAATCAAACATTGTCGGTAGCTTCCTCTTTTAAGATGCCGTTGTATGAAAACTATGCCATGTTGGCATTATATATTACTGGTGGTAGGTCTCTCATTATGTAAGAGGCCGTCTGGGTGGGTACCACCGCAATGTCTATTTCTACCGCCAAGCAACAGTGTGCATGCATTGTTGTGTTTCGGTTTGAAGGACATTGTAGCCAGTATAACTACTGGACATAATGAGACTTAACATCATATGTCTCAGGATGACGAGCGCAGTGGAATGCCACACAGTACTTTGTAAGTCAAGGTGCTGGATGGTGTTGCTTCTGTTTATGGGTGGTCGTATCGCTTACCATCAGGCGAACGGCATGCTCGTCTCGTCATTCAATGCAATAAAAAAAAAAAAAAAAAAAAACAATGGACTGACCTCGAACTGACATCAAGCCGATTAAAGTGGAGTGGAGACCATGTCTGTCTCATTACTGTGTTCGAAATCGTGTCCGCTAGACTGACGACGTTGACGTTGACGCTGAGTTTGATGAGGAAGGCAATAGGCCGTCAAGAGTAGCGCACTCAGGGAAAACCAGCGGTTTGCAGTAGTTGAATAAATACAGATGGCTGGAAAGGATTTTTTTAAGCATGTATGACGAGACAAAGAAGTAGTTCGCTTCAATGCGACATGAACCACAAACAGTAATAACACCACTCAAACTTAAAATTACATAGACCTGATATATTCGTCATCCCGGACACGAGATACCAAATCTCATACTGCACGGTAATTATGCTGAATACAATGTTTTGCATACCGTAACACAAGATTACATGCACACTGCTACTTGTCTGCAGAAACAAACATTGTATTGTCTCCTACCCAGGTGGACTCTTGCATCACAGAACTACCCAGCAATTATATAAAGTTTTTGTTTATTTACAGATGCTGGCCATGCGTATGTGTGCCGTACTGCATGGATTCATGTCAGAATGCAAACCACTACTGCCCCAACTGCAACTCCTATCTAGGGACTTACCAACAGTAAATTAGTACCTAGGTGTGTGCCGTCGCCGATTTTTTTATGCCACGTAATATTAAGTACAAACTTTCTAGGATGCAGATTTTAAGACTGTCACTGATTATCTGTAGTAATGTATTTTTGTAATCTCTGAGACTGATGTCCAATGTGTTTTTTTTATTCATACCACATTTGAGGAATGCACAAAAATAATAACTTATTTTCAAATAATGGCTTTGTTCGGATTATTCATTTTCACATAATCTTTAGAGAAATTGGGTAATTTTTGCCCCAAAGTACCGTCTTTCTTTAATTTTGGTTATTTTCTAATTTGATTTTGTTTCTTCTAACTTTATTATCATTTATTTTAGACAGTACTAAGTTGTAACCATTTGTCAGTAACGCCCTCTGAGATATTTGCATCAATAAAAAAGTTCTTAAGTCATATATTTATAAGATCTACACACCCTTTTGAGAATACATTTGGATTGTTATAATTTTGTTTTGTAAATCTCTAAGTGCAAGTCATGGAGCCAACAAAAGGACTACAACACACCAATTGTATAAGGCTGTCATCATTGACAAACTGAATGCACGCAGTTGCGTCGAGCTGCAGGCAGCTGATGTTGCGGCGCGGCGTAAGAAACTGTACGTTGTAGCGATTGACTGCGTGAGAAACTGTACGCTGTAACGATAGACTGCGTTAGTTGAAGTACGAAGCACGCTGATGAACGTATTAGCAATCGTGTGGTTTCTCTGATGGCACTGTATAGCGTGATATTCATATTTGTAACAAAATAGCAAGGTACCTTCTGTATTAATTCCGAATTAGTTTTTCATATATTTAAAGATATTATACGAGTGTCATGTCATAAAAACAGCGTTTTAGTATTAATAAATCTTGTCAACTTTTTATGTATTTACTGAAACTTAATCTTACGCATTTGGGCACTCAACTATTTATGGAATGTTACTATTTATTTTGTGGATAACAAGTTGTTATTTACGGAACATTCCTACTGTAAAATATTCGCTTCTTCCACCGTTCGTGTCTTCTGGCTTCCAATTTGTCATAATTAGACCTTTAGCCTTAACTTTATTTCTATTTATCATAGTATTGTACTAAATGAATTAAGTATATAATTATTTTTTACTTATCTCTTATCTATCTCTGAATAATGAATGCCTTATAGTACTTATTGTAATTTCAATAAGACGAATTTGCGTCCAAAAACGTAGGAGAGAAAGTTTATATTTTAATTACAATTCCAATATTTTAGTATTTCGCAACGTATGGTAATTCATATGCTGTGTTAATATAATGTAAGTAATAAAGATTTTTGCATTATAAATATTTGTATTTGTATGCCTCTCTCCATGTCACAATATTATGTTCATGTAGGTACCTTTGATAATGTTTCATTGGCTCGACAATAAAGTGAAATGGATGACAAAATAATATCAACGAATAATAAATCGTCTGACAAATCGCTCCATTTAACCCAATGATATTTTAATAAAAATGTGTAGATACGGCACCTATACAGTATACTGTACTCGGCTCTCAAACACGGCACATTATCCCTCACATAGTTCATTTAATATTACAATAACAAACTATAATATGACACGTGATAGTATTACGACATATTATAATTCTCATTATTATCATATAGAAAATTTGATCAAACATTCTTTAGACGTCTAACTTCAACAGATTCTGTCACGATACTAAGGCCGATTGTGCTAATTAGCTAAATTTTAGTGTGCCGTTTGGAGACTGTTTATAACGCATCTACATCTTTTTCTTTAAACATCATTGATTTGACCTAAAAAAAGCACTGGCCGCGGTTTATTTTTATATTTTATCTGAATCCACTCGGCCCCGGGACGGCATCGTTGCTACGTCGCGACGCCATGTCCCTGAACAATGCGTATACCTACTTTAATTATAGCATAATATCGGCGCCTTGGGTAGTTCTTTTTTTTTAAGTAGGCGATCCTGCGTGCCTCGGCCCGCGACTAATGTCCCCCCGCGCATGGGCGTGCATTGGGTGTGAAGACCCAGCGCACAAGAATTGCCTCGGGGGGCCGCCTTGGGTAGTTGTATTGTGGTACCGCTACCGCGCTGAGGTCCCGGGTTCGATCCCAGAGCCAGTTAAAGTGATGTTGGGTTTTACTGCTCAGGATTAGTCCGGAATTTGAAATTTGTGCCCTATGTTTCGAGCCTCATTATGAAAGCGGTTGTTGTTGGCCATTTAGATTTTTTTCACTATAATGTGCAATTATAAATTAAATAAATTTGATAGCCTAGTTGAGAATGGACCAGTGCTGAGATAAATATCCATAGGTTAAAAACCCAAGGCATACACCTCTGACTTTTCGAAGTTATTTGTGTATTGTTTATCAATTATAAATTATCGTTCGCTTTAATGGTGAAGCAAATCATTTTGAGAAAACCTACATACCTACGAATTCTCCATAAGAATTTCGAGGGTATGTGAAGTCTGCTAATCCGTACTAAGCCAGCGTGGTGGACTAAAGCCTACACCCTCAGTAGTAGAGAACTGTGCTCCGCAGTGGGCAGTATATAATACAGGGTTGGTATTATTATTATGATGTGCAATTGGGAGTAGCCTGGTCGAGTCTGGGCATACTTATAGAGACAAATAATACATACTTACTGTTCTGTATCTATGTTATCTAAATTCTGCCTCGGTGGCGTAGTTGTATTACGGTACGACTGCAATGCTGAGGTCTCGGGTTCGGTCCCCGGTCAGGCAAAATGATATTGGATTTTTCTATTCAGTATCAGCTCGGAGTCTGAAATTTGTGTCCGATATGCGATAGGCTCGCTCCCTATCACATCATGGGACGGAATACGCGTGGCGAAAAGTGGGTTCATTAGTTGCGCCTTTGCCTACCCCTTCGGGGATAAAAGGCGTGTGTGTGTGTGTGTATGTGTGTGTTTTTATTTTACGAATTTTGCTCGCCAACCCATGATATGGAAATAATGCGGCGTATCTGTGAACAGTTTTTTTTTTGCTAAATTGTGTCACCGAAGTTGCATACTTTCGGTGGAGTAAATTGTGTCGAAGGATAATAAACGCAAGATTTTTAAATCTTGCGTTTATTATCATATCATTATATTGGATATTATTTTATTAATTGATAGTTGTTTATTTATTATATATCATTACATATCGATTTCTTTTTCCAGTATTTATATAAGCCATATAATGTACCTAAGACCGAATACGCTTTTTCAAGAAAGTTGCAGAAAGGATTCAGTGGGCTTAGAATGTGTCAAAAAAACACGTCACGTCTCCGTTTCGTCTTATTGGGATTGGTTGAGAGACTGACGTATTGGTCTCTCGATCAATCACAAACATCAAAATTAAACGACATCGTTTTACGAGTTGCGTCTTTGTGTCACATTCTAAGCCCACAGTTTTGTTTTTATGATCGTCTCGGCGCTTGCCGCAACCTCTGAGAGAACCAGTTCCGGGTAAACTGTCATTAAAAACCATACAAACAACATGTTGCCCAACCTGGATTCCAATCCAGGAGTTCTCAGTCCACCAGTCCACAGCCCATAAACCTACGCTACCATAGGATCAAGAAGACAACAATTAAAATATAAGAATAAAATAAAATTAAATTAGAAGAACATATCCAACCCAACTGCCAGGTCTCTGCTAAAGGGTTAGGTACCATAAAAAAAAACATCGTCAAATGCATCGTGATTCTAACTAACACTAGTGTTCGCAGCTTAATGTAAGTTGGGGCGACTCGCTTACATAAACTGTAGGTTTCCGCCTCCCGACAGTCTTCGCTTACGTATACTTTTATGTGCGGAAACACTTCGCGCAGTTTATTGCGGTGCCACCTTCAATGTAAGTCCTTGTTTTGTAAATATTTTATATTTACCCATAAGGGACATTGTAGACCTGATTTGTTAGTTGACGTGGGGTAACGGCATAGTTGAGAAAAATGTACGAAACGAGAACGAAAATGCCATCTATAGTAGCCACTCAAACCACAAAACATAATACCCAACATATTCAATCATTAATTTAAATCCTATGCAAAGATCTTAAGTCGGTTAACGGTGAAGTTTGTTCAGTGGAGTCAGCCATGGCCCAAACTTGGATAAACCGGGCCCGAGATGCACGGAGACGTTCCAATTAAATTATTGCCGGTTCAAAGGCAGAATGCATAACGGCCGATGTGCCGACAGAGCTATGGAAATGATTTTAGCAAGTTGAGCAACGCTGGTGCCTTCTGGTTAGAGCACAATGACGTTCGTTAGGCGTTAGGTATATCGATAGAAATTCAAACGAAATGCAAACAGAAATATATGCTTGTCTTGATGAACCAAATCGATGATAATTTAAGAATAGATAAACCTTTGAATAAGTTCTAATCATTTCTTAATTTGTCCTGTGGTAGCGTATACCACCACCATACCAGCCCTGTATTATATACTGCCCACTGCTGAGCACGGGCCTCCTCTACTACTGAGAGGGTTTTAGGCCTTAGTACACCACGCTGGCCTAGTGCGGGTTGGCGGACTTCACATACCTTCGAAATTCAGAGAACTTCTCAGGTATGCAGGTTTCTTCACGATGTTTTTCTTCACCGTTAAAGCGAGCGATAATTCACAAAGAATACACACATAACTTTTTTAGAAAACTCAGAGGTGTGTGCCCTTGGGTTTTGAACCTGCAGACATTCGACTCGGCAGTCCGTTCCACTCCCAACTAGGCTATCGCCGCTTCCGTAGCGTATTCTGGTAGCGTATCTATCTATATAATTATAATCTGAAATGCGCGTGCCCGCGGTACAGTTTCCATTGACCCTACGGCGCGAGAATATGCTTGATTAATCGCAAATTCAAAGAAAATGGTGGGAAGAACATGATGAGGTAAGATTTTATACACACACAAACATACACTCACGCCCTTTATCCCCGAAGGGGTAGTCAGAAGCGTAACTAGTGCACCCACTTTTTACAGAATTATTATGGTTTCCCTCTACGTATCTACCGTCCCTGGAATAGAATCGTAATTTGCGGCAATCCAATACAAGAGAAATACAACTGGGAGCAAACTATTGCGTGAATCCGGAACATTCCCATCGAACGAGTGTATGACAGGATGGAGATGTTTTAGCCGGTATTTGCTAAATTGAATACTCAGTGAACCAGTAACACGGTTGGGTATTATGGTTACGATTGTAACAAGTTTTGTTTTTTGGGGTTCCGTACCTCAAAATGAAAAAAGAAACCCTTAAAGGATCACTTTGATGTCCGTCTGTCCGTATGTCTGTCTGACAAGACTCTTTTTCCCAGGAACGCGTAGAGATATCCAGTTGAAATTTAATACTCGGGTCTATGGTTTCTTTCAGCTGTGAAAAAATCAAACTTGTAAGTCAACGCTATCAAAAGATATGACCGTTTATGCTGCATATTTTCCCATATTTTGCGAAATCATATTTCCCGATGACCTAAAATCATGAAATTTGGCAAGGAGCAAGGTCTTAAAGCAAACCCGTAAAGAAAGATACTATAATATTAAAAATAGGGAATTTACTGAAAAAAACTTTTTAAAGTTTATTAATTAATTCATTAATTTTGGCGAATTATTGAACTTATATACTTAAATACCTTACCTACAAGTTTGTACGGAGCCCTCGGTACGCGAGTCCAACTCGCACGTTTCTAGTTTTTTTTGGTTAATAATGATGTTTTCATCATTATCGCAGTGCTTCCGAAACATGTATACTTGAGAATTCAGCTAAAGAAAGTCTGTGGGACGACAGTATAAAATAAAACAAAAGGAAAAGTCGACAAAAATAATTCCTTCGGACTACAAATATGTCTAATAAATATTTTAAACTAGTTTTACTCGCGGCCCTGCAGTATGAAAGTTTTTCCGGGATAAAAGTCCGGCGTTATATTTTCCTGTGATAAAAAGTACCCTATGTCCTTCTCACGGTCCCAAACTATCGCCATACCAAATTTCACCTAAATCCGTTCGGTAGTTTTCAGTTTATTGCGATCAGAAACACAGACAGACGCGGCTGCGGGAGTACTTTATAATTAAATTATTACAATCAGTATTAGCTTTTATTTGAATGTTAATCCTTTACTACTATAGAGACATTTGTTCTATCGTTATATAACGCAGTGGAACAGGATCATCATCCGCATGTGCATATAACTGCAGTATAGCCGGATTGATATTAGGCTTTCAGCTAAACGCAGGTCATTAGTGGAAGGCACTATGCCGAGTTGATTACTCGCCATTTGGCCTCAAGTGCGTGCATGACAAAGCGGTGGTATTAAGTGTGGCTATACAACGTATATACGATATTATTCGATACGTGGCGATTCAATGTAGAACTCACGATTGTCGATGGAGTGCTTAGGTTCTTAAATACGATAAAAATAAAAGTAATTTTTATAGACTTATATCAATGCAATGAGACACGTGAAAATATTATTTAATAGTTTATTGGATAGGGCATTGTTGTATAATATACATGATGAATAGTATGAAATGTATATTTATAAAAATAATTACAATTAAATAAACGGGAATAAGGCGTATAATTAATCAATTTAGTTTTGAGAACGTCGTAAATTACAGAAATAATACGAATAACATTTAAAACTAGATTTTGCTCGCGGTTCCGCCCGCATGATTTTTTTTTTCGGGATTAAAAATAGCCTATGTCCTTTCTAGAGTCCCAAACTATTTCCATACCAAATTTCATCGAAATCCGTTCAGTATTTTCGGAGATGTGCAGTAACAAACAAACAGACAGACAGACAGAAAATAATTATAAAAATCGCTGATTTGTTTTCCATTACTCTTCTTTAGTCACCCCCTTTCTTTTTTATCACATTTCTTTGAATGTATAGACACACCGGTTCTACTGCTTTATTATAAATATGTATAAATAAATTCATATTCTCAATTTACTTGAAAATCACCATTGAATTTGTGTAATCAAACGCTATTAAAACTTATTACCAAAACTCTTATCTTTTACCGATAAACTAATGTGTTAAACATTCACTCAAACAGAAACCAATATAACCTCACAGACAGATATATAGTATGTAAACGTAGATGCAGTGATATCCCGAAGCCGAGCCCCTCAAGAACATTTCATAGAAACTAATCAATTAGTAATCGACGTGTTTACTTCAGAATATATTGTAGTTGCGCGGTATAATGAGCAGAGTGTTCAACATTAATTGGTTTGCAAATCCAATTATGTCGGCTTCGATACGCATTAAGCACGTACGCCTCATTATCGATTACTAATGACCTAGCGTCTGAAGTCCGGCCCTGCGTTGGTTTAGTATTCCGATCAATTAATTGCCGTATTACATTCAATATTTTGATGATACCTACTGGACCGTGTCTTGTTAAGTGGCTTTTTTTTTATAGCATAGAATGACGAGACGAGCATGCCGTTCGCCTGATGGTAAGCGATACGACCACCCATAAACAGTAGCAACACCATCCAGCACCTTGAGTTACAAAGTACTGTGTGGCATTCCACTGCGCTCGTCATCCTGAGACATAAGATGTTAAGTCTCATTATGTCCAGTAGTTACACTGGCTACAATGTCCTTCAAACCGAAACACAAGTGTGCATGCACTGTTGCTTGGCGGTAGAAATAGACATTGCGGTGGTACCCACCCAGACGGCCTCTTACATAATGAGAGACCTACCACCAGTACTGGCTACTGGCTTCCGAGATTTCTTATACTCTGGCTTAATTTCACCATGGTCTGTTAGTTACTTTAACAGCCTGTTAACTGCCTGAATGGACTGTTAAGGTTTTTGAGTGACCCACCATGCCCTAACAGGTGATCTTCCTTAACAAGGCATTCTTTCATGGGACGCGTGATACTTTAACATTCTCGTTAATTTTAATGCCTGATTAACTAACACCCGTTAAATAAGGAATTGGACCTTAGTCTGCTAGTGAGTTATAAAGTTAGTAGGAATTTTAAAGAATACACGTACAGTCAGAAGCATAAATATCTGTACAAAATCAACATTTCAAATCGCCTATATACGCGTTAAGTTAAACTGAAACCTTTTTTTCTTTGTTTGATGTAAAGTAAATCTCTTTTATTTTATTTTTGTGAAAAGAAAATAAAGATTAGTAAGCACAAAAAAGTATGTAGGCGATTTGAAATTTTGAATTTGTTCAGCTACTTATGCTGGTGACTGTACATCACGCCCATCCCCCAAGGGGTAGGCAGAGCTGTAAGGAGGGCACCCAATTTTCACAGCGTGAGTTTCGTGGCGAGTCTATCGCCATATTGGCCATAAATACCAGCCTCCCGGGTACATATTGAGCAGAAAAACCGAATATCTCTTTGTTTAGGATTCCAACCCAGGATCTCAGAGCGGTATCGAACCGCGCACGATCACATTCTTTGAACGCGAAAGAGTTTAAATTATCATGTTTTTTATCGAAACCCTATTTTATCACATTTTACATAAAAGATTTTTTGCGTTTTCGTTTGAAAATGATTTATGCGAACTTGGTAGTTTAAATTCAACACTTCCAATCTTTTATTGATTCTGTGGAAACAAGAAGCTTGTACAAGCTTGTGATTATTACAATGGATAATAACAGCATCGTTATGCCGGCTTATTCGAAACAGGACATACAGACTTCTTATGTTTACGCGAACGTTAGACATTGAAATAAAACTATATTTCGGATTTTACTGCGCGAAAAAAAAAGAAGAATAGTTTTATTTCAAGGACATACAGAGTCTGGACCCGTAGCCAAGATGATTTTCTACAAGCGTTAACTCTAATACAAAACTAAACAGTATGGGAATGACTTAATCCATCGATAAGTCTATTGCAAGGCGACGTCATTCCCATACATTTTTTTGTTTTCTATTAACGTTCACGCTTGTAAAAAGCATCTTAGCTACGGGCCCTGACCCCGTACCGCGACACATTTATTTGGCCCACTATAGCGGGTTTCACAGCTTGTGGTTGCTATCCGGGTGAATAGAGATAAACCACTAGCCGAGGAAAGAGCATAAGTAAGGAAAAGGGGGTGTTGCGGTATCTGATCTCATTCATCATATGAAACACACTAATAAGCAGCAATTTTACGACGGTTTCCGTTAGACAATGGTACTATTTTGGTCGTACCTATTTACTATGTTAAAAAACAATATGGTGGATATGAAGCAAAAACTAAAATAGATATGTCGACAAAGTCGCTCTAACATCAAGTACCTATCAATGAAAACCTAACGATTTTGTTGTTAAAGATGGCAACATTCGAGCCCAGGGTACAAACAACAGGCGAGCGATAGAATAACTTGTGTTACCAACGACAAATATTATTGTTGGCTAACCAAACCCTGCACACCCGCTACGTACGTGTTGTAATTGCAAAATTAATTAAAACTTTATTCTTTGCATGCTTTGTAATTTTGTTGGTAATGTTTATTTAATAAAATTCTTTGTTTGATCGAGCGGCACATGATCTATCATCTCATCATCATCTATGAAAGCTAATGTAAATGTTTTATTTGAATTGTATGACAATATATATTGCATTGGGTAATTCCTGTAAAGATAATATTGTAAATAAAATAAATAAATAAATAAATAAAAATAAATAAATGTTTAAAGTTATACGCTTCCAATTAATTACATTTATCGATTTATTTTTTATACTTCATTTGCATAGTTTAGTTCATACTTTACTAGACTATGCTAAAGTCTTTGCTCGTGTGAAATAGTTTTTCCGGGATAAATGTTCCACTTTATTTGCCCCGAATAAAAAATCTATGCTCTTCTCAGGGTCTCAAACTATCTCCACAGCAAATTTCATCGAAATCCGTTCATTAGTTTTTGAGGTTATCGCGTTCTTTTATACTGGTCGTAGGATATAAATAAGGTACAATCAGAAAAGTGTATGCTTGATCACCTTTATCACCTTAAGGTTTTAAATAAGTTCCTTACATCATCTGTCGGCAACATGCAGCTTACAACTAAAGTAGACAATAAGAGTTATCTGCTGTTTCTTTTGCACATCTCCGAAACGATCACACCTGCTTGGTAAAATACGAAAAATGCGCGTTTTACCTTCATAAAGTGTACTAGCACCAAATTGGGTGAAAGTGGCCACGCCGCCATAGTGGCCGCGCAAGTATGCCGCGATCCGGGATCAGCCTGTGTTTATCCGGTCCAAACAGGCCGGCATAATTGTGGCACTCTTTCGACACTCTATCTGAAACTCTTTCCGCTTCTCCTCAGGTTCAGTGGAGTCACTTTGCGGTGTCAGTATAAAAAAATAAAAATAATAAAATAAAACTATACATAGGTGTTATATGAAGGAAAGAAGCATCTTATAATATTAGTATAGATAAAGTTGTATGGAGGGATAAGCGTACTTATTGCCATAGGCATCTCTTCATAATTAAAGTTTACCTTATATAATTTTACTTGTCTACCTAATTAGGTATATGATATTCCACAAAATTTTCAGTTGTGTTAACGACAATATATCATACGAGCTTTTGCCCGCGGCTCCGCCCGCGTGATTGAGTTTTGCCGGGATAAAAGTCCCGTTTTATATTGTCCCGGGATAAAAAGTAGCCTATGTGTTAATCCAGAACATAATCTACCCGTGTGCCAAATTTCATCGAAATCCGTTTAGTAGTTTTTAGTTGAAAGAGTAACAAACATCCATACATCCAGACATCCATACATCCATACTTACAAACTTTCGCGTTTATAATATTATAGTAGGATTAAACATTTTAGGCACTATTTTGAGTCGAAATCAACTCTTTCCTCTATGTCGTGTCATTGGAATTCATACTAGGATATCCATATCCGTTAAGATACTCGTATCGTAAGACTGTAAAGTCTACAAAATAACGAAAAATCTATTTGGCAAACAAAATACTAGTTATCGGAACAAAATACATTGTACCTATGTTCACCGATATAATTTCATGACGAACAGGATAATACCATATTACAATGGACGCAATATACCAAACGATCAAATTAGTAGGTATGTATTAAACTGGAAATAATGCCGAAGAAACGATAACGGGAGCGAACTATCGCTACAAATGGTATAAAATAAAAGTTTCTTATTTGGCAATGAATTAGCCAAAACATAATAAAGACAATTGGAGCGACTGTAGCCCACCCCTCGGTTTTATTGCCAGTCGTTTGTCGTTTCAGTACCGAGCTATTTATTAATAGGGCTGAGGTCTGAAGTTGTATTGAAAAATAGCACTAATGAAAGTGAGTACTTAAGTAGCGAGAGATTTATTTTATTTTCACTTTATTAATGTTAGGAGATGGCAAAAGCTGATAAAATATAATAGATTTTTAGGGCAAGTAGAACCAAAGAATTGATTTTTATAGGCCACTTTATATATTATTATGTGTGAAACTATTTTTTTTCCTTGGCATTAGAGAAATTCTACGCTGATTACTATACCTACACATATTTTTTATGACTCCAGGATTTCATAATTTTACATGTATAAAAGGGTATTACACCCATTTTTTAAAAGTGTTTTAATTATATTCTATAGTGCTATTAAACCACTAAAAAAACACAAAAATTTTATTCAATAAGTGCCATAAAAAAGCATAAAAATTTTACATTTTCTTTCGCGCGTAATTTGTCCAAAACGCTGGACGCAGTGGACGCCATATTGCTCTGTGGTACTGACGTCAGTTGGCTTTGTAAACAAAAACAAATTCGCTGATAATTTGACAGTTGACACTTTAGTTTACAAAGCCGTTTGACGTAATAACATGGCGGCTGGAGTTTTGGCGGGAACTTGGAAGTGTCATGAGGTGCTCTTGTTTTAATTCATTATTTCGGTGATATTTAGTATTATATTGCATAATTATGGTGGTATATTATCCAATATAGTTCTTTTATAGAGCTCAAATGAAGTGAATTGAAATAATTGTGCTAATCAAGTGTTTTTTTTTGTTGCTGCCAATACTCCTCGATAAAGTCTTGGTAAGGTAGTCACTGCTTTACTTCGACATACTACAGATAATAAAATAGACAAACCAAACTTGACATTGGCAAAATGTGAACACAAATGCCATTATAAAAAAAAAAAAAAAAAAAAAAAAAACATGGCGGCTACTATTTCATGGTGTTAAAGAACAGATAAAAAAAACTGAAAACTGAAATAAATTATAAAAAATTCTTTATTATTTTATGAACTAAAACTAACATTCCGACTGGTTTTTGCCTAAGGTGTCTCAATTACATATTTTTAGATTTATTTTCATATACAGTAAAATACCCTATTATGTAATAACAATCGAAAGATACCAAGCTTTTTTAACACCAAGTTACTTTTAACTAATTACATATAACTCAAAAGTTAAGTTACCAAATTAGACATTTCTAAATTGACATACAAGCTTGAAACATACCGCTGGCAGAATGGCCAAGTAACAGCTTTGTAATATCTAATCCGTAAACACATCTCTGACGCAGGGTTTAGCCCATAGTTTACCGCTCAGCCGCAATGAATGTCGGTTTACACGAGCTATTTATGTAGTTGTTACGTTTACAAGCCCTGGTGGCTGGTTTAGGCATTGTAGTCAGGTTAAACGGTTTAGTGTAAAATGTTAAAGCTTAAAACAGATGTTAGGCAGTGTGTGTATTACACAATGCACAGCCATCGACATAAGTAGCTGATTCAAAATTTCATATCGCCGACCAAATACAATAGTCACATTCTAATCTTTGCTCCTGGGTTAGAGTGTGACTTTTGATTTTGGTCGGCTTATACATTTATATACGCGCCGATAGCCTAGTTGGGAGTGGAACGGACTGCCGAGACCAATGTCCGGAGGTTCAAAACACAAGGGCATGCACCTTTGATTTTTATAAAGTTTTATGTGTATTCTTAGTGAATTATCAAAATATCGCGAGGAAACTTGCATACCTGAGAAATTGTCTATAAGAATTTCAAAGGTATGTGAAGTTTACCAACCCGCACTAGGCCAGCGTGGTAGACTAAGGCCTAAACCCTCTCAGTAAAGGAGGCCCGTGCTCAGCAGTGGGCAGTATGTAATACAGGGCTGGTATGGTGGTATGGTATACATTGATTTTACAAATAGGGTTTATCAGCAAGCGGTGAAATCGGCTAAAATTATTCCCTTATTGAGCTTTAATTATAGTTATGAAGTTTACCCATGAGCCATGACTACATACTTATCTGAATCTCATATATTGTTGAATGAAGTATATAGGTATTTATTGGTGACAGCTAACAGTGTGAATGTCACATTTTGTTTTGCCAGACCATCACGGTTAGTGACTGATAAGGAACGTCATTGTGAGTGTATACTCAACTGCAATTTATGTCACAATGTTTGCGCAATTCATTAATATAACTATACGTTTTGTGCATAAACGAGATGGAGTAGTTATATGTCTGATTGCATGAACAAAAGTCTGGGGTATTATAATAATATTATCTTTATTATTTATATTTTTATATTTCCTATCCCGTAACTGCCAAGAACGTTGGGCCACGCCTCAAAATCGCGTCCTACTCTCGAATTAAAATCACCAAGCAACAAGATTCGTTCCTGTGGACGAATTTTGGTAATAGCCTGAGTGTGCTCATCATAAAATTGGTCTTTAATTTCATCGGCTTTATCGAAAGTGGGCGCTATATGTATTATCTTTATTATAACCATTATTATTATTTATATTACACTAGCATTGCGCGCGGCTCCGCCCGCGTGGAAAAGTTTTCCGAGATAAAAAGTAGCCTATAGCACTCAGGAGTAATGTAGCTTCCTATTAGTTAAAGAATTTTCTAAATCGGTTCAGTAGTTCCTGAGATTAGCGCGTTCAAACAAACAAACAAACTCTTCAGCTTTATATAATAGTATAGAGTGTAGTATAGATTATGTAATGGAATATACAAAACAAAAAGTTTAGAACCTACCTACCTATTTAAGATAAAGGTTCAATGCCATCAATACAAAGCATTGTATTCAGCAAAACCATCTTAAATTCGCATAAAACATCAAATATTCCATGAAATACGGCTTCAGAAACTATGGAGCTGTATAAATAATGTTTATGGCGTCATACGACCCGCCCTCGGTCGAGTGGCATCAAGCACCAAAACAGTGGTTTATTGTAGGGGTCAGTTTACGACCGACGAGACAACACATTGCGATGCTGCTAAATAGAAGAAAAATGGATTCGTTAAACTGCCTCAGTGGCATAGTGGTGATACGACTGCCGTTGGGAGGTCTCGGGTACGATCTCCGGCGCGAGTGATAGTGAAGTGATATTGGGGTTTCTGCTCAGTATGTCAGTGATCTGTTTAGAATTTGTGCCCGGTATGGCGATAGACTCGTTCCTTATCACATCATGGGGCGGACCTTTTCGGGCATAAAAGCCGTGAGTATGTGTATGGATGGCAAACATAACTTGTTTGCATGTTTGCATTAATTTGCCAGATATCTGTGTTGTATCTGAAAACGGTCGCCATCTTGAGTTTCATTGTAGTTTCCGTTTGCGGATCTGCCATAGTACCAAGTACATACATACATACACTCACGCCTTTTATCCCCGAAGGGGTTGGCAGAGGCGCAACTAGTGCACCCACTTTTCGCCGTGCGTATTCCGTACCAAGTCTTCAGAAACAAATCGGTAAATTGATTTGGTTGACATTTTGGTACACACAGACCATTTTCTGGGCTTACATATAGGCTAGTTATTATCCCAGGATAAGACTTTTATACCGGGAAATGTCTTTCACGCAGGTGGAACAGTGACGAACACGTAGCAAAAAATATATCAACCTTGTATTACCGGCATAGTGTTTGGAACAGTTTCCTGCTACTGGGTAGTGTTAGGATTGAATGATACAACTCGAGTGCTAGACAACAACTGATTTATTATCACCTACCCTCACCAGATTGACATTCATTATTACGTACCTATATATATATACAATAGGTAGGATTAGTTTTTATTCCTTTCAACCCACAAAAATGGAATTAAAATACATAGTGAATTAATGAAGGAAAGGAGTGAAGCCTGATTCCTTCACACACAAAATGTACTGTGGGACCGTATTTTCTGCATAGTGACACGGGATGACACGGGTCCACGCGGTGCATTCGCTAATGAAAATTCTTTCCCGTAGTTATTTGGAATTTTGAACGACCAGTTGGACTGGTTTTGTCAAAGTTCACATGAACTTTCGTTGGTAGTGGCTATTATTTGTGCAACTTTTATCAGTATTGCAATGCAAATGTTATTATAATCCTTACTGCTTTAAATAGTGGGAAAGATTTTGATTTGAATTCTTAAAAAGCGCATAGATAGACAAAAACTTGAGTAAATTTAAGGTACTTTTCCCGAAAAAAAAAACAGCGGTAGATTTTTGTGGTTTTTAGTTATTTATTTTATTTAAAGTCGCGTAAACCATAGTATAAGTGACGTCTTATAGCATACAACATTAATATTTTATCGATTGGCAAAACGCCTGCTGCTTTGTATATAGCAAAGGGTTCGGCGCGTAACATGGGCAAAGCAAGTCTACGTCCGTAGTGTGGTATTATTGAAAGATAGAAGGTTTCCTAAATGAAAATGGCCTTAGATTATTAAATAACAAAATTTTACCTCGTACGACTTAAGAAAATTAGTAAAATATGAATGTGAAGGAACTTAAGGTTTTGAAATCATAAAATCTTTGAATATAAAACATACGTTTATTTTTTCTCTGAATTTAACCTGCTTATTATTTTCCACTATTGTGGCCACCACACGATGAAACACAATGAAACAAAATCCATGACAATGTACACCTAACACAAAAAATAGAGAAACACTACATTCGCAATGTCAACATTATCAAAAAGCTGTGTAGAGCGTCCCAAGTCCCGACTGTCGGTGACAGATAAAAACGGTGGTTTCTGATAAACGGTGAGGTGTTCTCTGCCTTCGTCAGCGTGTTTGCTTACCCCGGAGCTGTTTGCTCCTTACCCTAACCTAACCTTTCGGCGTAACGAATGGCATGAGCGACGAGCGGATTTATTGAAATGAAAACTTCTTTAGCGGCGTCGATCACTATTCTTGGGATGGGTATAAAATGTTAAACTCGCGTCAAGACACGTGACCTGATCGAAAAATCGTAAGACGGAGGGAGAGTAGACCGCCGGCGCGGCGTAGGAGAGGAAGTAATTTATGTAATATAAATTGTCATTTTTGTGTACGATAGCGCAATAAATAAATATTGTATTTAA
This sequence comes from Sphinx pinastri, assembly GCA_947568825.1. NCBI lineage: Eukaryota > Metazoa > Arthropoda > Insecta > Lepidoptera > Sphingidae > Sphinx > Sphinx pinastri. The sequence continues at coordinate 5,992,366 of OX387623.1, forward strand.
CCACATAAATACTAGTACTTTTATACTGATAAATAGAGCAATTCGTGCAAAATTATTCCGTAACCGTATTTTTATAGATGCCTATATACCTACTAACCTCGGAACGCGAATAGTCTAAACTGACCATTATGGCAAAAGAATGATCTCTATGCTTGAGATAAGTACCGATTTCTTAATTATTCAAATTAAAATCATCTATGGGTTAGAGGGGTAAAAACCGTTGTACACATGTTGTACATTATAAAATTGGGTATTGACTTTATACTTTATAACTTGTAAAATATACAGGGTGTACCACGATAGAGTGTCCAACTGTAACAGGTCGATAGAGGACCTCAATATGCATCGAATTAACTCATATATGTTGCCTGAAATTGGCTAATTTATAAGTTATATAGATTTTTATATTTTTTTTATGTATGTCCACTTAGCCACTTAACTTTGTAATTAAAGCTAAGGTATAAGCTCTACAGTCATGATATTTTACTCAAATAAGAGTAATAGTTGGCATTTCGAATAGACATAATAGTTAGAATCAGTGTTTTATAAATTTAGAAATAAATAAACAGATTTATGAAATTTAATGAACTTCATAAAATTCTTCCAACTTTAAAGGGCTCTGGAATAAAAAAAACATTTATGTTGTTTTTAAACATTTATGTATTTTTATAACCTTTTTTTAAACAACTACCTGCATTTGTGTAGAAGCAGCCTTCTAAATTTCTTTAGAGTAGTAGTGGGGCAACATGCATAAAAATTTATTCGAATCAACGAAGACTGAAAATCTAAATTTGTTCTTTTTTACTCAAATGCCTCAAATCCAAAAAGAGTATGATTTTAATAAGCCCGTCCTATGTTAGGAAACAGATTATAAATATTTACTAAAAGAAATACAGGAAAAAATACTAAGAATTGATAAATTCAACGGTCGCAGATAAATCGTAATTTAGTAATAGGTATTAAATTTAAAATATTATGTGAACCCACTAGTTGTGCCTCTGTTTACCCCTTTATGGGTTTCGTGACACTAGAAGGGTGAGAAAATAACAATATTCCAGATCGCTCCTACCTCATAACTCGCACCGTTCACTATTGATTTCTCACTCCTTCTCTAACACTTTACATATTGCTTATTTAGCATTATTTCATTTTGGCAAGCCGCTATTTGTCTTTCGTATTCCCTCTGTATTGATATCGTTACTATTCAACCACGGAACTTGGTACTGCCTAGTACCTTGTATTATTTTGAAAGGTCAGCTTTAATGCCCTTGTTACTCAGTTCATGTTTTCTTGGATAATCTTCGCATTTTTACAGTTTTTTTTTTTTTTCAGTAATTGTGTATCCTTGGTGTAAAAGTTATGTTTTTTTTACTTATTTCGTAATGAGACTTGTATCTTTTGTTTTTATTTTGAAGGTAACTAGTGGTAGTTGGTAAAGTTATGTGTGTATTCTTTGTGAATTATCGCTCGCTTTAACGGTGAAGGAAAACATCGTGAGGAAACCTGCATATTTGAGAAGTTCTCTGAATTTCGAAGGTATGTGAAGTCTGCCAACTCGCACTAGGCCAGCGTGGTGGACTAAGGCCTAAACCCTCTCAGTAGTAGAGGAGGCCCGTGCTCAGCAGTGGGCAGTATATAATACAGGGCTGGTATGGTATGGTATGGTAGTAGTAGTTGTGGTTGCACTTATATTTGATTTATGCATCTAGTGTATATTTATGCATCTTCACATATGAATATTCCAATCTATTTTCTAATTTAGTGTTTAAAATAACTTTGCCTTCATCATATTATACTTGTTATATAAATTCAGTTTCACAAGAAATAAAACTGACAAGTCGTATTTAATAAAAAAATGTATAAACATTTTATGCCAAACAATTTTCACAATAGCTTTAAATGGACTAATGGTGTAACAGAAAATGGAAACCAACTCGGTAAAGAACCGCGAACCATTTTTGTTGCTCCATTTCACAAAAGTGAAAGTTTTCACGGTTACGCGCCGGGGAGGGTATCTTACCCGCCTTCCAAGGCTCAAGGGATTCGGGCTTGCGTCACGTAAAGCCGAAACCGCAAAATCTTCGCGCTATTCGGATTTCATCTGTCATAATTTCGTAACGAAAACGCTCTTAGCTTTTAAATAATGTGTTGCTGTGGGGCCGTCTGTTAGTATTCGTGTTGAATAAAAATAAACCAACTATAAGTGAGTTATAATATAAGTGCTGTGGAAAGAGCTATGCTCGGAGTCCCTCTGAAGGACAAAATTCGGAACGAAGTGATCCGTTTGAGAACCAAGGTGACCGACATAGCTCTGAGAGTTAGTAGGTTGAAGTGGCAAAGGGCTGGCCACATATGTCGCAGAAGAGATAACCGCTGGAGTAGGTAAGCGTGTCCTGGAGTGGAGACCTCATCTTGGCAAATGTAGCGTGGGACTCCCTCTGGCTAGATGGCGGGATGACTCGCACAAGAGGGCCGGCAGCGACTGGATGCATAATGCAGCAGACCGGGCTCTGTGGCGTATCTTGGGAGAAGCCTATGTCCAGCAGTGGACTGCAACGGGCTGATGATGATTATGAAGTTAGTTATGCGCAGTTATCAGAGTGAAATATAATGGCTGTAGAAAGCAAATGCATCAAGCTTGGAGTTGTAAGCGGAGGTATGAGACGCAACACAAAATGTCGCTCTTCAAACGATAGAATGGCTTACTAATGGGTTGTATCATCATCATCTACCACAATATGTCCACTGCCGAACATAAGCCTCCCATAAAAATTTCCGAACGGACCTGTCAAAAGGTGGTTGTATATTCTATATGAATTCTAGAATTTAGTAAAATAGATATTATTAGGTATATTATACTATGCTAACTGTATTATAAAATATAAAGACACTGAATACTAAAGCTAAGTGTAGATGTTCCTTATTTATTGCATGCGTTACAAATATATTTTTTAGTGTAAAAGGTATGTGCCGTAAAAGTATTTAGTCACAACTAGGACATGAAATAATCCTAGAAACTAAATGTAACATTTTAAATAAACGGTAACACTGCCTTTATGTGTTTATTTATAATTGACGCCGGAGTTGGGAAAAATTAAACAGGTGCTGTGTGTGTAAAGAATATCAAATGAAGTTGGTTAAGTAGCATTACAAGGGTCAGTCTAACTCGACATGATGTTTCATTTTCATCTCTACTTTGCGTATTTTGTGTATATTTTATTAAAATTGTTATGGTGACATGGCGAAAATGTTGACTGTAAATAAGTGACAAAGAGCTGGGTTTTTTTGGGAAGACAGTGATTCTAATGCACCTAATGGTAGGTACAGCGCAGCTGAAGTAAAATATCGAAAAGCGAGAGCATTGGTGGTGTATTTAAATAGTTCATGCTTAAAGCATACGGTCATATTCAATATTAAGTAGAATTTACAAAATCATCATCATCATCAGCCTGTTGCAGACCACTGCTGGACATAGGCCTCTCCCAAGATACGCCACAGAGCCCGGTTTGCTGCTTTATGCATCCAGTCGCTGCCAGCCCTCTTGTGAAAGTCGTCCCGCTATCTGGCCAGACGGCGTCCCACGCTACGTTTGCCAAGACGCGATCTCCACTTCAGAACACGCTTACTCTAGCGGTTATCTGTTCTGCGACATATGTGGCCAGCCCATTGCCACTTCAACCTACTAACTCTCAAAATGCCGTCAAGATATTATGAGGTACCAAAAAATATAATAATAATATTATTACTGGTGTTAGGTCTCTCGTTGTGTAAGAGGCCGTCTGGGTGGGTACCACCGCAATGTCTATTTCTACCGTCAAGCAACAGTGTGCATGCACTTAACATCTTATGTCTCAGGATGACGAGCGCAGTGGAATGCCACACAGTACTTTGTAAGTCAAGGTGCTCGATGGTGTTGCTACTGTTTATGGGTGGTCGTATCGCTTACCATCAGGCGAACGGCATGCCCGTCTCGGAATTCAATGCAATAAAAAAAAAATAAAAAAAATGAGAGGTGTCAAGGGACACCCGGATGGAACGAAGTTCCTTTCGATTAATTAGTGAAGGAATTGTAATAAAATTTTATTTATATAACAGAGTGTGTATATATATAAATATATAAATATTTTCCTATTTCCGTTCCAGTACATAAGTTTCTAGAGAAAAAAACAAATAAATACGTGTGGCACTCGGAGATTGCCGCGGTAAAGCTATTGCATAGCATTTTTATCACAAATTTTGATTGACTAAACACAAATTCGATCTTACGCTTACCACATAAAGTAGATTTTTAAACGCGAGCAAAGCACGTTTAGTCTTGTTATTGATAAATGTCAGTAACCAAAGTAGAATAAATCAACAAAATTTGAAAAAAGAATGTTACGTTCGATTCTTTTGTACTCGTGCCGTGCCAACGCTGGGGAAATAGCTTCTACGCAATGTATTTAAGGTTCATATTAGATTAGTAAGAAATGGTTTTAATGACTTTGATAAATAAAATAAATAAAAATATACTCGTTTCAAGAATTATAGCTTCTACGCATTGTATTTAAGGTTCATATTAGTAAGATAATAGCAAAAAGTGTCGTGACAACTTTCCGTCCAGCCCCCTTTCACAACGCGCAATAAGGAACTACGTACCAAAAAAAAAAAAAAATTTCCTACTATTCTATATCTATTTCATCTTGTTTTACGCAGTCCAGGTTTCCATTGTTTATTTTGTTTTCAATTTGACTTCTACTGATGTCTTTTACAGTGTAGTGAGATAATTTGGCGTAAGATTTCAGCACTTTAGCCAGAATCAGATTAAGCAAATATTAGACATCGATCGCCTAGGTAGCTTGGAGCGTGTCTTGCCGTTGTTGAAGATTTATTGAACCAATAATTCATCCAACTAATCAAAACTGAAGATTCGTTCAACTATGAAATATTCCTACATCATTGCGCCAGTTTGTTGCTTGCTCTACGTTTATATTGCTCAATTTCTATAAATAATTTCAGTAATTTTGTGGTTTGCCCATAAAAATTGTATTAATAATATTAAAGTCAGATTCCTTTCTAGACCTATCTCTTTCATCAAAGTTCTTTGAGTGTTATCGTTGCCATCTTTTTACGACGGCTCCTCGAGTACAAATTAGTATCTGTCAAACGGCACTAAGGTGCATTCATTACGTTTGAATGCGGCCCGCGTTTCAGAGGACTGCCCACAGCGAGGAAGGGCAATTTTTCCTTTTTGTGTTTCACTAAAAGCAACCTTTGACGATGCCGCGGATTTGGACTCCAATAGGAGTTTACTTTGCAACATCATGGTTTTGTCTGTTTTCAAAGTCATTGGCGTTGTTTTTTAATTACTTTAGTTCAAAATATGATTTAATGATTTAGTTTTGTTATGATTTTGAAATGTAGTTGATTAATTTAACTACTGATGAACCTTACAAATTTAAGTTACCGAAAATATCATTTTTCAGTAGTTACTATTTGTGATTCCTACATGGCCCGGGCCTATGCCCAGTAGTGGGACAAAAATATTGAGTAATCCGCCGATATTTTGTGAAAACTACGAAGGTATCCCTATAGGTATTAGGCACGTAATTGTAATTTGTTTGTCAGTCAACAACATTTTGTAAAACATTTGCCACTGTACCATGGATTATTATATAAAAAAAACAGGACACGGATCCAACTTACATCAAGCATTAAATATGAATACCTACGTTGCATGTTTTCCGTGGCGTATGCGTCTACAAACTTGAGAAGAAAAAGGAAACTTGCATTGGATATAAACTTTATTTTCTTGCTTATTGCGTAATCATAAGCCGTCATTTCACTGGCTTGTTAGAGCCAGTTACGAGTTTGAACTTGTTTGCTTTGTATTTATTTTTAGCTCAAGGAATGAAGAAATTATTTACTTATATTGATACCCTGTACCCTATACCCTGTCATTGAACATAGCCTTATAAACCTAGTTTTGGATATAAAGATGATAGCCAAGATAAAAAGTAGGTAGAGGTGTTAGCACAGTTATAATAATATTCGAGGCCTAAATAGCGCTTCTACATAGAATATCATTAATAATGTCTGATCTTATCATCATCATCATCAGATATTTCATATGTCCACTAACTGCTGAACATAGGCCTCCCCTAAAGATTCCAGACGGAGCTGTTGAAAGCGGCGTGCATCCAGCATGTGTCTGCGACCTTTATCAAGTCGTCCGTAAATCTTGTAGGTGGACGTCCCATGCTGCGTTTGCCGGTATGTGGTCTAAACTCGAGAACTTTTTTGCCCCATTTGCAGTTAGTTCTGCGAACTATGTGCCCTGCCCAATGCCAGTTTAGCTTGCTAGTCCACTGACTTTTGTCGGTGACTTTTGTTCTTCTACGGATCTCTTCATGTCTGATCTTATGGAAATATAATTAATAGAGCTCCGTGGCTGCATATTATATGAATTAATTAAAATGTACATGTATATTTTAAAGACACACACACACACTCAGGCCTTTTATCTCCATAGGGTCAGGCAGAGGCGCAAGTAGCGCACTCTCTTTTCGCCGTGCGTATTCCGTCCCATGATGTGATAGGAGGCGAGCTTATCGCCATATCGGGCACAAATTCCAGACTCCGGGCTGATACTGAATTTAAAAAACCCAATATCAATTTGCTCGACCCGGGAATCGAACCCAAGACCTTAGCATTTCAGTCATTCTGTAATACAACTACGCCACCGAGGCAGTCGACTATTTTAAAGACTATTGTGCAAAATAAAGTCTATTACAACACAAAAACTCTATTGTAAACGTGTCAAAGCCAAGCTTAAGAGCGCGTAATATGCACACGAAATCGTTTTCACGTCAGCTTGCTGTAGCAGTAAATAAGATCCGGAACGAATATCCGGTAGTTCAGCCTACATGCGTACCTGTCTCATTTTGTTTAATGTGTGTGAAAGAGAGAAAATATTAGGTATTGAAGGCTGATGACGAAGTGTGATAGTCCCCACGGCTTCCCGCGACGCGGTGATTGACAGTGCAATCGATGCACACTGCGCGAAGTTGACTGGCAAATATTGGAGATTTGAATATATTTTTTTTGGGTACTTAAAATATGTAAGTGTATCACTTTAAGCTAAGGTAAGTAAGTGTTTGTATTAAAATAATCAATGACAGTGAATGCGGAGTTCTGACTTGCTGTAGGAGAAATGAGTTCTGAAGAAATTGTTGCTTTAAGTATGCTTATTGTGCTATTCTAGCTAATAGTATGTCTTCTTTAATTAGCTTTGTGGACTACATCTGTCAATAAACATCAAACATGTGATGAAAGTATGTGAGAAAATGACTAGTTCTTGTAAAGCGTGCACAAATATTGCAGTAATTTTAGTTTCACAATTTTGTATGATATTATTAAATTATAGCTGAATAATGATTTTCAGTAATATTTAACATACCTGGACATAATCATATATTCGTGCTAAAAATAAAATATCAGTTTGCCTACCCACAATTCGTCAAGCACCACTGTGCACCGCAACGCCAGTGTATCGGAAATAGAAACGTTATATTTACAGTTACGGATTGAAATTTTGGTAGTGAAAGGTTTCACATGCAATGAGGTTTCAATTTAGGCGAGTTTAAACCCGCCAAGTTTTAAGCACTATTAGATTCAAAATAAAAGGAATAAAATCTAATTTAGGAGAAATAGACATATTTCCTGGACAATACATTGTAGTAAAAAAAGTGTGTGTGTAGTTATGTACACGCGTTAGAAGTTATACTTTTTTTTTTTTTTTTTTTTTTAATGGCATTTGTGTTCACATTTTGCCAATGTCAAGTTTGGTTTGTCTATTTTATTATCTGTAGTATGTCGAAGTAAAGCAGTGGCTACCTTACCAAGACTTTATCGAGGAGTTTTGGCGGCAACAAAAAAACACTTGATTAGCACAATTATTTCAATTCACTTCATTTGAGCTCTTTAATAGAACTATATTGGATAATATACCACCATAATTATGCAATATAACACTAAGTATCACCAAAATAATGAATTAAAACAAGAGCACCTCATGACACTTCCAAATTCCCGCCAAAACTCCGAAGTTATACTTCTTTGGCATAACAAGATAAAAATCTTTTTAAGAAACGCACCAAAAGAAGTATAACTTCAATATCTTTCGCCTTATTCTACGTTCAAAATTCATAACTAAAATGTTGACTATAGCTAACTTCAGGGTGTCGGTTTTTCACGACGTGTGCGCGCGCATCGTAAAAATTAACTCTCATCATTTTTCCCTAACGCGCCAAAAGAAGTATAACTTCAAAAATGTTTTTGATTATCTCACGATTGTTGATGGGAAAATTGTATTGACCGGCCATCCCGGGCACCATTCAGATGATTGCAAAGCCAAGGATAACCCGCTTTACTCACACCTCACATTAAACCTTAACAATAGAAGATGGTAAAAACCTGATGAAACACAACCTTACTAGTAAGGACAAATGTCCTACGAAACCGCAGGACAAATGTACGACATAAAGCTCGCCAGTAAATACTGGCGAGTATAATATGTCGTACAGTCGAGTAAATGATCTAAGGTGGTACAATTTAATCAAAATAAAATTACTGACATCTGAAGGAAATTAAATAAAGACGTGGTATAAGGAAGAGGGAAAAGGAGGAACGTGTTTGGGCTTCCAAAACCACGTAAGTTTTTATAAACAATGTTAATATCCCGGTCGACCTTTTACATGTACACATATATTATGTTCATAGCACGGCTCTACAACTTTAGAAAAGTTCCCAGTATTTCGCTTTAAATTTTCTTTTGATAATATAACTTTATTAGTAAACTCTTTTTTGGCATTTTACACCGTTGAATGCAATAACGTAAAAACTAATGTATTATAGATCTATTCTGCTATAAAATTTAAAGCACTGAAATATGCGCACACATTTCGCCTATTTAGCATGCCTACGCGAAAGCTCGTGTACGTTGGAGGCGTTATCTCGAACTAATTAATTTTATTAATACCGGAGCAGAGGTGTTGAGCTTGCCAGTGTAAAAAGACCCCTCCCGTGCCCTTCTTACGTACTAAGCTAGTTTTTAACGAGCTGTTTTCTCCACCGCCACGGCTCATGTCACACTGGTCCAATGTTACAGGTGACATTTAGTGATTTAGGAGCACGCAATAAATCGAAAATGTTCATTAATTATTCCTAATCGAAATAGATAATCGTTTTATTAATTTGTCCGACCAATATATTGCGGTTTGATTTAAATTCGCGTTCATGAGTACTAGGTATTTTGTTTAATTGGTTTCTGCGTACCTTATACATATAAATATAATAATTATTTAAATATAAACCAATACATGCCGTTATTGAGAATTGTTTGTTTATTAGTAGATCTATTTAATTACTTGTCATTTTGGGTTTAATTGCCATTTTTATAAGAATATCTATAACTAAATGTTCTTTTGATGGAAGGCCTGTCAAATGCCGTCTGAATTGTCCTTTGTCAAAAAGCATTTTTGGGAAGCACTGGACAATCGCGTTTCAGAACTTTCTTGCTTAATAATATGATTGGTGTTATTGTTTTGCATTACTATAATTACTTGAAACTCGCATGTCACTCAATTTTATTGTATAAAAAAATCACTGACTCGAAAAACTGACTGACTGAAAATGAGTGCCTCAGTGGTGTAGTTGTATTACGGTACGACTGCAATGGTGAGGTCTCGGGTTTGATCCCGGGTCGGGCAAAATGATATTGGGTTTTTCTAATCAGTATCAGCCCGGAGTTTAAAATTTGTGCTCGATATGGCGATAGGCTCGCCCCATATCACATCATGGGACGGAATACGCACGGTGAAAAGTGGGTGCACTGGTGTAAAAAAATCATAACTAATCTCACAACAAAATCTTTATTATTATCCTCCCAGATATCTTCCTATCAGTAAATGACAAGATAGTATAGTACAGTTTATTTAATCTAATGAGATCTGTCAACGTGACGCGCGTTGATTAACTTAATAAATAGTTATTAGGTTACCGTTAACTTCAATTAATTGGAATCTAACAATGAGGTGGCTTTAGATGTGGTACATCATAATATCCATTGAACTATCAACTCAGGTATATCGATATAGATAACCTCATCCACGAAGACGCGGGCTATCAATTATTGAGCGGGAGCGGGTTAAGAGGACTTTGATTGTGCTTCGTAGTATGCGTGTGCACTTATAGGTATTTTGTGAATATTTACAGAGCTAAAACACAGGTGTCTCATTTGTAAGAGTCCGTCTGGGTGGGTAGCACCGCAATGTCTATTTGTACCGCCAAGCAGCAGTGTGCATGCACTGTTGTGTTTTAGTTTGAAGGAAATTGTAGCCAGTGTAACTACTGGACATAATGAGACTTAACATCTTATGTCTCAGGATGTCGAGTGCAAGGGAATGCCACACAGTACTTTGTAAGTCAAGGTGCTGGATGGTGTTGCTACTGTTTATGGGTGGTAGTATCGCTTACCATCAGGCGAACGGCATGCTCGTGTTGTTATTCATTGCAATAAAAAAACACTAGGTAAAATGATGGGGCGCATCTTCATGTTATAAATTAAACTATCTTTAATGTAATTTTGTATAAGAGCCATTACATTAGAGGTTTATAACTTTACAATAAATATTCATTCTGACTTCAAGATGTCACTAATGTTTTATGTAAAATCTTGTGTAAACCTCTCACCACGCTCCATGTATTGAAGAGTGTAATGTAAAGCCTTAATATGCGAAGTCATTTTTCAAAGCGTGAAATATCACAGTCTGCCACATCATCATGTGGAAAGAGGGACGGAAAATTGCATTCGGCCTTACCCGCGTCGTGGCTACATGAAGGTATAAAGGACAGTGTAGTGAAGATGGTATATTGTAAGCAGTTGGATGATACAAACAATTTTTATATACACACAAACACACACTCATGCACCTAATGCACCCACTTTTCGCCGTGCGTATTCCGTACACATGATGTGATAGGGGGCGAGCCTCTCAGTTTTATATAATATACAAAAATAATAATATATTTTCAGGTTATAAAATTAATTATTGGTAAACAGAAAAAAATATTGTGAGGCGTTTAAATTAAGAGTAAACGGAAAATGTAAGTTATTAAAAAGATTTAGAAAGGCAAATAAACATTTTAAGCTTTTAAACTTTATGCGTTATAGTATGAAGCTCCCAATTCCTGAAAACTTATATTACATATTTCATTCTCATTCAGCAATATGATAATTCTTGGGAGAGAATATAAAAAATATCTAATAATAACGCATGCTCACGCCTTTTATCCCCGAAGGGGTAGGCAGAGGCGCAACTAGTGCACCCACTTTTCGCCAAGCGTATTCCGTCCCATGATGTGATAGGGGGCGAGCCTATCGCCATATCGGGCACAAATTCCAGACTCCGGGCTGATACTGAATAGAAAAATCCAATATCACTTTGCCCGACCCGGGAATCGAACCCGAGACCTCAGCCTTGCAGTCGTACCGTAATACAACTACGCCACCGAGGCAGTCAAAATAATAAATATTTTGAAAATAATTGTTAGGTGTTGCCACATGTTGATCATTATAAATTATAGCTCATTATTGACAAATGATAATGGAACAAAAAAGTCAAAACTCATTTGTCAAGAAATTTGAATATGGAACAAAAAATGTAACGTCTTAGTACATCAGGCCACATCTTGTAGGCCGCAGGTGTCACGCCGGGGAAACTTAGGGGACCTCTAAATAAGGGGAAGTCGACACTTGCGCGAGGATTTTTTGTCGATTTAGACATAAACACCGCTTAAGAGTTACGGCCAGTGTTATATTTATACTCGTAAATGTTCTGAAGTTATGAGAGTGTTTGTTCTTTGTTTTTCCTTCTGACGTTTTTAGAGCTTCGGTGGCGTAAAGGGTGTTTATTTTCAGAATGTTTTATTTTTTATACAATTTGCTTTTCATTTTGAGTAGAACTTGATACAGTCGTTGAAAAATCTTATATTTTTGCTTCATAAAAAGCTTTAGTTTGATGTACCTAAATAAGTTAATATCCGTAGTATCTTACATTAATATAAATCCTGCCTACGTATGGATTCCTACTTCAAATAGCGCTACGTCGTAGACAAATTCTACGTGCTACGCAGGATGGCAGTTGTAATAAATTGGGTAAAAAGATATTTGTTAGCATTTTATTTTTTCATTCTCTGAACAAGGTATAGTTACAAACATGTTATAAATAATCAATTGTATCCTTTCCAATACTTAAATTAATTGAGACTTCACCACTAAACATAAACTCCCCGACCGCCGAACCCACACAAAACAGTTTAAACAACGTAAATGTACGAGAATATACAATCAGGAACATAATTTATCGAGTGAACCGCAAATTAGTTGTTCAAATTCTCGCCTGTGTCTGCGGGGCAAACAGTTTATCAGAGTGTATTGTCGTTTCCTACAAATATCCGGCGTCACTGAGAAGGGAGAACGTTGATGTCGCTCGGCTAGATGGCATTGGTTGTCATTTTGAGGCTTTTAATGTAGGAAATAAGGTTGATTCTTCTTCTAATTTTTAAGAAAGTTGCATAAAAATGTCCGGCGTCACTGAAAAGCTAGAACGCAAATGTCGCGTGTCTAGATGGTACTGGCAGTTGCTGTTTTGATTCTTTTAGCGTAGAAAATAAGGTAGATTATATGCCTGCAATTTTTTCAGGGTGTATTTTAGTTTCTTAAAACAATCGGGTGTAACTGAAGAAGAACATCGACGTTGTATTTCTAGATGGTACCTACTATGTGTTGCAACTATTAATGGATATTGTTACGATTTGCAACAGGCATATTAGAAGCAAACTAGAATTATAAGGGATATCCGTCTAATTTTTGTCCAGCGTCAGAAAATCCGTCGTGGGTTCTGATGTCTGTGGCGAAAACTTGTATCTTAATGCAAGGTAAGAGTTATTTTTATCCGACTACGGTGAAGCCAGAAAGGGTAATGATTTTAGCACTCTATGTATGTATGTATTTTATCTTCCACACTAGCGTAGCTCCTATAGAACTGATCTTGACAAGTGAGGTATCTATCCATTCGTATTTATTGTGCGATGGTTATAAGCTATATATTTTTCCAATATGTTTATTTATTTTCCAATTACACGTATAAGAAGACTGGCATTTGCATTTTATTATACATTATTTATAAGTAATATTTAAATACCGTGGACGATAGCCTAGTTGGGAATGGAACGGTCTGCCGAGAAAATGTCCGCAGGTTTAAAACCCAAGGCACACACCTCTGACTTTTCGAAGTTACGTGTGTATTGTTTACCAATTATCATTCGCTTTAACAGTGAAGGAAAACATAATGAGGAAACCTACATACTTGAGAATTCTCCATAAGAATTTCGAGGGTATGTGAAGTCTGCCAACCCGCACTAGGCCAGCGTGGTGGACTAAGGCCGAACCTCTCTCAGTAGTAGAGGAGGCCCGTGCTCAGCAGTGGGCAGTATATAATACAGGGCTGATTGCATTGCATTTAAATACCGACGGTGACTAACTAAGCAGTATTAACAACAGTTACAACAATATTAGTTCAAAACTAACAACCACAATGCCTTCAACACTTAACCCTAACCTTTAAATCAATCATCTGCCACCTTAATCTGAACTATAAATTCCTTTTTCCAGTAGCAAACTATTTCCATGAATAACAAGATTTACGCTCACGTTCGAATTACGACACGCTACCTTCAGCGTACGAAGCGTACTGCGAATAAATCAAGCGGACCCGTTTGGGCTTGTCTCATTCGAGCCCGGGTGGCACGTGATGGGGGCGAGTTTAACGGAACACTGTGATTTTGGATTTTATTTTGATTCAACGTTCTAATTTTGATTCGGTTCGAAATTTGAATGTGAGTTACGGTTCGAAATTTAAAAGTGCTTGTGTTCGAATTGTTCTCGTTTGTGTCGTGTTGGTTTCTTCTATTTACAGTCGATTTTTATCCGACTTCCAAAAGGAGGAGGTTGTCAATTCGTGTGTTTGTATTTTTATGGTATATGGTAAGAGATAAATAGGTATATGAAACCATTTATTTATAAAAAAGTCGTAAATCACCGAAACGTAGATTTGTCATATTGCTATCATAAAATGAGTAGGCGCTTTTTGACAAATTCGATAAAATGTGGTTAGTATCTCGCTATAATATCTAAATATAGGCTTCTAATGGGCCTCAAAGTGTGATAAATACGAGCTGTTTAGTCTTGAGAACGAATATATTAGGATGACGAGCAGGATGCTTTTAATAGGTTTGTATATTACCGTAATATGTATGTGACGCAAAACGTCCATGCAAGTTTGTGATTCTACTAAAGGAAAGGATGTTTAATTCCTGATTTAATAAATCATTAATCATTGCCACATAAGGGAGCATTCAAATTTCCACCTGATTTCAGGATCTACTACAGACTCGGGGAATGTATACCCCAAACCAAAATCTAATGGAACTGTGTAATGATTTTCTAGAAATCAGATTAACCGCTCAACTGTGACCATCAGGTTGCTCTAACCAAATGATGGGAGTCTTTTATTTATATTATAATATAGACCTGAGCTGTTGTCCTAGCGTGACTACCCCGACGATCCTATAGGTCTACGTTCAGAGTCATAACACCATTCTTAGCCTATGATCGCTCCGCTCATACTCGCGGTATGCGGTAAGAATAAATGAAACACACTTCTATCAAAAAATATTTTATTTTTAAATACGTAGAATGACTAGGATTAGAAAACATAGATACAAACCATGAGAATTTTTCTAGCACCTTTTCTGTAGAATTCCGTGTTACATAATAACTAAATTTTCCTTCTGATGCTTAAATACAATTTTCTGAAATAAAAATGATAGCTTATATTATTTTCCAAAGGAACTGGCACAATTTTTTTGGTTAGTGTATCCTTAAGTTATTTGTCTTCATCTTCATAATCTAAGTTCATAATTATCATTATCAGCAGAGACACAGAAGAGAGAACCTGTATGAATAATTTCCACTGCTGGACATGGGCCTCCCCGAAAGATTTCCAGACGGACCTGTCTTATACCTCCTTTAATTCATGAACACACACTAGTATCTTTATTTAATTTCAAATCAATTTTATGATATATGTAATTGCGTGCTGAAATAAATTTAAATAGTAGGTACATTATATGGACATAAGAAAGGAGATGTCCGCTTTTTGTATGGGAGCTGGGCCTCAAAATTTAAACAGGCTCAAACTTTAGGGATATTAAAGGGGCAAAATATGTATCTTGAATCCATTAAAAAAATATTTTTAGACCCCTCCATTTATTAGAAATATAATAAAGAAATGTCGTGGCAGAGTAACTTACAATAACTTCATTGATGTCTGTGCACAATTACAAAAAAAAAAAAACATTCGCGCCAAAGAGACTATAATACTAAAAATTCGCGCTCTTTGCATTCGCGGTTATTCTGCTTCGATGTTCGATTCATGTCTCGTTGAATTTATCTGTTACCTATTTCTGTTTAAACTGACTTGGCAAACAACAGATCCTTCGATATTACACACGAGCTATGAATTACGATAGCATCGCCTTTTCATCTCGACTTCGACTTGCATTTCCTCGGCGATATTTCGATATTTGACTTGATTAGACTAGTGATTTGATAAGCCACTATTGTAGCTGCATAATTGGCAGGAGGACAGTCGGAAGCTGCGCTCATGTTATGACCATTATTTGGTATCTTGGATGGGCTCGGCATCAAAGCAATATTATTCCACCTGCGCAGGTTTTAGATTGTATAATGATTCCAGAGGACATTGAAATAGAATAGATAATTGTACATAAACTATAAGAATGACTTTTATTTCAATTAAAAAAATTATGCTCTGAAACATATAAACCAAGAAAATATTCCCATCTGGAGTTGTTATGTACAAACTTTTCAGAATTGTATCATCTATTAAATGAATAACTAACGTATTATAATATGTTTTAAATGTATTTAATATATATTCATAATGATAGCCATGGTCATAATATGCCACTGCCCTTAATTGATTTCTTACTGTTAGAATGTATAGTTTTGTTTCTGTAGGTGGCATACAACCACAGATATTACCTAAACATTACTAAATATGAATATTGTGTATTAAATACATTATAACAATGTTATTTGTATTTTTTTTATTTAATAGATGATAAACATTAAATAGTTTGTACTTGCATAACAATTTTAAATGATAATATTTTGTTTCATAGTTTTTAAAGCATAATTATTAGTAGTCAGGTTTTAATTTTTGAACTCACTTATTATTGAAATAATTTGGGGGTTATAATTTCCTGATAAAGTATTGGTTGAGCCCCACTTCATTTTTTATGTGTAGGTTTATTGTTTTACGTGTACCTAGGTAATATACCAAAAAAATATTCCCAATTATCAGGTGCAAAACAGATGAACATACAATACATACCCATTAAAATCATAACAATGGAATAGCTATGTATTGAATTAAACACTTTTATGATATTTTAAACTCTTTTATTGTTTTATATATATGGGTATAGTGGGCGGCGACGATCGCTTATTGGAAAAGACCAGACTGCAAAGACGAAGTTACAGGTTCCAAATGCAGACCTCGCGCGACACACCTCTCAATTTTCATAATTTATTTGTGTATTGAGAATTTATCGATCGTTTCATGGATCGGAGTCGTCAAAATGCTGAAACATCCGTGATTGCATTTGGAGACGTATCTTAGTATATAGCATCGATATATATTATGGTATCTAGAGTTTTGTACACATGAACATCCTTGAAGGCGCAGTCACAAGACGTTAAAGTCCCTGATGCAAAAATAATCCATAATGTTTTCTTTGATTTATTCTGCGAATTCACTTTTAGGTATATCACAGTAATTTACATGATAAAAATATTTTTAATACTATCGAAAAGTCTCTGGAACAAAACAATCCTACGCGGGCTACGGCTACTCATGAGTCATGACATCAGACATGACAGTTGATCCATTGACAAGTGACAACTGTCAACTTTACTTTTTTTGGGTGTGCGTTCCAATATACGAAGTTTTTTATTTTGAAAACGTTAATTACAACTAATTTTAAGTGTGATTATAGGTAAAACAAAATTACATAAATCTTAAAATCGGAGGTGTTTAAAATTAAACTATTTATTGTAAAAGGCTAGTTTTTAGGAGTTCTATCCAAATATATATAAACTTTCTTGTTTAAATTTTCAGGCCCGTTTTTGGACAAGTCCTTTGTCAGAAGTATTACTTATTAAATTTTGGAGTTGTCAGTTTTAATTAAAGAGTTTTATATGCCGATGTAAATGATATAAAAACTCTTTCACTTTCATGTCTTTTATACTTGAGCTAGTATTTCTAGGCTTGTATCTATTGTTTGATTATCAACATATTGAATCAAGACAGCTTTGGGAATTCCACTTATTATAATAAATTATAAAATTTTATTATATGATAGCAATAATTATAATATGTAACTCTTTATTGCATCATCTATTTACAAAAAAGTGAAAAATAAAAACTTTTTAACAAAAAATAGCACCGACTTCAAAACCCACTATAAGGAAAAAAATAACTTGTGCTTTGCTTATGGCTTAAAAGGAAATTTTAATAATACCAATATTATATACACTGCCATTCGTGTGATTATATTAATGTACAATGAATAATTATTTGAAGTCGGTGCTATTTTTTGTTAAAAAGTTTTTATTACTTTCGTTCCAGTATTTTAGTTCAGGTATTATTATTTCCTGCCAAGCACTACATTATTATGTGAAATATTTTATTATAAATAATCCCTAAAATTAATCATAAAACAATGAAATCATTGCGATCATTGGTTTACTGTTTCAGTTACAATACGGTAAATTTATATTTGGGACGCCTATCTTCAGCAGTGGACTTCTAAAGGCTGAAGAAGAAGAAGAAATTTATATTTACAATACAACTTCAGATTCAAATCAGTATTTATTCAACTTCAGAAATTGATTCAAAAGGTATTAATAATGTTGTGAATACGGTCTGTTCGATTAAAATTAAACGAAACTTGACCACTGACAACGATAAAAAATTAAATAAAATAGGTGCAAATAACGAAATCAAATGCGTTCAAAGAATGTCCAGCATAAAGCCTCGAGTACAAAGTTTATTAGCTTCAGTTTCGCATAGTTTGAACACGATGTTTAATTTAATGGCAAGTGCACTTGCGGCATTTCACATTAGACTAGGCTTTGGATGTTCGCTTTGTGTGTGACGCGCTAGTTGGCTTTCATTGGATTGTCGTGATTTATTTAGTTCGACGATGTTATGGTAGATATTCTCTGAGGACGTGGTATTTATTGGCGTATTGTAGATTGAAGTTAGTCGAGTGTCAAATTCGTAAATTTGTTTTCCGATTATCAGTTGATCTGCTTGGATGTTCTGGTTCTTAACTTACTTAATGAATGAAGATGAAATAACATCGCCTTCAATTATTATTTTATTGTTAACTATAAATCCGTAAATATGTATAAAATACATGCTAAAATAACTCTTCAAACGAATCTTTTCATATAGTCCATAATCCACGCTTCCCGGAAACTACAACAGGCAGAGACGGCAAACTTTGTCTACCTGTCGGCCATTTTGATTCGTGCTCAAATTAATCCTGCGGCGTGTCCGGTATATGAATATTATTTGGCCCGCCGTACACCGTAAATAAAGGATTAAATGAAAGCGCTAAACGTTCGTATATTTAGGATTTGGTCCGCCGAGTCCCAAATGCGTAAAACAACCCTTTTATTTGAACGTGCAGACGTCTGGGCACGCATATTTTTGCATTTAAGCCTCCTTGTTTAATTGTGGCTGTGGATTTGATTGTGGTTTGTTAATGTTGGTCTCCATTTCATACCGGATTATATCTGTTTTTTTTATATCAGTAAATTTCTATTGAAAACATTATTATTATGAGAATTATCCATAAGAATTTTGTGGGTATGTAAAGTCTGCCAACCCGCACAAGGCCAGCGTGGTGGACTAAGGCCCAAGGCCTCTCAGTAGAGGAGGCCCTAGCCCGGCAGAGGGACGATATATAATGCAAGGCTGGCTTTATTATTGAAATAAGGTATTACTACAGTTGATAACCTATATTTTAATTTTAAACCAATAAAGCTTTCTATTGGGAGAGTGTTAGATTTATCTCAAATTCAACCGTCACCATAGTGTTTGATATTTTTAAATCCCAGCTATGTCGCAAATAACTACATGACTATTTGTTCATTAAATAGACTCGCAAAAGCAGATAGTTTGTAGCACTACGCCGCGGCGTAGCGTTTGGCTACAACAGGAATGGTAAGGCTCTATTATCTCTCTCTATTATTTATTCAGTCATACTTATAAAATAAATAGTCTGCTCTTAAGTAATGCTTAACTTTTGACACTCGATCAGCTGTAAGGCAAAACCCGCCATCTTGCCCTTTAAGTAGGTTTAAACTAGGCTGCGGCGATGTTTAAATTGATACTTATTTAAGCAGTGCTGAACCACCTCACAAGTTTATAAGTAAGACTGATTATCTCTAAGAATTTATTCAGATTGCTGGAGACTGAAATAAAAACACAAGAAAATAATATCAGATTGCCGAAACCGGAGATCACAACCGAGAACTCAACGCGGTATTTGTAATGCGCACGCAAGTCAACTACGTCAGCGAGATAGCTAAAAATTATAATCACATGTTATTTTTTTTTTATTCGGGCACGACAAAGTGACTGCACCGCGCCTGATGGTAAGCGCGATGCCGTCCAGATAGAGTATCGAATGGCAGTAGATGGTTATCTAATGCCATTCGACACAATCATGCCGGCCTACTAAGCTGCTTCTTCACGCTACGGCGGAAGGACCCAGGATTATAGGATTATTATTATTTCACATTTTGAGTGATAACACCATACGTAGAGTTATAAAGAGCACGTAATATAAACAATCTATCACCTAATTAACTACGAGTTACTACAAATATGTTTAGTGGTTGCTTCGTTGCCGAATGTCAAGGTCAGTGACCTCCGAAGGGTCGTAAAAGGGAAGTGACGCGGCGTTATGTTAACTGCTATTGCCTTACCGGATATTATGGTGGAACGTAATCGATTATCCAATAATAACATTTACCTAGTGAATAATTTGACCATGATTGAATAGTTTGTAAATTTCTATTAAAATTTACAATAACAAGTTAATCAAGAAATGTAAATGTTATGAAAATAGTTACACGAAAGTTGTTCATGTAAGGTGGATTTTTGAGATAAGGCAGTAAGGACAGCTACCTCAGCCGCTCGTTGTTTATAATGTAACATTAATTACCTCGCATATTAAAAGGTAAAGACAAAGGTCGCAGGAACACGCTGGATGCGGGCCGCTTTTGACAGGTCCGTCTGGAAATCTTTGGGGGAGGCCTATGTTCAGCAGTGGACGTCATGTGGCTGATGATGATATTAATATGCGAGGTAATTAATGTTTTATAAATAAGCCTGTATCCGTTCGTGGATTTGACCAACCTGGAAGAGGTTAAGAAAGAAATTCGGAAGCTTTTCTAAACCAAATCAAAATATTTGTTGTAAAAGCTTTTGCAATTAATTCAGTTCGTCATTCTAATGATTTACAAACACTTTTACTACTGTTTTTATGGACCTATATTAACTAGATTGACTTTTGTTACCAGGAGAATCGTTAATTTCTTGTTTCGAAGTAATAAGACTTTATTAATGTCCTAGCGCGGACCAAGCATTTTATATTACATTACAGTAGATTTGATGAGATTTTATGTTAAACTGCCTCGATGGCATAGTTGTATTATGGTACGACTGCAATGCTGAGGTCTCGGGTTTGATCTCCGGGTCGGGCAAAGTGGTATTGGATTTTTCTATTTTGATTTTGATTGTTTTTTTTTATGATTAGCCCGGAGTCTGGAATTTGTACCCAATATGGCGATAGGTTCGCCTCCTATCACATCATGGGACGGAATGCCCACGGCGAAAAGTGCGTGCACTAGTTGCGCCTCTGCTTACCCCTACGGGGCTACAAGGCGTGTGTTATGTTAAAACAAACAAGAACACGTTCATCTCTCATATATTTTTGATTCGATGTATAATATAATATCGGCTATCCCAGAAATTCACCTGTATTTTATTAGCTCAGATGGCATAACCAGCAATGATATATCCAGTTCACTATTATATATGTCACCACAAGACCTATTCGCAAATCTTTTTATAAATAATCTAGAATCGTCTTCAGCAAAAATGGAAAAAACAGTAATATTACAAGAGTGATAAGCTAAATCGTCATTTTTACACGCAAAAAGCCTTTTCCCATCTCAAGTCAGTGACATATTCATACTAGTCGCACATTCGTCATTTCGGGCGAGCGTTATGTCGAAGGGCACCAAACACCGGAGGCGCAAAAAGATTTGGTTCCGTCATGAATGGAATAGAGCGGAGATCCCTTGAGCCCTCGCATGATGAATGATGTTATTCTTCAGTCATATTTATGGAACTGATCTCTTGTGGATGTCTCTTTTGCTCTTTCTATGAATGTTATTGTGAGTTTTGGATTTGAAGATGATCGCAAAATGTTATGTTTTATAGAAATGTTTTTAGGTAGTCTTAAGTTATTTTCGAGTAAACATCTTGTTTCTTTGAATGGCCTAAACATGTGATATAGTGGTTCATACTATTCACTTGCCCATATTTTAAGTTTCCGTAAAATTGTAATAATGAGTTTGGTTTTTGAACTTGGGTTTTGAACCTGCGGACATTCGTCTCGGCAGTCCGTTCCACTCCCAACTAGGCTGTCGAACACTAGTATTTACTCATTGTTGTTCTTTCTTATAGATAATAAATAGTTTTGTAGAAGGTACGTAAGATAATAGAGAAATCTCCCAATTTCAAGAACAATAATTATCGTATTTTTTATGGGTAGTTTACATTAATTTTTCAATATGTACATTCTGCTTTATTTTAATCTTAATCTCCTAATAAATTTAGCATAACACTGGCTATTTTATTCGTTCATCTAGGAACACAGCGGCGACGAATATCTTTCAGGTTTTTTTAAAATCCCTTTCTCCACCATTGTCTGCTATACATCACGACCTCGCAATAAACTTCGAAATAAAAAATGCGCCTATAAATATCACAGCGGGAAACCATGCCGGTACCTTAAGGGAGAAAACATCGATTGTCTATAATCATATTATCCAACCCCAAGTACCTGGGACGGTTAATCCATGTTGAAGTTGGGGTGGCATCGCCAACGCCTGTTCATTTTCATTTGAAAGCTTGACTTTTTGGGTGTGATGTGGGTAAAACAGGGAAAATTGTTTTAAATTAAGTTCTGGGTGCGATCTGTTGACAATTGGGTGAGCATTATTGACAGTATTGACCACGTGTAGGTTCGAAACTTGAGTAGGGAATATGTTTGGTGGTTAAAACTTTGGGTATTTAGCAGGTATATAATATTCTAGGTATTCTCAGCTGAAATATTTGTTCAAAGATGATATTGAAATCTAAAACTAGGCAGCATGTCAGCCAAGCCAAAAAGGAACTGGAGACGCAGCAGCCTAGTGTAATTTTACCCGAACCATTTGGGGCGTCTTTTGACGCCTCTATAACATAAAATCATTACGTTTATGTTTTTGATGGGATTAAATATTCTCTAGGTAGAGAATAACCACGGAACTAGATATCATTTTGTGAAACTCTCAAATTTCACTCCGGTATATTAAACACAAAACAATCATACTGGTGGTAGGTCTCTCATTATGTAAGAGGCCGTCTGGATGGGTACCACCGCAATGTCTATTTCTACCGCCAAGCAACAGTGTGCATGCACTGTTGTGTTTCGGTTTGAAGGACATTGTAGCCAGTATAACTACTGGACACAATGAGACTTAACATCTTATGTCTCAGGATGACGAGCGACGTGGAATGCCACACAGTACTTTGTAAGTCAAGGTGCTGGATGGTGTTGCTACTGTTTATGGGTGGTCGTATTGCTTACCATCAGGCAAACGGCATGCTCGTCTCGGCATTAAATGCAATAAAAAATAAAAAAATACACAATAATCACACGTAATTACTTTTAAAGTATAGACTATAGAGTATTCTATTGACGTCCATACACGTTTTGAAGGTTTACACTCCTAGCATGTAGGTAATAGTGACGTAGGTAAGTACTGGACCCGTTTCCAGAGTCCAGACACATCAATATTCTAACTTTGTCGAATGTGTTTTGTTTTCAGTTGCGGTCCCGATTTTGTTTTTGTTTTAATTAGTTTAGAACTGTTTTGTTTTTCCAACGTTTGAAATAGTGTTCGTTATGAATATATTTTTCTGTTTTATTGGTGAATATTTTTGTTGTGTTTTTTGAATTTGTTATTTTTTATTGTATAATATTTAGTCATGATATTCATAAAGCTTAACTTTTGTAATTTATTTGCTTTCTACATTTTCGTCGGTATAAAATTCATAATTTATTTTGTAGCTTAGATAAAATCGATAATACTGATGTACTTATTTATCTACATCTTGCACCAAACAGCCCACCATCAACCAAAAACAATGAAATACCTACTGGCGGGTTTAAAAAGCTGTTCGTATTTAAATGAAACAAGACAGAAATCCTCTAATTGCGGTATCGTAGTCGAGAAGAGCGGGCCGGGGGCGGGTGGCCGATAAACATGAATAATGTCGTGCGATGTCCAAGACTACCCTGGCAACTTTATTTTCTTACTTTGTCACCTGCTTTCCCGAGATAACACCCGCTTGGAGAAAATGCTAAGGCATTTTCTTGTACAATTCGCTGGAGGCGTCCGTGAGCCAGTTGGGACATTTTGATTCATTGAGATTAATACGAGTCGGTAATGACAGTAAATTTGTAGAAATTATGGTGGCGACATTCATCATGTGAAGTTTACAGACGTAAGTGCTTTTTGATCATTGTATTCTATAATTTATGACACTATTGAAACGGTCATAGATAGTTATCACTATTTTTGTGTGTGGGTTTCGATTAAGTGGAATATCGGGAAGATTAACACATTTCAAGAGGCCTGCTTTATTTCGATGACGATCAACAGGTGGGTCAACATATCTCCTTATTTGCTACTAGTTTTGCTCGCGGCACCACCCGCGTGAAAAAGTTTTTCCGGGATAAAAGTATCGCTTTATATTTTCCCGGGATAACCTATGTCCTTTCTAGAGTCTCAAACTATTTCCATACCAAATTTCACCGAAATCCGTTCAGTAGTTTCGGAGATGTGCAGTAACAAACAAACAGAAAAACAAACAGACAGGCAGACAAAAAAGAATTATAAAAATAGCTGATTTGTTTTCCATTACTCTTCTTTAGTCACCCCCTTTCTTTTTTATCACATTTCTTTAAATGTACAGATACAGGTTCTACTGCTTTATTATATGTATAGATTATAATAATATTTATCTTTAGGTAAAGTATAAATTTAATGTTGCCGGCATAAAAACGTCACCTTAGAACTGACAAGAATTTACTGTACAATACAATTGATGACATAGATCCTCATCCTCATCATCATCAGCCACATGAAGTCCACTGCCGAACACAGGCCTACCCAAAAGATTTCTACACGGACGTGATAAAAGCAGCCTGCTTCCAGCGTGTTCCTGCGACCTTTATCAACCGTCATAATAGGATACCGGACTCATTTTTGTTCTTTACTTTTAAGTACCTAATATTTACGTCATATAAATTCTAGCCCAGAAAGAATGATTAAAGTCTAGCAGAAAATTAACAAGTTATAAGCCTTAGTATTTCAGGAGAAGGGATAAGTGTCAAAAAAACAGAAAAAACGCGCAATACCCACATATGACGTCATCGAGAATTACAATGCGCGCTAAAGAAAGAGATGAAGCAATGCTGGCCATTGCAATATTTGAAATATGAATTACTGCCTCATTTCTTAACCAATTTTAATGCAGTTTCCGCAGAACAGCTTCTTTTTCGTACAATTTACACTTACATATAGAATAATTTACAAAACCAGACATAGGATAACTATCCTATGTCTGGTTTTGTAAATTACTTAATTAATTAATTAATCCTTAAAAATGACATAATAAGGAACTCCTTATTATGTCATTTTTAAGGATTATAATAAAAATCTTCAGTAACCAATTCCCTACAATGTAATCTCCGTAATGCTACAATTTCGACTTACAGTGCTAAGAACTTTAGAAAGCCAAATATTTTCTACCAAGTCGATACCGCGACTGGGTCGGACTATGTGGCAGTAGCTGTAACTAGATTAAAGTGTTGAAGAAAGTTTTGTAGTGTTGCAACACTGTAGATGTTTATACTGTACTGCTCGATGGACTAGTTTCCAGAGGATAATATTAATTTTTTTTTAAATTACACTGTACTATCCGCTCTTTCATTGACCGTTGTATTTATTATAAAAAATCTGATATAGTTGTAACAATAATAATAAAAATGGTAGCGGATATCGTTGTTTTTACCGTAAAAGTTGTTTGATGATAATGGGTTGTATCAAAAATTTCGACGTATTTTTACTTACGAATAATTATAGATACTTAGATATGTCCGAAAATCTTTGTAATCCAAATATTTTCCTATTATATTATGTACCACACTAATAAAAATCCATTATAATAAACAAGCATACACGCTTGAAAACAATACCCAGACGACGGCAAATGACTTATCCATTAGAAATTGTCTGCATAGACGAAGAAACTCGCATATTTGCATCTGTCCATTGAGGAGTCACCACAAAAAGCGGAAGGAGACTCCTAACGCCCATTTAATGAGGCCCGGAGTCGACTGCCTTCGCAATAATCCCTGTAATTGCGTGCCTGCCTTCTGCATACAGAGTAGACGCAGATGTTACCAAATTAGCATTGTTTAGCCACTTCGAGAAACAAATTTATAATAATTGCACCGATTTGTCACGTTTCGTTGGTAATGTGGGTTATAATTGTTTGTTTTTAGGAATTTTGTATTGCAGCAGTACAACGAAGGGTTCTTGTAAATTGTGTTTTCAAATATCAAATACTGTGCATAGGTGAACAATATTTTTCGATGTTTAACTAACAGGGCAATCTCCTACATTTTTTTTTTTGGATAGGCGATCCTGCAGTCAACACCGGGGGAAACCTGCGAATGGGATACTGGAGTCCCCCGGCTTGACGACTGCAGGGGCCTGGAGGGGACGTGGGAGAGGAATATGGAAGGAAAGGTGGGGGACGGGAGGAAGGTTCCCGGGATGGGCGGAAAGAAAGGGTGCCAGGAAATGTTCGCGGGCCTTTTTAGGCCTCAATGTGTTTTACTACCAAGAGGTATACACACTGAACTGTGTGCCTCGGCCCGCGACTAATGTCCCCGCTCGCATGGGCGTGCATTGGGTGTGAAGACCTAGAGCACAAGAATTGCCTCGGGGGGCAATCTACTACATTACATCAAAGCGGCGTGTTGTGACTTGATAGATATTTACCTATTTCCCATCCTTGTAAGTTGTAAAGTAAGAGAGTTCTTTGCTTAGAAGTCGGATGTCATAATAGTAGTCTAACCTATCCCCATATAGAGCACAAATAGGAATACATTGTTTTTGATTGAGGATAATTCACAAAATATTATCTTTGGGCACCATAGGAATCCCTATCAGCCTGGATTTCACAAATTAACTACGGTTTTGACAAGTCCGTCTGGAAATCTTTAGGGGAGGCCTATGTTCACCAGTGAACGTCATGTGGCTGATGATGATGATGAGACAAATAGAGAGATAATGATTTCTTATATTTACGCGAATAATAGACATTGAAATAAAACTATTTTTCGGATTTTATCGCATTTTTTTAAATTTATTACACGCTTTATATTAGCTTCACTTGTATTATAGTAGATCGGACCGTCAATAACAATCAATTTGAAAAAATGTATAATTAAAAATGCGATAAAGAAAATGTGAGAAAGCAGTAAAATAACGTATACTTTTCCATTAATAATGCACGTCTGAATTACGCTTCGACAACTCGAACAAGCCAGACATGGTTCTGTTCCCGGTAAATAATCCAAAATTAATGATCCTGTAATTAAACCGGCATGTTTAGACAAACATGGGGACCTTCACTTCAAACACGAGGGATGAAGATTAAACAGAACTGCGTCTGCGCCACGTGTCTGCATTAGAGTGCTTTGTATTACCAACTCTATTTTACCATCATAAAAATTTCCCTTTCAAACATTTGCTTCTACGAGTTTGGAATTGTTGGAATTATCAGACGGTAAACTTAAGTTTGCTGAAAGTGAGAGTTGACAATGCAACTAGTTTCAAATACCATGGGATTTGCCGAGTAATAGGGTATAAAAGAGATAAGGCCCGCAAAGCCGTACGATATAAGGCTACTGCAATCTGGTCGAGATTTACTCTGGACACACGTTTTGGAGAGTCATTGTTTTTAGCTGCCTCGGTGGCGTAGTTGTATTACAGTATGACTGCAATGCTGAGGTCTTGGGTTCAATTCCCGGATCGGGCAAAGTGATATTGGGTTTTTTAAATTCAGTTTCAGCCCGGAGTCTGGAATTTGTGCCCGATATGGCGATAAGCTCGCCTCCTATCACATCATGGGACGGAATACGCACAGCGAAAAGTGGGTGCACTAGTTGCGGCTCTGCCTACCCCTTCGGGGATAAAAGGCGTGAGTGGGTGTATATATGTGTGTTGTTTTTAGCTCTCGTGTTAGTGTAATCGTAATGTTTGTGATAATGGCACAAATTTACTAATTGTTGTTACTATTTTGGAATGTGTTTAAAAATAGCTCAATTGCAAATACATAATTACATACGTTTAATTAATTATAATTTACTGTTATGAAAGTGGTAAAAAAGTGTCATACATATAATACATTAGGTGCAGTATCGATATGTAAATTGACTTTCATCAATCATGCCATAAAAACACAGGAACTATTCAAACAGCAATAACGTTCAAATTACAGCAACCGCCATAAACGACAGACAATATTTACAGTCTAAGATAAAACTACGCACATTGTTTCTTCCGAAAGCCAGAATCCCATTTACGCAATCTGCGGTAAAAGCGAGTGATATCCAATATCGTACATCAAGCTATCGATTTCAATACTGTTATAGCACAATAACCTAGATGCGTAAGCACTTAGGGATATGGCCGAGGAAGTAGGTCACTTCCCTGGAGGTACACTCAGGATAATGCTTCGAAGACATGCGAACAATGGGCTGCATTCGTATTTAGAATGAGCGCGTTTATACGGCGCTGACGTCTTCGCTTCGATGTGCCATTACATGCAGCTGCTTCGCGGAAATATGAGTTATGTTCTGTGGTATAAGTGTGCTTGTTTGTGATCGTTTAGTGTAATTAGAAAGGAAAAAATATTAGTGAAAGCCTGATGTTTTGCGTGTACTTTGTTGGGAATAGAGAAACTTGTACGATTCTCACCATCAAATTATTGTTTGCTATTGGTGAATTTGTTGTAATTTTTATTGTAGCGGGACGGAATTTGTATGTTGAATAAATAATTTCTATATCATGATAGTGTATCACAGTTTCTTATAGCAAGTTGCTAACTATTTTCTGATTAATAACTTATATCCTCGCACCAATATGCATCGTTATTAAAACCAGGAAAAGGTGATCTGTTTTCATGGGAGTTGTTTTTAACATTCTCGATGTACAGTCATCAGCATAAGTAGATGAGCAAATTCAAAATTTCAAATTGCCTACATACTTTTGTGTTCTTACAAATCTTGTTTTTCTCTTCACAAAAATAAAATAAAAGGTATTTACTTTACTTCTTACGAAGAAAAAAATATTTCAGTTTAACTTAACGCGTATATAGGCGATTTGAAATTTTGTTTTTGTACAGATTTTTGCTGCTGACTGTACATGAATTTTGTGATTTGGTATTCAATGCGGGTCATGGCAGTGTCTGAGCGGTCCGTCCGATTATATTAATCGTACGTGAGTTTTGTAACGGCACAGACTGAAATCGCTCTGGCGGACCGCAGTTCATTTGAATGCCCCGTGTTTTAACATGATTGGTTGGCTTTGAGTGCATGTTCCTTAATTGGAAAGAAATTATTGAAAATCTCAATTCGGCTTTTATTTGTTTGAATTTGCTGTTATGGTTGTTGTGGAAATTACACGGTGGAAGTATTTTTATTTTGGATTATGTTTTATTCGCGTTTCCTATTAGCTTATTTATATAATAATAATACCAGCTCTGTATTATATTATACTGTGCCACTAACGGGAACGGGCTTCCTCTACTACTGAAAGGGTTTGTACTTTAGTTCACGCGAGCTGGCAAACTTCACATACCTTCGAAATCCTTATATAGAGACCTTCTCAGATATGCATGTTTCCTTACGATGTTTTCCTTCACAAAGAAAAATAAAGACAAAGTTTAAAATATTATTCTTAAATTATAATATGTCATGTCATGCTATTTCTGACGTGGCGTAGTATAGGCTGCAGTGAATACGGGAGCTTTCCTACCACGATAGCCTCACGAAATCTAGGAATTCCGCTGAGAATTTAGCATGACGCCTAGAATTCAATCTTTAGGCACAGGATTCTAACCATACGTTCGTACCAAATTATACTGAAGAACTTCAAATAGCCTTTGATAGAGTATAATAGGTACATCCTGATATTAATCTGTATCCGCACTTTCTAATCTCCATATTGGCTGTCATTGAAACGATATTCAAAATTACAGCAACCAATGGAAATACAGCCGGCATTCAATATTAAATGTTCAAACCCGAAACACTCGGGCACCTACCATTAACTAATAGCTCCCATCGGCGATGAATGCCATGAGATTCATTCAATCGACCATTAAAAACTAACGAGTAATCACTATCAGTATTTGAAAAATTTTCCATTCATCCACTGCCGGCCAAGTTTCATTCGACTCTTTTCAGTGTCCGAACGAATTTGCTAAAACTGCTTCATTTCCCTTTATTTTTACGAAAGCAGGTCCAGTTTGCGATGACCCCTGGCAGGTTTCTATCTCCCGTCGCGTACGTAGATGGAAAGGAAAAGTTGTGGGTTGATTCGGTTCTTTTTTGATTGGTTATTATGTAAAGTCGGGTGTACTGTCGGAGCTGACAATGTATGTATAAATAGGCAATTTCGATGGTGGTCACGTAGTATTAACGAGCCGCCGAGACTGTACTGCGTATCGTTAGCAGTACCGATCGATTCAAACTGCATGATGGTATTCACTGGATGTATTCAGGTACGAGAACTTGATGCAGCTAAACTTTGCCTCTGTCTGAATTAGAATTGATTAAGCATTTAGTCCCGTCTTTTACTCGTGTAGTTGCTTACGGGTTCTCAATTAAAGAACAGAATACGCTAAATTGAGATCTACGGTTAGTTTAGGTACTAGCTATAAAAATATTCGTGTGTCGCTTTTGGATTCGTTTTCGTTATAGTTTTGTTTTATAAGCGCAAGTTGCAAGTGCACGGTGGTATTTTTTAAAGATATTCGACGCCAAATAATTCGACATATTATAACAATTATTACTTAAACACGGCATCCAGCGTGTTCCTGCGTACTCTATCAAGTTGTCTGTCCGCTTTTGATAGGTCCGTCTGGAAATCTTTAGGGGAGGCCTATGTTCAGCTGTGGACGTGATGTGGCTCATGATGATGATTTAAACACCTTCCACTTTACTGTTATGAACATACACACAATGCGCCACAGCATGCTACTATCTAATCTTTCGTACAATCGCATAATCAATTTAAACCGTTTGTCCTACATAGATATTCGTAAACAAAAACATTATAAGGACTGTATTAGTGATCGGGTCGGATGTCAAGCTAAACTGGACGGTGTTGCTGTTTTTCATCCTTTAGCCATAATAAATGTTCGGCTAGTTTCGGCGGAACATTGATTTATAGAGGATACGTTTAAAATCGCTTTATAAATTGCAACTGTGTTTATCAGCGAATGGGACTGAGATATGTTAGATATTTGAAAGGGTTTGGATGGTCATGTTGGCTTTCAAGTCACGTGTTTGCTTTCAATGTAATTAATTGAAGTGAAAAATCTGTTCTAAATGTAAGAAAATTCAGTAAATTTATTTATTTTCCAAACAATAATGTCTAGTAGTGAGTATTACAAAATATAATATAGTCTATATGATATTTATTAAAATATTTTAAGGTCCCTAATTTTTAAATAAAAACGTGTTATAATTCAATATGAATATGAGCACAAAAGATCCCCACAGGTGTTCCTCAGGGGTCTCATTTGGGTCCTCTGTTTTTCATACTATTTGTGAATGATTTGGCTATGATCTTGAAATGTTATTTTAAAATGTACGCGGATGATTTAAAGTTATATAAGCGAGTTCAAGATGATGGTGATGTAAGAATTTTACAAAAAGAATTAGATAAAGTTGATGAATGGTGTTCTCAAAATAAAATGGTATTAAATGTAGGGAAATGTTATCACGTAAAGTTTACTAAGAAGAAGAAAATATTATTCGTACCGTATTTTCTGCAAGGTGTACAGTTAAAAGAAGTGAAAAACATTCGAGATTTGGGAGTCGTACTGGATAGCACTTTAAGTTACAAAATGCACATGGACCACATAATAGATAAAGCATCAAAGCTATGCGGTTTTATTTGTAGATTAATAAAATCTTTTAGAGATTCAGAAGTTTTGATACCCATATATAATTGCATAGTTAGGAGTATATTGGAATACAACAGCTGTGTATGGTCCCCGAGCTATGCGGTGCACTCTGGAAGACTAGAAAAAATTCAAAAAAGATTCTTATATCAATTGTCTTATGTTAACAATAAATGTAAAACACTGTCTAGCTATAGCCATAGATTAAGTTTTTACAAAATGAGTCCTTTAGATATGCGCCGTAAGGCATGTGATATAATGTACCTATATAAAATTATCCATGGCCTTGTGGATTGCCCTGATCTCCTCACACGGGTCAAGTTAGAGGTTCCCCGACCTGGAAGCCGGTTAGCTAACAGAAAATGTTTTTGGTTGCCTTTTTGCCGGACAAATGTGGGCCAAAACTCTCCACTATATAGGTTCTGTTCGTACAGTAATGGAATTGGATTGAAATTAGATATATTCTCTGGTTCTCTGGCTTCTTTTCGAATGAATGTTTTTAAAATTCTTAAAAATGTTTAGATATTTTTAGTTATTTTGCAATTGTTCACAGTAAAAATATATATATATATATATAAATATAAATAACTGTTAAAATATGCATGCTGTGTTCACTAGTTTTAGGAATTACACGAAGTTTGTTACATCTATATTTCAATTGTTTTTAAGTGCAAGATGTGTGTATATTCCAAGTTGTGAACCAAATAAAAAAAAAAAAAAAAAAATGACTATTAATACAAATTAAACCTAAAAGATAAATTTTGATCATAATAATTATTTAAAAGCAAGATTTTAGTATAAATTAAGTCTATTTCAGGCATTCATTGTTCGCTTTTAGGGACTAAAATGTATTCATAAAATGTTTGTCAGTTTAGGGTATTGAATAGCATTTTTGACTTTATTATTCTTCGTCAACAAACTAAAGTTCTTTACACAAGGCATCAATTTTACACAAGAATCCGAATTCCAAACCCGACTTAATATATTCCGCTATAAAGTCTAAAGTACGTATTCATTGTTATTTGTAAAGGTGCTTACATACACGCCATAACAGTTCTTACAACTTGCACGGACGGGTGGTAATAAAAACGACGCCAGAACTTCCGTCGTGAAGACGCCACATTATGCTTACAACGGTAATGTCTGCTTTTTCATAGGAAATATTAGTATTTAGCACATTTTTAAGGATATTGTTACGCTATCCGAGAAACGTGGAGGAAACATTGTGGTATTAATTATGCGTACTTAGCTATTGTTTCAGAGAAGATTCTGTTTACATATCAGAATTTTACTTAGTAATATAATGTTTCTTACTTATACAATATATATACTTGCACCAATAATTGCGGTATTTATGTTCAAATTATGTTGGAGAAATAAAACAGTAGTTCGAACGTATTCCGCAAGATGTCGCTATTTTCATATTATGTCACGTGTGGCAAAAATAATTGATATTTCAACTATTGTGTTTTAAATGTGCAATATACCAATTATTACTACAATAAAGAATAGTAGGAGCCAATTGTACTAAGAAATCGCTTCCTTTAAGCCATGTTTTGTTGTTTCGTGGTCGCCGTAAGGACTGAAGCAAGTTTTTGCTACAAATACTTAGCCTGTTTATGAAATGAAATGAAATGAAATGAAATGAAATGAAATGAAATGAAATAATTTATTCGAACCCATAAAATGTTATACATTATTTAGATTCCGTCAATATTAACTCTACCACCAGTTCGGAAAGCAGTTCTCACTAGAGAAGAACGGGCAAGAAACTCTAGTGTTGCTCTTTTCAAAATCAGTTCAAGGTATAAAATACAATGCATTATGTAGAGAAAAAAAAATACAATTCAGTATTTGTTAAGTTTTGTTAAGAGCAGTTCATTTATATACTCGCAAAATAGGTAATAAATTTTTAAATTCCAACACTAGTGCATAACTATCTCAGGAATCATGTAATAATGTGATCTGAAATGTTCAAGATGTCGCTATTAATCTAAGTTCAAGATATACCCCTAATACTTAGATATAGTAAGCGAAAAGGGCAGACCAGTCCACACAAGCAGCACTCGTTCACGAGTATGACGCATGTGCCAGCCATCGGCCTCCTCAACCATATTACAGGGAAGTGGCCGACCCGGCACACGACGCCGCCGCAGGCACAGACAGTTAAGGAGTATGTCATACCCAAGCCGCTCACAGATGGAAACAAAGAAACTTTATTGAAACGAAAAACATGATTCCAAAGAAAATCATATGAAAAAAATTTAATCCCAGGCTTTTTTATCCTCTATGTATTCTGAAATCTTGTAATAAGCTTTATTACATAACTTTCGCTTAATAGTTGTTTGGAATTTACCAATGTTTAAACACTTAATTTCAGTGGGAACTTTGTTATAAAAATGTATACAGTAACCCTTAAAAGATTTGCTGATTTTTTGGAGCCTTGTTTTATGATTAACTAGATTATTTTTACTTCTAGTATTTAAGCCATGGATATCGCAAACTTTTGGAAAGTTTTCTATATTCTTATGTACGTACATTAAATTAGCGAATATAAATTGTGATGCTACTGTCATTATATTTGTTTCTTTGAATTTTTCTCTTAGAGAACATCTAGAGCTTAGGGAGTAGATAGATCTTATAGCTCGTTTTTGAAGAACAAATATAGTATTAATGTCAGCAGCACCAATCATCATCAATCAAATCATCAATCAAAGCAGTTTATCGCATCACAACTAAGTTGCTGGCGAGGAGCCAGTGTTTCTAATATGGTTAATAAACATTAGACACGGTCGGCGGTCAGTATGTGAACTTATGACCGCGACTCGATCGACCTGTGTTATGTTACAGAATAATTAATGAGGCGAATCTTTGGGAAGATACTTAAGGGATTGAACGTATGGAATAATCGCTCACCATAATATTTTAGATTTGACGTCGCGTGTTTTTTTGTATCAGGTAAATGCTTTAAATGCTCTAAATTATGATGAATGTGATGGCAATAGAAATTTTTTTTTGACAAGATTGTTTTACAGTAATTTTGTAATGACTGGTTAACGACCTGAAATAGAATACAAATTAAGATATAACACCAGTACATTGTTAAAACCTGTTAATGAATTTATTTGTCACGGCTGGTATGATAGTATGCAAAAAGATTCAGAATTTAGGACACGATACATAACATATTATATTAGTCAATATTTATTGCCTGCAAGGGTGACAATTTAAAAAAAACACTCTATTGGCTTATCCTAACAGTACTTTAGTTCCAACTAGAGTGAATAGAACGCTTTTTAGGGAAGCCGTTGTCCACCCGTAGGCTAATAAAAAAATCTGCCGTACGAAAAAGTTTCGGCTTTTAACTAAACGCCTCCCTATGTTTGACTAGCCAAACCTCAGTTTGGCTCGGTTGACATATCGCTGCCTTTTATGAATACGAAAACAAAGGGATTGCCACAACACCGGCCGATCATATCCTATAGTTTGATGCATTTCGAATGTACCAGTGTTTTGAATGAAACCATTGTCCATTCACAGCAGTATCCCACGTCACATCGACCAAAGTTATTTTATAAAATTTCTACTAAGTTTTATCTATACTAATATTAAGAGGAAAGATTTGATTGTTTGTTTATTTGTTTGCATTGAATAGGCTCCGAAACTGTGGGATCGATTTGAAAAAATCTTTCACCAATATAAAGCTACATTATCAGCGAGTAACATAGGCTACTTTTGATCCCGGGGAAATATAAAGCGGGACTTTTATCCCGGAAAAACTAATTCACGCGGGCGGAGCTGCGAGCAGAACTCTTGTATTTGATAACCAACCAACAATTTTCTATACAGAGTGCATTGGAATTATAAAATGCTTATGGTCAGTGTTAGAATTAGAAACTACTGTAACAAACCACACTACCATCTTACAGCATTATCTCGATGACAAATCTCATCATACCTATTTCAAAACTGAACACATTAACATCAGAAATAGATCAAGCGGTACCCAGATTGACAGACGTACTTTAATACTACTTTTAATTCTATTAAAAGTCAACGCCATTCTACCTTAATGTGACAGAAATAGGCATCATATGCCTCACAAAACAGGTGATCGGTTCACAACTGTTTTCCATTAGCGCAACAATCCGGAACATGTCATACGTAATTCGCCGTCGGTGTCTGATAGGCAGATACACTTTATAATAATTTTAGCAACAGCGAGCTATTAATGGTGGTTCGGGTTAACATTACTATATTGTGATGTTACTATTGAAACGTGGTTTGTTTGTGTATGTTTTACTGGTGGTAGGTCTCTCATATGTAAGAGTCCGTCTGCGTGGGTACCACCGCAATGTCGATTTCTACTGCCAAGCAGCAGTGTGCATGCACTGGTGTGTTTCAGTTTGAAGGACATTGTAGCCAGTGTAACTACTGGACATAATGAAACTTAACATCTTGTGTCTCACACAGTACTTACAGTACTTTGTAAGTCAAGTTGTTGGATGGTGTTGCTACTGTTTATGGGTGGTTGTGTCGCTTACCATCAGACGAACGGCTTGCTTGTCTCGTCACTCACTGCCATAAAAAAAAATTTGGTCGGTTTGTTTCTGTTCTCAATTGCAATGAAATTCCGGTATTACACTACGTTTATTTAAGTACTGTTAATGTATGACTCATTAATGGATTCGTTACTTTATTAATGACAGATTTTGCTCGCGGCTCTGCTTGCATGAAAAAGTTTTTCCGGGATAAAAGTCCCGCTTTGTATTTTCCTGGTATAAGAAATAAACAGATGTAATTAAAAGAGTTACATACATACATAGCGGTTTATCCCTTTTCAGGCGTAG
Source organism: Sphinx pinastri (assembly GCA_947568825.1). Lineage (NCBI taxonomy): Eukaryota > Metazoa > Arthropoda > Insecta > Lepidoptera > Sphingidae > Sphinx > Sphinx pinastri. The sequence continues at coordinate 6,029,024 of OX387623.1, forward strand.
GCAGAGGTGTATCACACCCAAATTTCGCCAGCTGTGTTAGCTCCCATGTAATAGGGGGCGGGCCTATTGCCATTTACCGGGCACATTTCCAGGCTCCGGGCTGATACTGAGTAATGAAATGAAATGAAATGAAATGAAATAATTTATTCGAACCCATAAAATGTTATACATTATTTAGATTCCGTCAATATTAACTCTACCACCAGTTCGGAAAGCAGTTCTCACTAGAGAAGAACGGGCAAAAACTCTAGTGTTGCTCTTTTCAAAATCAGTTCAAGGTATAAAATACATTGCATTATGTAGAGAAAAAAATATATACAATTCAGTATTTGTTTACTTATGTTTAGAGCAGTTCATTTATATACTCGCAAAATAGATAATAAAAATTTAAATTCCAACACGAGTGCATAACTATCTCAGGAATCATGTAATAATTTGATCTGAAATCTTCAAGATGTCGTTATTAATCTAAGTTTAAGATATACCCCCAATACTTATATATATATATAGTAAGCGAAAAGGGCAGACCAGTCCACACAAGCAGCACCCGTTCACGAGTATGACGCATGTGCCAGCCATCGGCCTCCTCAACCATATTACAGGGAAGTGGCCGACCCGGCACACGACGCCGCCGCAGGCACAGACAGTTAAGGAGTATGTCATACCCAAGCCGCTCACAGATGGAAACAAAGAAACTTTATTGAAACGAAAAACATGATTCCAAAGAAAATCATATAAAAAAAATTTAATCCCAGGCTTTTTTATCCTCTATGTATTCTGAAATCTTGTAATAAGCTTTATTACATAACTTTCGCTTAATAGTTGTTTGGAATTTACCAATGTTTAAACACTTAATTTCAGTGGGAACTTTATTATAAAAGTGTATACAGTAACCCTTAAAAGATTTGCTGATTTTTTGGAGCCTTGTTTTGTGATTAACTAGATTATTTTTGCTTCTAGTATTTAAGCCATGGATATCGCAAACTTTTGGAAAGTTTTCTATATTCTTATGTACGTACATTAAATTAGCGAATATAAATTGTGATGCTACTGTCATTATATTTGTTTCTTTGAATTTTTCTCTTAGAGAACATCTAGAGCTTAGGGAGTAGATAGATCTTATAGCTCGCTTTTGAAGAACAAATATAGTATTAATGTCAGCAGCACCACCCCACAGCAAAATTCCATAACTCATCAAACTATGAAAGTAAGCAAAATAGACCAATTTCGCTGTTTCAATGTCAGTTAATTGGCGTATCCTGCTCACTGCAAAAACTGCGGCGCTCAGCTTTTTAGCTAGTACAGATATATGAGGACCCCACTGAAGTTTAGAGTCCAATGTGATACCCAAGAATTTGGTTGTATCCACAAGGCTCAACTCGTCACTATTTATGAAAATGTTAGCGTTAACTTTTTTGACATTAGGTGTGACGAATTTTATACATTTAGTTTTTTCACTATTTAATAATAGATTGTTAACGCTGAACCAATGCACTATTTTTGAGAGAGTATTGCTTACATCGTCAAGAATTGTTTGATGTCGACTTATTTTAAATAATAAGGAAGTATCATCTGCAAACAACACTACTTCACAATTGTCCCTTATGAAATAAGGTAAGTCATTTATATAGATTAGAAAAAGAAAAGGTCCGGAAGAAAAGGAAAGAAGAGTAGAAAAACCCAATCGGAGATCGAACCGATCGAAATAATTATGTTAAATTTAAATGCATGACATAGTAATATATTTAATTTCACTACTTATTTTATAAATATTGACATCTAGATAACATTTTTTCTCGACTACTAGACAAAAAAATATAATAATAATAAAAAATTAAATTTACAAAATAATATTAACTACTATAAACAACGAGTTTTATCTAAGAAAACAGTTTCTCCCTCTCTTCTATGTTGCCGTGCCCTGCAGGGTCCACGATTATGTACTTCTCTTAATTTGTAAACCTATTTAACAATTGTGGAGTGCAATAAATTGATTTGATTTGATTTGATTTGAACCCGAGACCTTAGCACTGCAGCCGTGCCGTAATACAACTACACAACCGAGGCAGTCAAAAGGAGGATAAAGGAGCTAAATCTTAAAATTTATTTGTGCTATCTAAACTAAATTACTATAAGCCCTTGTTCATTCCCTATTAGTACCCAAATAATACCTCTCATATCTCATTTAAAAAGACAACAATATTAAAGCACTTATAAAAGCCAAAAGCAAAACCGCATTGTTCATTCGCAATTAGCCAGCGAATTATACGGCGCACAATACACATCAGTAAACGAAATTTACTAGGAAACTTGTTACGTATGAGGGAAACGTTGCAAAGCGGTTTCATTCCGACATTTCATTATAAGAATTTGATTTATTCAGCTGAGTCTATGAAGCTGTTTATTTGAATGGATAATAGGGTTTATTTAGAGTTTATTATGATTTAGTTGAGTGTGTTTATTACGTTCTATAAAATACGCTTTGTGTAATGCACTTTCTAACTGATACAAGCCTTATGTGTGAACTGTCTTATTCAACAACTTGAAGTTTAATCCATATTATAAAACAAAGTCCCCCACCCGCGTGTCTATCTGTCTGAACGCCATAGACTCAAAAACTAACTAAATAATTTGGATGAAATTTGGTACGGAGTTTGAGACCTTGGGATGGATATAGCCATACACTTTTTACCCCTGGAAAATATATAGAGGGCCATTTATCTCGGAAAAACTATTATACGCGGGTGAGGCCGCGAGCAAAGCCTTGTCTACTGATGTTTTAAAGAGGTTAAATTAGATGCTTAGATGTTAGGTGAATCTGTGAAACTACTAATCTGATTGTCTTTCTATTAACCATATTATCCCGATGTACCAAAAGGTGTTTTTTATTCTGGAGCTAACTATATAATACTGCCTATGTTAATCTCAATTGCGTGTTTTGTCTTGGCACGGTTTTAAATTAGTTTTATTTATCAGAGGCCAAAAAGCCACTTCCACAGAGTCAGTATCTAAACTTATATAAATTGAAACAAATTGTTAACTAGCAATAAATAAGGTTTGGAAAGGCTGTCAGTTACTGGCTCTAGTCCAACCGTTTTAGATAGTAAAAACCGCTTTTAGCAATAAGGAATCTATAGTAGCGATTTATAAAGAGGGTTCCGCAGAAACTAAAGGTTTTGTGGAATAGTCACCTGGATACCGTGAAATTATATTTAATATTCTTCACATTAAAAGTCAGCGAAGAATGGTGCTGTTTAATTTAAAAATATAATTTTTATTTATTATTTTGTTCTAATATATTTGCAGTGTTTTACATTTCATGTGGGATTACATAAATTAAAAAGGCGTTGTTGAGTACTCCGTGTCACCCGTTGGTCTAGAGAACTTTTTAACATCGTACTACTGGAATTCCTCTATTACGATAACGGATTTATTGAAAGTGATAAAGAGTCTCGGAAGGATTTTTCAAGTTTCCAGAATGGAGCCGCGTGATAATGGCTTCCTAATGTTAGTTCAATACATATTTCAGGATTTTCTAAAATTATATCCTTCAATATATTGTAGAAAATCCTACAATCTATATAATATGGTTGAGAAGACAAGTGGCTATTGTTAATAATGTTTTTTCGACCACGTTACTAAAAATATAGAGTGTTCTAGTAATTATGATATTGCTTACAATTTCTTAATACTTTGAGTTTGTAAATGAATATGTTCTGTAATATTCACAAAGTCATGAAATATACAACAGTTTTCTCGCGTATAACGTTTTTTAACCACAGATCGGAAACAGAGCATTTTTTGTAATGAACAATATGCAGAATGATAAATTTTTTCGTTACCTATGTATTTATTTTACCTATGTTATTGCGAGTATATTTTTATAGGCGTACATTCATTTCATTTTTAATAAATGTATCTTTTGAATTTTTTTATTGTGTGTGATTTTCTTTATATTATTGAGAATGTACTCTATTTTTGACCATAATTGGATAATATTTATAAAGAATGATATTTTAACAGTTAAAGAATAAAGAGCAAGCGCTAAATTCGGCGCAATCCCGTCTTTCCACATACAGATAGCTCTGATTCATTACATTAGTCAAATGAATTATACCCGTGTGCCGTCACGAGTATCAAGTCTTGTAAGAAACTTTATGTACGTCCCCGCTTACTGCGAATTCAATTTATAAAGAGTGTTTGAGGTAATCACATGTTAAACGTGGTATGACAAATGAGATGGAGAACTTATTCGAGACGAACATTATGAAATGGTTGATGTACAGACTGGAGACATATGAAAGATAAATGAGGCTGGTAATAAATAGCCAACGATAAAACAAATTTTAAGTTATTTCGTACAATTTAATAAAAAACAGTCCCCTACAATTCTATAACGTCATCTATTGACCTTTCCTAAGAGGACTTCCATATGTTTCGAAAATTCCTTTTCAAACCCACTGAAGCATCTTAGAGCTAATAAAGCCAAACTGGTTGAGGAAAGGGGCACTTTTCACACGTCATCGTTCTTTTTGCGTCGGCCCTTGTCGTCGTCAATGGCTCGGAAAAGCCGCCAGATAGCGCCTCTGTTGCTACAGACTCGTCTGTTATTATGGTTAATATTTTTTTGACACGTAACACGCGTTGAGCTTTAACGTTACGGATTTCGCGGAGTTTTTATTTATAAATAATTGTGAGTTTTTTTTATAAATTAATGGGTTTTATAAATGTTGTTGAGTATCGAGCGAAGTTAAGGTAAGGTCTTTGGGGGCAAGCAGGTATGGTTTAGAAGATGTTGATCAGTAACTTCAAACACTCATGATATATTTTTACTATAATGTACAATGTATAGTAATGATTTCTTATGTTTACGCGAATGTTCGACATTGAAATAAAACTACTTAACCGTTTTTTGCTATAAATGACTCCCGAAGTATCTAAGACGTTGAAGCATTCATGGTCACGGGGCAGACTCATGCGGGGGTCAATGAAACAAACTTATCGCGAGAAAATCAACCGAATTAATATATCCATAATTCCATACAATTATTCGTCCAAGTAGCAAATACAAGAAACCTTCACAATTCCACTATAATTAATTGTTAAAACAGATAAGTAGGTCATAAGCCTGGGGTAGTGACGTGGATGCCGGCTAATCTCTCAGTGTCGGACCGAGCCAACTTATCCGTGACGTAGAGATGCGGGCCGAATAATTTCTATGTACCTTTGTGAGGAGATAAAACGGCTGTCTCCTGTGATCTAATGCCGGATTAGATATTATGTTTTAAGGTATTAAGGATAGTTTCTATGTTATATACAAGCGGTATATATTTTGAAAATTATTTGCGACGTTAATAACGTACTATATTGATAGCCGAGGGGATAGAAATATACCGATTGGAGACCTTGTAATGGTATAGCAGTAAGTGTGGCGTTGGACGTCCACTTGCAAGATGGACAGAACTGATAAAGGTAGCAAGAAGTTGCTGGGGATATAAGAATTTCGACTATCTATCTATTATATATACAATTCAAAATATCTTAATTTTTTCAACGTCATAATGACGTACGCATATAATAAGGGAAACCTCAGCGCAACTAAAGCTATAAAGGACCCATACATTCATAAAACCTTAATCCGTTACTATAGAGATAAACTTGTAAACATAATCATTATATTAATTAAGGTACATTACATCCCCATCTCCAATAGTTTCAACTAAATAATCAAGCGCATAAATAATTAAACAGTCCCCGATAGCCTCCTATTAAGACTTTGCACTGGTTAATTCACGAAATCTCCCCCGTAACCGTGGTGGCATAGTAAATCTGTGGATCCCCATCGATTGCCAATAATGCCTGTAATTACTGCCACCGTCGCCTGCTGCTAATCTTACTTAAGCTTATACCTTCGACCGTGCCAAGTTTAGTTAAAAATTATTACTCAATGCTCGTGAACGGTTTTTAAGTTCAGTACAGGTCTATTGTTTGAGAATTGTAAATTGTAATTGTAATTTGAGGTTTTCATTTGGGTTTTGTCTTAATTAAGTGTCTCAAATGATTTAAATTAAGCGAGGAATAAAATTACAAAACTAAAAACATACATACACACCCATGCCTTTTATCTTCGAAGGGATAGGAAGAGGCGTAACTAGTGCACCCACTTTTCACCGTGCGTATTCCGTCCCATGATGTGACAGGGGGCGAGCCTATCGCCATATCGAGAACAAATTTCAGATTTCGGGCTGATACTGATTAGAAAAACCAATTATCACTTTGCCCAACCCGGGGATCGAACCCGAAACCTCAGCATTACAGTCGAACCGTAACGCAACTACGATTTGACGAAACGAAATATCATTTTTTATTGTCTAACTTACTTAAATTATAATATTAGTCGAAAAGGTCTAAGAAGGTTAGAATTATTCTTAAAAATAATAACGCAATACATACCCGTTCAATAAGTGTATTTGGCTATAAAAGGTTTAATATTTACTTCTAAAATTAATTACGTAATGACGTTCCAAACGTGTGTTGGAGCTATACATAAGTCGCTATCTATACTAATATTATAAAGAGAAAAGATTTGATTGTTTGTTTGTTTGTAATGGACAAACTCAAAAACTACTGGACCGATTTTGAAAAATCTTTCACTAATAGGAAGCTACATTACTCCTGAGTGCTATAGGCTACTCTTTATCCCGGAAAAACTTTTCCACGCGGGTGGAGCCGCTAGCAGAAGTCTAGTATTGAATAAGGCAACAAATTGTAAACCTTATTGAATGTGAGTAATAAGATTAAGTTTTACAAAATGATATCTTTCGTCATTTGTACAGTTACTGTTAGTAAAGCGTTTGAAACACAAAAAAGTCACATCTTTATAATATTAATGCAAATGAACCTTCCGAACTTTGATTAATTATATACCTAGATAGACACTGAACGTTTCAAAAGCGTCGAAAAAATAGAGGCCAACTATTGCCCACTAAATGAGTTGGAGTGAATTATTTTTTGTTGTTTTTCAACGATATAATTTTCTCCCCGTTTAATAGAAACCATGTAGTAACTGGTATAATTATGCGCGCACACAAGGATACGCAGAATGATGCAGCGATAGCGTATGACACAGCTGTCACGCGTACTAGCTTAAGAAAAGTTGGCCTGTTTGTTTTAGTTTCATTGTAGCGCGTCACTCTATCTAGGTATATAATTAACCAAAGCTTCCGAACACATTTAAAAATGTCGTTGCCTCATCGGCGTAGTTTAATACGCACCCAGTACGAGCGTAGTGCTGAGATCCTGGGTGTGGTATCGTACCCAGGTTTAACAAAGTGATTTTGGGTTTTTATGCTTCATATTAATCCGCAGTTTAGAATTCTGCGCTGTAATTCTATAAATGACTTACCAAAACTGGCTAAATGTGGACGCGATACCTAACCTAACCTTGAAACCTAATCTTTCAAAAAGGGAAAAGTAAAAAATCGCTTAACATCTACAAATGCATATTACAAAAGAGATTCTCTAGCACGTCAGGAACATCACTGTTATTCCATTTGTCTGAAAACACTGACCTTTTCCTTTCTAGTGATGTTGTAAGCCGCTCACGGCGTACCATTCAGTTATACCGGTCGAGCTGCTGTTTGACAGCAAGGAACGGCGCATACTGGGCAATGAGTTTTGAATCATCTTTAAAACAATTTCATGATATAAACATTTTAACTGTCGACTGTATTGTTGAATATTATGTGCAAAAATTAAATGCAAAAATCCTCCTAAGATGAACATAGTCTGACACGTACAAAATATGTCGTATTATTTTATACTAGCGTTTTGCCCTCGTTTCCGCACTTGTTAAAAACATTCGGGATAAAAGTCCCGCTTTATATTTTACCGGGATAAAAAGTAGCCTACGTGTTAATCTAGGACATGATCTACTAGTGTGCCAAATTTCATCAAAACCCGTTCAGTAGTTTGTGCGTGGAAGAGTAGCAAACATACATACATCCATACATTCTTACAAACTTTCGCGTATGAAATTAGTAGGATTAAACACAATTATTACTTTATGATTTAGCTTAAACAGCGATCTACTTCTTAGTAAAAAAAATTAATTCTGTGTCTATGCGTTAGTTTATAATTAAGCAAACGCTACGAAATATTATTTATAGGAAATGCCTTTACTTCGTAAAATTCTGGTACCTTCCTTTTTTTATTTTTACAACGAACCCGGAGCGTAATATGCGACCCTGAAATTGTATATTCTGTCCCTAATGTCAGCTAGAAACCAGATATAAATGTCTGAGACGCTTTGGGACCTACATTAGTTGGAAACAAGTCGCCGCGGTGTTCGTACGGCCACTAAGCGATGCCCATTTTTTAAAGGAAAATTTCCCTCGGCTTGAACATTAAATGATAACTATCAGACTTGGAAGAAATAATAGATAAGTTTTGTTACGTTTTGAAACACTTTCTGTAGGCGGTATTTTTTTTTGCAAAAGTGTAATGTATATTTCTGTATATTTTACGAAAAAAAAATATGTGTAGGATTGATTTTATTATTATATTTTGAAATCAAACCCTATAACTTTGATTAATTATATACCTAAATAGACACTGAACGGTTCAAACGCGTCGAAAAAAATAGAGGCAAACAGTTCCCCACTAAATGAGTTCGAGTGAATTATTTTTTGTTGTTTTTCATGGATATAATTTTCTCCCCGTTTTAATAGAAACCATGTAATAACTGGTATCGTTATGCGCGCACTCAAGTATACGCAGAATGGTGCAGCGATAGCGTATGACACAGCTGTCACGCATACTAGCTTAAGGGCGCATTTACAAATTTCCGTAGTTTTGAGGTACCATTTATTGAATCAGGAGTTACGCTTATGAGGAGATCTTGGTATATAAATAAAGATTAAACATTCCTCTTTGCTTATAGCATATAGAAATTGTATGCTTCCATACAACATTATCACGTAAATACGTTTATTCTGGAGCAATAATCGCTGAAAATGACGAAAAATAGGGTCGGAATCGGAACCATTATACCTTAAACTAATGAATATTTTAATATAAAACCGAAACAATATGATGGCTTATATAGTCTTCTCGCTTTATGACTAATTATTTTCAAGTCAAATTAAATACTTTTCCAGTAAAGAGAAAAAATATAACCTGAATTGAATTTCTTCATACATTTTCCAATTTCGGGCTGTCATTCCGCGCTGAGACGCGGCCGAGGAAGCACGGGTGTACAACTTTTTTTCAAAAAATAAATACGTAATAAATTGATCGCGATGTCATTATACTACGAATAAAATAGTTGATACTATTTCAAATTATTATTTTTCAAAAAGCAAGTATGAAAATTTTATATTACAATAAGTCAATACAAATTTGATTTAATTAATGAAACATTCATTTATTTTAATGCAAATATTTAAATTTCATTATAAAAATGGCATAGTATTTTTATATTTACAAAATCGACAAGTTTTGCAGTATATGGTATTTACTATTTATCTATTTATAATTTTTAGTATCGGTGATTATTTATTTTTAAATTTTACTAGGTTTAGTTCGCGTTTTTGCCCGCGTTCAAAGCCTTTCCCGGTACAAAAATATCTAAACACTCAATACTACAGTACTACAGTACTACAGTTCAGCCACAACTACTCACTAGGCATGGCTGCTTCGGTGAGTAGCTGTGTCGTATTGTAGGTACCGAGGTGTCGGCTGTGTGTGCCATTGTGACAGTTGCCCGCTGGATACGGCTTAATATACGTTTGAGTTTTGCCCAGCCTGGAATGAGGAGCGCAGCGCTATCAAAGCAGTCGTCAGAGGCGGCCTCTCGTTGCCGGCCGTGGTCGCTCCCATGGTCGGCAGTCAGGAGGTCTGGCGTGTGTTGGCTCACTTCTGCGAGATAGTCCTCTCGTAGAAGGAGAGTGCTGAGAGAGTTCTGGAACGCGAGGATTCCTCCCGCCGTCAGAGGAGACGTAGGAGGCGCCGGGTGGACGACTGACCGGCGGCTCCCACCCTGTGGATTGAAGGTGTTTGGAGAATTCCACCACGGTATCCCCTGCCTGTCGTAAAAGGCAACTAACAGTGGCCACCCAGGCGTCGCGGGCGGGTGCCGTCTCTAGCTTTGTCTTTTTAGCACATTGTTGCGACCCCCCTGATGGACAGCAGTGTGGCAGGTAGGCCTCACGCTACCATTGACGCCGAGAGCGCCGAGATGCACGGGGGCTCCTGAGCCTATATCCCACTTGCTTTACATGGACTGCCTCGGTGGCGTAGTTGTATTACGGTACGACTGCAAGGCTGAGGTCTCGGGTTCGATCCCCGGGTCGGGCAAAGTGATATTGGATTTTACTATTCAGTATCAGCCCGGAGTCTGGAATTTGTGCCCGGTATGGCGATAGGCTCGCCCCCTATCACATCATGGGACGGAATACGCTTGGCGAAAAGTGGGTGCACTAGTTGCGCCTCTGCCTACCCCTTCGGGGATAAAAGGCGTGAGTATGCGTTTACATGGATGATCTCAAGTTGTTTGCATCAAAACAAACAGAATTGATTGAGTCGTTAAAAATTACTGAAAGATGTAGCAAATAACTCAACATGGAGTTTTGTGTAGATAAATGTGCGGCTATCCATATGAAGCGAGGAGAGGTCGTGGTCTCTGGTGACATACAAGTCTTAGAGACTGTAAGACTTAGATCCCTTTCTGAGACGGAAACTTACAAATATCTGGGTATGCCTGAGGCACTGGGGATTATGAGTGCCGACGTAAAACAATCGCTGAATGACCGTTTCTTCGGCCGCCTGGCAAAAGTATTTAACAGTTTTTTGTCAGGTGGTAACAAGATTTGTGCTTTCAACGGTTGGGTTATGCCTGTACTCTTAACTCTTTTGGTATACTCAGAAAGAAAGACTCAGGCTGAATTGGACGCCCTGGATCGAAAGTTCCGGACCCTACTGACTGCATATCGTATGCATCACCCACGGTGGTCAGTGATGAGGTTGTACATCCCGCGAAGATGCGGGGCTGAGGCTTACTTAATGGACTTGCATAACCGCGAGGTATGCAATCTCAGGAATTATTTCCTCCACAGCGAAGTAGGCATGTATAAGATTTTAGTCATGGTGGATAAGGGATTTATCCCACTTTCTTTGGCGAATGAGAACTGGCGAAAACCTATGGCGATGGGCATTAGGGAACGCGATGTGATATGGAAGATCAAAGAACTATACGGTCGGTTCTATCGGGGCCTTGTCGTTTCTGCTCATGGGTTGATACCAGAGTCTCGACCAACACCTGCTGAAGCTCTCAATTGGTAGTTGGGTCAAGAGCCAGATGCAGAAAGTAGTACTTCTGGACACCGCAATGTCAATGTCTTTTTCTATCGCCAAGCAGCAGTGTGCATGCACTGTAGTATTTCGGTTTGAAGGACATTGTAACCAGTCTAACTACTGGACATAATGAGAGTTAACATCTTATGTATCAGGATGACGAGCGCAGTGAAATGCCACACAGTATTTTGTAACTCAACGTGCTGGATGGTGTTGCTACTGTTTATGGGTGGTCGTATCGCATACCACACGCATTGTGAGGAGATTCCTCACTTTGTATCCCTGACTATTGGTAGCTTGGGTCTTGAGCCTCGCCATCGGAGGGTGATACACTTTTTTTATATTTTTATATGTATAACCTAATTATAATTTTTTATATATAAAAATGGTGGTAGGCGTCTCATTATGTAAGAGGCCGTCAGGGTGGGTACCACCGCAATGTCTATTTCTACCGCCAAGCAACAGTGTGCATGCACTGTTGTGTTTCGGTTTGAAGGACATTGTAGCCAGTATAACTACTGGACATAATGAGACTTAACATCTTATGTCTCAGGATGACGAGCGCAGTGGAATTCAACACAGTACTTTGTAAGTCGAGGTGCTGGATGGTGTTGCTACTGTTTATGGGTGGTCGTATCGCTTACCATCAGGCGAACGGCATGCTCGTCTCGTCATTCAATGCAATAAAAAAAAATGTCTATTACATGATGAAATTATAATAATAATTATTATTAAACATAATTGTAAACATTCGACAATTCCAAAAAAATAAATATGGATGAGTAAAATAATAACTTCAAGTATTAAGATTAGCTCGTTCAAATGGAAAATCTAGTTTAAATCGGTTTCGATGTGTGCGCGTGTAGCAAAGCGCGTTCTTGTCATTCAAATATCTAAAATCGAAGATGTCAAAAATGTAATAGCGTCCTTAAGAAAAGTTGGCCTGTTTGTTTTAGTCTCATTGCAGCGCGTCACTCTATCTAGGTATATAATTAATCAAAGCCCTATAAATCAAACTAGTATGTGAATTTAGTTCGTATTTCTATTTGTTCCTCTGACCTCTACAATGAAGTCTAGAACCCCTACTCAAACTACTTTATGTATATTTTTGTTATCACCCTCATTTAGTGGTCTCCATTTGACCGCGCCAAATGGAGACGGCCGCGTTCCGTGTTAACCGATCCAGAGGACGAAATCACTCTGGCGATTCGTAGGAAAAACGAGTTTATAAAACTCTTACACTCCACAAGACCGCAGTTCCGTCCTCGCCGTCGAGGACCTCGCCGCGTTCCCCGTCGCCCTCCCGACCCCCATGACAGCTCCGGCCCGGGTGCCGATGTAAACAACCCGAACGGATAGGATTAGGTCAAAAAACCTTCCCCCCCACTAATCGTTGAATGTCTCATTCTCCCCTCAGTGACGGTCCTGAGCCGAGGTTCGTAACCCGTTAGTGGGTTGCCCTCAGCATGGTCACTTAACTCAGGGTTGCGAGCGCGTCAGCGTTCACCCTAAAGTCCGGTGTGGCCAGAAAAGCCGACCCTTGTCAGGCTACTGGCAGAATAGCCAGGTTCAAAAAAAAAAAAAAAATTAGTGGTAGTACGCAATCAGATTGCAATTGCTATGGACACGCGTAGATCGCTCCCCGAGGCATCACTACAATGTATCTCTTATCTAGACACGTGCCGTGTAATCCATCACCCCAACTCTTTGATGTTTAACACAATAGCGTTTTTATTTAGTTTACACACTGTCGTTGTAAATTTCATTGCAGTGCCTAAAAGCATTCGTGCGTGCTAGAAGCGCCGGAACTAATAGCAGTTTCAATTCATAGATGGCGCTAATGGTGTTTGTGATTTCGTTATTGTTAAATGTAACGATTTAAAAAATATATTGTTGGTGTGTTATTTTGAACTGCGATGGATTTTTTTTCTAAGTCTTTGACTTTCATAATCGAAAGCGGAATAGAAGTAACTATTCAAAGCCTTAATTCAAGTCTCAGACAAGTACAACATTCAATAATAAAGATTATGACTAATTAGTAAAACACATTCAAATTCAGATTTACATCAGCATCTAAATATTTTGAGCCACATTCACATATTTCATAGACTTTAGCGAAGCATACCACATTTCTAACCAAACCTTGTCACAGATACGCTATCACTAAATATTTAGGATGTACGGATAAACGTCGGCATAATGCTTTTATTTGATTGCGTTGGGGTGGAAATAGTGGGGTGTCTGTCACATTGACCGTCTCATGTCTATTAGGGTACATGTATGACAATATTTATAGTAATTGACGTTGAGAAAGATATGAATGTTTAACGCTTGTCGTGAATTAGTTGTTTTGCCAAGTTTGTTTTTGGCAAAAATAAGGAAATTTTCTATTTGGTTTAGTGACAATGTGTACGGTATTTATGTTGAGAAATGTATGTTTCGCATTGCATACACCTGTTGTATTTTGTTTCAAACATAAGTTGTCTGGAATTGATATAATTTGTCCGATTTTGTCGTTTGTGTTTGCATATTACGAGGGGAAATGACCTCGCGATCCATTGATACACTACTTCTATCTCTGCCCACAACCTCGGATATGAAACGCGCATACCTAATATTCATGTATCAATGTAAAACAAAGCAATCACACAATATTATTCAAACAGAATATAAAATACAAGAATCTGTTCTCTTTCGTATGTTCTTTTTGAATAATTAAGGGAAAATACTTAAGTTACATGTTCTCATTACGGTATTGCTGTATTGATTGTTTGAACATAATTAAATTTTTTGGGGGAAATCGGAGTTAGCGGTGAGGGTCGGGGAGTTTTATCATATTACCCATTGCGTCTCCTGGTATCCCCAAGAAGGGTGTATTAATAGCTGGCAACATCGAGAATTATAAATATAAATTGCTGGGTTTATGGTGAACGTAAAAGCGAGCAATTAATTTCGTGTACCTACTCCTCTCTTTTCTGAATATACGAACCAATTAAATTGCTATGAAGGATGATAAGTTTGTTTTGTAAGATATTTAATTATGTGCTCGGAATATGGCTTAAGCGACGATAGCCTAAGTGGGAATGGAACGGTCTGTCGAGACAATGTCCGGAGGTTCAAAACCCAAGGCACACACCTCTGACTTTTCGAAGTTACGTGTGTATTATTATCAATTATCGTTCGCTTTAACGGTGTAGGAAAACGTCGTGAGGAAACCTGCATACCTGAGAAGCTCTCTGCATTTCGAAGGTATGTGAAGTCCGCCAACCCGCACTAGGCCAGCGTGGTGGACTAAGGCCTAACCCCTCTCAGTTTTAGAGGAGGCCCGTGCTCAGCAGTGGGCCTTATTTACTACAGGGCTGATTGCATTGCAATATGGTTTACCAAAACTAAGTGTTGAAGGCTATGCAGGATTCAGATTTTAATGAAGTGAATATTCTTGGCGTGTATGGAATCCTTGTTTAAGACTGTTATATTTGCATTAGAAAACTTCTTTTATATGAATTCTTTTATATTTATATGATTATTTATCATCAAGTTGAAATTAGGATAGTTTGTAATAACAAAACATGGGTGTAATGTATATAAGATATTAAATAATTCTTTTTTAACTGACTGCCTCGATGGCGTAGTTGTATTACGGTACGACTGCATTGCTGAGGTCTAGGGTTCGATCCCCGGGTCGGGCAAAAGTGATATTGGGTTTTTCTACTCAGTATCAGCCCGGAGTCTGAAATTTGTACCCGATATGGCGATAGGCTCGCCCCCTATCACATCATGGGACGGAATACGCACGGCGAAAAGTGGGTGCACTAGTTGCACCTCTGTCTACCCCTTCGGGGATAACGGGCGTGAATGTGTGTGTGTGTGTGTTTTTTTAACCAATCAAAACATAACGGCAGTTTATGACAACATTTTGGGGTTGAAACCAGTCAACAGCATTTAAAAACTCAAACTTGAACATTAACGCTATTACGAAATTCATAATTTTCCGGGCGCCATGATTTGTAATTATGTTTAAAAACTTTTCTAATTACCCCAGTACAGCCGAGTAACTTTATAAATGTTTAAACACCAAATCAGTGTCATCGTGTTTATTTTGGATAATTTATGCAAACGTTTTAGCATTAAAATACGAACGTAAACAAGTAGACACTAATGTGGTTTGAAGTTTATCCAAAGGGAGTTTCAGAATACCGACCATTTAGTAGAATAGGTTATTTTTAAGATATGTGAGTTTCTTTTAAATTCCGTTATATCCCCTAGGATAAAAATAAATAAATAAAATATAAATAATAATAATAATATAAATTGGATATTCTTAATATTTATCGGATTAACTCCATGATCCCTTCAAAATTACAAAGGTCCTAGCGTATTCATAAGAAACTATTATGTACCAAAATTATAAATAAATTAAAATTGGGTTAAATTCATTCAATCTTTTTATCAGGTAACAAACAGATTTCCAATAATAGAATAACACTTATGCACCAATTAAATACCTTCACAGTAAATTATTTTTGTATTCTGTCGAACGAAATCGCAGGCAAGAGTTACAAATAAAATAACAGAAACAACAAAAATAAAAGATTCATTCACGAAACTAATATCAAAAAGTAATAAATGGTTTGTACAACGTCTCGGCAGTATTCGATACAAGTTCTGTATGCCTAAGCGTAAAAAGCGATATGAACTTTTTTCATAAAGTAAACTAATACTAATACATTTGGGAACTTTTCTTTTTCTTCTATTTAATATTGTTGAAAGGGTACAGTGTCGGCCGGGTGACTGATGTGTTTTCTTTGCATAATGTAATGGCTGGTCGGAAAAACTTGCCCATATTCACCGTCAAATCTTGAATTTTTTGCGCTTTTCAGGTGCAAAGGTGTTATTAATGTGACGAAGTGATTTAATTTAATAAATAATATTTTTGATATTAACTCAAGCGATAGAATTTACTTCAAGTCGATCTATTGAAGATTATTGGTAACTTTATTATTTATGACTAGCTTTTGCCCGCGGCTCCGCCCGCGTGAAAAAGTTTTTCCGGGATAAAAGTCCTGCTTCACATTTTCCCGGAATAATGAGTAGTCTATATGTTAATCCAAGACATGATCTACCCGTGTGACGAATTTCATCGAAATCCGTTCAGTAGTTTTTGCGTGAAAGAGTAACAAACATACATCCATACATCTTTTCTTACAAACTTTCGCGTTTATAATATTAGTAGGATTAATGATTATTAACTTGTAATAACATCACGCCTTAAGAATAGTTACTAACTACACATCAAAGAACCATTAAAAACGATGCGAAATACCCTCAAAATTATCCAACAAAGTATTCCTTCAACTTCAAAACATTTTTTTTTTTTATAATGACATTTGTGTTCACATTTTGTCAATGTCAAGTTTGGTTTGTCTATTTTATTATCTGTAGTATGTCGAAGTAAAGCAGTGGCTACCTTACCAAGACTTTATCAAGGAGTTTTGGCGGCAACAGAAAAAACACTTGATTAGCACAATTATTTCAATTCACTTCATTTGAGCTCTTTAATAGAACTATATTGGATAATATACCACCATAATTATGCAATATAACACTAAATATCACCAAAATAATTATTTAAAACAAGAGCACCTCATGACACTTCCAAGTTCCCGCCAAAAAACTCCAAAACGACATCTTAAATGACTTCGAGACTTTCCAATCACGTCACCATTGACTCGTAGTTATCGAGCAATAAACGAACTCGCATTAATCACGCCGCTCGTAAGCACTGTTTTAATGATATTATTTCCTAATACTGAAAGACAATTTCCCGACTAACCGTGTTACGTAGGCGCATATTGAGCGAATATTCGACAGACACGTTCGACTAAACGATGGTAGGGGATTGTCATAAACGAATTGTGTGATCGTGTTTTATTTTGGTTTGACGTTTATAATGACCTTTGTTTTAGATAACTAACAGGTGATGTTTTTAAAACAATTCAATAAGTTTTTTATTCGTACATAAACTGGTAGGATTGCAGTGCTGAGGTCTCGGGTTCGAACCCCGGCTCGGGTAAAGTGATATTGGGTTTTTCTGCTCAGTATCAATCCGGAGTCTGGAATTTGTGCTCGATATGGCGATAGGCTTGCCTCCTATCACATCGAGGGAGGGAATACGCAAGGCGAAAAGTGGGTGCTCTGAGCCTCTTTCTACCCCTGAATATAAAATAAAATTCGCGGGTGTGTGTATAAACCATGTTATATAATATTTATGATATTATTTTGTCAAAAAATCATGATTTTACCAGTCAACTTGGTGTTTCTCAAATTCAAAACCTTATACAGGGTCATTTTGACATTGCGTTAATAAATAAAACCATATACTCGTCTTTGCTTTTGCTAACATGGTGCCAAAAATTATTCATGAGAAACGAATATTATCACCAAAAATCTCAATTTTATTTTCCTGATTTTTCTATAATTTCGTAGTTTAGTGCGAATAAGGCGTGTGCGTGAGTATTTTTCTGACTGAAAGTGTCATATTGCTCCAGCGACGAATCCTTCTAGAGTAGTAGTAGTGGCATTAGGATGTGTAAGCTTAAAGTTACTTTTTATTGATACTTATTTTGTTCGAAACTTACACTTTTTTATTTTACATCTATGGTTAAAATAACTTAATGGAAAGTGTTATTTACAAGGAGATAAGTATGTGGTTTCATTTAGTAACGCAATGTCAAAATGACCCTGTATAATTATCACTATTGTTAAACTAGCAGATCAATTTTAATACCCCATGGATATAACCAACTATGTACGCTGCCACCAGAAAATAAGTTATTAAAAAACCTATATCATAAGTGCTAATGCACCGAAATTCCGGGAAATAATTCCCGGAGTCACAAGCACTTAAATTACTGTTCAACCACTCGTAAGCCTTGTCTGGTGCAAGGAAAACGGCATGTAAACTGGCTACGTCTTCATTTCATTAGGGAGAGGGGCTTGCGTCGTTTTAAGTCACCCCAAACCAAAGATGCGCTTAGGGATCCGGTGTGCGAATGTGGCAAGTTTGGTTTTAGACTTTTTGATTCCACTTATTTGAGATGACTTGTCGACTGGAATTGAAGAATGAATGAAGATATGGCTATATGGCTGTTAAAGTTAAATGTAAAGAAAATCACATGTCATTTTAAGACTTAACAACATACATAATTTCATTTTATTTACATTGAACTGTAAAAAATTCTTTCTATCGTTATATTTTTCAAACTTTAAACTATAAAAATTTACAACTCAAAAGTAAAAGAATATTCATAGCTTCAATTATTAAATTCAGTTACACAACCTATCACATTGGTTCCACCTCAGTCCCGTGTTCATCGAGTGGCTTATGTTTGTTCTGTACATTGCATTAGTGTGTTTCTCCTTACGCGTTGAGAGATTCTCGCTGCTTGTTACTAATGCAATTTAATGTAGCCCGTGAACGTGTTATAATCAAATCATAATTATATCTGAAACGAGACTGCTAGGTGAAAATAGATCTTTGTAGTATTGATGATTTAACATCTATTTAGTTGAGGGTTCTATTTAGACGACGCGATGTCACGAAATGATGTGTGGAATAGTTAATCAGTTCTTAAATGCCTGTAAAATTATACAAAATCGACATTTAGGATTTAAAAAAATATAAAGAACATAAATAAGAAATAAAAATATCAGATACCTCTTGAACTTACGTTATTACTCCAGTATTTTAATAACGTTTTTTAAGCTACACGCTTTTTATAGAGCTACCAATTAGACCTCCAAATCTTATACGCATACGCATACTCACGCCTTTAATCCCCGGCGGGGTAGGCAGAGGTGCACCTAGTGCACCCACTTTTCGCCGTGCATATCCTGTTCTATGATGTGATAGGGGGCGAGTCTATCGCCATATCGGGCACAAATTCCAAAATCTAATATCACGTTGTCTGATCCGGGGATCGAACCCGAGACCTCAGCATTGCAGTCGTACCGTAATACAACTACTCCACCGAGGCAGTCAGACCTCCAAATCGTAATCACACCATATTAGTATCATATCAGTTATTAGTATTATATCAGGTTTCTAAAGGTGATATCAATAGATTGCAATCCACTAGTGAATTACCTTAATACGTACAATATTATAATCCTAAAATATTATTCTTACCTACGTATAACGCATATAAAGTAACATGTATTTGCCAATTATTTTTTACACGCAAAGCTGGATTGGAAACCAAATCTTCATTTCAAGAGAGGTCTTATTATAGTGGAAATAGCAATATAAATATTAATTTGATACTTGACAATATTGCGCTAGTTGAGTTCGATGCCACTTGGCACAAGGACAAATTTCGTTCGAGATTAATTGACGGAACAATGTAGAATTCTGATTGGGTTAAGTAAGATGAAATTGATTTATTGATAAATATAATTGCGAACTATTGAGTTGTGCTTTATGATTGGACACCTAAGTCAAAATTTTGATTATTATAGTCTTTATTATTTAAGGCCTGTTTCACAACTGAGTCAATGCTACTCGACACATAAATGTATAAGCCGACAAAATACAAAAGTCAAGCTCTAATCTATTTACTCTAATAAATTGTAATAAAATGAGCACTATCGACGTTAGCTGTCTAGTATATCTTTCAAATAAATTTTAAATGAAACAGGCTCTTGATATGTCAAGGTTCGTATATTTAGGCGCTTTTTAAAAGTAAACGCATATATTGAATGGATGTTAATGAGTTTTGGCCCGCAGATAGACAGATTTTTGTTCTGGATCCGCACAGTGGTATTTTTATCCGAGAAAGAACTTTTAGACGGTCACTGCCGCGAGCAAACGCTAAAGGTAGAAATCAGCACTCAAATGCTGTGACGAATTAAATGTTCTTTTTATTCTACCATACCTTACCAGCTCTGTATTATATACTGCCCACTGCTGAGCATGGGCCTCCTCTACAACTGAGAAGGTTAAGTCCACTACTCTGGCCTAGTGCGGGTTGGCAGACTTCACATACCTTCGAAATTCAGAGAACTTCTCAGGTATGTCGGTTTCCTCACGATATTTTCCTTCACCGTTAAAGCGAGCGATAATTCACAAAGAATACACACATGACTTTTTTTGAATAGTCAGAGGTGCCCTTGGGTTTTGAACCTGCGGACATTCGTCTCGGCAGTCCGTTCCACTCCCAACTAGACTATCGCCGCTTTTCCCTGTAGTAAAATAAATAAACTAGAGCTGACGTTAAGCACGGTGCATTCTTCATAACATAATACAGCGTAGCATTCATTAATGTCATATATTTCCTTTTAAATAACGTGTTTTTTACTCTTTACACGATATAAATCATATTGCCAATATTTATAAACTAGCTTTTGCCCGCGGCTCTGCCCGTGTGAATGAGTTTTCCCGGGATAAAAGTCCCGCTTTATATTTTCCTGGGATAAAAAGTAACCTATGTGCTAACCCAAAACATAATCTACCCGTGTGGCAAATTTCATTGAAATCCGTTCAGTAGTTTTTGCGTGAAAGAGTAACAAACATCCATACTTCCAAATTTTTGCGTTTATAGTATTAGTAGGATATTAGTAGGATTTCTAATAAAACATTAACAAATAACTACAATACATAAGTGAAAACAAGGCAAGTAGTAAGTACACATTAAGATGTGTTACTGACTAAACATTATGTGAGAATTAATTAACTTCATTACTCTACGTACCGCTGACTTGTATCAGCCGTGTGCACTGGGCGCGCTTCCCGCCCCTACCATACGTTTTCATAGAGTAAGTAATATCACTTGATTTAGTCGTGTATTTTTCCTTGTAGGTACTGCAAAGCGCAGTCATTATGTATGACCTCATGCTAAGAAAAATACTATGTCCGCTATTTAGAAACGTACGTTGAGAGTCGGCTCCTGCATTAGTAAACATTTTTTTTTTATTTTGCGGAGTAAGTGATTTAAAACTACCATCGAGCCTCATGGGGGGCGACTGAACGGTTATGTTGGATTCGCTGGCCTTACCACTTAACGTTGAGCCATTCGGATAGATAACAAACGTTGGACGACCGCCGGGCCGAGTCCTGTATTGGTATACCTGCTTACCCCGGAACGTAACTTGTGACAACGAGTTACTACGGCTTTTTTGTCACATGTACCGTTGTCCATATAAAGTCTGTTTTTTTTTTTTTTTTTTTTTTTTTTTTTCAATTTATTTAGGAACTTTATCGCTGATGCGATAATGACGCCCCTATAATATAACTATTAAATTTACATATTTCTTAATCTTATATAAGCTAATTTATAAAATAACTTGGCATGATCACTTAAGGGTAAGCTTAATATAGCGTTACAATCTCCTATATTACTCGTATTATTATTTATTCTATGTGATTGGTTACGAACACATTCCATCAGAATGTGATACACATCATCTACTAAACCACAGCTGGGACAATTAGGTGATGTAGACTTGCCCATGAGATATTTAAATTTATTGGATGGAAGGTGTCCAGAACGCAATCGAAGTGCCATTACAGTATCGTTCCTGTTTAAAATTTTGTTATCGATCCATGGAACTTTCCAAGGGTTTGGCTGGATCGTTCTATACCAAATACCTTTTTCTTTACACCTCTTGTCAAAATATTCATTCCAAATATCAAAGCACTTAACTTTAAGATGTCTTACAATTTCGAAATGACATGGCAACATGAAATGAGGAATACCGTCACTTATTGCTTGTTTTGCTAAATTATCAGCTATTACGTTTCCATCAATATTGATATGTGATGGAAGCCATTGAAGGACGACAGATTTCGATTGATTATTTAACTGTGAAATTATATTCATTATTAGATAGGCTATCGGAGTGCCTCGGATGGCCGAGTTGAGCCGAGCCAGGTGTTGAAGTGAACTTTTCGAATCCGTTATAATAACTAATTTCTTTGCAGGCAACGAAGAAAAGTAAGATAGGCCTTCTGAAATTGCAATTAGTTCAGCCGACATAATACAAAGTGAAGGATTGATTTGGAATTTAACGGACACATTGAGTTGTGGATCGTAAAAAGCCGCGCCGACGCCGTCTCTTGATTTAGAACCATCAGTATATATCCAATAGAATTCAGAGTAAAGATTTCCAAGATAATTAATACATAAATTTTTCAAAAAATAAATATTATAGAAAGATTTAGCTTTAGTGATACCGTCAATGTTGCAATTTATAATATTACTCCAATTAAAATTACTTATCCATGTGTCCATAGAATACATCTCAAGTTGGTTTGAAGAGTGCATTTCAAATGAATTTATAAAGTTGTAGGAAATTATTAGATCAGGCAGCTTTCTATTCGTCCAATATCGATTACTACAAAGGGATACAAGTTCGCCCAGAGTCCGTGTATTCAGAGAGTTTGTCAAAGATTTACATTTGAGCAAAAATTTTCCTGCTAAATAACGTCTCCGAATGAACAAAGGTGGCA
This sequence comes from Sphinx pinastri, assembly GCA_947568825.1. Taxonomy (NCBI): domain Eukaryota; kingdom Metazoa; phylum Arthropoda; class Insecta; order Lepidoptera; family Sphingidae; genus Sphinx; species Sphinx pinastri. The sequence goes on from OX387623.1 coordinate 6,051,882, forward strand.
AGCAGAGTTCACTTTCCATGACGTGTACAGGAGTACTTTTGATAAATCTCCCAATAATTCGCATAGCACAATTTTGGATTTTATCTAATTTGTACAAATTAGTATTACTACTATTACTGTAAAGAAAGCTGCCATAATCTAATCTGCTACGTATCAGCGAAATATATAGAACTCTTAAAAATTTTGGGTGCACTCCCCAATCAGATCCTGCTAAAACCTTAAAAACATTAAGAAACTTAGAAACCTTCGCAACTGTTTCATCTATATGTTTATACCATCTAAGGGAACGATCCAGCCAAAGTCCTAGATATTTAATTACATTTACAACTTCAACTGGCATATCATTTAATCTAATTGTGAAATTATCTCTAAATTGGCCTTTCTTAAAAACACAAACTTTCGTTTTTCTTAATGATATTTGAAGTCCTATATTATTTAATTGATTGTTTAATTGAATTAATGCCGATTGAAGCTTGATTTTGGCAAAATTAACGCTTTGTGACGAAACATATAAAATAAAGTCATCAGCATACTGGGAAATATAAACATTTTTAATTATTTTACATATTTTGTGCGTTGCAATATTAAATAACAGGGGTGACAAGGGATCACCTTGTGCTATACCTTGATTTGTACTTCTAGTTATAGTTTTAAAATTATCAATCTGGATATTCAAAAACCTTTCATTTAAAAAATTCCACAAGTAAGAGCATATTTTTGTTCCAACACCCAAATCGTCCAAGCTGAGTAAGAGATTTGTAATATTTACGTTATTGTATGCATTGTCTATGTCAATAAAGCAACAGAAAGTAATAAGATCGCTGGAAAAACCGGATTGAATTCTTGTAATAAGGCAACTAAGATTATCCAAACAGGATTTATATTTTCTGAAACCAGTAGTTTCTTCAGCAAAAATTTTGTTCTTCTCAAGGAACCATTCGAGTCTGTAATTAATTATAGAATGGAATACTTTACAGAGGCAGGACATTAATGAGATGGGGCGAAGGGAAGATTCTGAATTTGGTGCACGACCAGGTTTTGGGATTGGAACTATACGGATATAGCGCCATTGTATAGGAACGTAACTTGTAGAAAACAATAAATTAAATATAGAAATTAAAAGTATTTTTCCATTGGGGGGTAAATTTTTCAACATTGAAAATGATATATTATCATAACCTGGAGTAGTGTCTTTAGATTTAATGCAACGATCTAGCTCGGACAGAGAAAAAGATGTCTCAATTAGGGCATTTGATTTTTTAAAGGGAGGACTAGGAGCAGAAACATAATCGGGGGAGAGACTAGAAAGTAAATTATAAGCAGACTCGTGATCAACGTATTGTTTCGGAGATCTTATACCTTTTAACCATCTCATTCGTTGCCACATTTCCTTATGCGAAGTAACTTCATTTACAGAAGAACAAAATTGAAACCAGGCTTCACTCTTTGCCCTTCTAATGCTGAGCTGAACTATTCGAATTTTGTCCTGAAGAAAGGTTAAGTTTTGTGGAATTGGATTCCTTCTAAATAATTTTAAGGCTAATCTACGTTCCGCAACAAGTTTTGATATTTCTGGATTCCAATAAGATTTAGGTTGAAATTTATCCGAAGGACCCATATTATGCCTAATAAATGGGATATGTTTATCAGCGGCCTTGTTCAAAATATCGACGAAAGTATCATAAGCTTTTTGCGGATCACGAGGCAAAACTAAGTTAGATAATTCACCTTCAATCCATTGAGAATATAGATCCCAACGCGCTTTTTTGAAATTTCTTTTTTTACACTGGTCTAATTTATTTGAATAATACGAGGTGGAAATCAGAAGCATTAAATGGTCACTGCCGAGGTTTTCGTTCATCACCTTCCAATTTAAATAAATAGCAATATCGGAGGAAGCTATAGAAATGTCAGGGGAAGAGCTCTGGAGACTACCATTATTTAACCTGATTCGCGTAGGACTATTATCATTAATAATTATAAAATCTACTTCCATCAGTGCATCAAATAACTGCTGACCCCTAACGTCGGTTTTGTAAGACCAATTAATATGATGAGCATTTAGGTCTCCTAAGATTAAAGTTTTATGTGAAGACAGAGAAAGAAGCGAATCCCAATAACTTTGTGATGTCCTTATGGAGCTGGGACAATACACAGAAATTACATTTTCGACAAACTGACAATTAAATATTTTTATGTGAATTATTTCTAAGCCTTCACAGCGTATATGAATTGGTTGTGGTTGAGCTTTTATTGATTTGTGGGTCAAGATAGCTACTCCTCCATAAGAATCCGCGCGGTCACATCTAAATATATTATACCCACTAATATTTAAATGACTCTCAGTATTTAGCCAGGTTTCGCTCACCGCAGCAATATGAATATGCTCCTGATGTAATAATTGTTCAAATGCTGGTAACCTTGTTCTTATACTTAGAGAGTTCCATTGAATTATATTAATCTTCGTAAATCCACATTTGTAATCTATGATACACCGAAATAATCTAATATGAACTTCAGTATAGGCCAATCCGAAACATTTTCAACTAATACTAAAATTACCCATTCCAAGCAACATTTTATGGCGTTGTTAACCTTATCTTTCATTGTTAGCCCCTTTAAAAATAAAATATCTTTTAATCTCCGTAATAGTTCTTCAAAATTGACCTCTCTTTTTTCTTGCTTATGTTCTTTCACACCTCTTGGCTCAGGCGAGTCTATGTAATCTGGTAATGTAAACTCTGGTGTATCTTCTAAATCTCCTTTTATTTTCCTTTTTTTCTTTTTGGACGGCTGCAGTGAAGGAATCTCATGGATGACGGCTTGAGTAGTAACAATCTCAGCATATGTAGAATTATAGTTGGGCGTTGGAATTGAATTACGTACTACAGATGGAGTTTCTTGTTCTCTAGGGTGTTGTTCAGGTTGAACAGAATAATTTGTAGGAACATAGATTGTTAAGGCACGTCGGTAGGTGCAATTGAATTCGGCCATTAATTCTCTCAGTCTTTTTTCCTTGATAAATGCTGGGCAAGACCGTGCAAGGGCCATATGTTGACCACCACAATTAACGCATTTAAACGCCGTTGTGTCGCAGTTCGGGTGATCATTAGTGCACTTGGGGCAAACAATTTTTGAAGCGGGACACCTTTTTACAGAGTGGCCGAGTTTCCAGCATCGAGAACATTGTGATACTGGAAAAATATAAGGGTCAACTTTGATTTTTAATCCTTCCACATAAATGAAGGCTGGGCGGAACGTACCTTTGAAGCACAGACGAACAGTTTCACTAAGTTTCCATCCATCTCCTTCCTGGCTTCGTCGCATGAGTCTGTTCACAGAAACGAGTTGACCTGGTTCCGGACAAGTAATGTTCGCAAAAATTTCCTCCTCTGTCATCTCAATATCCACGTTTTTAATTACGCCATAGGACAAATTAACCTCCATGGCCCTTTGCATTGTCCAACCTTTATTACTTAGTTCCTTTGAATTCAAAAGTTTTTCTATTGTTGCTTCATTTTTTATATCCACTCTAATTTTAAAAGGATTAATATATCTAACTTTTTGGATATCTATTATACCCAAACTCTTAAATATTTTGGCCAATGTGAACTGTTTTGGCATTAATTCTTTTGCAGAAATGTAAATTTCACATATTTCCTCTTCTATCAGTGCTTTACGCTTCTTCTCTTTACTTTGTACCAACGTCCATTCTGCTTCATCTTCAAAATCTCTTTCCCTTTTGCTGTTTCTCTGCTCTAGGTGAATTTCTTTATTTGATTCGTTCATAGTTAGCGGCATCTCATTATTCGGACCATTTATATCATTCACAGCATTTGAATTGATATCGCGCTCATAATGTACACTATCCATTGTTTAAAAGGCCGGCCGGCCGGTGGCGGCCGCAGGTAGTCAGCGGCCGCAGGTAGCCGGCGCGGCGATCCGTTCAGTGGAAAAATAATACCGATATTTAGTAGCGTACACGACCGACTGGTTAAGCTGTCGTCACGAGACTATATAAAGTCTGTTACAAAATAATATATCCGCTAATGTCACCAGCTTCGGAAGCAGGTCAATTACTTTTTCAATTTTTTATTTTTATTTCATAACGTAAATATTCACGTATTATAATGTCCCGACGCATATTTATCAAGAACTCTACAAATCAGTTTTTATTAGCAGCGCTTTCAAATCCAACAATGCAAATGTCTGAGCTTCTCGTAAATGAAATAACTGAAACAAATTATCATAAAAGTGAGGACCTTAGTACTGAAACATTTCTAGCACATCTTTGCTCTTCACTTTTTCATCGTCTACTAACGCTCTACGACGTAGCGATCGTAGACGTCGTAGACACCGTAGATACTTCAGTAGTCGATAACGATACTAATTTGCTTTTATGTTCGCGTCTAACGAACCTAATATAGATAGCAATTAAAAGTGATGTTACTTTAAAATAACATCTTAGTATCGCTAAGACTTTTTCGTATCTGTTTTCTTTCGGTTTCGAAGATCTGTTTTATTTCATTCTAACAACTAGTGATCGTAGCTGTGTCGCATTTAGCTCGTTTGCATAAAATGGATGTAGATTTTATCAAGTTCTGCTTAGTGTTTAGTAGAAGAACATTTTCCATTAACTGCGTTCATTTGCATCGAAATAACGTACACGGCTGTTTAAAGAATATATGCCTTCGCATAAACAAAAGTTAAATGAAGGCTTTTATTTCAATGGTAGAAGCTTAAATTTAAACGGAAGTATATTTTGGTGCCGGGTTCAGCAATTGCACTCTCAATTTACTTATTTATATTCAAAATTATTGAGAGTAAATACATTTTTAACATCTTACGTGATTATTTTATGTACACATGCCTTTATATTAAAAAATCATGTTTCAATATTATTTTTGGTGATTATAATTAAGAACAAATGCCTCCTACAAATAATGACATCAAAAGTGTCTCGAGTAATTAGATCCATAATGAATACAAACGCACGTCCATAACTTTTGTCATTTTCCATACAATTTTTTCTTGACCTACTTTTGTGAAATGAAAATATACACTCAACTTTATTATCACTTGCAGAAAATTCATATCGTGTTAACAAAAAGTACAAGTTAGTGTCGCCACAAAAAGCCTCTCGACTTCACACGGACGCTGGTATTGGCAAAAAGTTAAATTGAAACATCCCACTCGTTGAGTTCTGCTCACTCATTGAAACTCATATCTATCTATACTATAATAAAGTAGTACATCCCGGTGTGTCTGTACATTGAAACAAATGTGTTAAAAAATAAAGGGGGTGACTGAAAAAGAGTAATGGAACACAAATCAGCGATTTTTGTAATTCTTTTTTGTTTGTCTGTTTTTGTTTGTCTGTTACTGCACATTTCCGAAACTACTGAACGGATTTTGATGAAATTTGATATGGAGATAGTTTGACACCCTAAAAAGACATAGACTGCTTTTTATCCTGGAAAAACTGGACTGCCTCGGTGGCGTAGTTGTATTACGGTACGACTGCAAGGCTGAGGTCTCGGGTTCGATTCCCGGGTCGGGCAAAGTGATATTGGATTTTTCTATTCAGTATCAGCCCGGAGTCTGGAATTTGTGCCTGATATGGCGATAGGCTCGCCCCCTATCACATCATGGGACGCAATACGCTTGGCGAAAAGTGGGTGCACTAGTTGCGCCTCTGCCTACCCCTTCGGGGATAAAAGGCGTGAGCATGCGTAAAAACTTTTTCACGTGGGCAGAGCCGCGACCAAAAGCTAGTACTGTAATACATCAAATACTATGAAGTTTTTGTTTCTTTTGTTTGTACGTGAAGTTGGATAGGCTTTGTTTCTACCTATCGATTGTTTAGATTAGAACCGGTTTTTTCATAACGGTACTGTTAAATAATCGTTACAAATAGACATCGGGTATTGTTATTAATCATAGAACTAAATTGAATTATAAATGAATAATGAGGGATCAGTTTCGACCGGCTTAAAATTTGTTAGTAGTAGTAGTAACAAACGCATTTCTAAGGACTAACGAATGATGACAGATGAAGAGGGCAAATCCTTAGTTACAAGTTGACCATGATTGAGGAGCAAAACTGTAATAATGTATTCCTTTTATCTATAAAGATGATTTGTAGGTAATATTGCATCAAAAGGAAATCTTCAGCGGGCATAGAAGATGCTGGTAATGTTCTAGAATTATTATTGTTTTTTGACAACATCTATTTTACAATTATTTATAAACTAGGTGTTGTTCGCTGTTTCGCCTGTGTTGGAAGCCTTTCCCGCTACAACAGTCCCTAAAACCTAAATCTATTAGAAAAAAAGGATTAAAAAATATATTATTTCCCACGGGAGCAAATTACCGGGGTGTAAAGTAGTCTATGTGTTAATCCAGGATATGATCTACCCCTGTGCCAAATTTCATCCAAACCAGTTCTGTTGTTTTTGCGTTTAGTTCTAACAAACATCCAAATATTTTTCCAGACTTTCGCATTTATAAAATTAGTAAGAAGTAAGATTACATAACGGTTGTAAGGCTCAATACTCCTCAAGAAATGATAAAAAGTCTCAAAACTTTCAATCAGGTTAAAATGTAACGAGGTTGGGAAACAATTAAAGTTTGTCGTCTTGAGGGAGCGAAACAAAGAGCTACTCTCCTAAGTGCTTCGTTAGATTTGTTTGACTTTTTGAGAATACGTCGGCTCTGGATTTTGAAAGGATCAATAACGTTTTAGTCTAATTTAATGAGACGTAAAACTTGTAAGTTTTCGCCATTTATATTAACTATATAATTATAACAATTATAATACTATTTGTATTTTTTGCTTTATCAGTGATGTGTTTATAGCAGCCTCGGTGGCGTAGTTGTAATGCGAAATCCAGTCTGAAGTCTCGGGCAGTGATATTGGATTTTTAAGTATCAGCCTGGAGTCTGGAATTTTTGCCCGATAGACTCATCATGGAACGGAATAAGCACGGCAAAAAAGTGGATGCACTAGTTGCGCCTCTGTTTACCCCTTCGGAGATAAAAGGCGTGAGTGTGTGTGTATAATAAAATTTGTCGAATATAGATACTAACATCTAAAAATGGAACGTGGTGATGTTGATACAAGTTTTAGGAACTTATTCATTGGCAATATTATTTATGCCTTGTTTTGCAGTGCAGTTATAAGGCGAAATTTTGCCCTCAATGTTATTGGTTTACAAATTACAGTAATCGGCTACTAATTAGAAAATAAATTAAAAAGTACAATGAAACACGTAGCAACTCTAACATCTTGAGAAGCATTAGGCAAACGGCTCGTAATTTCCAAACTTCCAGAGTTTTGTCGTTTCGTCTCTATAAATTAAAGTGATTTATAGACGCAACTCAAAGGACTCGCGGAAACTTTTTCATTTGAAATAAAAAAGCAGATTTCTCTCTCGATCACGAAAGAGCCTTTTTGTCCCACTTTATACAATTCGGATTTATTTTACGCCTGTGTCGAATAGACCCCGATAAAAGAAACGTTTCATTGTGAATTTTTAATGGCGGTCTTACTAGTAAATTTAACGAATTCCAAAGGGTCGTGATTTGTTTTTATTAATTCATGAACATGTCACTGATAAGCGTATTTGAATATATTGGGACGTTGGTTCTAAATAAATTTATCAAACTAGGGTTACTATGTGGTGTTGCTGCTATTTGTTTGTTTTATAACGAAATTGTATAGTAATATAACATAATATTATAATATATTCCCTATTAGGAAAGATGCAAAAATAATATTTATCAATATTTTGTGGCTAAAATGTTAAAAAAGCATAAAAGAAGGGCCACTAATTTTAATTAATATAGACTTTTAACAATAATTACGAATTGAAAGTAACGTGAAAAGGAACGGCTTATAATACATCAATTTACCTCTAGTGACATCACACCTGCAATGACAACTTGTTTAAGGTTAGAGTTGTAAAGGTAAACATTCCTTAATAGCGAAAATTAGTAGGTTTTCGAATCAAAATGGAAGTTGGGTTCATAAAAGAAGAATTCAGAAATCTACCAAAAGTTAATGTTCACATCGTTGTAATTTTTTGTTGTTGAAAGTACAGAGTTTTCAAGCGTAGAAATAAATAGGAACTAAACTACTACATACTAATCATAGTGGGACTTTTAAGTCTATTTCATTCAGCAGCATAACTACAAATAGCAGTAATTTCAGGTCTTATGGCGACAATGCAATCGGTTATATCCAAATCTAAAGTAAGGAATCTAAATCTGGTTAGTTATTTGACCATCTTGATGTATTTGTATTTTAAAATGAAGGCAATTAATTGAGCGTATGATTGGAATTATAAATGTCACACTGGAATATATTTTTTTACCCTGAGAACTTTTTTATTATCTTTACTACGACATTAAAGAGATGATAATATGGTTATCGTGCTATTTACTTAATTAAGTTATGAATAAAAATATATAGTTACAATGTGTCTTAGAATTATATGGTTAATTACAATATCTTCAGAAAAAAATGGCAATCAATCAATTTTAAAAAAATCGCCATATCATACAAATCCTTAAAGGCAAATATTAAAACAAATTACACCATCCAGCTCAAAATCAAATAAACGATACCTCCCTAAACCAACATTCCTAAATCACAGTTATAAGCTATCGATTAAAATGTATGTATTGGGAATTGCCATTTTGCGAAATTTGCAATAAAGGAGTTTTGCCGATCATAAATCTTTGTAAGAATAATGAATCGATTCTGTGATCCGAGGCTCAGGCTTGAGTTACTTATGAACCCATTTCAACATTTTGCCGTGAAGATGGCTATTTATATGGTAATTTGGGTCATATTTTCGATTACAGGTAACAAATGACTTTTTGGAGTATTAATTGCTGAATTTGGAAGATTAAAGCCTCATAGATGGATCAATCTTTGGTGAAAATAATCGTACGCAATGATTGATTGAAGTTGATGATAGCCTAGTTGGGAATTGAACGGTCTGACGAGACGGTTGTCCGCAGGTTCAAAACCCAAGGCATTTGATTTTTCCAAGTTTTGTGTGTATTGTTTATCAATTATCGTTCGCTTTAACGGAGAAGATGAAAATCGTCAGAAAACCTACATACCTGAGAATTTACCAAAAATAATTTCGAAGGTATGTGAAGTCTGCCAACCTGCAATAGGCTAGCGTGGTGGACTAAGGACTAAAATCCTCTCAATAGTAGAGCAGGCCCGTTCTTAGCAATGCTGTATATAATACAGGGCTGGTATGGTATGGTAATATGTGCTTGCAATCTTTGATTAATTATATACCTAGATAGACACTGAACGTTTCAAAAGCGTTGAAAAAAATAGAGGCCAACTGTTGCCCACTAAATGAGTTCGAGTGAATTAATTTTTGTTGTTTTTTATGGATATAATTTTCTCCCCGTTTTAATAGAAACCATGTAATAACTGGTATCATTATGCGCGCACACAAGGATACGCAGAATGATGCAGCAATAGCATATGACACAGCTGTCACGTTACTAGCTTAAGAAAAGTCGACCTGTTTGTTTTAATTTCATTGTAGCGCTATCTAGGTATATAATTAATCAAAGCTTGCAATATTCCTTATTTTAATATCTGTCGTATGAATGTCAACGCGGGCGAGAATTGCCTTGTCCTTAGGCTTGTACAGACGACTTTCAATAATTTCGTACGATAATTGCTAGCAATGATTGACCAGTCTGAATGATACTTAAGATGTAATACTTAGGGTTGATTATACCGCTTGCTTGCTTGTTATGAATAGCGGAATACTGAAGGAATATTCAAAATTTAATAGTTATTAATACGTTCTAATATTCTTTTATACTCTACCCGCTTGTAGAATCATTACTTTTGGTATGATCAATAACATTATCATATACTTAGTCTTGTAAAAACGTATATTAAAATATTTTTTCGATTCTTGATCATCATCATCATCAGGCACATGACGTCCATTGCTGAACATAGACCTCAGATGGACCTGTGAAAAGCTTTGGAGAAAAGACTCAGCGAGCTATGGAGAGGGCTATGCTAGGTGTTTCTCTACGCGATCGAATCAGAAATGAGGAGATCCGTAGAAGAACGAAAGTCACTGACAGACGATTGTTGATAGTGTGAAATTATTAAAATATTCTCACGGAGACCAGATATTCAGTCAAAGTAACTTAGTAAAGGTCGCAGAGGCAAAATACATATCTAATAGCCCAATAAATATATGTCAGTTAATGCCTAGCAACGCGTAACTCGATACCAATTCCCACTGAAATACATCAGTCATAGACCGACTTTGGACCTGAGTGTGTGGTTATAGATATATATGAGACCGTCTGCTTGGACGGACGCCATCATATACAATATTACATACCGAGGGGATATAAAAAAAATAAGAAACTGTGAAATAACATTAATCAGTTAGTGAAAATTACTGTATGAAGTTAAAGATTAAATTAAAAAAACCAGCACATAGCTTTGATTACTAATATGTTTTTTTTTATTCTTATTTTAAGGAGCTTTGTCGAATGTTACGACCAAGTCGCTCCATTAATATGTTTTATGAACATTAACGGTCGAGCGTTGATTCACAGAATTTCATTTATTATATTTTTATTCAATGCAATATAGTTAGGAACCAAATGTAGATAGTATTTATTTATGAATTTAGCCTTCACTCTACCTGTATACCCTAAAAACTTACATTACTAGAACTCAAAAACCTAAGAAAAACAAACTAAAGCTGATAAGTTATTTATTCTTACATATTTTTAAAATTAGACTACATTTAGATTCTTCAAAAGGAATATGTGGGTAAATTTAAAATATGTAGTTATATTGTATACATGCATAGAGAACTCTGTAGCATTGTTTCCTGGCTGCTCCGTTTTCAGGAGCCAGGGCCCTGTGTACAGTATACCATGCAGTATGCTAGAGATGTAAGTATTAGTTAAGAGATATTCATGTGTTATATTTGGTCTTTATAAGTATTTACTTTTGTAACTCAACTACAGGACGACATCGTCAAAACTGACGAAGTTCCTTTAAAATAAAGATAAAAAAAAAACTCTGTAGCATTGATTCAATTATGCACTTTAAAAGCACTTAAATGCAACAATTAAGACCGCAAAAAATATTAAAAAAAAATATCTGCTTAATAATCCTACGGCAATTTGCACACTTACCTGTAAAGTAGTGTTTCATGTCGCAAGATCTCGCAGATAAATGGAATGATGAGATGTACAAGCGAGTTCGTGTCGATTCAGCTCCGGGGCGTTACGTTGTATTTGTTTTATCTACATGTATATAAGTACGTTGGTTGCTACGTGAACAGTTTGTAAAAATGTGAATTTACATTGTTTCTAGATAAGCTTGTTTTAAATAACCATCAGAGGTGTGTTTTTCTCATTCGAGATTATATTACAGTTCTCTTAACGTCTATTTTTAAATAGTATTTCTTTGAACAAAAAAATCTAAAATGTAACAACATTTACTATTAATGATACGCCGCTTTATAAGCCATTTTTGTGTTTGATCTTATTACTATCACCGAATGTGCTTTATCCAATTTCATTCTAAAAGACTATTTTATCTAGGGCAGCAGCCGTAAATCCCAGATTTAGCTAAACCTAGAACTTCTTGGAATTGACCTACTGCCCCTTTGGTAGACCGTGTAATAATCTTGGAGTGAGCGTCACACACACATAATATGTTATACGGGGTTTATGTGATATTGCGTTAATAAATGAAACCTCATACTCGTCTTTGCCTCTGCTAATACTATGCCAAAAATAATCCATGAAAACAAATATTTTCACCAAAAATCTCACTCTTACTTTCCTGATTTCTTTATCATTTTGTAGTTTAGTGCGAATATGGCGAGTACGTGAGATTTTTTCTGATTGAAAGTGTAATGTTGCCGCTGTGACGAAACCTCTTAGAGTAGTAGTGTTGGCATTAGGGTGTGTAGGCTTAGTTACTTTTTATTGATATTTATTTTATTCGACACTTACACTTTTTAATTTTACATTTATAGTTAAAATAACTGTTATTTTCAAGTAGATAAGTATTTGATTTCATTTAGTAACGCAATGTCTAAACGACCCTGTATACATGTATATGTCATTCTCCATGATATGTCATAACTTATTCGATGATAGAGGCCTGAGTCAGCGTTTTACGGATGAGTGCCTGATGGATGTCCTGCTTGTATTAATTAATATGGCGCTTAGCCTTAATTCATATTAGCAAAGGTTTGTGCTGGCAGTTTTCTTGTTTGTAACAAAATTAGTGTTACTTATAAATTATCTAATATGTTGGATGATAAATTAATACTATAATTAGTCAAGTGTGTGTGTGTGTTTTTTTATGGCATTGAATGACGAGACGAGCATGCCGTTCGCCTGATGGTAAGCGATGCGACCACCCATAAACAGTAGCAACACCATCCAGCACCTTGAGTTACAAAGTACAGTGTTTTTTTTTAATTTTTTTTATTGCATTGAATGACGAGACGAGTATGCCGTTCGCCTGATGGTAAGCGATACGACCACCCATAAACAGTAGCAACACCATCCAGCACCTTGAGTTACAAAGTACTGTGTGGGATTCCACTGCGCTCGTCATCCTGAGACATAAGATGTTAAGTCTCACTATTTCCTGTAGTTACACTGGCTATAATGTCCTTCAAACCGAAACACAACAGTGCATACACACTGCTGCTTGGCGGTAGAAATAGACATTGCAGTGGTACCCACCCAGACGGACTGTTACATATGAGAGACCTGCCACCAGTAAAAAAAAGAGGCATTTTTGTCACACAGCACGACTTATAACAAACATTCGCTTAAGCCTTCTAACAATCTTCGTTGGGGGTCAAAGCTGCGGCCACTCTCACAGCAGTCTCATCAATCACTGCACCACGGACGCACAAATCAACAATTGCACAATCGAAGAATAAAATTCCAATGCACATTCAAGGAATACCCAATTAATCCCCACTCATACCGTCGAGTGCACTTGCATTTTAATAACACAAAAGAAAATTGAAGAGACATAACTGGAATGATAACAACTTCCTACATTACTTGCAACTGTGCACACACTTATAAGACGGGTTAAAATCTGAATAAATACTCGAGCACCTGGCTATGGCAGTTAAGTGCCCATTAGCTTCCAAGAAATACTTTTTGAGTATCATATTATTTGTATAATGTTTTCGGTATTAAATGTTTCTGTTGTGCTTGAATGCAAAATATACAAAACGATTTTTGAATTGAAGCTTAGGTAAGAGATTTTTTTGTAAAAGGTCTGATTACATTCTCAGGCATATATCATGGCTTCTAAAAATATCTAAAAATGTACGCATACTCACGCCTTTTATCCTCGAAGGGGTAGGCAGAGGCGCAACTAGTGCACCCACTTTTCGCCGTGCGTATTGCGTCGCCATAATGTGATAGGGAGCGAGCCTATCGCCATATACTGGTGGTAGGTCTCTCATTATGTAAGAGGCCGTCTGGGTAGGTACCACCGCAATGTCTATTTCTACCGCCAAGCAACAGTGTGCATGCACTGTTGTGTTTCGGTTTGAAGGACATTGTAGCCAGTATAACTACTGGACATAATGAGACTTAACATCTTATGTCTCAGGATGACGAGCGCAGTGGAATGCCACACAGTACTTTGTAACTCAAGGTGCTGGATGGTGTTACTAGTGTTTATGGGTGGTCGTATAGCTTACTATCAGGCGAACGGCATGCTAGTCTCGTCATTCAATGCAATAAAAAAAAAAAAAAAAAAAAAAAAAAAAATTCGCCCACTAATTCCAGACTCCGGGCTGATACTGAATAGAAAAATCCAATATCACTTTGCCCGACCCCGGCATCGAACCTGAGACCTCAGCATTGCAGTCGTACCGTGATACAACTACGCCACCGAGGCAGTCTAAAAATGTGTCGTATTTTTATCTGAAAGTGCCTGTATCTGGTAAAAAAAACCTATTGAAGTGGTTTCAATATAAATTTGAATAATCTATACTCATAATAAATACGTAGATTTCGAATGTTCGTTGATTTATCACGCATAACTAATTGTATTCAAAATGTAGTTGTTGAAAAATATTAAGTTTTATTATTTGTAACATATTATTATCTTCTTACTACGATATTATACATGCAAAAGTTTGTAAAAAATTATGTTTGTTAGAAGTAGACACACACACACACACACTGGTAGACCATGTCCTGGATAACAACATACGCTACTTTTTATCCTGGTAGTAGATTCTTTAAGTAGATGGCGCTGGCGTCGTACTGTATTTTAGGTACTTTTGTAACTGGAAAGGATTTTCACGCGAGCAACACCCAGTACTTCATAAACATCGGCCCACGGAATCAAAAGATGTCCGGGCAGAAAAATATAATATATTCTGAACCTATTATTCTGCCTCGGTGGCGTAGTTGTATTACGGTACGACTGCAAGGCTGAGGTCTCGGGTTCGATCCCCGGGTCGGGCAAAGTGATATTGGATTTTTCTATTCAGTATCAGCCCGGAGTCTGGAATTTGTGCCCGGTATGGCGATAGGCTCGCCCCCTATCACATCATGGGACGGAATACGCTTGGCGAAAAGTGGGTGCACTAGTTGCGCCTCTGCCTACCCCTTCGGGAAAAAAAAAGGCGTGAGTATGCGTATGCGTATGAACCTATTATTAATTTAACTAAAACCAATACTGTACTATAAATTCAACTTTATTTGAGTTGTGTACTCTTCTGACCTCTACTCCTAACAATACGAACATGTCGCAGCAAAAGTTTTACTTTCAAAATCAATTTTAAAATGCTTCATGTTGCCGTTCAGTCTCGGTATGTAAAAATACTAGAGGAAGCTGAATGGGGATATTTTACATACAAACTCCTTTCAAACTGACTGGGATGGTCGCATAAAATCACAACGTGAAACCAAACGCAAGGTTTCCTTTCAAATGTGGCGATAGAAAGGAACTGGTTTGTATGGAAAAGCGAAAATGGTATATCATTAATTTTTTATGCAACTGAATAAAACGCTTATTAAGCGACAGGTGTTCCAACAGTACTAACGCAATACAGAATTTCAGTGAAACCCAAAAAAAAATATGGTTAAGTAAATGTAGTATTTTTTTAAGTAGGTATTCTGTAAAATTATTGGACTCTAGTTCAACCGACTCAAAAAAAAATTCCAGATTTCTGTTGTATAGAAAAGTCATGTGACGTTACGGATTTGACTTACGTTTCGTATAGACATAATGTACCGAGTGCATGAAACTGCACGGTGCAATGTGCACCTAAAATTCTTTTATTGAATTTCCGTTAGTTATAGGAGATGAAGTATCCAAATCATTGTTATTCAGCTTTTAAATCTTACTAAACTGAAGCAACAACGACTTACAACAATATTTTGAACCATTAGACCAATGACATATTTCTTTTCCTTTAAAATGAACTGTTATAATAAGAATTCACAAACCGACAGGAATATTTTACTATTTCAACATGGAACGTTAAAAATGCAACGTTTGCTAAAGTGAAACAAAAGCTTGCAAATATATATATTCAGTTTTCGAATCTCGAATATTCATAAATCAAATAAAGTGAAGTTTTTAAAATTGTATGACTATGTGAGAAACGGGCAAATCTCCCGTATTTTATGTTTTGTACGTCTATAGTTCTTCATTCACTCTGGAATATGACTTATGTGCCCTCGGCTTCGCCTGTGTTAGTCCCAAAAAAATTTTTTTTAAAGCATCAGGCATACTTTCTCGATTAATGATATTATCTTTTGAATCATTATGCAATAAAATGTTAATATCTTTTTATAATATTAATGTAAAATCAAAAGCGTTTTAGGCAGCACGTAGACGATGTCAAGTTGTTCCCTTGAAATAACCCACTACTATGACTCTAAGTTAATTACGTTTCTAGTCTAACTAAGAAAGTAAGTTTAGCAACTTCAGTAACTGTCAGTAGTTACTGATGTTACTAAATGTAGTAATCTAGGCATAAAATCGATAGCATCTGCGCGAAAGTCGACAACTATAATACTATAGCGAATAACTACTACATTCTTAAAAGATTCAAAAGACTCATTAGGAGAACCACTGTTTTTTTTTTATTATATTTTATCATTCTGAAGCATTCTAGAAGCAATTTACTGACTCTTAGCCCGTGGCGGATGTCTTTTGTCCTGTAATGCCATGAGCGTATTATGCTAAACAACTCGGGCAATTGCAGTGCGCTTTTCGTGCCTGCATTCATACTATTTTCACTTCAACAGTAAATTACAGACGCTGAATTGAACGATGGAAGTATGTTCATGGTAGTTTGTGTTAGAAATGCTTATGAATAAAATGTTTAGACAGTTTAAATGTTGAAACATGATTTAGAAATTTTCATTTATGTCTCACATTGCCAAAAAAGGCTTGGACAGAGAACGTCTGTTTCCATAAATCCAATAAATTCTTGGCAATTGAAACTGTAGTTGCCAAAAATATAGTAGTTGATCTATATATAAAATGCGGTCCCCATAAATAAGCTCTGACCTCGTTTAAATATTATTTCTTAAAATGATTTTCACGTTCAATCAAGATGATAGATCAGCAACTAAATGTTAATAATAATTATAAATATGCATACAAGCAGCAGCCAATATTAAAGATTCTATGTATAAAAGAACAATTTGTCTTTAACTATCGTCTTATTTAAAATGCTTTAGTCGGTTTTATTGCTAAAGCGTTTTTTATAGATTCAAAAATAACTATAAAGATATTTCACTTACCGCAATTAAGGGTACAAATGAAGTTTTATGTCAATTCAATTAGTCAACCAATTAAGTGAGTTACGACGCGTGGGCGCATAAACTAATTCAGATAAGATAAACTCTTGAATGCAACAAGAAAAATATCTCAACTGTGTTTTTGTTTGTGTCCAAATTGGGAATGCCAGTTACTCGGTGAGTAAGTGTTATTGCCTTTCCACAACTGATTGAAGCGGTGTTCTGTGTATGTAACCACATTTCAGAGTTAAATGCACTTTAATGCCATTTAGTCTGGCATTTTCATTACAGCGGCTCTAGATTTATTAACACGGGGGTCATCTAAGAAAATGAGAATGGGTGTGAGCCAAGCCAGAGGCATGTTTGTGAAATTTACAATTTCTATTTGGACGATGCCAAGATCTCATATGGTCTGCGAATTCAGCTATGCATAACAATTTAGCGAATTCATTCCGACGCTCACTTGATATTCTGAAGATCTTTAAACGCAAACGGTCGGTGACGGTTATGTGAATTTCAAATGGGATTGTGAAAATCAAAATATACGGATATGACTTTTGTGTTTACTGGAAAATGAAACGGAGAGATGTTTTACATACAGCGTTTGTTCGTGCAATGCAATCATCGTATTTTAGTAAATATTTGTTTACAGGTCACCACATCATAGATAATGTCCGCAAAGATAACCATTTCAAATAAAAGAAAATACCTTTCAAAGTGCAGCGCACTTGTTGTCTTCCAAACTTATTATTCGTCTCAAACAGAGGGTGACTCGAACACACCACTTAGACACCAAACAAGGGTGTATTAAGTATGAGTTAAAATTTAAATTGATTCCACCCTCCCTTGGGAGAAAATTCAAATAGTGCATGGTGTGATCTCGAGCGAGTAACTCTGTGTTTGTGGGATTCTTTTTTGTAAATTGGACGCTTCGGGGCGTTTAGGCTCAATAAGGAGGGAATCGGACTGGTGTTGTATACTTCAACATGTAATACAACGGATTTCATGCTTCATTTACAAGGGGAAAATGAAAAACGCGCCAAAATCCGAGGAAGACGGTTCAAAGCCAAAGTTGTTTTAAGCAAAACATCCTTAATTAATTCCATTTGATTTAGAAGAAAAATTCAATTTCCCTTGCTTATCGATTACAGTTGTATACAAAACCTCACGAAATTCAGATGAGGTGTAATATCATGTAAATTTTATCGGTGTAGGTATGAATTTCTTTTTATTTTTAGCTCTTATTTTCTTCGGGTTTTGGGTCATACCGTGGAAAAGCTTTTCCTTTAGTCTCGCTTACAATGTTAACAAAGGCTCGGCTGTTTTCCGCGAAGAATGCTTAATTGATGGAAAACCGTATGAACAGTGTTCTTAATGTAATGTTGAAGCAAATACCATCGTGTGTTGTGTTCACTAGAGCATCATTCCTATAATCCAATTTAGTGGAAAGTAGAACACCTTATAAACCAACAAATACGATTGATTACTTCAGAATAAAACATTTTCTTGATATTGTGGATGTTTATGAACCTCACACATCAGACTGATCAGAGAAATTCATGTAACCTCAAATGAGTTACTTTTTAGAGGCGTAAGGTCGTAATGTGGCGGCATAATTAACAACACCCGCCACCACTTTATAGGAACCATCCCGACCTATATGGACATATCGGCTACACATTCCAACGCTGGAAACCAGACATGTTGTGTTTCTTTAAAATGAAAAACTCACACGGATTTTGGTAACCTAGTCAGAATTCAGGTCCTTATGGTTCACAATCCAAGTACGCTGCGTCTAAACCAATGACGCGATCAATAGAAAGCTACATAGTTACATAAGTGTGTAACACTATCAGATATTGGACTAACAACCAAGTTTGTCCTTGGCTTTACGTTTAACTCTACACATAGTACAGATTTATCCCTCGATACATGAACATGAAAATAGGGTTGCCCTTTTCGCAAGACGTCGGCTATGCCCTTCAAGCATCTGCCCAAATCAATCTTAAATATTGAATTTGCTTCGTAATCTGATAGAAAGTTTCACGAGAAACGAGTTTCTATTACGTTTTAACACAATTTGTTTCGAGTTTTGCACCTTCCTTCGTTGTGTTCGAGGTGCTTCAACTTGTAAACTGGGGAGGAATTTCAAAATTTTAATTGTAGACGTGAGGATGAGCAAAATGAGATTTTGCACGCTCATAATGTTTCAATTTATTTTACTGTACTTATGAAATTGTTCTGTAAGTGGAATGTTAGCTGCGTCTGCCGCGACTTGCGCTCCACTCTCGCGAGATTTGTAATTAATATTTTTTTAAATTCTTCACCATCTTATGAACGAAGATGTATTTAATTAATAAAGAATGCATCAACATTGTTGCAAGATTGATAACAAAAGGAGTATAAACCTTTTCGATTTTTACTTATGCAATAAATAATTTTATTTCATTAAGCAATAATTATTTTCTCTTTTAAAGCGATATCACATCATTTAATTGTATGTAAAAATAATATCACTTTAAATGATACTAAATTTACGCCATAACAACAGCTACGTAAAAGCATTTCATCATTGACTTAAAACTTTTAAACAAAAGTTAAAAAGTCAACAGTGAAAACACAACATACCATGATATTTTTTTAAAAATAAAATGAATTGAAACACTTTATATTGTTTCATGGACACTGCAGCGTATATTCCATAGCATTATTTGCAGATTACAGCTGTAATCCGAATTTTCAGCGGTACACTTTTTCAGGCTTCGACAGCCAACGATAGGATTAAGGGAGCGTGAATGGCCGTTCGCTACGGGAAACTTCCCACTTAAGCCTTTTTCGAAATTCTCTTTTTAAGTGCACACCTTATTAATTAATTAATCCTAGAGTTTATAATCAAAGTTTTAAGAGCCCGCTCCGTAATTGGAAAGGGCTTTTCGTAAGCTATTTAATTAAATTAAATCGCAACGTTTAATTTTTGATTCGTCTAATTAGTTTGTTGTTTCGGAAATACATTTTTTCCGAGGGGTACTTGTTTTGTTTATTTCGGAATTGGTATTAAAGTCAGCACTTAGACATAAATAAGGTAATTTTATATATATTTATACTTTTTTTCAGCGAATCCTTTCAAACCCAAGCTTCCCTTGGGCATATCCAAAAAAGACGAGTTGCGTCATTTGTATCCAAATACCCAGGAAACCGCTTAGTGCGACATACTGAATCAAGAAAAAATCCATGCGAAATTATATTCGCTACAAAAACAGAACATACTCAATCCTCCGAGCGTCACTCTTATTTTGCCTGTTTGGCTTCCATAAATCTTGTGTTATCTTTTCACGGTTTTCCATTAGCGTTTCCTAGTCGGAATTTTTTACGCTTTCCTTTGCTTACCGCCCGTTATTATGTAGATTTAGTGAATTTGATTATGTTCTGTATAACTTATTTCAGGTTTATTAGGTACTTCCTTTGTGTCTTATCTTAATTCCAGTGACAGCCTTCACTTTGTTTCGTGTTGATTATATTCAAGGTTGGAGGAAATGGAATGATTTTCTTTTTCAACAAGTTTTTATCACGTTGGAGTTATTGGAATTCATCTTGTCCTTATTCCATGGCTTTATGTCAAGAAAGCGTGTATTATAGATCTTCACCATCAGCCATATGATGTCTACTACTGAAAATAGGCCTCCCCTAAAGATTTCTTGATAGGTCGCAGGAGCACGCTGGCTGCAGGCCGCTTTTGACAGGTCGCCTGGAATTTTTAGGGGAGGCATAGGCCTCCAATGTAATATATACGTATTAAACATGTTCCAGTAAATTTAAATAACCTGAGGAGCTACCTGCTTGTATGATTCCTGAACTCGTTTAACCCGTCAATGCCCGCTTATATAAAGCTATAAGCTAATTTCCTTATATAAATGGACACGGGTGTCCACCGCGGGCGTTGGGGGATCAAGTGCTGTCAACGTTATAATATGCTATAATTTGTACATCACGTGTCATACGTCACGTGTTCCTGTGATTATTGAAGGTAAGGCACCTGCTTCTAGAACGGATTTTTCACATAGAGGCTGTGCCTATGGCTCTATTGTCATACGATGAAATTACATCTTTTTTATCACGCAAAAATGACATGGCATATTTTTTATTAAATTGTAAACATGTATTTAGGAATGATAATTGATAAAATATAAACGAAATTAATACATAAGCAATTTAATATCGGACAAGAAGAAAATAATTTATAACGGTAGATAAACTTTCCTTGTTATTTTTTATACAATAGCCTCTTATTGTCTCGGGCTAGGGCGAAAAGAGAATTTATTTTGTTGCTCGACTTTGTTTATTCAATAATATTAATTTTATGGATAGGCGTTTAATTCTGATTAAGTGCGGACAGTCAGAATAATCTTAGGTGACTGCAAATTAGGTTAATATTGAAAAATACTTTGTCTTTTTTAAACTACTAGGTGTTGCTCGCGGCTCCGCCTGCGTGAAAAAGTTTTTCCGGGATAAATATATTTTCCCAGGATAAAAAGTAGCCTATAGCGCTCAGGAGTAATCTAGCTTCCTATTAGTGAAAGATTTTCAAAATTGCTTCAGAAGTTTCTGAGATTAGCGCGTTCAACCAACCAACCAACCAAACAAACAAACTCTTCAGCTTTATAATATTAGTATAGATAAGTGTAGATTTAAAAACAACACAAGCATGCTGTATATCATAAGGATCGTAAACCCAACTGCACATAAAAAGGAGCACAGCTACTTAAACTTTGTATTACAAAATTATTAAGAGCACTGAGCTCGTCATTCTCACATTACATGTAAATAGCATAATGGTCAGTAAGTACACTGTTTCAGTATTCTTCATTCTAAAACTTGCTTGCTACTGCCGCTTCGTTATAGGTAGGTATTGGGTTAATATATAGCTTATATAACTAATCTGACTTTGTATACAGGACAAAAGTATTGAAAAAATAATACAATTGATGACAAAAAAGTAAGCCCGGAGTTTCTTTCTGCCTTTCTTCTTCCGGTCGTCATCGCTTAGGTAGCTAGTGAAAGGCTGGTAGGTTAGCTAGGCTAGGGCCTGTAGTGTCCTCGCCGGTGAGGATCGCGACGCGTTCCTCCCATTACTTCTTAATAAAAATGATCTACTTTTATATCCCTTTGCCTGCCAGCCCGAGCTGGCTTTTTTATTTTATCTTTCATCATTGATTTTACTGCCAATAAAAATGTCGGTAGTTATATAAGTGACCTTTGGTATTAATAATAATTATATTTATCAATTTAATGTATCTTTACTTATCATAAGTGCAACTATGTTCGCCTACGTGATGAATAAAGTATTTTATTTTTATTTTATTTTAATAACTGCAATGCTGAGGTCTCGGGTTCGATCCCCGGGTCGGGCAAAGTGATATTGGATTTTTCTGTTCAGTATCAGCCCGGAGTTTGGAATTTGTGCCCGATATGGCGATAGGCTCGCCCCCTATCACATCATAGGACAGAATACGCACTGCGAAAAGTGGGTGCATTAATTTTTTTTTTATTGCATTTAATGACGATACGAGCATGCCGTTCGCCTGATGGTAAGCGATACGACCACCCATAAACAGTAGCAACACCATCCAGCACCTTGACTTACAAAGTACTGAGTGGCATTCCACTGCGCTCGTCATCCTGAGACATAAGATGTTAATTCTCATTATGTCCGGTAGTTATACTGCCTACAATGTCCTTCAAACCGAAACACAACAGTGCATGCACACTGTTGCTTGGCAGTAGAAATAGACATTGCGGTGTTACCCACCCAGACGGCCTCTTACATAATTGCGCCTCTACCTACCCCTTCGAGGATAAAAGGCGTGAGTTTGTGTGTGTGTGTTTAATAATAAGTACTGAAAGAGCAGCTTCCTTCATTACACGAATATCATTCTATTATCTAAGGTCGGTAGCATATTTTGGTTGCTTATGGGTGGTTAATGAATTACTGTCAAGCGAGTTTACCTCCGCCGTAAAAAATCATGGTAGGTAACATAGTTATATTTTCCTAGACTTCTTCTCGCGGCTCCGCCCGCGTGAATGAGTTTTTCGGGATAAAAGTCCCGTTTTATATTTCCCCGGGATAAAAAGTATCTACTCGTTGATAATGTAGCTTTATATTGGTGAAAGTATTTTTCAAATCGGTCCAGTAGTTTCGGAGCCTATTCAATGCAAACAAACAAACAATCAAATCTTTCCTCTTTATAGTGTTAATACAGATAACGGCCTTTAGGATGAGGTTTATATATTTTTTATTTGTTTTTGAAATTTCGCCCTTCTTCTCATTATGTTGTAAATATTAAAAATATGTATTACTCATTTCACTCACCTACAGCATAATAAGATAACATTTATTTCATAAATTGTTAATGTTTTGATTCAAGACCGACTTATATTCACCAAAGACCCTTACATCTTTAACTATAAAAGCGTTTTCAAGAAAAATAAACTCAACTTTCTTAGAACAGCAAACAATAGATAAAAATATTTCAACAACAAAATAAAAGCAAAACATGCTCTTAAATTTTCTTTGTACCTGTAATATTTTACAATAAACTGCAGCCAGAGCACTCGACTATTATGTCTACAACAAATGAAAGAAAATCCATCGAACCACAATACGAAGTCACGGAAATAGAGGTGATAGTGGTAAGAATTTTAGCTATTGTGCGGTTTGGCCGGACGGCTCGGCCGGACTAGGGTTGGGCTCGCTGAAATATTGTTTATTGGACTATGTCTTAATATACTTTGAGAGTAATTTCATGTTTAATAAAATAAATATGTTTCTTTCTTTCTTTCTTTCTTTCTTTCTTTAAGCTAGCTTTTACTCGCGACTAGTTGCTTTTGATGCGCGGTACGACTCTCTCTCTCTTAAGATCGTATCCCGCGTTGGGCAAAGTAATATTGAGTTTGCTCAGTATCAGCCCGGATTCTGGAATTTATGCCCGATATTGCGATAGGCCCACTCCTATCACATCATGGGATGGAATACATGACGAAAAGTGGGTGCACTTGTTACGTCTCTGCCTACCCCTTCGGGGATAAAGGCGTGATGTGTCTGCGTCTTCCCCGTGAAAGTCATTTTTTCTAAGTACAGTGAAACCTGGTTAAATGGGACCTGGATAAGTGAGAAACCTCTATTATTGAGAATTCCAATAACAATGTAATCCTAATAGATTGTCAACTTAAAGTAGTTTTGTTTTCCGATTCTCGCAAATGTAATGCCAAGCTATCTTACTGGCTGCATACTGACTACACCCGGAACTGAAAGTATCGGAACACACTATGGATTTTCAAATCGTATTGTGGTCATTATCCAGTCGGTACAAAATATCCGATAGTCTCCCACTAGTAAATCGAGATTTAATTCGCGGAAATACAATTGTCTCTCTAATTTTAATTCCACATGGTAAAATAGCTTGCTTAGCTAACTTGCAGATTCGTGCTAACCTAATTTATCCTTGCGGAATTAATTTAATCTGCATTCTAGTTCATGCCAACTCAATTTAAACCAAATTCGTATAATACACATTAAAATGAATGTTTGCAGAATTTAGACCATTATCTAGAATCTAGATTACTTGATCAATCAACCTTTTTCTTACAAGCTTGGATGCTATCGTATGTGTTAACTTATCTTCACTTGACCCACTCTTTGCTTTACCATAAAAACCGTATAACATCTGTCACGCACTAGAACCCCGCCACCGAGTGACCTAAAATGTCTCAGTGCTTTCGTGAAACAAAGTATGTAAAAGCAAAACTTCTACAAGCCTTAATAAAACGTATAAAGGCCTTTGGTGTCAACGTTCCGTAGAATTACGAATGACGGCACTCTAGTCAGTGGGTTTCGTGTAATTTTTTGTGTGAGAGCCTTTTAAAGGACATTGATTAATAGTCCGCGGTATGTACCTGCTTATGTACCGGTGGAATGAATCTTTTGTGGAGTTTAGCTTTGCGAGAAACATGATGGAAACTGTAGAAATGTGAGTGCTGTAGTGCTATGCTATATATAGCTTTTTGTATATCGATGAAATGGGAAGAATATGGATTTTAATTGATTCGTTGACAATATAAGTATTTTTATATTTAAGGTTGAAATTATATAAATTTATAAGTACAGAACGGTCTTTTTTTCTCGCAAAGGGTAACTATATGTTAAGAATTGCCATAACAACAAACAAAGAGTTCTCGCAAATCCAGTTTCGTTATCACAAAGTGGAATACTAATATTAAATGAAATGATTAATTCAACGGACCGCATCATTTGAATGTAAACCATCCGCTTAGCCTATCTACAAAAACATTCTTAGCTAATGGCTTAAACAGAACATTAAAGTAAAAAAGGAGAGAATTAAACGCTGAAAAACATTTCGTAACGAAAAAAGAAAACACAGTTAATGCTCGACCGTAAAAAAGGTACAGATATAATTTTCCCTCCCCATTAAAACCGTAGATAAGCCTCACAAGTGCCGTCAACTCATACATCGTTAATTTCAACGGGAACTCAATTTTTATTGTGCGTAATTTTTTCTGTTGCCCAGGGAAATATATGGCCGCGGCGGTCGACATGTGCCACAATGAATGCATTTGTCTTGTGGAGACAATAAAAAGAATGCTTCATCGGCTCTGTACACGATTAATCTAATGTGGTTTGGTAAAGTTAGGGCTGCGATGTCTTCTATTGTGTCCTGTTTTGTTTTCATTACTTACTGCAACAAACAACTGTCTGATAAAAATCGGCAGTTAACAATTACATCAGTTCCAAAAGGAGTAGTGGGGGGCGTAATTAAATTATAATGTTGGATAAGTATATTATTTTCGTTAAGTTTCGTGTCCCTATAGACATTTTCACTTTCATCGTACTATAAATTAAGAAGAACAACATATACCTCTTTCATCATCATCATCATCATCATCAGCCACATGACGTCCACTGCTGAACATAGGCCTCCCCTAAAGATTTCCAGACGGATCTGTCAAAACCGGACCTACCTCTTTGGTGGACAGTAAATTTAGATTTTAGATTACATAATACGAAAGCAGCAAAAAATTAACAACACAAGAAAATGGTTGTGTGGATCGAAATTTTCGGTACAACAAGGCGGTTGCGTAGGAGGTCGCCATTAGACAGAAGGTCAGGCAGTAAGTACTTGGGATGCTACGAAAACATAAAGCGAAATGGAACATCGAGCTGACGGTAATATCCAAGGTGAACGAAATAAAACAAGCTTTCCTGGAAGAGCGCGAAATGGAAGGCGTTTAGCGCACGTTGCTTGCGTATGGCGTGTCAACGCGCGTTGTTACGTGAACAGTATAGCATGTTTAATACATTCAAGGATCAAGAAACTGATAAAAAGAGAGTCTAATGCTTTTTTTTTTTTTTTTTTTTTTTTTTTTTTTTTTTTTTATTGCATTTAATGACGAGACGAGCATGCCGTTCGCCTGATGGTAAGCGATACGACCACCCATAAACAGTAGCAACACCATCCAGCACCTTGACTAACAAAGTACTGTGTGGCATTCCACTGCGCTCGTCACCCTGAGACATAAGATGTTAAGTCTCATTATGTCCAGTAGTTATACTGGCTACAATGTCCTTCAAACCGAAACACAACAGTGCATGCACACTGTTGCTTGGCGGTAGAAATAGACATTGCGGTGGTACCCACCCAGACGGCCTCTTACATAATGAGAGACCTACCACCAGTAAAAATGCAAATGCTTATCATTTTATTTACAGTCTCAATTTTTTTTGTTGTACAACTGAATGATGAGAGGTACAAATTATTCACCTGATGATAAGTGTCAACAGTAGCACTACATAGTACTCGATATTACATAGTATATGGTATTGCATAACACTGTGGGTACTATGCACGAACCCTATCATATTAGATGTTTTGTTTCCTGATTCCTACTTATTGCACTGGCTATAATTTTCTTCCAAATTAAATACATTATTTCTTGCTTATAATGGCACCTACCTCATTATATTCTCGCATAATATAAGAATCCTAACGCCCAGCATTATTCATAATATTATCGATCCTATTATCTTCTGATTAGATTTACAGCACTACCAGCAAACTATATAGTTTATCGTCTGACTTCAGGTGATTTCTACTAATAAAGCTAAGGCATGGGGATTAAGGAACAGGGTTGGCTGGGGCACCAGCAATCTCATTCACAGGATAAATCGACACAGCAGTATGTCACTTGGTACTAATTTTCTATGACGTGTTCCAATTATAAACCACTGCGTCTATTCGATGCGGATTGGGGTGGCGAGAGCCTTGTTGCATAATATCAGGGTTAACGTAAACCGTCACTCTGGTCCTAAACTTGGGATCCATACTTACGTACACGTATCAATTACGACAAAGAGAAATCGGAAATTTGAAGTAGCAAACTTTTTGGTCTCACTTATTTGAGTTGTAAAGTTATTTTCATTTGACATTC
This sequence comes from Sphinx pinastri, assembly GCA_947568825.1. Classification (NCBI taxonomy): domain Eukaryota; kingdom Metazoa; phylum Arthropoda; class Insecta; order Lepidoptera; family Sphingidae; genus Sphinx; species Sphinx pinastri. Next base: position 6,079,218 of record OX387623.1, read on the forward strand.
AAAATGCACTTTCCACTTGTCTATGACGCTTAAATCAAAGTTACAATGCGATATGAATTAATTAATTTATACTTTAGTTCATTGTCCTTTAATAAAAGTACTTTATAAATTTTTAAAAATTAATAATATTAGGTTATAACGGTATTTGTTTTTATGTTTTCTTCAGTTTATTTCTTTGTCTCTGATTTTTTTTGTATTTATTTTCTTATATTTGGGTGTAGTATGGTATTATACATTATTTTTTTTTGTTATTTACATTATTTTGTGGGTTTTATGCGTGGTGTTTTTAGACATTTTTTATTGCCAGTGCTTTATTCACCGCTCAACAGTCACAGACAATATAAGACCTATGATTAGACCTATCAAAATTTGTCCGTGTCTTTACTCTTTTCCTACTTTGACATTGGCAAAATCATCGCCTGACAGCGATGGAGCCATAACTTAAAAATTGAATTGAATTGATTGAATTAATTTATAATCGCGGTCAATTCTACTTTGGTTTCATTTGACAATTGTCAAGAGTAACTGAAACCATATCAGCCAAACAACTCAGCGGTGGATAACTTACCTGATTCCAATATTGCAACCTAGCATATACATATAGAGTGCTTAAGGTACAAGATGCGCGCGTCTGCAGGGAAACCTCTGGGAGGCTTTGGCCCTCCCCTCAGTATCGTATTGGCTGTCGGGTGGGGTGCACGCGTTGCGACCGGTCAAAATCACGTAAACGAACTTGCAAGCTGTGCCGTTTTCAAGTAGATATTCAGTGTCTTTGAGTGTTGTGCTTCAACGGTGTACGGACTTGGTGCGTTATATTATGGATTCGTAAGGTAAGAATTAAATAAGATTTGTTGTTTTTAGGTGGGAATCTTATTGGATTGGTTAGTTTTTTGCGAAAAGTAATATAGTTTCATATTGGATTAGTTTCACAAGTTTTAAGTTTTTGTTTAAGTTTAACGATTTGGGAATATTTTTAAGCTACTTACTATAGTGATGTAATGGTCCTCGAATAAAACAAATATATTAAATGAATATTTTAATACGCATCGTAATAATAATCATGAATTAAACTTAAAAAATATAGTGATATAGAAATTTTGAATTTATACCTACCAACAGGCCATAGTAATACATATATTATGAATATTTAGTTGAAATCAGTAATTAACAAAATTAACTATGAATGCTGGTCGTGTATGAATACTTTATATATTATATACTCACGCCTATGTCACCGAAGGGGAAGATAGAGGTGTAACTACTACACCGATTATAATAGTTCCATACAATAGTGCGATAGGGGATAGTGCGAGGGATAGGGGATAACCTATTGTTATTCAACGCACAAAATCAGATTCTGCGCAAATCCACGTGTATTTTAGTTGTTTCCAAAGCAATCAAAATTGTACTGACTTTGATTACTTTGGCGACTGAACTCAGAACCACATGGGTATCAGAATCTATAGGTAATTAATTCATAAATACTATATTTTATCTATAAACAAAAAAAGTATATCAAAGATCAAGGTTACACAAAAATATTTTACTTTAAAACAAGCGTGGGTTGAATCTATTCATATTTGTTCCAACTTTTGTACTATCTACTTTATCACTAACACAATGCACCAATAAATCTGATATCACATTTTTTTACAAACTCCAATATTTTTACTTCCTTTAAGGTCGTGATTCCCGTGACGTGTAACTGATTGTTTTCTCTATGTAGAGCGTAGATGACAATAGATTCAAATGACTATCCTTTACATCGCATTGTCACGTTTACTTGGCAATAATTTATGTTAGTCTTTTTAAATGTTGTGTATACTCTGTTGATACAAGTGTTCGAGATGGGGATAAGAATAACATTTGAATAATAATCAAGTGCCGCATCTAGATGTGTCCTTGTTGTTTGTTTTGTCCTTGTATAGTTTACAAGATAAATTCCTGTTTTTATTAGGATTCTTGTCTGGCATTTTTATTGTATCTGCAATATCTATTTTATATTATGTGCCTTGTAAATGTCGTTTGTTTTAATAAGCGAAAAGGGTACCTTATAGATGACTTATAACAAGAACGGGTAAGGCTCAGGGTCTCTCACAGAAAAGCGCTATGAAGTGGCTTTTCTGCTGTAATTAATATGGACAAACTTCTAGAAACGAAATGCAATATTCCAATCTTACTACTATATAATATAGCTTAAAGGTCGGCAATGCATATACAAAATCCTCTGGCTGGGCGTGTTCTATCTTCCATCCTAAAAAAATCCAAATTTCTTATATCCTGAATGGTACGTAATTCTAAGAAATCCAAGTTTAGTACAGAATGGTAATATCGACGGTAAAAAGCGATTTTGTCGTATCTCGAAATATCCAACTTTACACCAGAGCCAAAAAACGATTTAAAAAATTCATAACTCGTAAATTTATGAAGATAGAAAGTTGAGATTTGGAACATATTACCAAAAATCTAAACCTTACTTTCCACGGTTAACCGAAATATCCTAAAGTTACTACTTCATTGATTTTGTACTAGTTACAGCAGTCGATGTTTTAATGTCGAGCAGCAGAAATGTGTTATCTGTGAGGTGAAATGTATGATCAACTAAGATACATAAAGATTTCGATGCGACGGATCTGCTGTATCTCAAATAAAAACCATGCGAATCATGTTTATTTTGCTGTATATGATTTAATCGAACTAGTTTATGAAAAAAACCACGTCTTACATACAAACAGTATCATAAAAGTTATAAAAATAAAATGCTGTATCTTTTCCTAAACGCTTTTATTTTCTTTTTAAGAATGTAAGGACAAAAAAAAACAAATAAATAAACAAAATAAACAGTAATTTTTCTATTCAACTCTATCTATATTCGTCTCCTGTTGTTGGGGGGGAGGGTGGGTTGCTCAGAATCCCCCAAGCATCGAACTACGCTTTCAGCATCAATGGCAGTGACTATCCCGCCCTCACGCCCGCCACTGCAACTCTTGTAAGCCAGGATCAGCAGTGGCACGCATTTTATGATACCGAGTGGTGAAGCTCGGCGAATCTCAGGGAACACTAATCTGTCTTTAACTCGCAATGAAATCAATCAAATAGAAACATAGGGAGGAGTTGGAAAAAATCGGCGTCAAGGGCAGCGTGAGACCTACTTTCCACGCTATCTTCCATCACTGAGATCGCAACATTGTACTAAAAGATAATACAACATTAAAGAGGAACTACCCTGCTTGAAGCGGCGCTAGCCTAGTTGGGAGTGGAACGGACTGTCGAGACAAATGTCCGCAGGTTCCAAACCCAAGGGTTCTGACCAAACCCACTTCTGACTTTTCTAAAAAAGTTATGTGTGTTTTCGTTGTAAATTATCGCTCGCTTTAACGGTGAAGCAAAACATCGTGAGGAAACCTGCATACCTGAGAAGTTCTCTGAATTTCGAAGGTATGTGAAGTCCGCCAACCCCCATTAGGCCAGCGTGGTGGACTAAGGCCTAAAACCTCTCAGTCGTAGAGGAGGCCCATGCTCAGCAGACGGCAGTATATAATACAGGGTGATATGGTATGGTATAGTAAACCCTGCCGCCCGCCCGCTACCCCCGGTGGCCCCTATTAGTCGTCTTTTACGACAGGCACCGTACCGTACCGTGGTGGACTTCTCCAAACGCCCCCAATCCATACGGTGGGAGATGCCGGTCAGTCCTCCACCTAGCGTCTTCTACGTCTCCTCTGGTGGCGGGAGGTATCTTCGCGCTCCTGATCCCTCTCGGCACTCTCTTTCTGCTAGAGGACCACCTCGCAGAAGTGGGCCATCACACGCCATGACCTCTGGCTGCCAACCATGGAACCGGCCACGGCCGGCAGTGAGAGGTCTCCTCCGACGGTTGCTCTGAGAGCGCTGCGCTCCTCGTCCCAGACTGACCAAAACTCCAATGTTTGCTGATCCGTATCCAGCAGGCAGTTGTCACAATGATGACAAACAGCCGAAACCTCTGCGCCTACTATTCGACACAGTTACTCACCGAAGCAGCTATGCCCGGTAAGTATCTGTATCAAGTGAAACGTAGCCGGGCCATGGCGCCTGTCCAGCCACGCAGTAAACCGGGCGCACTACCGCGACAACCCTGAACCCCGCTGTCAGGGCCTCCCGCCTGATACGCCACTCCTCCACGTCAGCTCGACGTAGGGAAGCCTTCATGGTCTCCACCTTCTTCAGGGCCGGATGCTGCCCATGTCCGGATGCCTCCTCCCACCAATGAAAAGCATCGAAGAGGGCGACCAGATCCCAAAGCAAGAAACCGATCAACAAGCAAGCCGCCTCGAAAGAAACTGTGCGGTACACCCTGATCACCCGCTACGCCAAAACTATGGGTTTAGCAAGAGAACGATGCAGCGGTCGCTCAAGAAGTGCTTTGGAAGTCGAGAAGCTGGTTCGGAATGGCGTAGGTAAGGTACACGCTGGGGTAGGAGCGCAGTGACAGGAGCGGGTCTGGCTAGAGTGACGTATTGACAAAGTATTAATCACTGTACAAAAAAACAATACTCTGTTCCTATGACGTAAGTGTGATTTTCGCTATCCGATTCAATGTTTGAAATGTAGTAACTTTTCAATAATTATACGCACATCTCTGGAAACGTAAAATTTTGGGCCGACAGAAATGCTGTATCTCCGAAAATCAATCTCCATAATTGAAAAATAATGTTGTAACAATTATTTACACTGGGCGTATTGTTGTATCTCTTTTATTTTCAAAAGTAACGTTTTTTTCTCTATTTACAGCAAATTTTTGTATAAACTGTACAAAAACTAGAAAAAAATCGATGGCGTATCTTAATTTTTTTTCGTCGTAAGAAGACGAGACCTAGACCATTCGATGCGGCTTTTTTTTCTGATCAATAATATAGTAATAAGTCATTTTGGCCATTTTCCGAGATACGACATTTCCGCTTTCTACCGTCGATATGATGAAACGAGAAAGTCGCTCGTCTTATTGTAAGCACCAAACTACCTTTTAAAGAGTACAATACAATGCAGAACTTAGTCTATATACAAAAATTAACTGACTTACTGATCAGTCAATGCACAACCCAAAGCTCGGTCCAGAAACATAAAATTTTCCACAAAGGTTCCCTAGATGACGTTAGTGTGCATCGAGAGATTTTTAAATATTCATCCCCTGAGGGTTTTAAATAGGGAATGAATCTTTGTACGAAATTTCGTCATTTTTGAAAGTAGAAACAAAGTTTTATCCCAGGAACGGGCGTCTTCGTGGGAGGAAACACGAGCAAAAGCTATATTTTACAAAACTGCATGGCACGGTATTAATGTCCTTACACTGAGACATCAGGTGATAAGTCTCATAATACCAAGCCAACTGGCGACAATTTCCTCTAAGCCGGGACCCAACTGCATTATACATTTCTGTAGGTCCTACAGTGTAGGACATGCAGTGCTCCGTATGATAGTCGGCAAATTTTAGCACACTACTGCGTCTTGAGGGATTTTTGAAGTGAAAACTTCTTTAGCGGCATTGAGCACTTTTTTGGGATGTGTAGTAACTGTAAGTACACAAACGTATAAAAATAACCTTCCACCACGCGGTAGTGTGCTCAAGTTGTTTGCCGGCCATTAATCTTGAAAGTTATTGGGGTTGCTATTCTTTAAGGGCAATCAAAGCGTTAATCACCGCTGTCGTCATTAGGTTATATAATAAAAACCAGGTTTTACTCGTATTTCTCCCACCAAAAAGGGTTTTCCCCGGTATACCTATGAGTTAATCCACACAGGGCCAAGAGTGTACTAAAATTTTTTGCCTCTAAATTTACGAGTTTCGTTGCAGCGGGCCGCTATTACAAAACAAAACAAAAATATTAATGCTGTAAATAGCACAATTTATAAATTGTTATCATAAGTCGCATCAAGCGGGTATCTATTACGAAATTGCGATTTGATAAATCGTCAGACATTATTATGGGCGGCGAAAGAAATGGACTCGCTCAACTAGAAACGACATTTAATCCGCCATTATTTCGCGCAACAATGAACTTTATGGTGTAGGTCGTAAAGTTTATATTCAATAAAACGTACGAATGCGTAAAATAAATATCATGGACGTTAGGAGAAAACGTAATGTTACGAATATTTTGATGAAAGTGAATCTTTCAGGAAATTGAGTACAGGCTGAATATGATTCATATATTTGGGTTCATGTCCCTAATGTACACTACTTCAATTTAGATGTAAATGTATATAAGTATGTACTGTAAAATATAAAAAAATATTTGTATCATTCCAAGCAAAGAAAAATAAAATGGTCTTAGCGTAATTTGTTACTTATTGACTTCAATGATAATTAGTGACAAATTTTTAATGCAATAACTAAACACAAACTCAAATTTAATACATATACAGAAATAGAATGATATCTCTATATAAAAAATCCAACTGTGAAAATGTTTGTTTCATAGTCTTTTTACGTATTGTGTTAGCTATTTGGTATTGCAAAGCGTGCCAATAAATTATAACCAAGGTTTCCGCGACTCCGCTGCTAAGAAAATATGATCGCGTGAGGAAGACCGTGTCTGTTTATGCCCACCCTTTGCACGCGATACCAAAATTTCCAAATACCCTCGCAAAATACAATTACTCTCAATGTATCACGAAATCTCGCCATCAGAGCTTTCAACAATTGACAATGGATGTAACGCACTTTATTTTTTTGATGTAATGAGCTATTAATTATTGGATTGATTCGTTGAGTTTTGGGGAGATTTTGTAGGTCGAACGGTTTTGTTTAGTGTTGCCATTGAAGAATATTCGGTACAATGTTTCAGGGCTCTCTCCTATATTTTGATATGAAAAAAAAAAACTATACATACAGAAGTCCGACATTCTCAGATTAGGTCATAATTTGTTATTCTGTGCATTTTTTTTAAGTTTAAGACTGGCCTGTAAGATATCAGTCTCATAAGTAACAAATATTAAATAGATTTTAAATTCCAAATATAAATATTAAAAATGTTAATTATAACTGGCCACAAAAATATTGTTTCCAATACAAAAAAAAAAAAAAAAATTCGCCATATTTTCGTAACGTTTACACCGAATTGCATTTGTTTACTTAGTTAATTTGTGGAAAACTTTTCTGAGTAATTACCTACGTGTGTAATGTTAGGGAACAAGGATTGGACGATGTGTTAATTTGTCCTGTCATGCGATGACTGTTCAGAAGAGGGGACAGAACACATTCTCTCCAACACGAAATTACTTCTAATGTAATAATCTCATCTCAAGGAAGAGCTGGCTGTTAGATAATATTTTGTTTGTATTTACTACTTCCTTTTAAGATTGTTTTTTTTTTCGATGTAGATATTGTTAGCCTATTACTATTTTAGCAATCATTAAAAATATTTCTTGAGGAACTTATGAGAAAATATTCTGGCAACACTTAGAGTTCTGTGGTAGGGCATTTGACAAGTAACATACCCTCAAAAATATAAAAGAGACTGCAAACGTGTCCTCGGCTCAGTTATCATAGATATCCGTTAAGGGAGAAACCTAGTGTATTCACAGTGAATTAAAGTGTATCAACCAGTGAATAGTGTGTATTCTTTCAAGTCAGAAGTGGGATTAGCTGAATTTATTTTTCGGTTTGAACCGACGCGGCCGTTATTGGAAGAAGTTGTTACGCTCTCCGGCTGCCTGCGCAGTGCGCACTGCGCACCTACTTGTCGTGTCGTGTGTTTGCGACAAAAGCTGCTGAATGATTACGAATACTAACAGGTCAGAACGTTCAGATGTTATACAAGTGATAATTCAGTGAATTATGCAAGTGTAAATGTGAAAATAATTTGCAGAGAAACCCAAGCGAATATTATAAAACGTATATATTTAAACACCTACATTTGTTGTGTGTTAAACTAAGTTATATTGTAAACTATAAAATAATGTGAACTTTAATACTGGTACTTAAAACCGTGCAATAATCATTATTTTGAATCACTAACAAAAATAAAGCGAGGATTACTTGTTAGGGAAATTGTTAAAATACAATTATCAGTTAACTATTTCTAATCACCTTCATTTTGAATATATTTAAAAATAAAGAATTCTCAGCATATTATAATGGATAGATCACGCCATAGACACCCTGATAGAAGTAATAAGCGTGGACGGGAACGCCGTAACATTCGTAGGAGTAGACAATGTCGAAGTCGAAGCCAATTGGATCGGAATCGTGCAGAATATAAACGTCGCAGTGAATACCGTAGTTGCAGTTTAGACAGTAGTAATAGTGAGAGTAGAGTTCACGGTAAACGTTCTAAAAAAATGAAGGATACTAGGTCTGACGAACATCATGCTAAGCGTATTCATACACGTGATAAGGAAGCAATGACACCACCGTTACCACCAATTAATGCGACATATCAAAGTGTAGACCCACGTCAGACAATCGACTGTAATCCTCAGGTTCCAAATATAAACTTTTGGGCACATAATAACTTCCCGGTTACGTTTAGTGTAGTTCCGGAATTTGATCCTAGTGATAATAGCCAAACAATTGAGAGCTGGATAAATAAAGTAAATGAATGCGCACAAATATATTCGTGGAATGATAGGCAGGTCTGTCATTATGCTTTACCGAAGCTAACTGGATTAGCTAAAAGGTGGTACCAGGGATTACCCTCTGTGTTATTTTCATGGGCAATGTGGACTGAAAAATTGAAGTTGGCATTTCCATCTAATGAAAATTATGGTGACCTTTTATCGTCAATGTTAAAAATTAGGTGCAGGTTTGGACAACAACTTGAAAGCTATTACTATGATAAAATGGCTCTTATAAATAAATGCGAAATTTCAGGAAGCAAAGCTGTAGGATGTTTGATTCACGGCATCGATGATAAGTTTGTGAGGATGGGTGCCGGTGCATGCATGTTTCATGAACCAGAACAAGTATTGAATTATTTGCGTACCGTTTCTCAGCATGAAAATAATAGTTATCAAAACCATCGTCAGAAAAACTTAAATATAGTTAAACAAACCACTAAAATACAGCCAGAGACAATAAAATCTGGTTTTGAAGGTGATCAGCACCCATTACGCTGTTTTAATTGTAATGAGGCAGGGCATATCAGCATTAAATGTAACAAACCGATAAAGAAATGTGGCTTATGCTTCAGATTAGGTCACGAAACAAAAGATTGTCGTAAGAAGCGTTATGTTAATTTAACTGACGATAATGTAAAATCAGCAGAGCCAAATTGTAGTAGTACAAAATCTGTTTTATTTTTAACTAGCTCTGAACAACAAAATGGAAATAATAAATATTTTAAGAAAGTCTTGGTCAACGGAATTGAAATGTTAGGATATATAGATTTAGGTAGTAAAGTAACTTTAATCAGGGAATCTGAAGCGAAACAAAAAGGTTTGAATTGCAATATGGAATTGAAAAATCTCCCAACTTTGTTAGGTTTTGGGAATGGAAGTATTAGGCCTATAGGTAAAATAGTAGCAGAGGTAGAAATAGAGAGTGTGAAAGCAGTGATCGACGTACTTGTTATTCCGGATCAATATTTGCAAATGCCAATGTTAATTGGTCAGACGTTTACAGAAAAACCAAATGTTATCATTTATAAGACTAAAGAAGATTTGATTTTTATACAAAGCCCTACTTTAGATGAATGTGGACAAAAATTAACGCTGACAATTAATACTGATTTAATTATAATGTCTAACACTACAGCACCGGTAGATGTTTGTGCTGATGGTCAATTTTCTGGCAACTTATATATTGAGTACAGTCATCGACACATACATGAAGTAGAATATGTTGTACTTCCAGGAATATATAAATTCGAGTCTGGTTTTGGTTTTATCATGGTAATGAACTTATCTAAAAATAATTTAGAATTGAAACACGATAATATCTTGTCAAGAGGTCATAAATATACTTTGGTAAATTCGGAATATGTTGGTGCTATAAATAGATCTTCTTCGAGTTATGAACCTATATTAATAGACCAAATTAATGTTGACTCGCAAATTTCAAATGAAGATAGGGAAAAGCTTCGTGATTTAATAGAACAATATAGAGATTGTTTTGCAATGAACTTAAGTGAATTAGGAAAAACTAGTTTAACTGAGATGAAAATCATACTGTCAGATGACATTCCAATAGTTTATAATCCATATAGGATGTCGATTAGTGAGCGTGAGCAGTTGAGTCGTATAATCGATGACTTATTGACTAATGATATCATAAGGGAAAGTTCGTCTTCATATGCAAGCCCAGTCTTGTTAGTGAAGAAGAAAAATGGTGATAGACGCTTATGCGTAGATTACAGGGCCTTGAATAGGAAGACTCTTAAAGATAAATATCCCCTCCCTCTCATTGAGGATCAGTTAGATAATTTAGGAGGTAATGAATTCTTTACAAGTCTCGATTTAGCATCAGGGTATTATCAGGTGCCCATGAGTGAATCCAGTAGGCACTTAACAGCTTTCGTAACTCCTGAAGGTTTATTCGAATTTAACCGAATGCCATTCGGGTTAGCTAATGCGCCAAGCGTATTTCAAAGAACAATAAATGCAATGTTTAAGGGATACGGTAAAGGTTTAGCGTTGGCATATATGGATGACTTGTTAGTACCATCTCTAACGTTTAGTGAAGGATTACATAAATTAGAGCAAGTTTTTCGTTTACTTAGAACAGCAAAGTTAACGCTTAATTTAGGAAAATGTTGCTTCTTTCAAACAAAAATAAATTATCTTGGATACGAGATTAGTTCGGGTGGGATTCGACCAGGTACATATAAGATACAGGCGGTTGAGAACTTTCCGGTGCCCAAAAACGTACACGAGGTAAGACAGTTTATTGGGTTAACAAGTTATTTTCGGCGATTTATAGAGAATTTCTCGGTTATAGCCAGGCCTTTAACTGCACTAACTAAAAAGAACACAACTTGGAATTTTGGCGAATCACAAATGAATGCTTTTAATGAGTTAAAAAATAAATTAGTCACTAGACCAGTACTTGCGTTGTATGACTGTAATGCAGATTTAGAAATACATACTGATGCAAGCAAAATTGGTATAGGAGCAATATTATTACAACGTGATAAGACTAACGTATTGCGACCTTTAGCGTATTTTAGCCGACAGACTACAGTGGACGAAAGCAAGCTCCATTCCTATGAGTTAGAGACTCTAGCCATGGTCACTGCGCTAAGTCGATTCAGAGTTTATGTACTGGGAAGGTCGTTTAAAGTTGTTACAGATTGTGCAGCAATTCGTAGCACTATGACTAAAAGAGATTTGATCCCTAGAGTTGCTCGTTGGTATATTTTAATGCAGGAATACGATTTTATTGTTGAGCATCGAAATGGATCGAAAATGGGTCACGTTGATGCACTGTCTCGCAATCCGAATTCTTCGGAGTCTCATGACATTATAGATATCGTAGATGTCTTGAAAATAGATGATGATACGTGGTTGCAGACTGTGCAGCAACACGACTCTGAGATCCAACGCATTATAGCCATCCTAAATGACTCTAATACAAAAGACATAATTGACGTCCATAAAAATTTTACCATTAAAAATGGTCGCCTATACCGCATAATTGAAAAAAATGGTGAAATAGATCTCAGGTGGGTGGTTCCTAAAGCTGTGAGGTGGCAGATAGTACGCATGAATCATGATGATTCAGGCCACTTCGGATTTGATAAAACCTACAATAAAGTTAGTCAGGTTTATTGGTTTAAGAAAATGAGGCGGTTTATTAAAAAGTACTGTCAGGCTTGTCTGAATTGTGCTCATAATAAATTACCGGCTGGACCTAAAGAAGGTCTACTTCACCCTATTCAAAAGATTAACAAGCCGTTCGATACCATACACACCGACCACTGTGGGCCATTTCCCCTCAGTAAAAATAAAAACTGTCACATTTTATGTATTATAGACTCATTTACTAAATTTATATATATAAAACCAGTCAAAAACCTTAAAACTAGTACAAGTATAAAAATATTTAATGAGTATTTTTCTATTTTTGGTATGCCACGACGCATAATATCCGATAGAGGTACTAGTTTTACTAGTCATGACTTTTCAAAATTCTTAAAAGAGAGGGATATCAGACATGTTCTAAATTCAATAGCTACGCCAAGGGCGAACGGTCAAATTGAGCGGTATAACCGTACAATCCTTGATGCCCTCACAACGGCTAATCATGACAAGCCAGATAACGAATGGGATCTAGCTATACCGCAAGTACAGTGGGCTCTCAATAATACTGTTAATAAGTCTACCGGACGTTCGGCGGCCGAAACGTTATTCGGTGTTAAAACCACGGGTAGTTCAGATAGTGTCATGAATACAATAGTGACAGAGGCACATCAACCACAGAATATTGAGGATTTGCGCGCTGATGTTGAATATAGAATAGCAAAAGACCAACAAAAGCAAAAAGAACGTTTTGACGCCATGCGTAAAAATCCAAAAGAGTACAGTGTAGGCGATTTAGTGAGAGTAGAGAAAGAGATTCACACTGACCCAGGGCAAAGTAGAAAGCTGTTGCCTAAGTGTAGTGGTCCATTTAAAATTATCAAGGTATTAGATAATGACCGATATGAAGTAGAAGATACGCCTATTACGCGAAAGGAAGGTAGAAAACTTTATAGAGGTGTTTATGCTGTAGATAAGTTACATCCTTGGCTCGTATTTAGTAATGACGTGATATCCAGTGATTCAGAATAATTTGATTATATGAATCTCACGAAATGTATTCTCGAGATGAATTAGCACCACTTACTTTAATTGGAGTAAACAATATTTAATGTAGCTATTGGGAAAGATTGTGTTAGTGATTTGAATTTAACCTGTAATTATGATATGTAAATGACAAATTGTTAATGTTACTTGTAGTAATAACCAATGTCTAATATAAATTGTGCTTTTGTAAAATATGAAATACAGATTTGAATCTTATATTATATGTAGGTATAAAGATTATGTAAAGATGATATTATATTGTATCAAAGTAAAAACATTGATAAGAATGTATTATATTTGGCATAACATATACTAATGTTGTTAACACCGATTTTACTTTTGTAAAACACGAAATATACATTATATATACAAAGATTAAGTAAAAGTGATTTGTGTACTAGAGCCAAAAGAGTGATAATGTAAGTATCTAAACAGTGATTAAAAAGTGAGAATCAATTGCATGAAGTTCAATTATTATTGCAAAAGAATAATAGTAAAAAGCTAAAAGTGTATAATTATGGTAATAGTGATACAAAGTGAGTCGGCTCGCGCGAATGCGTGGGCCGATGTAGTAATAAGAGTGAGTCGGCTCGCGCGAATGCGTGGGCCGATGTAGTAATAAGAGTGAGTCGGCTCGCGCGAATGCGTGGGCCGATGTAGTAATAAGAGTGAGTCGGCTCGCGCGAATGCGTGGGCCGATGTAGTTATAACAGTGAAGAAAATTGTAACTATTCTAAATCTACTTTAACACAAAGGCAAAACTGAAACAATTTTATATTCACGTGTGTAAAGATTTCATTTCTTTTTTAAACGCGGGGACGCGTTTGTTGTCAGGATTAGCCGAATGTTAGCCTATTACTATTTTAGCAATCATTAAAAATATTTCTTGAGGAACTTATGAGAAAATATTCTGGCAACACTTAGAGTTCTGTGGTAGGGCATTTGACAAGTAACATACCCTCAAAAATATAAAAGAGACTGCAAACGTGTCCTCGGCTCAGTTATCATAGATATCCGTTAAGGGAGAAACCTAGTGTATTCACAGTGAATTAAAGTGTATCAACCAGTGAATAGTGTGTATTCTTTCAATATAATATTGCTTTTGATGGGAATTTTTGCATGATCTAAATATTTTTGGATAGTTAATAATGTGTGGGTACACGGGCGTAGTTATAGCTTTCGCATAGGGGCGGGTCCTAGGTTACCAAAATGTCAGTGGCGTAGCGTGGGTTCTTGCCGCTGACACCTATTTTTTTTTTTTATCTCGGGGTAAAAACGCGTTATCGCTACCACCACTGTGGGGTGAGTGTAATGGTTATGTTGGTTTCATATAAAATTCAATAATGACTTATTTGTTGAAAGGAGGTTTTCTAGGTGTCAGCGGCAAGAACCCACGCTACGAGGGGGGGGGGGGAGATTTACGTGACCGTAAACCTCCCCCCCCCCGTTTGGATGTTTGTATGTTTTTTTTTTTTTTATGAAACTGAATGACGAGATGAGCATGCCGTTCGCCTGATGGTAAGCGATACGACCACCCATAAACAGTAGCAACACCATCCAGCACCTTGAGTAACAAAGTACTGTGTGGCATTCCACTGCGCTCGACATCCTGAGACATAAGATGTTAAGTCTCACTATGTCCTGTAGTTACACTGGCTACAATGTCCTTCAAACCGAAACACAACAGTGCATGCACACTGCTGCTTGGCGGTAGAAATAGACATTGCGGTGGTACCCACCCAGACGGTCTCTTACTTATGAGAGACCTACCACCAGTATGTATGTTTCTTAGAAGTGCACATAGGCATTATAATGTGTACATGTTTTGTGGCCCTAGGGTCTAGACCCCCCCCCATTATATACGCCCATGTGTAGGTACCTGGCCGGCCGGTCAGCTTCTTTTATTCGTCCTTGTCATTGGTCAGGAACAGGTATTCAACGGAGGTGATACTGGTTACCGGTGAATCTAGTTGACTTAGGATTATGTAATTTTATTTGGTGATTTGGAAGTGATACATCCACGCACGAATATAAAAAAAAATAACATTACTCAGCAACTCCTGTATTCCCGTAGACAGAAGTTCAATGAGTTTCAGAGAACGAAGCTTCATAACGGCCAGAAATCCAATCAGAGACATCAATCACCAATGCAATCAAAACACTGTCTTAGAAATCGAAACTGGGAACATCTCTATGCGAAGCCATTACTCTAATTTAACTCAGAAAGTGCTGTCACATCAAAACCAACATACAAAATGCATTACAAAGGTCAAGGCAACAGGGAAGCGAACGTGAAAGCGCCAATTAGATTAACAGGAACCGTCCTCGTCGTAAATTGTCCAGAAGGGGTGTCTATCTAACTTCGCCGTGTTGTCTACGTAACGAGCGAGAGGGGAGATATAGGGTAATTAGACTAGGGCTGTGGTCAAGTTTACGAGTTTACTTTATGTCCTATCGGCTCAAATTGATGCCTACGTGAATTAATTACTCGTAATTGCGTTTAATGACTTAACTTAAATGTGTTAATTATGATTGAGTGACAACCCTAATTGATAGTTACAGCAATTTGTACTAGAGACTAATCTGTTTTAAAACTTATTTGTATTTAGCAGGGCTTTTTTTTATTTTTACGCGCAATATGCTGTAACGGTTGATGTCATGTCAAGTACTATGTTACCGCCTATGTTGCCTCGACTACCTCAGTGGCGTAGTTGTATTAGGGTACGACTGCAATGCTGAGGTCTCGGGTTAGACTCCCGGGTCGGGCCAAGTGATGTTGGGATTATCTATTTAGTACCAGCCCGGAGTCTGGAATTTGTGCCCGATATGGCGATAGGCCCGCCCCCTATCACATCATGGGACGGAATACGCACGGCGAAAAGTGGGTGCACTAGTTGCACCTCTCTCTACCCCTTCGGGGATAACGGGCGTGTGTGTGTGTAATTACTTCCCATTAGGTCTTTATAAAATAAAAATAAAAAAATAAAAAAATAAAAATAAAAAAGCCTTATATTTCATGGAAATGCTACAGTTAAAAATTTGAAAACTTATAAATAAATTTAGATACTAGTTCTATAAAAAAGTTGTAGGATCTACGTTTCTTTTTCCTGAACCCCTCCACGGGTGAAGGCCTCCCCCAAGGATTTCCATAGTTCCCTATCTTGGGCTTTCTGTATCCAAGCCTGACCAGCCGTCTTTGTAACCTCTGCTTGCCATTTCGTAAGCGGTCTACCTCTGCAGCGCTTTCCCAGAGGGCCGCTCCATGACGTCACTCTCTTTGTCCATCTCCCGTCCTGCAGCCGTGCCACATGCCCAGCCCACTTCCATTTGAGTTTCAGAGCATGGTTTAAAACGTCAGTAGCTTTGGTTGTGCGTCTAATATTGGTGTGTCTTATTTTTTGTGTTTTTCTTATGTTGAGCATACTGCGTTCCATGCCTCGTTGGCATATAGAGATTTTATTTTTTATTTTTGTAGTGAACTTCCAAGTTTGACAGGCGTAAGTTAGGCAAGGAAAAAGACACGATGTCATGGCTTTTGTTTTAAATTTTATTGCCATATTGCTTTTAAATACTTCCTTCAGGGCCCAGTATTTATTCCAGGTGAGTTGTATTCGGCGTTCTACTTCTTGCTCGTTATTTTTCCTGTCAAAGCTGATTTGCTTACCTAGATATATATATTTTTCTGTATAATTGAGTGTTTCGTTGCCAACTGAAATTTTAGTTTTCTCTATGTTGTTTGTCATCAGCATCGTTTTAGTTAGGTTCATCTCTAAGCCTACTTGTTTACTATGTTCGTTCAGTGATTGTAGCATGAACTGGAGTTGAGAGCTTGATTCTGACAGCAGAACCACGTCGTCTGCGAAGCGGAGATGGCTTAAGTATTTCCCATCAATATGTAGGCCGCATTGTTTCCAATCCAGCTTTCTTATTATATGTTCTAGGATAGCAATGAACAGTGTCGGGGACATTGGGTCGCCCTGTCTCACGCCTCTTTTTATGGGAAAGCTCGGTCCGATCTTTTCCAATTTTATTCTACCTGAGCTATTTCTATATATACTTTTAATCACCTGTATGTATATATTATTAACCCCCTGCTCTTCTAGCGTGTTCCAGATGCTTGAATGCGACACCGTGTCAAATGCTTTCTTGTAGTCGACGAAAGCAATGTGTAAAGTTCTTTGTTTTTCTTGGTACTTTTCAATCAGTAGGTCCAGAGTGTAGATGTGGTCAATGGTAGAGAAACTAGGTCTAAAGCCTGCCTGTTCTATAGGTTGTTCAGGGTCTAATATGGCACATATTCTTTTATTAATCAGGGAGGAGAAAATCTTATATATACACGGCAGTAGACTTATTGGCCTGTAGTTTGCGATGTCGTGTGGGTCCCCTTTTTTATAAATTAATATGATGTTTGACTCACTCCATTGTGTAGGTATGCATGCTGATTCTAAGATGCGGTTGAACAGATGCATTAGGGGTGTAGACAGCATGATACAAGCTGTTTTTATTGCCTCGTTAGTGATAAGATCTGAGCCCGGACTTTTCTCCATTTTCAGTTTATTTATTATATCATACACCTCTTTAGAGTCGAAGGGTACAATGTGTTTAGTTACTGTTACGTTCTTGATGGTGCTGTTCTGATGAATAGGTATATTGGGTTTGACCTGCTCTTGATTCTGGTCGCTGTAGAGGGTTTTGTAGAAGTCAGTGGCTGTGTTTGTAATGTCTTTGCGGTTGTTCAGTATTTTTTCACCCTTTTTCAGGCCCTCAATCCAAGTTTTGTTTGTACGTAGTTCTTTAAATGCCCTTTTTGTGCTGCCGGTTTTTTCTATATGTTTTTCTATAATATTTGTTCTATATATTGCGTAGTCATATTTTATGCGTTTGCCTATGAGTTTGTACAGTGCTGAAATTTCATTTTTCATGGCTCTTGTTTTATTTTTGGTTTTTTGTAGGACTTGTCTTCGTGTCATGAGGGATCTAGTATTTTCTGTTAAGATGTTATTTTTTCTATTTCTATTATTATTTGGTGTTCTAGCGTGGTGTAGGCTCCGTGTAATGATGTTTATTATTTTGTCATAGTATGCTTGTATTGAAGTGTTTTCTTGAAAATCCAGAAGACCCGGTATGTGGTAGGTAATGCACTCTTTATATTTATTGATTTCTTCTTCGTTGTTTAGCGTTGGATTTTGGTAGGATATGAAGCTAGTTCTATTCTTTTTTAAATTTGTCAAGGTAATTGTTGCTCTGATGGGCCTATGGTCTGAGGAGTAATTGAGGTTTAGAACTTCGATATTTTGAACCATACCTGGGCAGTTCGACAGAATATAATCAATTTCATTTTTGTGATCACCATTTGGCGACCGCCAGGTCCACCTGCGGTTTTTCTTCTTTTTAAAAAATGTATTTAAAATTGCGAGTTTGTTTTCAAGAGCCACATCGATTAATCTTTGTCCTCTTTGGTTTCTCACACCATAGCCGTTTTGCTTCATTATCAGGTGTTCCTCTGCTTTCGGTTGGCCAATTTTCGCGTTAAAGTCTCCCATAATTATATAAACTTTGTGAGCTTGGTTTAAAGCTTTATATAGGTCCTTGTAAAAATTTTCAATTTCTACGTCACTTGATGCTTCTGTGGGCGCGTACACTTGTATGAGGGATAATTTGAAATCTTGCAGATTTAAGTTTAGCAGTGCGACTCTATCGCTTATACCTGTGAATCTTTCAATGCATTCTTTGTAACGTTTTTTTATTAAAAAACCCACTCCGTACAATCCCTGTGTAAGGCCCGAGTAGCATAGTATGTAGTTATTGTATTCTTCTATTTTGGTTCCCATTCGGCGTGTTTCAGACAGTCCAATAATATCGAATTTAACATTGTTCAGTGCTTCATTTAGTTCAATCAAATGCCTGTAAGATGACAGTGTTCTTACGTTGTATGTTAGTATGTATAGCTTGCTAGATGTTTCGGAGTCTATAGTTGGTTTCATTTTGTTGTTTGTTAAGATCCTTGGAGGGTTTTGGTCATTTTCTTCCTCGGTGACCAGCCGTCTTGGAAGATATTTTTTCTTGTTGTGCTTGATTTGTTTTAATGTTTTTACATGCGTGTGGGAGGGGGGCGTTGGTTGCTATATATTAACTTGTTTTTTATTTTTATTGTTTTGGTTGTGCTGAGTATTGTTAGAGTTTTTATTTATTAAGTAGTTTAAAATTCCCGGTTTTAGAACTCCTTCCGAGACACTATTTGATCTCCGTAAGGGTGGACTTAATTTTTGTGTCTTATTCTTTTTGTTAGTTTGTAAGGTGTCGACATCTAGTGGTTGGGAGTTTGACTCAGGTGAGGTTGGTAGTGTCCTTTTATTGTTTGATTTTAAAATAATTAATTTATCGTATTTTATTATGACCTTGTTTCCCTTTTCTCGTTTTCGATTTGCTTCTTCCTGAAGTTCTTTCCTTTTTTCAAGAATATACTTGGGGTAATCTTCACTTATACGGTATTGAGTGTCTTTCAGTGATCTTTTTTGCTTGAGAATATTGATCTTCAGGCCAAGGGTTGAGAGTGTTACAATTATTGGCCGCGGCTTTGCGCCTTTTATCCCCACTCTCTTTACCTCCTGTAGATCTCTGAATTCTAATTTGACGGAGAGATGAGTGTTTATAATTTTAAGTACATTGTTTTCTAAGTTATTATATGATAATTCGTACTCCTCGGCACCAAATAGAACAATGTTCCTTTGTCTTGCTTGTTTTTCCATAAATTGAATTCTTCTTTCTTGATTTTCCAGTTTTTCCTTCAGGTTTTGGTGTTTTTGTTCCCATTGGGCCAAATTTTCTTCGAGTTTGCTGGTTATATTTAGTGTTACTTGTTCCGTTATCCTCTCTCCATTTTTCTGGATTTCTATTTTTTGTTCGTTTAGCTCTTTTTGAATGTTTCTTAAGGCGTTCATAATATCTTCCATGGTTTATGTTTTGTTTTGGTACTCTTAGTGCCCTCTTTTGACCGAGTACAATACTAATTTCTCCGCTAGCGCGGTTATCGATTGTTCAATCAATGTTTGGCTTTAAGTTGAATATAGTGTGCTTCTCTTATGACAGATGGCGTTGTTACAATAATTGTGTTAACGAGTCGTGATAAAGTTGCAACTCATTTGATTGAGAGGTTATGTTTTTAGGAGATTCTCCAGAATGACGGTTTTTTGCACTATTTATATGTTGCACTCTTTCGCTTTGATGGTTTATCACTGTGATGATTTTAGTCCCCGAATTTTGCGAGATTAGTCTTCGAAATGATATACACATTGATGTTTGTTTACCACTTTAGTTTTTTGAGTTTGGTATAATGTTTGTTAGCTTTGAGCCTTGACTTCACTATATGTTTGTATTTGTAAGATTTTAGACACTTTGCACTATTTCGGCCGATAAAAACACACGTATTTATATTTTTAAAGTAATTTTAATACGGAGTATACTGTTATTGTGGCACAGTGGCGCCCTCTCTCATTAGGTCTTTAGCTGTACATAATGCATAAGTTCTAAGATTTATATTAATCGCGAGAAGATGGTGGTCCACCGGATGGCATTGTCCAACAGAAAAAAAACAGCATGAAACAAAACGGCACACGACTACAATTCAAAAACTTATAAACCAAAGCAGAGGTGAAATTTATTAATTTATTGGTTTCGTTTCCAATGAATCTATAGATTGTACCTTTACCACAATATAGCTATAAATAACTAGACTCATTGTCGAATGTAAAAAGCGATTTCCAAGTTCTCGGAAAATATACTTTTGCTATTATAAATCTGGATCTTTAAAAATCAATTCGTCTCGCTTAGCGGTTAAAATATTTGTGCTTTCACGTCAAACATCCCTTACGAACTCAAAGGACTCGACACTATGCATTTTTGTGAACGCAACAATGGAGCAATGATTATGTTACTGCGGTCGTTTAAGTAAGACTAACATTACTAAAACCCATTGTTTACTAGTGGTTAGTCGTACAAAATTTTACATCAACAGACTCTACTCTGTTGTGATAAAGTTTAAAATTGTTTCACAATTCTGAGCATTGATAAAGTATCAATTTGAATTTGGACGCATGGGGCTCAGTAGTGATTTATATCCGTCTTTTGTTTTTGGCTGTTTAGTCCGACGGCGGTGTCAATGGCGCTGGCTGGAAGGTCGTTATTCCTGCATTGTGCTACTAGTATTGTGTACAAAATGACGTCGTTAGTAAGTTGGCGGGTGGTCGAGCGCATTGAAATTCAATTGATGACGTCATAAATCATGCATTTCGATTCGGGTAATTGTCTTTATTACAAGTATTTCTATGCTAATTTTAAGTTTATGGGTGTTTCTTAGATTTCTAGTTAGTCTGTTTTGTTTTGTAATTATGCTTAATTACCTTGAGAAGTTTAAACAAAAAGACTAATTGATCGATATTTATCGCGTCAATTGTATGTATTACGTAAATGAAGTCTGCTTAAGTCCCGTTTATGAAATAATAAACCTCTCAGCTAATATCGCACTTCGGAGCGAAATTGAGTTGCATCTATTGGTACGGCCCCTTGACTCTTAATGACCAATCGTTTTATCTCCAATATCTTTTAAACTCACACATAATACCACATGCGAACTTATGCTAGAAGGCTGCATTATCTAGTGTTAGTGCAAAGGGACTTTCGTGACTACCATACGAGACACCTGCCACCCATTGAACTATAAAAAAACATAGCTTAAAAATAAACTTCGAACAAGATAATCTTTCCAAAGGTAAACTTACTCCATTGAGAATTGAAAACTCACCAGGATTACAAATGTCCAAAATTTATAACACGTTGACTCCACATTTTTTTATTGTTTGCAGTTAAAAAAGTCCATTGAAAAATATTTTTTCGGTCAGAGAATCACACGTCACTCGTTGATATATAGCTAAAGACAACAAAGGGATCCACGTCCGTTTGTCAAAATAAAACGATTGCCTGCGTAACCCGGAATATGACTATTGTAACTCGTATATCAATTCAGTAGCAGGTAAATCTCAATGCGATCAGATAAATTACATTAAAACAGGTTAAGCGCGAGCCAGAGTCGTGCATCGAAGGTTCCGCAACAAATACTTTTTATTTTCTTATATAGTAAGATATTAGTTTGGTATTTGGTGAAATTTCAGTATATTCCGGCTCTAAATATTAGGTATGCTCTCAAGTAAGACAGACAGACAAACAGACAGATTGCATAGGGTGTAGTGTTTTTGTTGAAATAAATAATACTCCGAGGAGCAAATTAAATAAACAATTTTATTTCTCTATCTTAACCCTTTGTCTAATCCATAGACAATCCATCTGTCATCTCTTTACTCTTTCCCGCCAACCGCCAATACCGCCATAGACTAAACATTAAGTAAGTAATAGGCATTACATATTACTTACATTACATAGGGTTAGTAATAGGTTGACTCGGTCCAATGCTCGCTCGGATGATGCTATACTCCCGAGTAACGACATTGGACCGTAAGGCCGGTGAAACCAACATAACCGTTCCACTGACCCCCCGGTGGTGGTAGCGATAACGCGTTTTTCCCTGCGAAAAAAAAAGGGTTAATAATAGGTTGGATTGGCACCTTTTGAGTACGTAACGCTACACAATATGAAAATAAAAGTTGACTATGTTTAAAAAGTGGTTGCACATATAAAAGCAGCTACAGGTATAAAAGTAATTTATGTACGTTAATTATGTAATTACGTATTAAATTGAGGTCATTATGATGTCATTAAGGATGTCATCAATTCCTAGGATAACGATATATTCTAATAAAAATGTATTATGAAAAAAAATCTTAACCCATCAAAATTATAGAACTGGAATCAAGTTTTGCAATGTGAAAAAAGTTCCAAAAGATTCTTTTAAAATCATTACCCGCGTTCTAGGGAGAAATCTAAATCAGCACGAACGAAACCACACGCTACACCTAGTGTATATTACATTTGTTTGAAGTATCGTTCTCAAAGCTCACAAAAATGTATTGTTACCGAAGGTTGGGTGATCGTGATGTCGTATTGTATGAAGAGTTGAACAATAAATGGTCAGAAATGTATGGTCATTGTCGGGCAGCTGTATATTTTTATAGAGGATGTCTATGAGATATGAGTTTTATAGAGTCAATAGTGCATTCAATTCTGATCGTTAATATCGGGATTTGGGATGTTATACGCGTTTTTATTTGTTAAGAATGTATTTTTTATAGATATGTTTTATTAGCAAGTTCTTTACTTACTATGAATGAATTTTATTTACGAAAATTCAATAGAGTTTTGCCATTATTCACTGTCACCTTTTTAATGGTTGGGAGTGTCATTTTCAATCACAAAATTATGAAATCCAACATAAAATGTAGGTACCTGTCGTATAACTTTTTTGAATCGCTTTGTATTTCAAGCTGCTGAGTTCCATCACCATACATCGCGGCAGAACTCCAAATTCCATCCACATCACCTTGTAGGTTGGCAAGTACGTTTTAGCCGACATTTTTTGCCACGTACTACCAAACTATGGAACCAATTGCCGCCAGCAGCATTTCCGGACAGATACGACCTGGCAACCTTCAAAAAAAGAGCGTATTCCCACCTAAAAGGCCGGCAACGAATCTCTGTGCCCCATGGTGTTGCAGATGTTCATGGGCGTAGGTGATTACTTACCATCAGGTGAACCGTATGCTCGTTTGCCACCTATATCATAAAAAAAAGTTAAATATTTAATATTTCACACATTAATAGACAGCTCAAAACCAATACCGGTCCTGTTCATTTATAAAATACGGAACCCTAAAACCGCAATTTTTAATTACCACGTAATTTTCAAACAGCTTAAAATAACGGACTGCAAAGACGAATGTCCGCAGGTTCAAAACCCAATGGCACACACCTCTGACTTTTCTAATAAAGTTATGTGTATATTCTTTGTGAATTATCGCTCGCTTTAACGGTGAAGGAAAACATCGTTAGGAAACCTGCATGCCTGAGAAGTTCTCTGAATTTCGAAGGTATGTGAAGTCTGCCAACCCGCACTAGGCCAGCGTGGTGGACTAAGGCCTTAACCCTCTCAGTTGTAGAGGAGGCCCGTGCTCAGCAGTGGGCAGTATATAATATAGGGCTGGTATGGTGGTGGTGGTAAAATAAACATCCTCGCATTACCTACTCTTCAAATTGGCAAATTAAAATAATGACCACCTTTACAAGTTCACCAAAACCGGCAGCCAAATAACCACTCAAATTTAACGAAGCACGCAATGTAGAGAATTAAAACTATAGTCGAGTGCCCCTAAAAGATTTCACGGGCACGGCATTAACACTAACACGATAATGAGTCCAGGGAAAACTTTGGACCGAATCCAGAATATCCTGTCAACAATCCTGTATTGGTCAATTAATGGTTTTTATAAAGCCGCTAAATACTTTGGTGTGCTTGTTAGTCTTTATGCTTTTCGAATAATACAGGCTAAGTTTGTCTGCCTAGAAGATTTAAAGTTCTTAGAAATGACAACCTATTGTTTGTTTTTGGTTACGTTAGGTAAGGTTAAATGTGGATTTGATACCCGTTTAGATAGTAATATGTTTAGAATACGACCATGCTTTGCTTACAAAATTATCAGCTTCTACGCTACGCTATACCTTAAAGAAGCATTTTAATTTTGATTCCGATATCGCTTCTCAAACTGTTTTTTAAACTATCACATAAAGCATAAGTTCATGTTTCACAGGTTTCAAGTAAATTTTATTTGACAGTTATGGTATTAAACAACCAATGTAGGTAGTACTCATTTTATTACAATTTATTCGAGACCATAGAGTGTGACTTTTGTATTTGGTCGGTTTATACATTTATTTGACTAGCGTTTATCAGCAAGCGATGAAATTGACCCTAAAAATAATAATATAAGCAGAAGCAATAACGCAACAGAGAAGCTTCAACACCAACTCCCTAGGTTATAATCACAGAACATAAGGAAACACGCTCGATACAAACTACTCCACGAACGAGCAATTTTTACGCAAATAAAGTCACATTGATTGTACAGTGAACAACATAAGTAGCTGAAAAAAACAACTACGTTCATATTGATCGAAACATTATTACTCTTTTTTGAAATAATTAATGGAAAGAAAATAATTGTTGGTAACAATAGAAAAGCGTAGAGGTGATTGGAAGTTTTGATTTTGTTCAGTTACTTTTGTGTCTGACTGTACATGAAGCGATGCTCCCAGTTGCGATCCGTGAGCGTGCCTGAACTTATTAAGCTCAAATCGTGCCAAACACGAGCTTTTGCAGCACGAGTATTCACACCGTGCGTTGTTAATATCAGCGTTAAACCGTGAGATTTTGGTTTAATTTTCGTTGGTTTTGGTTTTGAACTCGAAATGTTGGGTTTGGGTTTAGGTTCTTAGTTTTTTTAGAGATCGAGATTATTTTTGATATCGATGTTTTTTATTGCTGCAAGATGTCCTAAGTTAAAATGCGCTAAGATCTTCCAATTATTACTAATAGCCTTGCTTCGTTATTAAAATTACGGCCTCATAATATGTATATGAATAAAGTCGTTATATATTATTAATATTTTTACCATGGTAATGTTTGCAACTACTGCAAAACGTTGCATAAATTGTAGCGTTTACCAGTATACTCTAACTAAGACTGTCTCTGTACCTAATGTGGCAGGGATACAGCAATCGATCAGGGTTTAGTACAAACACGTGTCTTTAATCAAAGGGTAGCTCTGGCCACGACATACATCCATCTAAATCTAGACAACTCTAAGTCATTAGTACGAAATATCTCAGTTGTTAAAATAACATTTTTCTCTCCTTTTGGATTGTAACTTAAATGCAAATTGCAAATACTGGGCGGCGTCCACTATCCGTATTTTAATTACACATTGTATAATAATCACAATTTCTCAGATTTGAATCTGAACTCACTCCGGAAAGCATAAAGGCGAGATTAGAATATCAAAGGAGACAACCCATGAACCAGTCGGCTGCCAGACACAATAAAACAATACATCTAGAATTCCTGTCAGAATCGGAAACACTTCCTTCCGTAATCCATTAAGTTAACAGCTGAGGTTCTATCTCTGGAGTTATCGTAGATCTTATCTTTTGTTTGGGTTATGATTAGTTTATGTCTATGTTTGGAGGTAGACTTAAATGAAAGCCGACTTTGAATGTGAAAAGACTTTATAAACAAGTTCATAATGATATTTTAGTTATGTGAATCAAATTCCTAGAAACCAAAGAGATCCTTAGTTCATTAATCTTAATTTAATTTGTAACGTAAAATAAACTAATTAAATACAGCTGCTCGCAGTCGCTTATAATGCTTTAAAATTTTACGAATAACTCTTACAAAAATAAAGAAACAAAAATAGAAAACAGAATTTAACAACAGTTCCCAAATTTCATTTATCTGTTCAATTTAAAGCTGCAAGTGATCAATAAAATTGCTTCCAAACTTTGTATGCTGATTGTTTGTCGGAGCAACTCACGAAATAGTTTTTATCCCAGAAAAATGAAAAGTTTCGCGAGGATAACCGAAAAACTTTAACACGCGAACAGCCAGTTTAATATAAACGGCTTTTTTCGTAGGTTGCCTTACAAGAATTGTAAAACTTTTAGCCTGGCTTCTAGTTTGCTATCTTCACTCTTCAATCTTCGTCTCTCCTAAACCTTAGCTAAAATGACTAACTGTGCGTTTTTCTTACACCTTTTAAATTTCCTTACCTAAAATGTTGTATAATAAAAATGGAAGTTTACTCGTAACACAAAAATCATGGTATACTTACATGCATGAAGTCATTAAAAGCTATATTCGAATGTCGAGGTCAATGCCACAAAAATCCGAGCAATTTTAACAACCTTCACTGAACTACTAAAATATAACAAGTGTAATGTTTTTTTATTACTAGCCACACACGTTATAACAATAAGTCATTGTTCCCGAAAAACAATTATAATGGCGCTAAGGTAATGTAGACTTTATTGTACCACGCTATAAAGTAGTTATTTTATAAACAGAGTAGCAAAATTACAACGGAATGCTAGACAAATTAGTATTTTCTTTTGTTTTTGCACAAATGCTATATTATGAAGTTTTATATTTAGTAAAGTAAACAGAGAATCTATCTGACATTAGCCACTCTGAAAAAATCTCACACCATCGTATTGAAAAATACAATATATTTAGCATTCAAAAGAAATGGGCAACACTAACACCCGTATTCACAAACAATACTTAGAGGACGCATAGTGCTCCCGAACGCATAGTGTCGGTTGTTTTATCGTTTTCTTTGCCTTATTCAGCTTTGTTTTTCTGACAGCCAACTGATGTAAAGTTGTATCTCAATATTAGCCAATCACAGCGCCCCTTGGCCTACGCAGTGCGTAGGCTGTCATGCCCAAACACTCAACCCGAGGACGCATAGTATTCTCGAACGCAAAGGGTCCGTCAAACTTATTCTTAAACAACACTTAAGAGACGAATGACAGTATGCATTTAGGAAAAGGAACGCACAGCAAAAGGAGCTCGCGAGCTATTTTACGCAACGCATAGCAAATCAACACAAACGTCAATCTAGCACCGGGTTTAGAGACCACGTAAGTTAGGTTTGTAAATTCGTGTGATTTTCTTGATTTGATCCGTTAACTTGCGATGGACTGCAGTAGCGAAAAAGAATTTGATGATTACACCCTTGAAAGAGACCTACAGAGAACGAATAACACTAGAAAAGTGATCGAGATTTTCAAATCTCACAGTATCACAACCAGGCAATATTTCCAAAGAAAATTACAATAAAGCTAACATAAAAACTAGAAACACAGTAGAACGTACAATAGGGGAGTCGAAGAGGATTTGATCCTTGTTTGACCAAAAAGTTGGCTACGAGTCTCATAACAACGTGCCATGTGATTATAGCAACTTCGATTTTATACAAGCTTGCGGCTTCGCCCGCATGAATAAGTTGTTCCGGGATAAAAATATTTCCCGGGATAAAAAGTAGCCTATAGCACTCAGGAGTAATGTAGCTTCCTATTAGTGAAAGATAGTTTAGATTTTTTTTTTTTTTTATGGCATTGAATGACGAGACGAGCATGCCGTTCGCCTGATGGTAAGCGATACGACCACCCAT
Source organism: Sphinx pinastri (assembly GCA_947568825.1). Classification (NCBI taxonomy): domain Eukaryota; kingdom Metazoa; phylum Arthropoda; class Insecta; order Lepidoptera; family Sphingidae; genus Sphinx; species Sphinx pinastri. Next base: position 6,107,159 of record OX387623.1, read on the forward strand.
TAGTATTAGTACATCCAATGGCATCATTATCGAAAATATAAATGATAATAATATAAATTATAAAATACCTACATACCGAGGCGCTCCGATACAGGAGATAATTTATAACACAGCATTTTTAGTTAATTTGGTCGGATAAAATAAAACAAATATATTTAAATTTTCAAAATGTATTTCTTATCGTTCTATTTCCAATTTTTTTTTAATTGTAAAGCATGGAGCTGTTTTTATAATCTAATATTTTTGCTATACGCATCATACTCATTGACTCTTGAGAGAGCTCCTTCTTTCTATAAGTTTTATATTTTCCCAACATCTTTTCAACTGTACATTGTCCCTGGGTGTAACATACGACTGTGCATTATAAGCTATTGTCAGTTTATCCCAAGCCTTCTTCTTTGGCTCTATATTTTGAGCATGCGTACGGTATCTTCAATAATAGGCCGTTCCCGCATCAAAGCCACGATTAATTCCCTCTCTGCAGAAGTAAAATATGGTAACTTCTTTGAACTAAAAGAAATCAACTTCTGTTATTCGTCTTATCATTTTATATTATTGTAATATATATAACCAGGAAACAAACTGGAAAACATCATACTTACCACATTTTAGGAGATTTTTACTCAATAAAGGCGCGAAACTTGTGTCCATAATGCAAATGCGAACATAATATTATTTTAACTAAAAATTTTACAAGTTGTCTCCTTCTTTCGTGTTGTGGCTTCTACCAAGAATTTATCGGTGATGTCGCATTTATGTAATGTATTTTTACTATTTGAAATCCGTGTCATTTTTAATACCTATTGATAATTTCCGATAATTTCCATCAAAATTGAAATTTCAAAGTCAATGTTTGATGTTTTCTGTCAATCTACTCGAGGAAGTTTCATTACAATATAAACCAATCACAATGCTATGGGAACGCACAGCAAAGAGTCCCTTGAGTATTGTTTATGAAATGAATGGCTTGCCAGTGTTACTTCTATACTTATGCAAGTAATGTTAACGAAAACAGACTTATTATCATAGCGTTGAGCTGTCCTTAGCTAAGTATCGTTTGTGAATACGGGCCTAAGTTGTGGCACAAAAGAAAAATCTATTTACCTATAATTTTTCACACCCACCGTTTAACGAAGTTTACATATCCGCATGCCGCGTAGGTGATACTTTTCGCGAGTACCATTTCACATAATATAGGTACGGATATTTACCTATGTGTGTAAATATAAAATTCATATATGCATACAGATAATAATGCCATAGAGGCGCCGAGCGGCCGGCAAACAGCCGAAAGCTCTATCTCAACGGAAGATTTTGTGAGCTTATACACAAAATAACCGAGTAGAGGAGGTTTAATTGCATGATTTTCGGCGTGTCACGCGCTTGTGTGCTTACCTGCAAAATATATAAGGAAGTGCCTTAATACTTGAATACAAATATGCAAGCAAGAATTTTTTTGGCTAATATTTTCAATAATTCAATTATAAAATGAGATACTTAGTCCGAATTTTCTTTATATACAAAAATATGTTTTTTTTTGTCATTGGATGTTTTGTTAATTTTATACCTATCTATTATCTATGTATTAATAATAATCATAAGCTACTTCGCAAACATAACTAAAGCTAGTGCGTCCTACGAAAATATTAAACCTTCTGTACCTCGTGCGCTGTGTGTTTAACTCAACGCTGTGGATTAACTAGTCGTCTACGACTTAGTTCAACATGAAAACTTTACGATTAACGCGTCTTTTTGACGTCACATTTCAAATTTAACACAAACACGACTCGGTGGATCTAGTCAGACGGTTCCCAGAAATACTGAATACACTCACGGAACAAGATTTTGAATAAAGTTTAATCCATTAAATGCAAGACGTGCAATGAATTTTGGAGTTTATTGCCAGCAAGTTTAAGTTAAGGTGACATATTTTGGTTTGATTTTGACGATATTGTTTGACATGTTGGGAAGGAATTGTTTACTATAAACTGTTTAATTTATGATGATGCGCAATTAATTTAGATTTGCACAGCATTAACAGTCCTTTAGCATGTTAATAATAAACTACAGCACTTTGTCATAACAATTGCATCCGTCATTGCTAAGCAAGTCAAAAGCATTATTTTCGCATACGACTGTTAATTGTGTTTGTATTTTATTACTTAATTTATATAGTACCTACGTTTTTTTTATGGTATTGAATGACGAGACGAGCATGCCGTTCGCCTGATGGTTAGCGATACGACCGCCCATAAACAGTAGTAACACCAAAAGGCACCTTGAGTTACAAAGTACTGTGTGGCATTCCACTGCGCTCGTCATCCTGAGACATAAGATGTTAAGTCTCATTATGTCCAGTAGTTACACTGGCTACAATGTCCTTCAAACCGAAAGACAACAGTGCATGCACACTGCTGCTTGGCGGTAGAAATAGACATTGCGGTGGTACCCACCCAGACGGCCTCTTACATATGAGAGACCTACAACCAGTAAAAGTAACGTATAAACAAGTAATCTAAAGTTTGTTATAATTGTTAATATTAACTGTAGATTTATTTATAAATATCTAGTAAAGACTGACGCGAGTGCAATGCGTGTAATTCACTTTAATTATTTTATTAAATTTGAAATTGTGTATATTAATTTTTATAATAATATTATAACTGTCCTACATTTTCTGAAGATAATTTATAGTACCATGCACATGTTTTCATAACTTTTGAATTTTTTACTAGATCTTTTACTAAATATCTGATCCTTAGGTATGTAAGTATTACAAGCCCGAATTGCGTTATTCTGTTTAATCATTATCTCAAAGAGCTAATTTTGATTGATGTAATCTCTACTACTTCTAAATATGCCTATAAATTACCTCTTGATAATATTAAACTGTAATTAGTCCAACAGTTTAACAGTAATAATGATAAACAAACGCAATTTACCATTTGTAATGGGTATTGTAAGTCTTTAAACGTTTTAATGAAGTTATTCAAAGTAACATAAGAGTAATGAATCAAACAATGATCATATCATTACAAAGGTACAACGGCCTATGATATTTGCCGAATCATCACAACTCTATTATTCAGTGCCACTTTAAACAGTGTATTAAAATGGTGCGTCATACGTCATGTATTTGTCATTTCGCCCGCATCTCTTGTATAGGATAACGGGATCTGTGATAGTAATCATGTGTCAGTTTCAAATAAATTAATATGTTGTTTTATTTTTATTTTATTTTTTGCTATTTACCGTTTCTAATACTTTCCGCAATCACTGCAACAATCATCTGGTAAGATGCTGTGGCCAATATATATATAACTAGCATTGCGCGCGGCTCCGCCCGCGTGGAAAAGTTTTTACGGGATAAAAAGTAGCCTATAGCACTCAGGAGTAATATAGCTTCCTATTAGTGAAAGAATTTTCAAAATCGGTCCAGAAGTTCCTGAGATTAGCGCGTTCAAACAAACAAACAAACTCTTCAGATTTATATAATAGTAAAGATATGTTTTTTTATTTGTCACTCACTTTTGCTTGCGGCTTCGCCCGCGTTGAAGTTTTTCCGAGATTAATGTCACGCAACATATTTTCCTGGGATTAAAATAGCCTATGTCCTGTCCATTGTTTTAAACTACATCCATACCACCATCTGCCTCTGTGGCGTAGTTGTATTGCGTACGCGTTACGAGTACGATTTGCGCGCTGAGGTCCTGGGTTCGAATCCTGGGTCGGACCAAAAACATTGTGACTGGGTTTTTCCATCTTAAAAATTACTCAGTCGCAGCTCGGAGTCAGGAAGTTGGCGGTGTGATACCCCCGTGCCTCGGAAAGCACGTAAAGCCGTTGGTCCTGCGCCTGATCTCTCTCCGGTCATGTCGGATTGCCGTCTCACCGGACTATGAGGGTGAAGGAACAGTGAGTGTACTTGTGTATTGCGCACACACTCGTGCACTATAATATCTCCTGCGCACCTGGCTGATCTCCGTTGAGATTGGCCGCCGTGGCCGAAATCGGCTAGGACGGGATTATTATTATTATTAGTTTAAACTACATCCATACCATAATTCATAGAAATCTGTATAGTAGTTTTTGAGTTTATGTCGTTCAGGCAGAAAGACAGACGGACAGCTGCGACAGGGGGACTTCGTTTTATAATAATATAGTGATGTAAGGTTTTAGATCGGTAATTAATTACAAACTGACTGAAACGGACTGCCTCGGTGGCGTAGTGGTATTATGGTATGGCTGCAATGCTGAGGTCTTGGGTTCGATTCCCGGGTCGGGCAGTGATATTGGGTTTTTTAAATTCAGTATCAGCCCGGAGTCTGGAATTTGTGCCCGATATGGCGATAGGCTCGCCCCCTAATACATCATGGGACGGAATAACGGCGAAAAGTGGGTGCACTAGTTGCGCCTCTGCCTACCCCTCCGGGGATAAAAGGTGTGAGTGTGTATATATATAATTACAAATCAATATACCTTGTTACTCATTCTCATTTCCAGTTAATGAAAAAATATTTAACGTAGTTAATTAGTTAAAGAAAATTAGAAGTAACGCGCTTATAAGTATCCACTTATAAATTAAATACAATATAAAACCAGACTATGATAAATGTAATTACCGAGCAATGGAAAAAGTGCACTGTTGAATATTTAAAGTGATGTCAGCACCGTTTCCCTGTTGGATTTATTAAAATCATTTTTCATTATTGCTGGCATTTGAAAATTATTAATTGAAAGAGGAAACCTAGCATTGGCTTCGATTGAAATATAAAAGCAACTGACGTGGACTGAAATAAATTTGATTTAAAATACCTAAATGATTAAATATAATACTTTGAAGTAAAGGAAATATAGAGTAAGCGAGGAAGACTTAAATTAACATACCTAAATAATAATTAAATATGATATTTTGGAATAAAGGTTCATTTTGATGGAAAAAGGTGCAAAATTACACGATACTGATCACGAGTCATCATCCACAACCTGTAGAGTCCCACTGCTGGGTATAGGTCTATGAGAGATCATATCATGCCACCTTTCTCGGTCTCGAGCCAATCGCATCCAGGTTCGACCCGCGATCCTTACAATGTCGTCAACCCATCTTGCCGCCGGACGGCCCACGCTGCGTTTGCCTTGTCTTGGCCACCACTCAGTCAGCGCCTTACTCCAACTGTCATCACTTCGTCTAGCTTCATGGCCTGTCCATTTGAATCCCAGTACGAAATGTCCGATATCTCGAACTTTTATTCGTCTACGGACTTCGCTGTTAGGGTTCGATCTTGTAGTTTGATGCCGAGCATAAATCACGAGTCACGATAGTATAAAATTAAAGAAAACCTTTATAAAAATAACCCAAACAAAACAACGGACCATAAACCTTAGATCAACATTTAAATATTCTATGTACCTGGACCTTATAGTTGGCTCTAATACCAACTCACTAAAACTAGAATCATCTCCCAAAATACGACTTAAACTAGAAGCACCTCTGAAAATACGTCTAAATCAAACCCAGAATTTACAGTCAAAAGTCCGTTTTCCGAATTCGCTTCAAACGAAACGGTTTTCACAGTCCATATAGCCGGGAGAGATCCAGCGGAACTGCACTAAATTTAAACCAGATCGATACGGATTATTCAGTGCCCCGACGATGTAGACATTATATTAATAGAAATCTCTATTAGTTATTCTCATCTAGGATTGTACTTACGAAGCATTATTCGATAGATTAAATAGAATTGGTTGGTTTATAACGACCTATTTTTTAGATAATATTTTGATAAATATTGCGCAAGTCGCTATTTTCGGTGCATGAGTCGGAGTGGAGATTATGAATGTTTAGTTTTGTGGTTTTATTTGTGTTGATTAGTTTACGTTATAGCCGATTGAAGTAGTGTTTTTAAATATTAACTGGCGAATCATTTTATATGTACCTTTTACTGGTTCAATATTATTTGGAGTACTTTTTATTTTTAGAATCTAAACATAATAAGTTATGATTCTTTAGTGGTCATGTTTTTATAATTGCAGAAATATTCCACAATTAGATAAAGATTTTATTTTTTCACTATATTTATAAGCCTGGAAAGGCCGGTCGGTTGATCTTCGCTGGCTTGTCGATTGTTGTTTAGCAATGCTAGCTCGGATGATGCTATACTCCCGAGCGTCGACATTGGGTTATAAGACCTGTGAAATCAACATTACCGTTCCAGCTATCCCTCCAGTGAAGGCAGCGAAAACGCGTTTTTTTCCCCGCGAAAAGAAAAAGACTCATACATATTACGTTGTTAGCTATAAAAAATTATCCCAACTGAACACTTGGCCATTCAGATATTCACAAAGTAACGCAAATGTAAAGAAATCGCGAGTTAACCGTCAACTTGGTAAATTTAATGATACGCAGTCATAATTCACAAGACAAAAGAAATTTTTCCAACCGCCATGCCAGGTAGAAGATAAATAAAGTTGCTAAAGAAACTTTGCCAACTCGGCCCGGCTGAAACTTTTGAATTTCCAATCTTAATTATGTGCCTACGGCTGATGTGGTATTAAACTGCCTCCGGGACAAAGATCGCGTCTGTTTGGTATCGCATCATCTAATTAGGTTCGTTTTTAATTCAGTAGCTATCAGCGTTTAATGATTTGCCCGCGGCAGTGATTGTGTGATAGTTTATCAGAGATATTTGTTTCATCTTTGCAGATGATGTTTTTTATTCAATGATGAATGGTAAAGAATTTACAATAAGACTGCCTTGGTGGCGTAGTTGTATTACGGTACAACTGCAGTGGTGAGGTCTCGGGTTCGATCCCCGTGTCGGGCAAAGTGATATTGAGTTTTTCTGTTCAGTATCGGCCCGGAGTCTGGAATTTGTGCCCGATATGGCGATAGGCTCGCCCCTTATCACATATGGGACGGAATAACGGTGAACAGTGGGTGCACTAGTTAGACCTCTGCCTACCCCTTCGGGGATAAAAGGCGTGACTGTGTGTGTGTGTGTGGTAAAGAATTTTCTAAGTTAGACGTAATAAGTAATTTTGATTTTTTATTTTACGTGAAGCTTCTGGTGGAATTATTTCTTTAAAATACAATAAGGGCCAAAAGACACGCTACTAACTAATTATGAAGCCAAGTGCAATTAGCACCTAGCTCGCCTCCGTTCGCACTCTTTAGGTGACCAGCAAAGTCTAACCCTAACAGCTAAACGAATACTTCCTTATTGATGTTTGAGCTTGACCGTTTTTCTGGGCAAACGTTGACTGGGGTTGATTCGCCCTCGTACACGCCCCCTCCCGCGCCCGCCTCCCTCGTCTAGACTACCGGCCAGACCAACTTAGTTGCTCGTGAGCTCTCGTGCGAGGAGGCTGTGCGGCTCCTTCGCAGTTTGGCGCGAATTTTAAATTAAATATCTCGTCTACGTAGTTAATATTGGATTTTTATATTAGTGGATTGTTATGTTGTTGTGACTCTAATTGTGCTGATATGGGAAGTGCTAGTTTCATGTTGTAAGTATTGAATATTGTTTTTAGTAAATTATTTTTGAGATTGATTAATGTTTATGACGCTTTTAAATTGTACTATATTGTTGTATTATATTTTTAATTGCAGTGATCATAAAATTTATAAGTGTTTTAATTCGATCCTATTCAATTTTGTAAATAAAGCAGACCAAATATTCTATTTAAATTTATGATTCTCAGAAAGTTTATAATGAAATTATAATTTATATTATACACAATTTGGGCAGAGTACAAGTATGTGTATTTAAAATAATTATCATAAACAAAAGCTATAATGAAATGCAAGCAAACATAATATATTATTATTGAGCTTTCAACTTCTTTTACAAAATCTGTCAACACTTCACTGTTACCAATGCTAAGTGCCACGCAGCCGATAAAAAAATCGAACAAAAAAATGCGAAATGTCCTTAAAAAGGAGAAAAAGTAATTTCGAAGACATTTTGCGGACTACTCAAGAGTTTTGGGGATGAAAAAAGCGACTTCCGGGCCAGCGGTACCCCACTTAGAGACGCCATGGTGTGCTCGCAAGATTCGCGAAATGCACTTAAAAATATTTAAAATGAAGTCGGCGTATTGTAGAGAACATAAGAGATGTTATGGTCGCATTTTGCATCCAAAATTATAATTAGGGCCGATTTCATCGCTTGCTGATAAATGCTACTTGTCACATAAATGTTTAATCCGACAAAATACAAAAGTCACACTACAATCTATGCTCAAAATGTAAAATGAATACTATCTACATAAACTGTCTAATACGATAATTGTCAAATAAAATTTACTTGAAATGGCGATAGGATCGCCCCCTATCACAACATGGGACGAAATACGCACGGCGAAAAGTTGGTGCACTAGTTGCGTCTCTGCCTACCCCTCCGGGGATAAAAGGTGTGAGTATGCGTATGCGTAAAATTTACTTGAAATCCGTGAAACTGGCCCTTAGCCAATCAAATACAAAAGTTCCAGCTCTAACCAATAACATAATATTAAATTCCATTTATGTGACGAATAGCGTTTATCAGCAAGCGAAATTGGCCTTTAGAGTCTTAAATTAATCAATCTTTCGTAAAAAAAATGTGAATAGAAGCTAATTAATAAAGGATATAAATAAATGTTGACATTGAAAAAGCTCTTCCTTTTAAAGCTCTACGTAGATCGTAATTTCTTTTATATAATATAGGTACGTATATTAATATAGTAGATACAAATAGCATTCCAAAATATTACTTCATGGTCCAGTGTCAGCATAGTTTGGCTACGTGTCTGGTTCTGAATTTGATTCTGAGGTCGAGTAAATCAATATTTGTGAATATGGAATTTTTCGTTCTCGATATGACTATACGCGATTCCAGTCACACTATGGGACAGATTGAAGGTTTGCGATATGTATGTGCACTAATTATGGCCTTAAAAGCCTTTAACACACACACACTCACGCCTTTTATTCCCGAAGGGGTAGGCAGAGGCGCAAATAGAGCTCCCACTTTTCGCCGTGTGTATTCCGTCCCATGATGTAATTGGGGGCGTGCCTATCGCCATATCGAAAAATCCAATACCACTTTGCCCGATCCGGGGATCGAACCCGAGACCTCAGCATTGCAGTCATACCGTAACACAATTTCGGCACCGAGGCAGTCAAACTTCCTTAAACCTCCATAAACCTTTAAGAGTAATGTAAATTAAATATATAATTGGCTTCGTTATTGTTGACTTTTTAGATACAGGATATTAGTTAATATCGGATCCAGATGAATTGGACATATAGACACTTAATAAAACAACTTTATTTAAAATTTAAAATATTTTTTATTCCTGATAATTTTTGTGGAGAGTACCCAAAATTGATATTTTTTTCTTTTGTCTCAAAGCAAGAATTTATAAGATTTCCTGAAGCCCGCATATACTCCCAAACCGAAATTCCTTGATTAAACATCGCCTAACACTTTCAAATTATCTAAAGTTAAGCATGGGTATATTATTAAAAAAATGCACCCAATTTGAATCGCACGATCCATTGAATAGAAATGCAATACAGTATTCAGACAAAGTTACATCTGTAGTTCCTTTTGCCAACCAAGCCATAAATATAAATCTGAAACACTAATCTAATGCAAGCAGTAAAAAACCGGAAGCCATCCGTGGGTTACAAATAGATACATTAATTCCTGTAATTGTACAACCCGATACTTTTAGTTAGTTTTTCATTTACAGACTGTCTTTCAAAGTTAGAGATGGTGTTTTTTTTATTGGTATCGAACTCTCTGTCCCATAGTAGGTTTTTGTATCGACTATTCCAAAACTATTTTGAATGTTGTCGACTATAGTGTTAAGGTATTCGTTTTGATAACTTTCGTTTTTTCGACCGATGATAACTCTTCTGCTATTAAAGAAGAAAATTCTCACAAAATACTCGTAAGCAAGCATTATAAAATGAAATAATTTCATACCCGGTTCTACGGCAAAAAAAAGTTAAACATTAAATCTAAGCTTCGTGCAAGGAAAAGTCAAATTAACGTCCTTTTTTGCAAGCTCCTCATAATTAGTATTTTTAATATTATAACTATTTAGGTCGGTTTGCATTTGTAGGCTTATATTTAAATGCAAAGTGAAAATATTTTTATTCGTATAAGCCTTTACAAGACCTCTTTTTAAATCGCATCAACAACGAATTTAATCTTTTACCAAAACTAATATACACGAAATATATGTCAGTTGCGTTCGAACGCAGAACTCTTGCGCATCTTTATCTGATTTACAATCCCAAATAGGTAATACAATACATACAAGGACCATATATTTTAACTGCATATTTGTCATCGTAACCTCGCGTCCCGTTACAGAAATCCACTTAAACATATACAAAGCAAAACAAACGAAACATTTCAAAACATACAACATAATGCTTCAGATCCTGTCGTTTATGCACCGTGTCACCAGAGGTCATCGGTTACCGAACGGATGCATCTCATACAACGCTATTTGTGGCTGTGTTTACCATACAATATAGAAATATGCGCATATTTACCAAATAAATACCGCGCCCTACTTAGACGGTTAAGATTCGTGCTGTGTGCAAAATGGTAAAAAGTAGCGGTACTGCTTTACATGAATATTACAATATGCAAAACGGTCAGTGAAGATGTAACTTTCTTTTTTAAAGATGTTACTGTACGTATATGTCACCAAGACCACACACAATGCTGGCTTTCAACGGGTTAAAGTTTAAATCATACCGTAACCGACAGAATTACTAATATCTGTAAGTGTAACTTTAGATATTTAGCACAAAAATACTAAATTTTGAATTCGTAATGTTGGAATTTCAATTAACAATCTCTTCAGGTAAATAGCGAAAATAGAAAAATAATCATGACTATTTTTCGAGTCATCCGTTGCCAATCACTATCTTTATAATATCCTAAAATACACCATATTATAAACAGTAACATAATCGACAAATAAAAGTATCGTAATAGACTTTTACTTGTTCAAATGTTACTTTTATCACCCCTTTACGAAACACTTAAAGCAATAAAACAAATTCCTTATCACAGTCGTCATCTAATCCCCGATAATCAAAACGAATACAAAGTTTAGGTAATCCGATACGGCGCTTTAAAACTTTAAGATCGGATCCTTCAGAATAAGAGGTCACGTAATTATTCCCTCTTTGGTATCAGTATTGAGTTCTTTAAAAGCCTATTCTTGTCTCACAGATAAAGCGAAGATATCCCGTGACCTCGGTTTTTCAGGATAAGAGAAACAATGAATTTTAATTTGAGATCGCCGCCGGATATCATAAATAAATCCCTTATCGAATAGGTAATTGGTGATGTGGGTGACCGTTTCCAAACATATGAAAGACGTTTAGATACGTGACTGTAAATTAAATTGTGCTTTCTGTGTTTTATGGGCATCTTAGTTTTTAATAGTGACTATCGGGAAAATATCTCGGTTAAGTTTTGAGAGTAATGGTTTACTGAAAAAAATCTAAACCATCGTAAATTTAACATCTGCTTGCTATAGAGTTAAGTTGGGCTGTAGCTTAAACGACATCGAAATGTCTAAAAAAACGTAACATCACTTAGAAGGCAAGATAAGAAGAACTGACGCAGGATTTAACTTAATTCATCTTTTTTATTCTTATATCAATGATTAACACGGTGAAGCTAAACAAACAAAACCACGAAAAAAATCAAGATATTAATTTTATGATGTGTTAAGGACTTGTTATAAAACTTTATCTGAAAGGGTAAATATATCAAAAGGCTACCTCAGTAGTTATTTTTTGTGTAGCTTAGATAACGTTAAAATAATACTATAAACGTTGGAACACCCAGCTTGTTTGTTGAAGGCGTTAACTCGCAAATGTGTATACCGTTGATAATTTGCACACCGACTCGGGAAACTCTTGTTTTTATTTTCTCTTCTTGGTTATTACTTACCTACTGTTTTATAGTTTTTTTATGTGTTGCGACTACAGTCGAAACTGTTTTAGCTAGGCATGTGTAGCACCCTAGCTGCTTTACCACCTCTTTCGAATGGATTCTAAAAAATATCTACATAAATTAGGTTATTATTACATATTAAGAATGTTTAATCCTTTCTTATAAAATTCGATTAGCTAATTCTATGCTCATGGTTTGCATTATATTCTTAGGAAGTGCATGTACCAAAACCTTAACAAAGTATTTGTTACGCAGCTTATCATCTTCAAGTGACAGCGGCTCCTAAATCCGCCATCAAGTCTATCAAAATCGAATAAAGTACAATTTTCCCCCATTACCGCCCTTCATATCTTCCGTCATTTTACGTATCGCTTCCGAGCCCTAAAGAGGGTAAGATGTAAAGATGAAAATAATAAATCCGTATCGAATATGCACGGGTGGAGGGAATGAAAAAATCCTTACCAGAAATATGATATTCGTTCGTGAAATACGCCCGCCGGCGCACGTACCGATCCATCAACAATTAAATGCTGGGTTGTTGGCGATACATTATCAGCCGTATTGCGAACGTTTCTGATTGATGGTCCCAGTACCATAAAACTATGGTTGATTCCCGCTCCATTGGTTCTCACTCCATGAGGACTACTGTCATAGTGACCGATCACCTTTCAACTGCATGATATACAATTCATAACTGTATCGATGGCTGCGTAATTAAATTCGCCACACCAGAAATCGATACTTGGGATGCAATCAGAAAATATCTCAACATTTTGCTTAGTTAATAGTTTAGGTATTGTTATCGTTAGAGTATAGAAGATCCTGTATGAGTTTTGAAGTCATCCACTCATTAAAATAGTCCCGTTAATATAATGGGCTATTGGCTATATACTAATATAATTGCTACATAGCAATCTGGAATTTGAGTTTAATATTCTACGGAGCATAATTAATTAAACAAAAGACAGCATGCAGCCTACGCGAGTATTGAGGCTGACTCCCATTGTTGTAGAAATAACAAGGAAAAATCCGAGATGCTTCCGGTTTCCCCGCTTCTTCATTGTTAGGCCTACCTCATTCCAAATTACCGTTTACTCAGTTTCTTTCATCGCGTGACTGATGCATTTATCATTGAAGAATTCGTTAGCCCCCATAAATTGTTTATTGAGCGAGCATGTCTAAAGGGACCTCTCCCGATGTCTTTTTGATTCGGCATTGCAGATTTGTTAGTATTTAGCGGGAGGTCGCGGCCCTTCGTTCCCATGCCGTTTGGGGTGTTACGCTATTTTAGTGCGTCGTCATAGGGTAATTTACGAACATGCAATGCACACACTGCTTTTAGGGTGATGGTTTGGAATAACGATTTTTCCTGAGCCTACTTCGTTTTGAAGATAAATGTTTTCTTAACACATGCGCGTTAAATATTTGAAATTGTCTTTCGTCGGTTTCAGAACAGATGCTTCTATAGATATATTATCTATTTCCCATGGGTATTTAAACAGGAGGTTGTAAGTTTATAATTAATTTTCATAATTACTATACCTTCGGTATGATCTCGGGAAATCTCTTAAATTCTAATGAGCGGGTATACTATTACATAAATTATGTGAAACTTGTTGATAATGATCGCAATATTGATTTAAATTACAGTGTTTTGATGGGAAGGTGGTAATTTCCCGCAGGCTACGAACTAACGCCTTTGATATTGAATGGTGCCGATCAAAATTTTCGTTTTTAACCACGCACCTAAATAATTTGTAGTCCGATTACTTTATAGTTTGCTTATAATAACATTTTGTTTTATCTTAGTTACAAGATTTTGTATTAATGAATTCTGATACAGAAAAAAAATCTATAAATTATATTTGAAATGTTTAGATTTGATTCTATTTAAGAAGACTATAATGATTAATAAAGGAACTTTCAAACACAATGTCTATTATGCCCTTGGGACAATAAACACTTAACAAGTAAAACAAGTCGATTTAATTGTTCTACAGTTGGACCAATTTGTACTCGAATTATTTGTCAAGATTGTTCATTCTTAAAATCGTTTCCAGATTTAGCGCCGAAGGGGTGTATCGAGGCGCGCCCATTTGAGACAATGTCGAACTTCATAGAGCCAAGAATGTTTCAGAATAGAATATAAGATAAATTGATAACGACATGGAATAAGAAATTTTTTTGTATTATTTTTAAATGTCGCTGGTACTAATTATGTAGACTGATTAGCTGGTAATTTTGGGGTTAATTTCTTCTAGTTTGCTCCGAAAAATGTAATTTGTTTTTCATGGTCCTCTTCAACTTTGCTTGACAACCTAATATTATTATTTCGATTGAAGTCATTTTAAATTGTATATACTGATCTTTTTAATGGCCAATTTACTAATTAGTTACTTCTAATCACATTACTATTAAGCTCAGCTAGTGTAGTTATATTTGGCGTTCAATTAATAACTAATGAGATATTGTGTCCTTTTATGAATGCCCATATATAATTCTGCCACCCATAGACGGATAAGATACGCATTGTATCGCTGCATTTGACAAAAAATGACATAAATCAAATGTACACTTTAGCAATATCACAAAACTCAATATCTTTTATGGCGTAGTGCAATGTCACGGAAAAATCAATGAGGTGTGATGCAGCGCATCTGCCGACATTGACGGTAATGACGCTGTTTGTTGCACTGGTCTTGGATTTATTGCCGAGGTGTGCTAACATTATTTGCTTATATTGATTATGTTGGCGATTGTATGAAATACTTATCTTAGTGGTTATGGCATTGACCTAATTTCTTTTTCATGAGCGCTGCTTTTTGTAATCATAGCTCAAAGCATAAAAATATCGGATACTAAAATTTTAGAAATATATTTTATTATCTACGAGATATTATTTGAGAAGCCTACGGTATTTCATTAAATAATTTCATATAACAAACTTGAATGAAACCGGCGCAAAATCATTCACGCTTGCCGTGTCTAAAGTTAGCCGCGCCTGTGAGCATCCCTCCGGGAATAGAACGGTAAGTTGAGTATATAAATTAGCTGTCAGCCCGCTAATCGCTCCGACAGGCCGCGATGAAACTTTAGAGTCTATCAGTGGTTGTCTAAAAGGCCAACGTGTGTATCCCAAAATAGAAACACAATAACGCTAGTTATTTATTTGTTATCCTTTTAGCAATCGCTCCGGAGCTCGTTACTTTTAATGAACATTGCACTCTGTTTACACAAGCTTACGAACGGTTCGATTGTTTCACTATGCCGTCAATTGAGAGGATTAAATTTTTAAATCCGAACCACAACAATTCTGAGCCCTTATTCACTATGACATTGTGGACGCGTAACGCGGCCGCGTTTTATAACTTCGCGTAATTTGCGTTAAATGGTATTCTGTATGCCAATTTGACATTTCATGAACGCGATGAGGTGGTTAACGTGCAGTTTCCGAACTGTCAAAATAACGTGTGGCCGGCAAGCGCGTTTAAGCGCGTTTGGACAAATTATTTATTTAGATACAAAGGCTGTATAATTCGGTTGACGATTTTATCCTCTTTATATCGTGAAATCTTAAATATAATAATATACCTTAGGAAAAACAACCGAAGACAAATTTTATGTGATCAAATAAATAATCACACTTATATTTTTGTATCTTGAAAGTGAAATTTGTGTAAATCAGGTACCCAGCGGTGTAAAATAAGTTGCTTTAGTACTGGCAACCCGAATTTTGACAATTTGAGGTTACTCAATTTTTATTACTTCGATAATATTTCAAATTTAATTAAATATTTAATAATATGTCTACCTAATTTATATAGATTACAATGAATACTATATACTTGGTTGGTGGTAAACGATTTGTAGTACCTACGAAGTTTGGTGACGATAAAGATTATTGGAGTGAATTTTACTTACGTATAGGTAAGTACGTTACTGTTTTAATAAATAATGGGTAGAGTTCTTAATCAAGGGCGTAGCCAGCTTTAAAGCACGTTTCAGCAGTTCTCCCCTGCCTACGCCCTTGGGTCTTTTTGTGATTGGGATTTTAATGCTTTGGTTTGTAGTAAATATGCAAGATAAAAGTTGTTTGTACAAAAAAATCCTTTTTTATTTTAGGAGACTAATAGGATGTTCCATTGAATAATAATGTCAACAAAACTGATAATATAAAATGTAATAGTAAAACACTTCTCTGTTACAGGATGGTGAATGTGATTGAAGATATTGCAAACAAATCAAAAATAAATATACTAAGATTTAATTACGTACATATTTTACCTTTGTTTTATTTTTTCTTTGTTGTTCAGTGACAGGAAATTTAATATTTAAACATTAAAATTCTATTTGTGGGTTTCAATGTTTGTTAATTAATCAATTTCACCTTAACAACAATGAATATGTAGGAAATATCGTACTCAATAAGACTGTGGATTGAGATATACACTTTATTCCTAAAAAACTAATGCTGGCCGACCCGCAAGTAGAAGTTACTGGGTAATAAAACTATTAATATATATTTAAAAAACATTTAATAGGCAAATAGACACATTTTTACAATACATATTTACTAGTGGATGGTCCCTCGTATGTGAGAAGCGGTGTGGGTAGGTACCACCGAAATGTCTATTTCTACCACCAAGCAGCAGTGTGCACGCACTGTTGTGTTGTTTCTTCTACTTCTTCTTTGATTATAACTGGCGACGAGCTTGATTATAAAGCTATTCCGCCAATGTCACGTTGTTGCAAACTGCAGAGTTCTAAGGTACTATAGTGGTAGGTATATCTTTACGTTCGAGACTTTGGCTAGTTGAAGAAGATAATCTATTCATTTCAATCAGAGACAAATAAACTAGAAATTAAATTTTATTAAATTGTGTCTCTAGTAAACATACTACAAAGTCTATGACATTGACATTTGACAATCATTGTGAAGTATACATTTTCGTTTGAAAACAATCACTGTATTTAATAATTTCTTAAAAACATCTCCGGTTTCTTTCGTGTTTCTTACGCGTGAAATTAAACAAAAATGGTATTAGATAAGGCGTGGCAGTAATTTATTTGAGATATATCACTTGATATCACGAGTACAAATAAAAAAAATATGTTATTTAAAAAACCGATACTTACCGATTCGAGCGGATGTAAAATTTCTGAACGCATAAACACATTGTAAAATAGAAAATATTGAGCATAGACAACCTAACGTGTGGCATACAGAATACCATTTTTCAATACTTTAACGTGGCGCGTATATGAATCGCGTTTGCGTTTAGAGTTGGTTATGACGTCATGCGGTTTACGGTGCGTTAACGCATGTGGCATAGTGAATCAGCCTTCTGGGTGAGTTAATTTCGTAAAGTCAGCGGAACTTCGCGCGAATTAGTTGTCCCCTCGTTCCAGATTCACACGGTCTGTGAAAAATAGTCTGCGGGAGAGTACAATAGGGTACAATTACGCTCGTCTGGCGTAATGAACGCGCCAATGAGATAGCAATTAAATTTCGCCTCACAATACGGCCATAATTAGAATTAACTGTCTCATTCCCGCCCACATCCGATGGCTATCTATATTTTGCCCTTTTCGTCCCATTGACGTTGACCAGAGCTCTGGAAGCCATTCCGCCGATTTCTTATGAGTCTCTTTGTTGACCCTTAGTCCAGACGATCCTGTTAGAATGGCGTTAATATTACGTATTGTCGCTTAAGTAGTAACGACATTATATAATTTATCTATAGTATTATTATTACAATGCTGCCCGTATACAATTTCAAGAAATAAATGCATTTGAAGTAATAGTCAGACTTTAAGATTATTAAACTCTTATAGCTCAGCTAAATCTTATTTTACAAGCGCAATATATAACACCAAAGAAAATATCAAACCAACAAGAAGTGAGTAAATCGAAAACAAAAGCCGAAGAAAAACTATTTCCACCTCGAAAAAACTGAGCGGCGCCCAAGAATAAAGCGAATCAAGTAAAAAATGCCATAAACTTGTTGAAGTTGTTTTTAGAAGCATCTGTTGTTTTAACTGAACGAATACCTTTATACTCTGGAGATCGTGTAAGAACTTTTTGTTAAGCCAATTAAGACGATACAGTTTCCTCAAGAGCATTTGTTATAGAAATTCACGGACTCAGACGGACCATTCATTCGAAAGGTTTTGCTGCTAAGAGCAACGTCTGGTATAGTACACGCACTGTTTAAAGTTTCGGGAACAATGGCGTATTGTGTTCGAGGATCTATTTGTTATTTCTTTCATGGTACCTATTCATAAATCTGGTAAATATTGTTATTATAGTCGTAACTTTTGTGATTTATTGAGTAATTAGTTTGATAAGTATTTGTTGTTCGTGTACGTTTATGTCTATTAAGTTCTTACTCACTGCATAAGGATTATGTTTATAGTTTTATGTAAAACAAGGGATAACAATATCACCCAAAACTTTTAATTTCATAGCTCTGTGAAAGCGAAATAGCACAGAACTATGGTAATTTTCTTGAATCATTATATTATGTATAATTTCCGAGATAAAAGTCCCGCTTAAAAATACTACGATAAAAAGTAGCTTATGTTACTCGCTGATAATGTAGCTTTATATTGGTGAATGAATTTTTCTAATCGGTCCAGTAGTTTCGGAGCCTATTAAATGCAAACGAACAAAGAATCAAATCTTTCCTCCTTTGATTAATTATATACCTAGATAGAGTGACGCGCTACAATGAAACTAAAATAAACAAGCCAACTTTTCTTAAGCTAGTATGCGTGACAGCTGTGTAATACGCTATTGCTGCATCATTCTGCGTATCTTATATGCGCGCATAATGATAACAGTTATAACATGGTTTCTTTTAAAACGGGGAGAAAATTATATCCATGAAAAACAACAAAAATGAATTCACTCGAACTCATCTAGTGGAGAACAGTTGGCCTCTATTTTTTTCGACGCGTTTGAAACGTTCAGTGTCTATCTAGGTATATAATTAATCAAAGCTTTCCTGTTTATAATATTAGTATAGAAGTATAGATTAATAAAAAGTACTGAAATTGTGTCGTATTTTTTTTTATCATCAATCATTACAATTCA
The DNA here is from genome assembly GCA_947568825.1 of Sphinx pinastri. NCBI lineage: Eukaryota > Metazoa > Arthropoda > Insecta > Lepidoptera > Sphingidae > Sphinx > Sphinx pinastri. Next base: position 6,126,227 of record OX387623.1, read on the forward strand.
ATATTACTTTCTAACAGTGGTTTTGATAATAAATCTTCGAATCAAAATGCAACTCGTTTCAAATGTAATTATATAGTTTATGGTTAATTAATCAGTAAAATATATGTTATCAATCGACAGGTGAGTGAGCATCGATAAAATAAAATGTTAAACTGTAATGGCCCAGTATTTACAATCGGCAAAACCGGAATTATTACATTAATGTCGGAAAACAAACAGTAAAATGCAAATGCGTGTAATTAGTTGTGTCATAAATAAAACGCCGTCGATTTGGGCACATAAATAACATAATCTAAACCGAAAACATTCGATGTGAATCCAGAGTTAGATGTTAACTGGTGTGATTGTACTAAAATATTCATAAAGTTGGCTGCGTTATTTATAACCTTTGACGTTAACGTCCACGTTTTCGTTAATCTAAGTTTTGAACACAGGCTATTTTAAAACTCAGCAACAATTCGTGTATCATTAACCAATACGTATTTAAAAAACAGTTAAGTATATTGTACCTCTTCTTCTTGTTATAAATGTTATAAAATATGTATAATATTTAATGACGTTTTGAAATTTTATGCGAAGTATGAAACCGGTAGATATTAGAATTATGCTCATTGCAAGGATTAATATCAGCAGGGTTTTCAAAATTCAACATAATATAGATATGAATTAAATACCGGTTCTGAGTCCCGACTTACGTGTATTTCATACTATTGGATTAACTTGATCCTGATAAATGCACTCTATGACAATTTTATGCAATTATTTTGATTTCAACGCATCTTATTAAACTTCAGTTATCCTACTTCGATACTGATAATATCGTTAAGTGTTCGACTTAATCCTTGAAGAAAGCTTTTTATTTTATGTACGTACGTGTTTCTTATTACTTTATTGCAGCGGCGTTCTATCGTTTTATTTTTCAAAGAACATTTATTACAGCGGCAATATAGTTTTAATATTTAGACACATATAGTAGACATATTTATTAAGGCCATTCGCTGCGACCGTAACTTAGCTTATGGTAATTAGGCCAATAAATATCGGAATTTTTACATCAACCATTATCGAAACACAGCGTTAGCGTAAAGCTATCAATCAACTTTGAAATTCAATCTGTACTTTTAGACCCTTCAATTAAGAATAATTTAAGATAAGCCTTTAATTTTTACGTCTCGGGTGGGCTCAAGGAAAGTGTATGCCCATCATTAAGCACTTTTTTGAAACAACTTTTGTACCTTTTGTCTTAATGCACATCATATTTCTCGAACGCAATCCATAATACATGAGTTGCCGCGCTCCTCATGGCAATTATGTATCATAAATCTTTAGTTAGATCAACAGCTGATGCCTAAATTATTTTTTATAAAAACACGTCGCAGAATGTCGGCATTGCTTAGTTCAAAACAAGTAAAATTTAGTCATTCAAGTGTTCATGTGACCCAACACGAAGTATTTCATTTGAAGGACCAGGTGAATGATAAAATGTTAGTTGATTTTGCGTCAGAGTGCCACTTCGGTGACCTAAAATAACTCATCGCGGTGTGACTGGGCGTTATCTTCGAAAATAAATGACCAATTAAACAATCTAATTCATTTCGGTGGGTCCCGTCCTCTGGGGTGGAAGCATAAATCAACATGCTATAGAGTGGCGATAAACAAAATTGTGACTTCCAAACCAGGTGATAAAAAGTGACCTTTTTTGGATACTGCACTGCGAAGAGCTTTTGAAAGGGTGACATTTTTTTCAACTTAACGGGTTGGTTAATTGTGACAGCCCACCCTTCACGGCAAAACGTCCCTTTCATATAAAAAACTGGGCCTAAATAAATGACCCTAACGAGACGATTTAGGCGGTCACCCACACAAAAAACTAGTAGGTAGCCGTAATTGGTCGTAATGTGTGATAAGGCGAATTTTTTAAAGTTTTTGTGACAGGCGACGCCAGTTGGCCGATTATTATCGATGCCGACGGAGGCTAATGGAATGAGCAAACGAAAGAATCACTCACATTGAAATGCTACAATGCAACCTCGATGCGGATAAGAGGGTCAATATTATGATAGCGCGCGTGGTACGGCCACGCCATGGATACATGTGGCCAAACATTATGCAACTATCGTTGTTTAATCTTTGCAGTGTGGTTAACAGCTCGCGTGGCCAAAACAAATGTAACCGGCCTTTCGGCACACCCGTTCACGTCACAAGGAACAAACGTCCGAAATAGTCGGCTCCAATGAATCAACCGCTAACTCGAGACATTCCTCTACATCAAAGACAAGTCTTTCGCGGTTTTATTTTTTCGTACGCTATAATCGTTGGGAATTTCAGATATTCTGATTGGATTATTTTTGGCGACATTTTCTTTCCGCCGACTTGTCAACTCATTGTTTTGTCAATGTTCGTCTTTATAAGTTAAATAACGAACAGCTTATTCTAATAAAATTTTCACGAATTTTAGAAGAACGAAAGTCACTGACGTAGCCCAGCGGATTAGCAAGCTGAAGTGTCAGTGGGCAGGGCACATAGTTCAAAGAAATGATGGCAGATGGGGCAAAAAAGTTCTCGAGTGGAGACCACAAACTGGCAAGCGCAGCGTCGACCGTCCACCTGCAAGGTGAACAGACGACTTGATAAAGGTCGCAGGAACACGCTGGATGCGGGCCGCTTTTGACAGGTCCGTCTGGAAATCTTTGGGGGCGGCCCATGTTCAGCACTGAACGTCATGTGGCTGATGATGATGATGAAATAAGAAATCGAGATATTCTGTTGTTTGTTACACATTAACAGCTTAATAGATTTGAATAAATGGTAGACAGACAGCCCATGTTCTGGGTAAACATAAAGGAAACAATACTTAGTAACTTAATAATTACATACAAATTATATTTCTACCTTCGATGTAAATAAATCAAACAAGAATATGGTAAACCGTGAGTTATTATAATAAGTGCTCTAACGGATCACCATCGGCAGCGATCTAAAACGGTTGTAAAATTTAAGGGCAACGATTTCAAAGTTAAAAGAACGTTAAATGACGTGGAAAATTTGACACTTCGCCCACGGCGTGGCGAGTCAAATTATTCAGGGTTTTATAGAGGGCACAGGCGGGATTCGACGCAGCTGGATCGAGCCTCGTGGCCATTGGGATTGCAATGGGCACAAATATTTGCCGATATTTGTGAACACGGCGATAGAGGTAAATTTACCCTGAGGTGTTTTGTTTGTGTCGTCAATGGAAACAATAGAGGCACGAAATTGTCAACAGGAGTTTTGGATATTAAACCTCACAATGTTATTATTAATGTAATTTATTGAAGTATTGATATATCATAGTTTGTAGTTGATATGAAACTATAACATATTTATCATACAATATGAAATTATGAATTCCATAAAAAGTGTGTGAGCACTTATGTGCACGCGTTAGAAGTTATAGTTCTTTGGCGTAACAAGATAAAAATCTTTTTAAAAATGTTATCTTTCGCCTTATTCTACGTTCAAAATTCAAATGTAAAATGTTGACTATAGCTAACTTCAGGGTGTCGGTTTTCGAGACGGTGTGCGCGCGCATCGTTAAAATTTACTCTCATCATTTTTCTCTAACGAGCTAAAGAAGTATAACTTCAAAAATAATTTAAGGTTTTATTGTAAATATAGGTATTGAAATGCGGTACAAAGAATGTCACAACATTTGTTGTTGTTCTCAAAAACAACACACCAAATTAATACAATGACTAGTTGTTTTGTATGTTATAACTAACAACGAACTGATTATTTTTCAGACTTATTGTTTATTTAAATCAATTTACTTTTGAAAATTAAAATGTAAACACAATACTGCAGCTGCCCCAAACAACATAATATTAAAAAATAAATTTTAAATGTTTTACACTTTTTGAACATAAACAGTAACACGTAAGCGCCAACTTTGAACGGACAAAAGGTCTTAAAGTTCTGAATTTGTAGTTGTGCTATATTTACTGACCATTTGCGAGTAAAAATTTACTTTGAAGCGTAAGCACGTTGAAATTCCATTTGTAAAGTGCTTGCTGCTTTTAAACGCAATGAAATACAAATTTGAGATTTTATTCCTTCTTTTTTTAGCAATATTGCAAAATATTTACGTCACTTAACTACTATAATGCTTTGTTTAGTTATAGCTCTTTCTTTCTTTTATCTTAAATCCGCCTAAAAATACTACTTTAGACAACTATATTTTTTTCCCAAACAATTGTTAAGTAGCGGTTTGATTTTGCGACTTTACAATTTATGACGAGTTTAATGCCGAAAATTTTAACTAACAATGTAAATGCTGTTGAGAAATATTATGTACTTGTATATCAATATAATTAATTAATTATTTAACCACATAACTTAGGCAGCAATCAGCATTGATACCCACACTACCACATTGTCTTGATGTCATCAGATCAAGAATTTGTCCCGAGATAACATCTGCCAAAGGTTATCAATCCATTAATATTATTCCTTTATCTCACTGGATAAAAGGATACATTTAGGTTTAATGTTGACGTTGTAAGCTTCTGTTATTTTCCTCTGTGTCAATAAATGCGTTAGAGTTCGATAAGTCGATAATAATGTTATGAAATGATTCATTGTAAATTATACCTTTTGTGTTATTCATAAGGCTCTTTGTAAGTAGTTTGTGGTATATAGATGATTTATTGTATTCTGAATTACTTATTAATTATTTATTATAACTACATATAAGTTACTCTCAAATTACTCATATTTAAATTGCAATGGATGAGTTATTTATAAAACTACGAAATATGGTTTACAAGTCGAAAATTAGAAATACGAGCACCTATACATCTACGAGTTAATTATAATTATAACAACCCCTAGAAATTCAGTTTTCACAACTAATACTAAACACATATATAACTATATATATATATATATATAATGGTTCGTCCCACCGACTTTGAATGACACAGTATCTCAGAGTGAATCTCACATCAATAACAAACAAACCGCATCGGCAATATAAATCACATAGTATATCGATACAAATCAAAATCGTAAATATATTTTTACGCGCTAGACGTACCGATGGTATCGCGGCGCAAACTCCCAAACTTTGATCCGATACATAAACCAAACTTGCTGTTTCTTCGACCGTTTGACATCTCGATTTCAAACTTCAAAGTGGCGTGAATTATTTACGAAATAAAATTTTGTTTGGTCTGCACCGGTGCAGCGAGGCGGAACGTTAAACAAATTTCATTTTGGTTGCATAAAAAGTGCGGTATCGTACTCCGAGTGTTTAAATGATACTTTTGAAGTGTTTATAAAAAATGTTATGTTACTGCTCTGGCATTGCGTAAATGAAACAGCATGCTTAGGATTAAGGGAAAGAGTGAATTATGAGAATAAATTGAGAGGTTCAAATAGAATCATCAATTGCGAGCGATAACTAATTGTAATAGTGACAATACTGACTTAGTTCGGTTTTCCCTTAGTTCAGATACTGTATAGTTTGATTTGATCTGTTGAGATTTTTTTTATAGTTTATATTCCTATACATTGCCTTATCTATACTTTCTAAAGACATCCAAACCATAGACGTATATTTAGGTATACGGTCAACAAAATATTAATGAATCACAAGACGGACACTGACAAAACTGGTTTAAATAATGAGCCGCTTACATGTCGCGTTATAGGACTTAATAAAAGCCGAACAAAAAGGCGAGATGCTGCGAATGTCCACAGTAACATATTTAATGGACTGATAAACCTTTAAATATGACAATAACTTGTCCCAGGTGTGTTACGGATAAACATTCAGTTGGTTTTATTCCGTCGATTCATTTCACGCGAACATTACATAGGGAAACGTTTATTATAGCAATAAACCAACGTTGTTAACTCAGGTAAGTAGCGCCTTTTTCATATTTTTATTAACTAGTTTACCGTCTTTATGATAAAACTCTTTATAGCTTGTTTATTAATAAGAACCTCATTAAAAGAATTTTAGAAACACGATTCGTTTGTCCATTTCGAATTGCGTTTCCTGCAATTAGTCCTCAACGCTTGGACCTCAATCAAAGCTTATGATTCACTAAAAATATTATATTTCAAATCCCGAATTGAGAGTCCCAAACTCTCAGACAATAATCTGTCTGTCGCTTTGTGGAGCCGCTTCCGCCGCGCACAATAGATGCATGCAAACTTCGTGAAATGGGTAAAAATAATCCCTTACCCGACTCCAATACATCACGCGAACTGTCAGTGGAGACCGCACGGACAAAATATACCATTGTGAGCGACGAGCCACGTTTTGTCAAAAACTTTCGTAAAAACTTGCGCAATTTCGGCTATACACGCACAGACGAAAAAAACCTCTACAATCCGACCTAATCCCTCAGACAGATTTCACACGTTACATCTATTTTATCTTTTACGTTTATCCATTAAACGAGTGTATCGTTAAATTGTAAATCAACGTCGGCAGTGAACGATTGATGATGCCAGCAATTATAAACTAGCTTTGCCGACAAATAAGCGTCCAAGGCGGTTCCCAAATTGGAGCACATCTTAGAGTCACACAACTTACAATTAATCAATTCCGAAAGTGGATCGCTCTTAATATTTTACATGTTTCGAGCAATCAATCGCGCTTTGTGTGGGTCTAACACGCGTCGACACCCGGCTCTCGTAGCACCGTAAATATGGTAGCCCTCGTCAAAACAAACATTATTCATAAAGTGTGTTTTCATTTATTTTTGTAATACGCCCACGTTTAAAAAAGCTACCGCGTGTGATCGCACCGGGAACGCGAGTTACGTGAGACCTGCCTATAACGTTATAAGGCTGCATTCAAAATGTTTTCGTATGCACTGTTATCGTTAACATGACACGTTACTTTTAAGGTCTAGTCTAAACATTCTTAGCAACAAAATTTCGGCGAGAAACCATTAGCGTAAGAATTGGTACACGTAAACGAACTGCCCGCCATTAGAGTTGCAATAATATTAGACGAGCTTGTGTACAAAGTGGAAACGTTAATAAACTATGTAGACGTAGTATGTGAAGAATAAACAGCGGTGCTCGACGGCTTAGTGCGTTTGCTAAACTTATCTCCGAACCGCGCCTTCAAAGTAAAAAAGTCAACAACCACATTATGAGTTCAAGTGTCGTTACACAAACGATGGTTTTTTAGGTGTACTTTTATGGGAATCCGGGAACATCACAGTTTATTGGGTTACCTTTTGGATGGCGCCATCTCCTTTCACGAGCGTACTGAAAAACGTTTTAAAAAAGTTGCTAACACTTTCGCCGTCCATTTCAATTACACTTCATTGCATACTGTTTACTTTATGCTCTTATGGTCTCAATCGAAAGGGTCTATTGTTTATGCTGTCGGTACATTTTTCGAGTTGGCCTGTCAACGTTCAAGTGGCAATAAATTATAATGTTAACCTTGGCCGCGTTTGTTTTGGTTAACCGTCTGGGCTAAGCGCATATGTGCATCGTGAGAACCCCTTTATAGTTGGAGAGGTTAGTTTTACTTACCTACTTGATGAAAATATACAAACGCGGCGATCACTAAGCATCCCACATACTTCAGCTACAAAAAATAAATTGGTAAAAATTGATGCGTAAATAAATGAATGTACAATATGTTTCTAAAAAGTTGGTAATGAATCTTAATCAAAATATTATGATGTACCTACTTCGTATTCAACCGCCGCGTAAAGTAATTACTAGGAATCCTATAAACCTGAGCTTACATTATTTTAGAATTTCAGCTTTTTTCTGTACAAATTTTCGTCACACTTAAGTTAAACAAAAATACTCTAATTAATGCTCTGTAATTGCCAGTCAAAAATACATAGCTTGCATTACATATATACATACATACATATATACATACATAGCTTGCATTGTGGGCTGCGCGTCCATTTTTGTACTAAACGATATCATAAACGCGCTAAGCTCCATTGAAATAAGCTCAACAATCCGATAATCAGCGATACAGCTGATTTTAGATTGGATTTTAGATCCCAACGAGATTATCAAAGGCGATAATGAGCTAATATTGGACATTAAAGTGTAAATGAATGCAAAACCATGCTCTATTTCGACAGCATTTATTGGTTATTAACAATTTCCCTGTGTTTATGTATAGTTAAATCACATCCGTTATCATATTAAAAGTTTATTGGTTGTTCCTTAATCCGTGTATATTTATGACGCGTGTCGCTCGTATCTTATCTGTGTCAAACAACTTTACAGCCAGTGTTTTTGTAATAAAGTTGCGTCGGCGTTTTCGAAATGGTGACTTATGGGTACAATCTCGTCCTATTTACGGTGTTATATAACGAATTCCCTGAATGTTATTAGAAAACAATGTCCGGAGTCACACCATGGATTAGTTATCGTACCTAAACACCAATCATCATCATCATCATCAGCCTATATTTTAGTCCACTGCTGGACATAGGCCCCCTCCAATACGCGCCATTTTACCCGGTCTTCGGCCTGTCGTATCCAGTTTCTGCCAGCGACCTTTCGCCAATCATCACTCCGCCTAGCTGGAGGGCGTCCTACACTACGCTTGCCGACTCGCGGTCTCCACTCAAGAACTCGTTTACCCCAGCGGTTATCGGTTCTTCGACAGATATGACCAGCCCACTGCCACTTCAGCTTACTAATCCTGTGTGCTATGTCGGTGACACCAATAGTGTGTCAAAAAGACGTCGCTGTGGCATGAATTCAAGCTAAACCGTGTTTTATTCAAATTTAAATTTTATTTTAATATCTGTAGTGTTCATTTTATTGTAGCAACCAAGATTATATAAAACCGGCCACGTGTATGAGTTTTTCCGAGTTAAAAGTCCCGCTTTACATTTTCTCGTGATAAAATGTAGCCTATATTACTCGCTGATAATGTAGCTTTATATTGGTGAAAGAATGTTTTAAATCGGTCCAGTGGATTTTGAGTTTATTCGTTACAAATATACAAATAGGTACAAATACATTTACTGGTGGTAGGTCTCTCATATGTAAGAGACCGTCTGGGTGGGTACCACCGCAATGTCTATTTCTACCGCCAAGCAGCAGTGTGCATGCATTGTTGTGTTTCGGTTTGAAGGACATTGTAGCCAGTGGAACTACAGGACATAGTGAGACTTAACATCTTATGTCTCAGGATGACGAGCGCAGTGGAATGCCACACAGTACTTTGAAACTCAAGGTGCTGGAAGGTGTTGCTACTGTTTATGGGTGGTCGTATCGCTTACCATCAGACGAACGGCATGCTCGGCTCGTCATTCAATGCCATAAAAAAAAAAAAAAAAAAAAACAAATATCAAACCTTTCCTCTTTATAATAGTAGTATAGATATATTTTGGTTAGTTTTGCCGCCATAACGCTATCTCAAAAATAACGCTACGTTTTCAAATATAACTGTTTAGTAATTAGCTTAAAACCATCTCGGACGGCCTCTCCTGTCCTACGATATTACCGAGAGTGACCAACTTGCTTAATGCTTTCGTTTTACTAAAAATAGAGTTCAAAATACAGATGCATTTTATATTACCATACATATATTATGAACAAACATTTTCTTTTTATGCTCCTTGACTGAGTAATGCGTTGCTATTATAATAGAGCTGCCAAGTTGACACAAATATAAAGAAAATATGAAGGATTTCGTTTCCTACTATAAACTCTAATATTCATAGTTATATATAAATATTTTTACTCGCTTTATTTTATTCATATATTTTTGTGTATTTTTTATATGATGAAATACGTAACATATCGTATACCTTCGCGACGATCTTTGTTTTTATTGGGCCTGTAAGAAATTACCTCGAGCCATAAAACAAATTTAACATGTTTGTTTTGTTTAATATTTAATCTATATTAATATATAAAGCTGAAGAGTTTGTTTGTTTGAACGCGCTAATCTCAGGAACTACTGGACCAATTTTGAAAATTCTTTCACTAATAGGAAGCTACATTACACTTGAGTGCTATAGGCTACTTTTTATCCCGGAAAAACTTTTCCACGCGGGCGGAGCCGCGTGCAATCATAAATATTTTCTATGTGTGGTCATTACTTCTTAGTACTCTTTTGTGTCAGTTATAAATAAGTAGCGAAATAAAAAACACTCTAAGTGAGAACATAAATAGCTCCAATTCACAATAGGTATCACCCACTCCATAGAGGCGGAAGTTGTCAAGCACGAGGCAATTGAAATAAACTGATTTGAAGTAGTTAACATTAAATCAGATTTAGACACTTGTGCCTTCATTATGAGCGACATTGTTTTGATAGGTAATAAGGACATTATTTTCTGTGACATACATACATTTCTAAATATTTTATTGGGCTGTCCATAAAATCGTTTTTTTTTAATTAAACTAAGGAACTTGTAGGTATCATATTTAATATATTTGAGAAATATTAAAATCAAAAGAATTATCTTTTGAAATTGAATTTAATGGTAAATATGTTTTTTTTGGTAAAAAATATATTCGAAGGCAGCATTACTCGTCACGCAGTCTTGTCAGTTTATCATAATTATATTTTCAATCAGGCATATCAATAATTGGATCAATGACGGAACTGTCAATTTTAATTGAAACATCCCCGTCAATCATCATGTAAATTGAGTTCGGTAGACGTGAAGGGTTATAATGTGATTGTTTTGGTAAGGGAATCAAACATTTCCTTTGGTTGGGAATCGATATTCGACAGCCTTCTATCAATATGGGTTAATAGGGTTAGACACTTCACCGAAGAGGTTTTATTAATGAAATAAATATTTTCGTTAACGAGGCTCTCATATCATTTATTTAAGTTAGTCCGATTAATCCATTACCTATTTTCTGCTTGCAAAACTAGTTTCATTAACTTATAAAGTAACTAAATTTACAAATTCGATGGGCATTCCGTAAATCGGATTACGTTCAAGTATATTAGTTTTGTAGAAGTAGATTTGCAGATGAGAGCACACTGCTCCCAAATTTACTGGAACGCTTGCTCTGCGGGTCTTGTTAACTCGTTACGTATTATTGAATAAGGGCTAAGGGTTTTATGAAATTTGTCGAAAACACAGACAAATTTAATTTCGAATTTGGAATTTAATCAATTTCTTTATGTGGGCTTTACAAGATTGCAGCTTAAGTTTATATAGGTCCGCAAAAAATGATGTAGTAAATTATGGAAATTATAATAGTACAGAAACTGTCTCGGTGGCGCAGTTGTATTATGGTGTGACTGCAATGCTGAGGTCTCGGGTTCGATTCCCGGGTCGGGCAACGTGATATTGGGTTTTAAATTCAGTATCAGCCCGGAGTCTGGAATTTGTGCCCGATATGGCGATAGGCTCACCCCCTATCACATCATGGAACGGAATACGCACGGCGAAAAATGGGTGCACTAGTTGCGCCTCTGCCCTACCCCTCCGGGGATAAAAGGCGTGAGTGTGTGTGTATAATAGTACATTTTAGATTTTGAACATAGATTAGAGTGTGTAGACTTTTGTATTTGTTCGGGTTTTACATTTACGTGACAAGTAGCATTTGTCAGCAAGCGGTGAAATTGGCTCTTTGACTTATAACATTTTTTTTGTTCCAGATGAAACGAAGCACCTGCAGTAATCGTGAACTGCGAAAGACTTGAAATTAACCTGAAGATGTGGCAGTGATCTGCATGATGGATGCCCTCGCCGTGGTGACGTCATTGATCGGTCTCATCTTTTTCTATCCAGGTATGTTGCTTCCCTAGTTTGATATGAGGTATACTTAGTTTGTATACTGGTACAAGTAATTTTTAATCGACTTCAAAAAAGGAAGTTCTCAATTAGTATCGTGTAATCTTACTGAAAGAAATTTCAAGCTGTATTGTTATTGACTACAAAATTATTGCTTTGAAAGTATTCACACACATCACATCACACCAGCCCTGTATGCTATACTGCCCACTGCTGAGCACGGGCCTCCTCTACTACTGAGAGGGTTTAGGCCTTAGTCCACCACGCTGGCCTAGTGCGGGTTGGCAGACTTCACCCTCGAAATTCTTATGGAGAATTCTCAGGTATGTAGGTTTCCTCACGATGTTTTCCTTCACCGTTATAGCGAACGATAATTGATAAACAATACACACGTAACTTCGAAAAGTCAGAGGTGTGTGCCTTGGGTTTTGAACCTCCAGACATTGTCTCGGCAGACCGTTCCATTCCCAACTAGGCTATCGTCCACTTAGTCCACTTTGAAAGTATTTATTTAGCATAAATATATATGATGAACTTCAATTGATACTTTCGTAGAGTAAAAACATCATGCAATGACAAACAACCCCCACTTTTTTAACTTCTAATACCCAATAACAAAAACAGAAGTTTGTTTATGAATTAATGAGGAATAAAATTACCAAAAGAAGTGTCGAAGCCAAGGTTCAAACGACGCTAATAGCCCTATTCTCCCGTGGGGTCGGCCCCTCGCCATTTGATATTTAGTGCCTTGCCGTACCATCTTAGATTTGTGGCAACACTTAGCGACGAAAATAACTGTGTCATTCTCGTGGCTCGCTTTATTTATTGCCAGCTGGAAAAATGAGGTTAATTTTATCGTCTCACAGATATAATTGCTGTTGAATGGACTTTGTGGTAAATAAGTTTTATAACACCGTAACTTGGTTTTGGTTTTATTTTTATTAGTACTATATGTGGGAGTCATATTGCTAGTATTTTTTTACAGTTACCAATTGAGAAAATAGTATTTTCCCGTGCTAAGTTGACTCCCGATTTTATCATTAAAATTTCAATTTATGCAGTCTAATTATTACTTTATATATTTTTCTTGTACATATAAAAGAAAAAAAAATATATAAAAATCTCTTTAATATTATACCAAATAACGTAATATCTTCATAGAAATAGTTAGTAGTCGTATACAAGAATGGGTTAAGAGTCTCAGTAATACGTTTGAGACGGCAAATGACAGAGATTCAAAATGCCTCAGATTGCGATCATTAACCCGCTCGTCAATGCGGCTATTAGGCCAATACCGTTCGAAATTCCTTGCTGGATATTTGGGTTTGGGCCACTTTGTTATGCGAACAAAATGGCGTATTTGCACGTAATAGAACTGAGTATTAATTTAGCAATACATAGTTGTAAGTTGTTACCAATATTGTTAATGCCAATTAAAGAAATTTTATTTATAAATATGTATTATCGAATATAGTTGAATCTGTTTAGTATGACTCCGCATATATTGACCAATCGCTTAATATGACGAAACCTTAGAATTAGGTCGATTTTACAAAAGTTGTATGAAAATAAAATCAGATACATTGTCTTTTCATAGCCACCTATTTTTAAAGAAATATGCCCGGTTATAGTGAACAATAGAATAGTACAACTTTTTTTACTCATCCTCTGCGATGTGCAATCAAATATTTGTAACGACTTATGGCACTTTTTATAAGTAATTTGGGCACTAAAAATATATTACTACGAAAAAATCTTTTTGTTTATTATGACCTCCGTTTAGTATGACGTCATTTTCATTTCTCTTTGATGTCATAAGCGGATTCTACTGTAATTATAATACTATCTCTCAAAACTATCACAAAATATCGCCCAAAGAGACTCCATAAAACACATATCACTTACACATACTTCCACACATTTTATTAACATAAAGCAACAGACCCCCGAGAAAACAAGTTTTTGTCAATAAAAACCATATCCTAAAAACAAACAGAACATAATGATCCTCCCGAGACTAATACATTAAAAGAAAGCGTATCTCATTGACTTATTGGGTTAACACGACCCACATGCGTTACAGCCATCTGTCTATTGCATATTTTACAATCAACAGACAAAAATCAGGACTCCGCATCATCGTCCCACTAAAGCTTCACTGTGATTTAATTTATTTAGCACGTGAACTAAGTTTGTCGTGGATAAAATTGAATTCGTGCAGTTTATAAAAAGACTGTGCCTGGATTGTTTCATAGGTTTCAAGTAAATTTTATTTGACTGTTATCGTATTATACAGCTAATGGAGATAGTACTCATTTTATTACCATTAATTTGGGAGCATAGATTAGAGAGTGACTGTTGTATTTAGTCGGTTTATACATTTAGGTGACGAGTATCAATTATCAACAAGCGGTGAAATCGGCTCTTAATCAGTAAAATTATTATGAATGTATTTTATTTATTCACTTTTGGGCTATATTGTTCTCAGTCAATTGTTCTACAATTTTATCACGGTTCTCTACTAGCAGAGCCTCGCGGTCGTTTTTTCCAGTGCTATCAAGACGGTAAGATAACTTAGATTACCAGATTGATGCTAAATCGACATTTTAAGCTTATCTACTAAGAAGTTTTTTTCGGCGATTAGATCCTGTCAACTTCTTTTACAGATCTTTTCTACGAAAGACGCTAATAATGTAATCAAACCGAACATAAGCATGATTTTAACACTAGAATCTCTATAAACACTAAAACCCAGCCAACTTACAATTGCTAATTAGATACAGTACATTTGCAACATTACTCGGGAAGTTTTGATTTTGCACGCTCCACGAACTTCAACCGTAACAAAAAGATCGGGCACCCCTAACTATCAAAGCGTAAAGAAGTTAGTCTAATGTTAAACGACGCCTATCTTTTGTACGTAATGCGTGATGGATGCGTAAAATACGTTAAAAAGATACAATAAAATAAACACAATCAATACGGCTTACAATGCTCGGCTCGAAGCACCCGCCATTGTGTTCAGCGAGAATTGAAAAATGGTTCCTATCTAAGAATCTGACGCTAGACAAAAATTTGACTTTTATGAATATTGACGTCCATGTGACCCCTATAAAACGGAGTTTTATAATACCAAACATAAAATATGTAATTTGGAATTCTATTAAGAATAAGCGGAAGTCTTTTAAAAAAGGAACAAAAATATAGTACATACTTTTGTCCAGAGTCTCTTGTGAATGAGACCCTATGCCTTATTTTCGGTAACGAATAACAGTTGTTAACAGCTCTTTGTATTGTGCGCCGACTCTTATCTTCGTCTGATCTTAAAATAAAGATGTCAGTAAGCTAATCAGTAGTCGTATCGCGAGGAATAATCGCCAAAGCCTTTTGTGTGGGTCTCAAAAGCTCTCGATCTGATAAATACACTTTGCAAACTAAACTTTTTTTTTGTTTGGACAGCGGTTCCCTGGCTATTAATCTGGATCATTAAAAGGGATAATACCCGGTAGTCTTGCACAGAATTTTAAGGCTAAAATGATTATGTATTTTTATCCAAATTTGTTTTTTTATTTTTTTATTGCCAGTATAGGCAGACGAGCTAGCAGCCCGTCTGATGGTAAGCGGCCACCGCTGCTCATGGACTCGGCGATGCCAGGGACACAGACAAGCCGCTGCATACCTTATTTACTTTGTAGCAGTACACAAGCTTTTGCTCGCGTCTTCGGTCGTGTGAAAGAATTTTTCCGAGATACTTCCCAGGGTCCCAACCAACCTACATATAAAATTTCATCGAAATCAGTTTGCTACTTTTTCGAGTTTATCGCGTTCAGACATACAGACGCGGCGGGGGACTTTGTTTTATATTATGTAAGAATTTTAAGTCTTTAATAATACTCGTATTGTTATGATGTAAATAAAATGTCAATGTTATTACTTTCAAACAAAGTGCTAAATAATAAATATAAATCATAAATAATTATCAAACTAAAACAACTCTCTTATTTGCAAAAGATAAAATTATTATTTGAAAGAAAGAAAAGAAAAAATATTTATTTTTAACAAGCAAGATTACAAAATAATTACACAGCACACTTAAATTAAATTTGCTCGTCACACAGGCGACTCCACCTGAGCATAAGCTGGTAAAAAACCAGCGCTGGTCTTCCGTTGGGCCGTTTTGTGATATCATGGGCGCCAAAGCTATATATAGCTATATCAACTTTTATTGGCAATACATTTAATCATTATTTATACAAGGACGTCTGTCTAAATATGATTAATATCGTGTAACGGTAATTGGCCGAGGTCATGTATCTCCCGGGACGGTATCGCGATCTGTTATTCCATCTGCCCACGCGCCGAACAAACCCAAAGTGAGAAACGTTGCAACTGTCACCGGCATATTTCCTTAAACTTTGTCACAAATGGTCATAATTTTCACCAATCTTAAACTTCCGTGCATTACCACTCGCCACGACTTTAAATCAGCGCCGTAGAGTTCTAAATGGTACAAACTTTATTTTACCAAAAGCATCGAATTGTGCCACCGTCAGGTAAGTCGGACCCTATGAAAGATGACACTGTGTAAACAGTTTGTCCCTTGCTACAGAAGAACGCCTCAACACAAACATTGTAACTCACGGAAATCACATTTAAGATAATCCGTCCGTCCGTACACTGAACTAATTCTTGGCACATGTGTCTCATTTTTTGCACTGTAAAATACTATTTCATTACGCGTGACATTCCAACGTTTTTCATGTTCAGCTGTTATTTCTGCCTAATTTGAATCATTTGTCACTAAAACAGCAAATGCGCGACAAATTTTGATGGCGTTTACAGCTAAAATAATATTAATAAAGTGACATCTTGTAGTACTTACAATGGTTTTCGATTTAAGCATAAAATGATCATGTTATTTACTTATTATAATCTAACGCTAAAAGTGCCCTTATTTAACTATTCAATATACAAATACGTACTGACCAAAATAATGATGATCGACTTTCTTTATGAGAGTAAAAAACGTAGTATTTACATAAATCGTGTTTGTAAATAATAAATACCAACATGTTAAGTTATTTATTTATACACACACACACTCTCACGCCGTTTATCCCCGAAGGGGTAGACAGAGGCGCAATCAATGCACCCACTTTTCGCCGTGCGTATTCCGTCCCATGATGTGATAGGGGGCGAGCCTGTCGCCGTATTGGGCGCAAATTCCAGACTCCAGGCTAATACTCAATAGAAAAATTCAATAACACTTTGCCCGATCCGGGTATCGAACCCGAGACCTCAGCATTGCAGTCGTACCGCAATACAACTACGCCACCAAGGCAGTCTTATTTATTTACAAGCCTGCAAATTATAAGTATGTTTATGGCAATTGAAGTGTATAATTTAGCAACAAGATGTTGGCGCACATCGCCTACGGCATCACGTTGCAAAGGGTCCCAAAATTGAACACGTGTTCAAAATTCGAAAAATCACGATTACCTCCTAAGGGAGCCAATCACGACCATTAGAATTAGATATTCGAATTCAAACTACGATCATGTTACTTGGGGTGACAGTTATTAGTTGCCGTTCGTTCAGTTTGTGTAATTAGATGTAAAACGTCATGATTTTCTACACTGTCAATTTCATGGTATTTGATCAAAGAAATATTATTTGGGGATGGAATTTTGAGTGTAATTTTTATAAGTGAAGGTGAAATTACGAATATTTTTGCATCAATGAATATAACAATTTAATTTCAGGATTGTTAGCGACTTTTATCTTGGATTTACATTTTTTACACATATTTAATCGATTTTGTTTGACCTACTCTAAAATAGAAAAACAAAATGCATTTTGAAAGTATTTACAATAGTTAAAAAATCACAATAAATTAATAAATTCAAGATATCAATAAAACTTATCGCATTCTACGAAACAAAAAAAGTACAGGGTGAGTGCAAACCAATGTTAAAGTTTATAGTTCACACTCATTCTAAAGCTATCAATATCCTTCGACAAAAACTCAAACGTAACATTCGTCTGCGCTCAACTAAGGCAAAAGTTATGTCTAACTCGTTTTTTTCTTGCACCGCGTGTCACCATGTGCCAGTAGTGTAAATTAGCGAGGGGTTAGAGCACCCTCGCGATTTTTTTAACAAAGATATTTTGAACAATAGAGCATTAAGTCGCGTGTGCGTTGAAAAAATCACTCCCTTCGAATATGTTTGTATGTGTAGCAAAAATAATACACTCAACGAGTATAGCCGGGATAAAGACATAGCCGATTTTGAACATTAAAGAATGAACTATAGCGTAATAATATTTGAGTAGTTAGAGTGCCTGCAAGATGTAGCGAAGAACATATTTATAGCACTCGTATTAGAAATCTGGATAGCTATTTTGACAATTCGTAAATAACGCCTGAGGTTCGATATGGCATTCTTATAGAGGAAGAGTATGATAATATAGAATTGCTATATCCGCATGTACACCTTTTTTTACCTGGTGGTAGGTGTCTCATATGTAAGAGTCCGTCTGCGTGGGTACCACCGCAATGTCTATTTCTACCGCCAAGCAGCAGTGTGCGCACTGTTGTGTTTCGGTTTGAAGGACATTGTAACCAGCGTAACTACTGGACATAGTGAGATTTAACATCTTATGTCTCAGGATGACGAGCGCAGTGGAATGCCACACAGTACGCTGGATGGTGTTGCTACTGTTTATGGGTGGTCGTATCGCTTACCATCAGGCGAACGGCATGCTCGTCTCGTCATTCAATACCATAAAAAAAACTTCGCTTTTTCTGAAGCTTACTTATACTAGGGATGAAACTTGCAACGTACTTTTTTTATAATAATCTTCTGAACTATCTTCTATAAGGTTTTATATAAGTTAATTAGATTTTATGTCATACAGTACAAACTTATTTTCTCATTTTTATCGCAAAAACGTGCAGACTGTACTAAAATAATAAAACTTTGTACATAAAGTAAATAATCTCCAGAAAGGATTCCTCTTCTAATATCCGATGATCGATCGGGTCCTAACGTTCTACTATGCCGTAAATTCAACTTTTATGCGCGATAAACTAACGTATCAAGATAAACAATATTTTATGTTCTACGCAATCTGCTAAATCTTATTTTTATCCTTCAAGGATGATATGTATCGTCTCTTTACAGCTTTGACAGTTAATTTATTGTTGTCGCCGTGTTATATGGTCAGTGTTTTTTGCTTCAATTTCATTGTCGAGTCCTGTGGGTGTTGCGTATGGAGAAAAAATGTTTTGATTCGTCATGTCTTGTTCGGAACTTTGTTGTGAATCTTTTGATGGCGGTAGTTTTTGTGAATGGTTGACACACTAGCATCGGTAATAAATATACTGAAGTTGGTGAGAAATGCTTATAATGAAGCCAAATATTTGGCGATCGGGAGGCAAATTATGTCAACGTCAAATAGATGAGAAAAGTTTAGTCTGTAGAATCTGTCAATTTAACGTACCCTTACTATCTAACAAAAATATTTTAGTTACAAAAGCAGAGGATTAATATTGGCAATTTAAAAGTTACCGCCACAGTGCCTTCCATGCAGTTAGTCAATATCTTTTATCGTTGTAGCATATTAACTTACTTTAGCAGAATTAGGTTCATAAAAAGCATGTTATTCTAATGACGTCGAGGGCAAATAAAAATGGCCGTTGAAATTAATATTACGAAAAACAGGGTGGTGCGCGCAAAAATCGAACGATAGCAAATCGAATGGAGATTCAATTATAGATTAGCCCTTGTACAGCACCGCATTCACAACGTTGGGACACGTGAATAAATAAACACAATTACTTTACACAAAGAGTAATCCCTATTGATTTTGTTCCCAAAATACAACCTTGTCTCTAAAACCGAGTCGCAAACCATCCCCGGAGGTTCATTTTGTCCAAAATCGGACACCGAATCGAATATTTTTTTTGTTGATCGATTTTTACGTCGCTACAATAATAGTGTGGCACAACAATAGACTCACATCAATTCGAGTGTCAAAAACTAACATCTGCGCGTCCGTTGTAAACACAGTGGAGGGGATCGAACATCCAACGTCCCAGCATCCTTGGGGGAGTCCGGGCTTTGCCAAGCCTGTGTTTACGGCTCATTATTATTGTACGCCGCTTTAGAGTAGCTGTAAATGACATACTCCACCTATTATTAAAATAAACCGTAGCGCAGAAAGGGCTTTTGTTAAGCAAATTTGAAAATAAAGCTCGTGTGCCAGTGGAAATTGCAGTGGGTGGGACTGCGCGAGACCGACCGTCGCCTTTTATTAGACCGGTGGCCCAACACGCTCACTGCAATGGGTACTTGAACTGGAGTGTTTACACGGTAACCGATACAATACAGGGTGTTACAATAATGCTAAAATGGGATCGATTGTCAACAGGTCCGGTGGAGAGTGGCATGAGTGATGACTATGTGGGCAGTGGAGAGGCTCCGTACATCGTAGAACAGCCTTTAGATGTCACCGTAGCTCGCCACCAGCCAGCGACGCTGAACTGTCGCGCTGGAGGTGCACCGACTCCTACCATCAGGTGGTATAAAGGCGGAGTGTTGGTAGTGTCCGACACTCATCGGAGTATATTGCCGGCTGGAGGTTTGTTCTTCCTGAGAGCGACTCATGGGAGAGCACACTCCGATGCCGGTGTCTATTGGTGTGAAGCGACCAATCCTTACGGCACTGCGAGGAGTAGAAACGCGACTTTGCATGTTGCTGGTAATTATAATATTGAATTATTACCTTTTCTCTCTTGTGTATATAATATGTCTTTTTTACTTTAATGTAATGTAAACTACATTCGTTTCGAGAAAGCGGTTGCGTGTCGCTCTGGGTTTGATTCCCAGTTTAGGCATCAATAATTCGTGCAAGCTTTTCACTTTAAAAACACTTATGATTTTCCCAGGATTGGAATTTTGCATTCATTGTGACAATAAGTTCATGTCAAGTAAATAAGCTCGGCAAAATTGTATCTATAGTTGTATCTATGCCTAAATCCTTCAGTAAGAACAAAGTCTACAACCATGAAAATTTTCAGTCCTTCGCGAGGAATTCAGATTAGAACCAGTTTCAACGCAATCCGCACAAGGAGATACTGTGATATTAGAATGTTCTCCGCCAAGAGGCTCGCCAGAACCAAACGTGTATTGGAAGAAGAATGCACAAATTTTACACTTTGATGGCGATTCCAGGTTTGTACCTTCAAGTTGTAACCACATCAATACTTTCGAGTCAAACACGTCAATTGTATAGAACAAAACTCGTATTCAAATCGCGAAAACTTTTGGGTAGGGGAAATCCACAACTTGGTAGTTACGATATTAAAAGAAGTTTGCAATATCCAATGAAAGTTACGAGCACCGTATGATAAAGCTTAGTTTGAAGCAAATTCGAGGGTAGTCCGTGAGTGCACTCATGGAGCTAAGTGGGATGGTGGAAACTCGATAGTCTTGTGAATAGCTACCCAAATAGACCCGTTTGATATTGGATATCATGCGACATTTAAATTTAATCGTGGTGCGATTTCACGACCAATCAAAGCTACTAATTTATGCTGAGTTTAATGGCCGTGCCGTATCTTTTACGACCTTGCGACTTTGTCGTGGCCGTCGTGCGTCTGGTGTGAATATTTACAGAACTCTAAAGGCGGTCGTTATTCATTCCACTTTTGGAAGAATAAATATGCCTACTTTGATTTACTTCAAAGTCGAACAACTTTATATGGCAATAAAAGTTACAAAACGGAAATATTCCGAATGATTATCATGGTAACTATAAAAACTATTTAAAAATCAATGTTTGCAAATCAATTGCCAATTTAATTTCAATTTGTTACTTCGATGAATTTTTATGAGTCTCCGGATACATCTTAGGGGCACATGTTACGTATGGCAAAGCATAAAAATAATTAACAGCCTGAGGGAGGGTACATCAAAGTTATAAAAGAAGGGGATATTTTGAAGAGCTCGACAAGCAATCAAGCAAAAATCTCAATAGTTCTGACTCACCGGACCCCTTATTAAATGTTAATTTCTATTGAATTATTCCGCCCTACATTAGAATTACTTTTTTATATTACTTTGTTCGAAGTAATGAAATACATTCATCATAGCTTGAATGGGTGTTTGGTTGCTTTGTGAAAACAATAAAGTTTCCCTTTCAACAGAATGCATTTAGTAGACGGCGGCAATCTAGTAATACAAGACGCCAGGCAAACCGACGCCGGTAGATACCAATGCATCGCGAGGAATGCGGCGGGTACCAGGGAATCTGCAGTTGCAACGCTCAAAATACACAGTGAGTACTCAGCCTATATGTCTCGATCCATACCACGAATATCTGCCCGTATTACTTGTCAAACATTTGTAAATACGTACCTAAGCTCGAGTTTCAGTAATTTCTGATTGTGGCTCGACGTTTGTGAACTGTTCCCAGTGAACGCCTCTTTTGTTGTTTAATTCAGAGAGATATTTCTCACTGCACAGTTAAGCCGTACTTAATCACGGGACCAGAGGACGTTGTGGCGCAGACGGGCGGGAGCGTGACGTTCCAATGCCGGGTGGGTGGGGACCCCCTCCCGGACGTGATGTGGCGGAGGACCGCTGGAGGTGGAAACATGCCACTCGGCCGCGTCAAAGTCTTAGATGACAGAAGCCTCAGACTTGATAACGTCTTTTTGGGAGACGAAGGCGAATACTCGTGCGAAGCCGAAAACTCTGTAGGCGCTGTTAGTGCTAGTGGATACTTAACAGTTTACGGTTTGTATATTTTTATCTGGCTTAATATTTAAACTAATAATAATTAATAAATAAATAATATTTAATATTTAGTATGGATTTGTTGTGGAGTCATTAATTATACACTGCCTTGTAATATATATAATACTAGCTTTTGCCCGCGGCTCCGCCCGCGTGAATGAGTTTTCCCGGTATAAAAGTCCCGCTTAAAATGTAGCTTATATGACACGTTCGTAGATTTACCAAAGCAGCGCCATCTATTGGTTACTTACTCAACCCAGTCGAAAGGTATCGACATCTGTTAGAATCATTCATAGCAGCGCCATCTATTGATTACTTACTCAACCCAGTCGAAAGGTATCGACATCTGTTAGAATCATTTGGAGTTAAGATAATTGTGACTGTCAAATAATAACAGACAAATAATTAGCAATAAATTAAAATTGCGACTATAATTTGAGATTTAAACTATCCTATCTCTCAAGTTGGATCGAACTGCACATGGTGTGCGAATTTTATTATAATCGGTTAAGTGGTTTAGGAGTCCGTTGAGGACAAACATTGTGACACGAGATTTATATATATTAAGATAACAGTTTGCGTCATTAACATAATATTAGTAATGTTCCGCAACTAATAACATTTATTGATTTTAGATCCACCCTCGATAACGCTACGACCAGTTTCAGTAAACGTTGAAAGTGGAAACGTAGCTACATTAACATGCACAGCTAGCGGTCGACCAGAGCCGACAATGTTCTGGAGTATAGAAGGAAATAGATCAATCATTTTCCCTGGAACGTCACGTGGCAAATACTACGCTTCAGTAGTACTTGACGGAGTCACTGTACTAACAATCAACGACACCAACAAAAACGATAGTGGAAACACGATAGTTTGTTCAGCGGTAAACTACGCTGGCAGTTCGTTTGTCAGAGGGAAACTAACCGTAACGTCGGACGATGACCGCCCACCGCCAATCATAACAAACGGGCCCTCTAACCAAACGTTACCTATAAAATCGATGGCAGTTTTTCCGTGTACAGCCGTCGGCACACCTGAACCAATCATAGCTTGGTACTTCGAAGGGGAAGCGTTAATACAAAACCACAGGAGGAACGTCACTAACGACGGAACCTTAATATTGAAGGATTTAGACAAAAACGATAGCGGTACTTATACATGTGTCGCTTCATCACGCCACGGTAAATACGTGTGGAGTGGAGTCTTGCTAGTAGATAGTCCGATAAATCCAAATATACACTTTTTTCGAGCAGCAGACACTTCTGCTCTGCCCGGACCTCCAACAAAACCGTTGATATACAATATCACAGAAACAAGTGTGACAATAACGTGGAATCAAAACAATAAAATTGGCTCGTCGTCAGTAATTGGATATCAGGTTGAAGTGTTTTCTAGAGAAACACTTTCAGGAAATAATACGCCGAGGAATTCTCGAGGATGGGTGGTTCTTGCTAAACGAATACCGCAAACTTATTTCGTAGTAAAATCTCTTATTCCTGGTATTGCTTACATGTTTATTGTGAGGACGGAAAACTCTCATGGATTGTCGGGGCCTAGTTTGGTGTCAGATGCTGTGGTGGTTGGAGATGATTCTAATTCGCTTTGGGAAAGTGGTGTATTCTCTAATAACACAGAATTCAGAAACAACATACTCACAGATAATATCATAGAACTTATAGAAGCCACACCTATCGACTCTAAAACTATAAAGCTTATGTGGGAAATTGTGAATTTTTACTATCTCGAAGGACTTTTCATATATTTTAGACCGCTTGACAACACCACCATTGAGTATGATATGAAAACTATTTTGCATTCCAACGACGTCTCCGGGTATGAAATAACGTCTTTGAAAAAATATACAAATTACGAATTTTTCCTTATACCCTTCTACAAAAAGTTCGAAGGAAAGCCATCGAATTCCAGAATCGCTCAAACGTTGGACGACGGTAAGCGTATTCTTATATTTTGTTCTTTAATCTTATAAATATAACAAACATTATTTACATAGCAATTTTTCTTTCAGTACCGGATGGTCCACCAATGAATATTGAAATATTCATATTAAATACCACAACTGTGCATTTGAAATGGTCCCCTCCAGAAACGCATTTACAAAATGGAATTATAACGGGCTATAATGTTGTGGTAAATTGGTTGGATATACCGGCGAATAAATCAATGATAGCAATAAACACAACTGTGCACCAAGCGACAAGCCTTATTATGACTAATTTGACTTCTGGCATCAGTTACTCCGTTCAGATAGCTGCTGAGACTATTGTTGGTTTAGGTCCATTTAGTCAAAAAGTTTATTTGAATATCGATTCTCGCTCCGTGGGTTTGGATCCATTATCGCGGTAAGCGTCATAAAATTATCTGAATAAGTTCGTCACTCATAATTAATATGTGATAAACAATCTGATAATTTAATTTCAGATATCCTATAAACGGGGAAGTCTCCATAGTGGCGGGGGATTTCGTGATGGAAACATGGTTTTACTTTTTGATTGGAGCGATTGTTCTGTTCAAAGTAATTGTGATTGGCGGCATTATTTATGTGCGGAAACATAATATATTCGCTAAAAAGTCGGCGCTACCGAATATTTACGGTAAGTACTGATTTAATTAACTTTAATGTCATAACAATAGTGACATGCTTTTAGGTTGAGCCCTGTCTAGTTTCCACTGCAGATAACAAGTTAAGAATAAACATTTATCCAGCTTATCTCAAAACGTTTATTTATCCGTGGAATCAGCATCAGAATTTCAAAATTAAAAACATTCCACGGGTGTCGTGGGGTGGTGCAGGGTACGGGGCGTTTGTTTGATGGAGGCTTTGCCATGCGTCGGGAAGGGAGGGCCGCTAGATTACTTTCGAGTTGAAAGGTAGCACGAGCCCTCTCTCGTGAGCGCAGTGGATCTCTTTCACTTTGCATTCACATTCGGGGCACAAAGGAATGATACAAATCCGAGAAATAAAGACCCAGTAAATGTAAATGTTTTCTATTTTGTTTTCTTCGGGCGATTCGTTTGTTGACTCACCCAGTTACCTTTAAGCCAATTTCTCTTTCTTTCTTTGTTTTGTTTCGCGTTTACATATTTAAAGGCGACGGTTAACGAGATCGTTTGCATTCTCTTTATGGAACTGATAGCTAATTGCATCTTGGTCGTATTTCATGAAAGGTTTTACTTTTGTTTTAGATTCCAATGGTACGAGTTTAGTGACTCAAATGAACATAAAAGCGGCGGTGTCGCTGTCACATCCACTGAGCAGTTGTTACAATAAAAATACGGTAACAAAGACTGAGTCATTGCTCTGGATGGAAAATCAACCTGGAGTATGTATGTCTGGAACTCAAAATCAGAGCAAAGAGAAAACAAATTCCGAATACGACAAAGTAGCTCAGCAATTACCGGAGTATGCGGAAGTGACATCCGCGCGGGCTAATGCAGTGGATTGGAATACAAGCAAAACTGCAAGTTCTCCGGCCGCGTATGCTTCGGTAACCTTGGTAGCAAACACGAGGCAATGCGTGAGTTCACTGGTGAGTAATACGGTTATTATGGTGTAATAATATGTCGCCGGTTTATAATACATTTTAACCGAGTGAACGTGTATTACGTAGAAGTACAAGCACCTACAGGCAAGTTCAAGTTTATTTTTATTCACAGGGATGGTTCCCACCGAGCGGAAAGAACGTTGATTCCTTTGACAATCGGTACGCTCCAGACGAGGAAATGTATCCAGCCAGTAACGGCGGATACTACAATCGAAACGTTTATAGCGAGAAATATTTCCAAGGGCATCCCAACGTGCTCAAGTTTTACGACTTGCCGTCTTTAGATAAGACGCAAAAGGCTCAACTGAGATACAATCAGAGTTTAGAGGAGAGGAAAGTAGACAAGAATGTAAAGACTGATGCAACTCAGTCATTAATAGGTCGCACATACGGAATAAGTTCGCGTAAAAATTCTGAGTCGGAGACAACGTACCGAGCCTTTGGCGAAGACGAATCAGATGACGAAAATTATACCGAGGATGGAGGTTACGACGAATTGCAAGCAATGCAGCCTCAGAGGCAAAGACCGCAGCATCAATACGAGCGTCCAAACTTCGATAATGATGGGACACGTACGCTTGCAAGATTGACGTCCTTCAGACATGGCCAGGGGGTAATCACCACTACCTCGAAGCCGTCCCACGCGCCCGCCCAGCCGCCTCCCGCACCGCATCCGAGGGTAGATTCAGTGACCCGGTAGTATCATGCCTTGCCGATTTTCGGCGAATTGTGCCAAACAGACGTATAGACCGTAATAGTGTAATGATGTCACTAATCGCAGTTCTTCCTCACGCTGTACAGTTATCGGTGTATACTCTGTATAGAACAATAAGGAAGTGTCGTAAGTTAGTGAGTGATTTATTTTTACTTCTGGACTGTACAGGCCTAATAGATTGATGTTGGCCTATCTATACGCACCGCGAATTTTAATATATGTCTTTTTATGTTGGTTTATAAAAACGTATTCCTAGTCTCTTGTATAGATCTATCTGTAAATATTGTACATATAGTGTTACTTAAAGTATTGAAAGATCTGAATATAAACTTGTTTAAAGTGTTAACTATAAATCTGGTGTTTGTAACGTTGATATCGGAATTGATAGCGTTTCAATTGATATGTCCGTCTGTATATCATTGAGCGAATTTGTAATCCTTATATCACTAGATTAAGTATAAATATTTCATAAAAGCTGAAACAAATTAACGCTTGGCAATAATTTGGAATTACATAATTTATTGAAATTCATTGTAGTGTAAATAAATAGTATTAAACTTGACAACAATTAGCTGTTCGCATTTCCTGATTAATAGTAATTTATTTAAACGTAAAAGTTATTAGATTAAAGTTTGGTTTATGATTTCATGTGCCATAATTACGTAGCATTATAGATAATATAAAAGTAACATTGGAGTTGTGAAATGAAATTCAAATGAAGCTTCTACAAACAAACTTATAATCTACGTAAGATAATGTGATATGTGTTATAATATAGCCACTTGTTATGATAACTGATTAGCACGACTTTTATGATTGCATATCAACTGTATTAGGCATGTATTAGTTTAAATAATGTTATAGGACGCTTCCATATTGGACTGTATTTGGAGCTTCGTCGTTTAGTTTGTAAATAATTAAAATGCCTCGTCCTAAAGTGTACTTGGTTTTATACTGGTTACTTTGTTACCTTGCTTTTTGTGTACAGCAAAATGTAAAGTAGCTAAATAGTTGTTCACACGACAAGTCATAACTTACAGTTCCAGTTCCTATTTTTGCACTTTGAAAATAATGTTTGACGTTAAAACATATTTTTATTCACTGGCTTAACACAGATTTCTCTCGATATCTTTTGAGAGTTACATAGTTATTCAAAGGTTATATAACATATAAAATATAGAATATTTGTGTAAAAACCCTATGTCCAGTAGATAAAATTACTCAATCAGTCAAAAATGACCAAAAAGGAAAATACGAATTCATAAATTTGCAATCACAAGCTTTTATAACTATAATAGCTACATTATTTTTCTGTACTACAATAATATTTTAATATGTATAATGTATCGCGCACAAAGCAAGAAACAATATTACCATTAAGATTCGGTATGAAACATTATTTTATGTTACATTTAAGTCGAAATATGTCTGTACACATTTTAAAATGAAATGTTTAAGACGGCCTATTTGTGTGACGTATATAAGGGTACACACGTCGCATTTTATCGCTCGTATAAAACGTTTTGGTAAACGCTCCGTGTGCCAATTCACAGAACCATAATTGTCACAACAATAAATATCACTAAATGGTTTTTAATTTGTGTATTAGTCTTTGAATACCTATTTTTTAATAAAATAATTTAAATTACCAATGATATCATGCTTTTATTCATATCAATTCATATTCAAATCAACCCCGCAGCATATTAATCATACAAGAAACATGAATGCGTAGAATAAAATATCATAACCTTAATTACACAGGCCAGAGGCGATGCATTATTCGCAAAGACAATTACTTAGAAAACCGATGCCGTTTTGATTATCTTATTTCAAATCGAAAAAGGAAAAGGTTTCTGTAATTATTCTCGTGTAAAAAAAATATATTAACGGCGCGTAGAATTAGGTATATCTAGGAAATTTGCATCTTCTATAAGGCATAGTCGATATGTTATTTGGATAGCTTTGTTTTCAATTTGCCGTATATTTAATGTAATTTATAATATTAAGGTTCAGTAAATATAAAACTGCTGAATGTTATTGTATTTCTTAAATTCTTATGATCCATCAGCAAAGTCCTCGTTACTCGTTAGTATACAAATCGCTAGAATCACAAATATAAAATGTAATAGCTGAACTCTTCAGCTTTGTACATTTCACTTAATTGAAATGCAACGTTTGAATAGCACCACGGGACAAAGGCATAATAATCGACCGGTAATGAATGGAATTTTAATCGCACCAGACAAAAGTACACGTTACTATTGTTGACACAGCGTATTCAATTTATGGACAATTCATAAACCAAATCTCGACTCTACACTCGCTATAAGTATATTATCGGGCGGTATTTAGTGGCGGCTTGCGGTCCGGCCGCTCGTCTGTATGCGCCAGATAAACGTGTATTCAACACATTAAGGTACACATAACAACGCGCATTGTTCCTAAGAGCGGTGTAATGGCCTCCGATATATTCACTTCCATTCCGTACCGTAAATCTGGAGGCAGTCCAATAATAGAAAAATCCAATACTGAATTTTACTGAAGTAAATTTCGCGTACTCGGCAGCGAGGTAAAATGGCATTCGAAAAACGGATAAAATTCGTTAAAACCTTCGATAAACTTTTTAGAGTGAAGTAAACATATGAAAACACGCGAGTTTTTCTCTTTCGCTCCACTTCTGCATATTTTTACAATGGACGGCGCGTGTGGGGGTCGTGCGGGGGCCGACCCGCCGCGGGTATCATTTTAATTTTCCGCCAGCCTGGAAATTTACAGGGACTGAATGAACCATCTCTTTTAAAGAGCTTTAAAAGTTAACTGATCAACGGTCGCGCCGGAACTAGCTTCGCAGAGAATGTATGAGGTTTTTAAATGAAAATATATACAGTGCGCAGCCAGGTAAGTAATTTTAAGCACTCCGTCCTAGTCTATATTGAACTTCAATTCTAGGAAACGTTTCTTAGATATTCGTTTGCTATTATACAAAGTTTCTAGAAAAAAATATATACTTACTGTAGGTCTAGATATGTAATGAGAATATATAATTTCCACTACAGTGTCCATTCTCAGAAAATGTATATTATTAAGATCTTAATCCTATTTTCAATAAATTATTATATTTAATCCGCTGCTGTCGAAATAAAATCGCTAAAATATTCCCTGCGAGGAGTATCTTGTTAATCCCAATCCGACGTGACCCAAATATTTGTGTGGCAATCATTAAAAAATGTTGTTTACACTTGAGTATTCTTGCTATTCAAATATCACAACACAAGAATTTTAAATAGTGTCGAAGTTTGTGAATAAAACAAAGAAAATAACTGCTGATGGCAGTATTATCGTATTTAATCATTAAATCGATAATAAATGGAATGAAGATTATGATAAATCCAGCCTTCATTGAAATAACCACTTGATCTTTTGTCTTGCGCAGGTTCAGGCTTCTTCTTAAAACCTTGGAAGCGATATATCACGCTGACCAAAAGCCATTTCTACATTGAACGTACTAAATCGTGAGATTGCCTTGCGATGCAAAAGCTCGTTGAGTGGGAGCTTCCTTCGGAACGATCTGCTAGGGTAAAGTGTGTGTTTTATCAAGGTCGACACTGACTAAGAATTTAGCTTACGAGACAACAGCATGTAACCTTGGGCCATCATTAGTTGGAATATATTAATATTATATTATTATTCTAATATAATAAAATCCGTTAGGTGAATACTACTAACACCTGACTATAGTTTACTTTCGCAATGTAAATTTTACACATAATTAGCATCTATTTTGATTTTTTAGCATCCATAAAACGATAATCGTCCCAAAAAGCGCCTGCAGTAACCAAAAAATCAATGACGCTCCAAGTTTGAATGCCACCGACGACCACCCATAAAAATCAAATTCTAAATTTAAATCGAATGTTAAAATAATTTCCACTTGAAATGACAGGGTAGATCATCGGAAATCGTTTTCAGGTAAGGGCCAATTCCCAAATCGGGGTCGCCACCACTCGCTCAGTGACGGATGTAATTCAATTAGAAATTAATTGCTTGATTAAGTTGCGAGGCTGTTGGGGTTTTGTTCTATTGCCCGAAATATGAGTTGGGTGTGCCGCTTTTTTTAGCACCAATTACGGTAATGGCTGTTTATGAAATGGATTTGTCTGAAAAGACCTTTCGGGACATTTTGCTTTAAACATTTGCGATTATGAGATTTTGTTTTAACAGATCAACATTATTCAAATGGCCCGATGTCTACTTTATCGTCCTTAATCTGAAAAGTGGTGAAAAGTTTACAAGTGGTAGGTCTCTCGTACTTTGCGAGGAGCCACGTCGTTTGGGTAGGTACCACTGCAATGTCTATTTCTACCGCCAAGCAGCAGTTTGCATGCACTATTGTGTTCCGATTTGAAGGACATTGTAGCCAGTTTAATTACTGGGCATTATGAGACTTAACATCTAATGTCTCAGGGTGACGAACAAAGTAGAGTGCCACGCAGTACTTTGTAATATAAAGTTCTATACGGTGTTGCTACTGTTATGGGCGGTCGTATCGCTTACCATCAAGCGATCGGCATGCGCGTCTCATCATTCAGTAGCAATAAAAAAAAGTAATTCATATGTATAACTCAGTACGCACTGCAATCTAAGAATTCATTATAAATATTAATAACGTCATTATTATTTCATTAGTATTGATTTCATATCAATTAATGTATCCGTAACCATTAACAGTTTATAAGAACCATAAAAATATTTGACCTGACTCTAGCGTTATGTTTGATAAGACCGTATTATACAACATAATTTACGACTCAACATAAATATTTCATAATAATCTTACACACAGCGTAATTAAAATGTAATCTCAGCTAATTATGACACTTAAAACTACTTCTGATGATGCTAACTAAAGTATAAAAAAACTTACCAAGACTGCAACGTTTAATTTTAAATAATCTAATC
This sequence comes from Sphinx pinastri, assembly GCA_947568825.1. Taxonomy (NCBI): domain Eukaryota; kingdom Metazoa; phylum Arthropoda; class Insecta; order Lepidoptera; family Sphingidae; genus Sphinx; species Sphinx pinastri. Next base: position 6,158,028 of record OX387623.1, read on the forward strand.
TGCTTGAAATGCAAGTTTAAAAATCTCGTTTGGTATAGGAAAAGGCAGCGATATACGGTGGCCCTTAGAGCCCAAAGTACCCTTAATACAGTGCTCAAGTGAGCGAGGTTCAGAAATGTTCAGAGGCTTTTCAGATCCAACACTTCTAAGCCTTTTAATATCGCGCCCTCGTAGACTCGTGCTCTTATCGGTATAATGTTACCTTTTTAAATGGCATTCCCAGTTAAATCTCCACTTTTTACGCTTTTTATGAAATTACATAGAACATTGCGCTTGGATTGGGTAATTTTCTTAACGCTGTGATAAAGATTACACGCCTTTTGTGGTTTTAGATTTACGCTGAAGTACGTGAATGGGCTGTGGTTAAAAATTCAAGGCTTTAATGTTGCGAAAAAGCTATGATGACACATTTTTTTATTTGTGGGGTGCAATGTTACTTATTCACGGCACTGTCCAGCACATAGTTTCATCACCAAATAAGTCATCAACAAAGTTCCATTTGACTTTGGAATTGAAACACAAGAGCACCGCGCTGTCCGTTACAACCAAGTCTATAATGACACATTAGCGTTGTCTTTTTTGCATATTCAACAAATTGCATATATTTATAAAAAACAAAAACCCTAAAATTAAATTTACCCTAAGTTTAAAGTTAGTCAATTTATTCTATCTAATAAGTCACCGATCACCAAAAAACCAATGACAGATGTAACAACCAATCAACTATGCCAATGCTCCGCTAACTAACTTAATGCCATAACACCACGGATAACAGATAATCCGACCCTCCATATAACCCGTTTACTATCGCTCATACGCACATGCGTCTGACAGTACTGTTATTACATCATTAATAAAATTACAAAACTCTGACCCCATGTGCCCGGCGACTTTAGAACCCATTTCGCCAGCCCGAAGGGTTGGTGCATTCAGTAATTTAATTTGGGCAATCGTCATCGTCACTTTATTACGTTAGTGTCTGACAATGACCCCGAATGTGAGAATTAAGTAAATTAAATAGAAACACGGAGCAAAGGGCTATCGCGTGCTCCAGGCGTTCTAAAATAATTCGTTGTAATTATTTTTAAGGCTATGTGATTTTGATTCTTATTTCGTTCCAATTGTAACGATTAAATAATTTTCCTCTCCAGATGAAGCTAAAGTAAATGTATGGAAACAGTATTTAAAGACTCCATTACCGAGATTAAAGTTCCCTCGTGTATTTTAGAGTGAGTTCTGAAATAACTCGAGACCGTCTGTCAAATCATATTTTCTAACCGATTAGATGACAAAGAGGAAAATCGTGATATTAATTGTAATAGAAACTAGAACGAAATAATTTATTGCTGTATGATATTTTCTATTTTAAAAACTACTGCTTATATAAAAAATCAAATAATTAAATTATATGTGTATGTAAAGTCGGTAATGATAGAAAGTCAAATACCCTCAAAATAACCAGCAACACCAAAATTCCACCGGACATCGCAAAGAGCCTTTATTGCCAGCTTAAAGGACGAATAAATTCTCCCAACAAAATTATCACATATAATACCACAAGAGCTTCAAAATTATCGGGTATTTTCCGATAGGTTCGTTGCAAACAAATGAAGGAGTTTTCAGGTTAAAAAATCACGAGCGCGAAGCGCGAGTGATTTTTCCTGAAAAACTTGACGACTTCATTTGTTTGCAGGGAACCTTGAGGGAAATGCCAGATAATTTTGAAGCTCGTGTGGTATTCGGGGGATTATTTTTCCGTCCCAAATGTCGGCCAATAGAATTGCACCATGAGATGAAATGAACAGTCAACAAATAAGAATTTCATAATATATAGTAACGACCAGAGAAAATATTCAAAAAAAATTGTTTCTTATTATATAGTAACGACCAGAGAAAATATTCAAAAAAAATTGTCAGTATAATACCATGTAGGTTGTACCACGTGACGTCGAATGGTGCAATTCTATTGGTCGATATTTGGCTCGGAAAAATAATCACACAAATTATTACCGCAATTTCTGAAAAGCTTAGTTAGAAACTGTCACAATAACGGTAAGGTTTTGTTGTGGATCTGTCGTCAACAAGCCTCTATTACTCACAAACTTGATAGCATTAAAGTTTTGCGACGCTGCTGCAGTGAAATATTACGGTTTCTGTGATGAAATTTTACTTCGTTCTAGATCAATCTGGAGACAAATGAATAATGTTAGGTGACGAAATTTATATTTAACGTTCGTGGATTTCAGTTCGAGTTGGAGTAATGTGATTCTGGGCTTAATTAAGCTTACTGGAGCTATTGTTACGGTTATTCTTAATAGGAGCTAGAGATAGAATTATCTTTACTTTAGTACATCGAATTTAAAGTTTTATAACACGATTCCAAAAATTCCTAGCCGAATAGAGTCGGTGATCTTGTAATAACAAGTTATTGACAAATGCAAAATTATTTGTTTTTCTTCCAACAAATTCTTCTATGTGAATTATCGCTCGCTTTAACGGTGAATGAAAACATCGTGAGGAAACCTGCATACCTGAGAAGTTCTCTGAATTTAGAAGGTATGTGAAGTCTGCCAACCCGCACTAGGTCAGCGTGGTGGACTAAGGCCCATAACCCTCTCAGTTGTAGAGGAGGCCCGTGCTCAGCAGTGGGCGGTATATAATACAGGGCTGGTATGGTATGGTATGGTCTTCCAACAAAATATGCCTGATAAACTTTAGACATAAGTTAAAATGATTAATAAGTTAATAGTCCAAAACTATCACCCTTACTTAATGTTCATTTTATCGGTTTCAACTTTTTAGAAATACAGTTAAATCCCCCGAAGCGATTTGAACACATTCCATAACTCCAAACTACACGATTAACATTTTTACGCTATTCCAGCAGAATGCGTGCGTGCATGCGATCTATAAAACGGAGCTATAGATTTTACGTGTGGTTACGAGACAAGTTTGACGCTCGTCTCCCCTCCCAGTTAAAATATATGTTACTGCCCATAATTTCAAAGTAGTTTTCTTCAATATCTTCGCGGCTATAAACGATAATGCGTTAACGATAAAGATTTTGCGTTTTAAAAATGTAAATATCTTTTGTTTTTTTTTATCTTCAGAAATATAAGAATTATGTAAAAAGTAAAGTCTGTTATATTGAAAATCTACTGAATAGTGATATTGTGTTGTTTTATTACCTCGTTGAAACTATGTTATACTTATAGTTCGGACAAACTAAGCTGGCCGGTATGATAATAAAAAAAATTTCCCGACGCGATAACTCTGTGAGAACGTCTACCCAAAAAATTCAAAACCGTGTCATGTCATACCGGCCATATTAGTTTGTCCCTACTATAGTTTCCATATTCTGACTCAGTTTTGTAACTACACAAACCTTAAAAGTTTTCTAGCTCGCCCATATATTACAAGAGACTATTAGATGTATTAGGCTCCAGCAAAATTACTTTTTTGTTTATCACGAAACTGCAGCTTGGTTAACTAATATTAGTCATACACACTATTAGTATTGTTATTTCGTGCAATTACATGTAATGATAAGGAGATTTTTTGCCTGATTATTGTGTTTCTTTTCTCAAATTTATAATATACACAAAACATTAAATGCAACGCAATTTTTTACCAAAGTTACCGCGTATTTATCACTTGTTTCTTGCCATATAAACTACACCACACAAACCACAGGCACATTTCTTACAATATTATGTTTTCTAATGCTTAAATGATAGTGGTTAATAAATTAAAAGAAAACTTTACACATTTTCCTGAAACTAAAATAATTTATAAAACAAATTGTTATGTCCACACGATACTATAAATAATTTTACTAGCATGCATGTCCAGTAGCAATTCTGTTACTTAGAACTTAGAAGCACAATATTTTTTTAAAGAAGTGACTATACTTTAAAGACTGTCGTGTTTTAAAAGGTCCATGTGTTAGTATCGAGATGTATTTAAAATTATTTAGATATAATATATCGCTATTAAATACTTTATACATCGGTGGCTCGTTTATTCTCTCTCTCTCTTTTCTTATTTTTTTTATTGCATTGAATGACGGGACGAGAATGCCGTTCGCCTGATGGTAAGCGATACGACCACCCATAAACAGTAGCAACACCATCCAGCACCTTGAGTTACAAAGTAACTACTGTGTGGCATACCACTGCGCTCGTCATCCTGAGACATAAGGTGTTAAGTCTCACTATGTCCTGTAGTTACACTATGTCTCTTCTATAAAAGTCCAAAGAAATATATCTAAACATAGTCATATAGTGCTTTGATAATCAATATGTAGATACTCTACAGTTACACTTAGTCTGTCGGTGTAAAATGGATTAGTAATGAAGTAATTTTGTACCAGATATTTTAATATACTAAGTGGTACTATTGCAATGCAATGCAATCTGCCCTGTGAACGATAATTGATTAACAATACACACGTAACTTAAAAAAGTCAAAGGTGTGTGTGCCTTGCTTGGGTTTTGAACCAATATCCATGTTCCATTATCAACTAGGCTATCGTCCACTTTTGCTATTGGTGGTGGTACTATTAAATAAAACACATTCATACTCAAAATACTACAAATAACAACTTGAATTTAATCTTGGAATCATCAATATGCTTTGTACATCTCCCAATGCAATTTAGTCCATATATCAAACTCGTAAAACACTTTATAAAACATAACAAAAGTACCCTGTTTACACTGGTCAGCGATGTCGCCAACAGATAAGTGTGGCACGATCCATCATTGCATTAGAGGGGACGTAATATTTTTATTGATTTTTCACCGATTTTCAGTTCGTCTGGCCCGACGCAACGCCGGGAGCTTTCGATGTTTTTTTCTTTACAATTCCGTGCACGCTGAGTTGATTTAAGTGCCAAGTTTGGTTGAGTTGAGTTTAAGTTTTGTTATGTTTATTTTTATTGCTGTTTTATGTTCTATAATTCAGTTTGTTGTTATTAATCACCTAACGAATATGAAAACATTTCGTTTAGCAATAATTGATTATAATCGATAGCATGTATGTTAGGAATTTAAAATGCAAATTCATGTACTATTTTCGAATGTTTTGTATAAAGTTATTAATTTTTAACAAAAATAAAAAAAATCAACGGCTATATTTCTGCTAACGTTTTCGTAAACAGCTTATAAAGAAATATGTTTGAAAACAAAATTAAATCGAATAGAACGAGAATTTCACAACGTCCACACCCATAAATCATGGAGATTCACAAGAATTCATATAACACCTAATTAATGCCGTGATATATCATTAACGGGAAATCTAAAACGATTCGGCCGCACGTGTCGTCACGAAATTAAACCCGCCTCTACCGGGTTCTAAATATTGCGAAGCTGAGGCCTATAAAAATCGAATAGTTAATCGCTCTTGTGTCATTCCACCTTATATTGTAGAAAACTATGAACACATTTTTTTATGTTATAAATAAGAATGTCGTCATCTTTTTACTTATAACCTCGATATAGTGTTTACGCATAAAATTAAATACTGATCCTCAAAATTAATACCAACAAAAACTACACAGTTATCTGGAATGTAGATTTACATTGGCGAAATTGTAATTAAATTCCCATACCCAAGTGCAGCTGCTAATGCTTAATAGTTTATGCAAATCTTTGTCACACTGCTTCGAAATACGAGTGTTCTCTCAACGCACGATGAAAACAAAATGCTTATTTGCATGTGCAAATAACGGTGTAGCGAAATCCAAACAGCAATTAAGTAGACAATTGAGAGTCAGCTGTTGTCCCCTCTCAAGATGAGTCCAAGAATTAAACAATAATTTCTTGTCGTTTTGCTGCAATATATCACAAAGGGTGTCTTTTGTTTTGACAGGTCATGTAAACTCAGATTGATTATTTAGATTTCATGCATAATTATTTATGGGGTTGAAGAGAGGACCGAAGTCCAAAGAACAGAATTGGTGTTGATTTTTTATCACAACATAAATATCGCAGTTTCCTGTGATATTAATATTGGGAAAAAATTAAGTAAATATCAATACTTCAATTTATATGAAGCATTCTTCCCTATGGGGTGGATAAAATAAGCTTGGCGAAATATAGGTGCACTAGTTAGTTAAGTTTGCTTAATCGTTTGGGAATAACGACTCGAACTTATGTTTTACGATACTATTATATTGATTATATTAATCTATTTGACTAACAGCTATAATTAATAAAAGATGAGGGTATAACGGGTAGAGTGTCATTATCAGTCATGTTTAGTGTGTTAACAAAATGCTAAAATAGTTCAACAAGCATTCGATCCCAGTTGGTATCAAAGTTTAATCGGGTGTTATCTCAGCTACTATCAACACATTATATTCATATTGTAATACTGTACTATAATCGATTTTGCACACAACGATAACATCTTCCTCGCAGCAATCCAGTGCCTTCCGGGACAGCCGAGCATAATTCATAATTTACGGAAAAAGTCTTTTGTAATAAAATTGAGTCAGCGCAACAGTTTACTATCAACGTAATGCCAAAAACATAAAAGTGTCATGTGCATAATGCACCCTATAAATATTGGTCCCCATGGACGCGTGTACCTAATGCGACTTACTCTCTCTCTAGAGATGTAGGTCAGTAAGTTATCTATGCAATTTCGACAATTTACCACTTTTAGTTTTATCATGTGCGACATAAAGTTCAAAATCCACCTCTTCAAACGCAGCATTCGTATCTTCAACCAATTTAATTCTTTATTCGACGATGAATAAAGTCGAAAATCCGTTGGAGGGATTAAACGAAAAATGCATCAAGGAAGACTAAATATTTGCTGCACCCATCGCAAAGGGAAATCCTCTAATGGTAGCGACATGCGTTTGCTAAGTACACAAGTGTACTTAATTTATGACTGTAAGAAAGGGCGCAGGATTATCTATTGTCAACATTATCTTACATATTTTATGCTCAATTAAGTAGCATTTTTATTTTAGCTATAAATTTTATCAAGTTTTACGATATCGGAGATTGAGGTCGCAAGGGCAGGGAGACCCTTTCCTTATCATATTTTTGTCTTTGAATGAAAAATATTTATACATACATATACACTCACGCCTTTAATCCCCGAATCCCCGAAGGGGTAGGCAGAGGCGCAACTAGTGCACCCACTTTTCCCCGTTATTCCGTCCCATGATGTGATAGGGGGCGAGCCTATCGCCATATCGGGCACAAATTCCAGACTCCGGGCTGACACTGAATTTTAAAAAACCCAATATCACTGCCCGACCCGGGAATCGAACCCAAGACCTCAGCATTGCAGTCATACCGTAATACAACTACGCCACCGAGGCAAAAATATTTATTTCATTTCTATACCACACATGAATAATATAATGTATTGGAACGACTTATAATTCGTATGAAGTATTAAATAATCAGATTTTTACGATAACTTACACGGTTGCAAAGTGCTTACAAACTGAAATTGGACGAGGTGAGTAGATGAAATGCTAAAAAGGTTGGCACTTTACAGACATTCCTACATCCTACATCCACAAATATTTCCTAATTGTGTAAACCTTTACTAAAAAAATATCTGTATATAGCTGCATCTACTATTATGGATATATACAGTTGGCCACATAAGTAGCTGAACTGATTCAAAAGGGCATGTCCAAAAACGGGTCTAAAATTCTAACCAAGACAGTTTATATATATTTGGATAGAACTTCTAAAAACTAGCGTTTTACAATAAATCGTATAATTTTAAAGACCTGCGATTAATTAATTTTGAGATTTATGCAATTTTATTTTGCTTAAAAACTACTCTTAATATGAACGGTTTTAAAAGAGTTAATTATAAATGGAGAGGTCTAAAAATATTTTTTTACTGTATTCAAGTTCCATATTTTGCCTCTTTAATATCCCTAAAGTGTGAGCCTGGTTAGATTTTGAGGCCCAGCACCCATACAAAAAGCGGACATCTCCTTTCAAATTGCGTATACGGATTCAGTTCACTTAAAACATTTCTTTTTTCTTTGTGTGAAATAAAGTAAATCCCTTTTATTTTATTTTTGTGAAGAGAAAACGAATATTCGTAAGAACACAAAAGTGTAGAGACGACTTTAAGTTTTGAATTTGTTAAGCTACTTATGGGACTGACTGTACATAAAATTAGATGCATATTTACCCCAAAAACATACCAAACCACACATCCATTTAAAACCATAAACCTTTAAGCCTCTAATTAAAATAGACATAAAACTTTATCCGAACCACACGTCTTGGATTCTCCCAAAGGCCAACCACCCCTAGATCTGTTTGCACAGTAACCTACATTACAGCTTCGTATGAGGGATGGCATCATTAATGATCAACACGAGGGTCATGATTGGGGTGAAGTCGACCCTCCGTGACTCTGAATGCATTGACAAGTCCTTGTGTCAGCGATTTTGATAGACAATGCTTTGATGAAATTTGGCTTGAATGATTGCCCTTAATCGATTCCTTCTGATTAGATCTGAGTGTATGAAGTTTATTAAAAGGTCTGCTTAAATATGTATTACATTAAATATTATGAAATCAAAAATGCTATGACGTATCAGATTTAAATAATTTGAAAATACTAGCAGGTTTGGACGCCTATGATTTTGAATTTTCATTCGTTCCCAACGAACTATAAACACCATTTTCCCATACCAGTAAATAAATCCTGAAAAACTACCACTGGTTATTTGATGTTGGCTTTATTTGTGTTAAACCAAAGCAAGTTTGTAAAGCCGACGTTAGTTTAGCTCCAATTTCAATATAGGATTGAGTCGGTACAAATGCATTGTGACCGACGTCCGAGTGGTCGGAAGTACGCCGATGAGCGCGGTAGCCGGCGTGTTCCCTTTCATCCACTCCTGTACGTATATTCCATTCAAATTTTTACCCTCAACGTTAGGCACGCTCGATGAGTGCTCTAACGTCCATTCAGCGCAATTTGATGAAGCCAACGCGGTGTACGCCATTCAGACTGAATAGGAGCCACGACAATGCTGTGATTTAATAGAACCATTCAGAAATAGCTCGTTTACCAGATCACGGCTTGATTATTAGGTTATCGTGCTATCGATGATCAGTAGTTTATAGGAAATAATCTTGTTTGGTGGACTTCGTGTTTGGACTAATCTGTAGTTTGTGTTCACGTGTGGATAACAGCGAAAATAATTGCAACGAATGTGAAGATTACTAGGTTTATTATGGCAATGACATTATGACTTCACACCTTGTCATTTATATTACCATTTTTTTAATAATTACACAGTTTACACAATGCATCTCGTTTCTCATTACCGCGCCGTTTACAGCCAACAAAACTTGTCGCTATTTAGCGGATTTCACCAAAGTAATAAATCTGCCAACGACGACAACAACTAAAACTGAGTTATAACAACAAAGTCAAATTACCGAAGGAGTTTACCACTGAAGGGTGGGGGACAGCGACACCGCGAGCGCCGTCTGAATACTGATGCGAGTCTAACTCTCGTAAGATTTTCGGCTTCGGGATTTTCCTTTCTTTACAATGGGCCTACTCCTGGGGCATATCAATTGCACGCGGTTATGTCGTTAGAAACTTTCTTGTGGGGTCCTTCCCTATCGATTTTCGGGCTTAACGCCTCAGTCTTGTATTGCATTCCGGAACTAGACGTATTTTGTGATAGGGGTTGCTATAATTTGTGGCAATTATTGATTACTTTGAACAACGTAATGAGTCCTTTCACTGGTGTGTAAACAAAAGAGTTTATTGTCGATTTTGTATTTTTGATGATCTATTTATTTTTGATTGATTCTATCTATTTATTTGATGGTCATAAGTCAAAAATCGTCCTTCTGCCAACCGTTTTTCTTTCTGTAAAAGTCGATAACATATTAGATTCTACGAGAATTGTTCAATCACTTATCATCAGATGATCCATTTTAACTTCTATAACAAAATGTCGGGCCGGATGAACGCTGGACCAGTACACATAACATTTACAACTATGAAATATTTTTACAAACGAATCTAAATTTAATTTTTGTTTAACTGTATCTTTAGATGCGAAATGAAGAAGAATGAATGAATGAATAGAAGACATGAGCACTTATTTCGGGAAGTTTTATAAAATAACATGAAAAACATTGTTTCTACTACTCGCTCGTTGAACACGCTACACCAATGTGTCGTGTTTATTTTAGAGTAAGCTTCCTGCTGTGTTATTGTGATAAAAAACACATTATTTAATTTTTTTATCGTAAGTACAGGCATGAAATCATAAACAATTTAAATAAACTTATTTATACTTTATTCGTTATATACACGAAACTTTTTAAATTTAATGAAACGAATAATTTTAATTTAATTTATTATTTTAACTAGCAAGTCTGCCGTTCTATTATTATTCTAAAGGCGTGTTTGATTGATAAAATATAATGAATAATTATCGTTATTCTGCCAATACCAAATCTAAGTTGGAAATAAATGCTTAAACTAGTAAATAACAAATTGAAACACTTGTATCGAATTGAATGAGGAAAGAATAAACTTAATACCTTATTCATTAACAGTTTATAAACCTATTTTAGTTATGGAATGTTTTGTCTTCTTCCTTCAAACTCAAATCAAAATTCGTTCGATAGTCACCGATAGTATTTTTACTGGTGGTAGGTCTCTCATATGTAAGAGTCCGTCTGGGTGGGTACCACCGCAATGTCTTTTTCTACCGCCTAGCAGCAGTGTGCATGCACTGTTGTGTTTCGGTTTGAAGGACATTGTAGTCGGTGTAACTACAGGAAATAGTGAGACTTAACATCTTATGTCTCAGGATGACGAGCGCAGTGGAATGCCACACAGTTCTTTGTAACTCAAGGTGCTGGATGGTGTTGCTACTGTTTATGGGAGATCGTATCGCTTACCATCAGGCGAACGGCATGCTCGTTTGTCATTCGATTCCATAAAAAAAAACTTTTTATCAAGCAGTATCTTTGTTGGTAAATACACAAAGAGCAGTATACAAAATAATTATTCATGGCAATTTAAAAGGACACCTTCCACTCTAGCCACATTTGGCGCACATTGCAAATACCTATTCCAACCCCCTCGTCTAGGATAACTCGAGACACATGCGATCCCGTCATTTAATTTACATAAAAGTGGTCGCCATTCATTTTTCTGTAAAAGGGGATTATCCAGACTAAATAGTGATCCCTCGGGTATTAACTCCATTATGATATACCAAACCCGGGTTAGACAATTCAATTGGGGGACGTATCGGTCATCGATTTATCGTAGTTAGACGATGCGGGGGTTTGAGATTTTTGGTAATATTTTTTCTATAATGAGAGGAAAGCAATTAGTTTTGGATTTTATGTATGTCTATAGAATTGGAAGTAAATTAATAAGTAGATCAAGTATTTAAAATGTAATGTAGGAATCGTCGTTGCCAGCTTTTAAGATAAGAATGTGCTCTTTTCTTTAAGTTACTTTAACGTTATTGCTATACGAAAAAATATTTAAAACATTTATTTAATCCAGAGATAACTTATAAAAGTTATCACTCAATATTATAATTTGTGTTGTATATTAATTGACCTTTGTATTAACTAAGTCATTAACGAGAAGAATAAAAATAAGAAAAAATGAACTAAGTAACATACACCATTCCCTACATTTATAAACCACAAACTATACAAATATCTATACCACCAAACTTGATCAAACAGAGATCAATACCAAGAACACTACTGTTAATCCAATAACAATTCACATCAGAATAATAGGCAATAGCTCACGATTCAGGTGATACTGCAAAAGGCCCCAGATCAGGTCGGGCCCGCCTAAACTCTGTTCACGGACTTGGAAAATTGCATTCGTTATCGCATATCCGTATACGGCTGCGTACTGTCTGCATTTTGCGTGTTGTGCTAAAAGGGGATACGACAGCGAGAAAAGTATACGGAGGTGATAATATGAGTATATGCGTTGCAGTTTTGCTACGCTGTCTACGGTAATGATTTTCTTTTAAACTAACCGTGTTCAATAGGAATCAATTTATGAAATGATATAGGTATAATGCGTTTGAATTCATACATAAATATATTATATGAATCCAAACGCATAAAATGTTATATATTTAGATTCCGTCACTATTAATTCTACCACCAGTTCTCACCAGGCATCTATATCATCTTTATGACAAATAACTCTAAGGCGCCTCGCAGACGCTGTTGTATCGATACCGATCAACTGCTTCATTCCTGTATGAAAGGACCAAAACTCTACATAAATGTTAGTAAATATTTTCTTAATTATAAATCTAATACTTTAGATCCACAATAATGACATCGCGCTAGATTCCGTGGGCGCAGGAGTTACAAATGCCACTCGGCAAACGTAAATAAATCCCCTCTACAAATTGATTTATTAGCGATCGCGCCTCCAATCGACTGTAATGTCCACCCATGATGGGTAACCATTATTTTTTTGGGAGATCGCCTGGTTTTTGCCTTCACTGTTTATTGATGACATTTGTTTCGCAACTTTGCTCTCATGGTGTTATCGCTCTTTTTCAGTTTACAGCTTTTATTTTTGAGCTAGGTGTTGTAGTGGGTCTGCCCACGTGTGCGACATGTCTCGATGTAACTATCCCATTGTGCCTTTCTGGGATAAAAAGTTGCTAATGATGTATGGACATGGTTTATGTGTGTGGCAATTTTTTTACAAAATTCTGCTTTTACCACGATGAGCCGCCCAAATATTTTTAGCAGGGATTTATTTATTTATTTATTTGCACTTTATATACATAAGTATATCGGCGGACTTAATGCCAAAGGCATTCTCTCCCAGTCAACCTTAGGGTGGTGCAGAAATACATAAGGTAGGTGCATCAGGTACTTAAACTTGATATTAGAGATATGAATAAACGTACATAAAAGTAAACAAAGCAATCAATCATAAATATGTAAACTAAATACAAAACATAATATAAGTAACATTATAAATATAATAAATACATAAAATACAAATTATAATTACATAAATATATATGTAAATAATATCATATTATAAGTTAGTGTGGTGATTCTTCTGCATCGTTCAACAACAACTGCCGCACTCTCCTTTTGAAGGCAAACCGAGAGGTAGCCGATCTGATTTCGAGGGGGAGTGAATTCCAAAGAAGAACAGATTGGATAGCGAAAGAAGAGTGAGTGAAGTCACAGCTATGAGGGGGACATTTGAGGAGAAGATTGCTAGAAGAGCGGAGGTTCCTATCGTGGCTACTGCAGAGATATTGAAATTTAGAAGAAAAGTAAGTAGGAGGGGTAGGGGAGGTAAGGAAAGAGAATAAAGTGGTAAGTGCCCGCAAAGAACGGCGCTGACGTATGGGTAGCCATTTTAGTTGAAGACGATAAAAAGAAATGTGATCATACTTGCGAAGATTATACACGAATCGAATGCAGTTATTTAGAAGTCGGTCAAGTTTGTTGAGCGGATTTCGTGGGTTAAGTGGACTATGATTCTTCTTTATGTACCCACATACCCCAATGCCCACTCATAGGTGATAAGTTTGTCTTTACAGAACTAAAACACAAGCAGAAGGTGGCACACATAGACAATAAGAAATTAGGAAAATTTGTTGAGCGCGTCATCGTGGATGACATTAACTATAACAAACATTGAATCCTCCAAACATTTTCTCAAACTTTCGCATTAATGATAACATTAGTAAGTTTTTTATATGGCAAAATCCATGTGAGTAAGTTTTAAGTTATGTTAATATACGTCGATGAACTTAATCACTAGCCTTCCCACGTACAGATTTTCATTTCATCTAATACCCAACTTTTATTTTTCGAGAAATACATCTCCCCAAAACTTTCAAATCACTCTATCGAAAATTGTGCAGTAACAAAACAACAGTTGGTCTCACAGGTACATAAGTACGGGAGCCGTCCCGTCTTCCCCTACTTACAATTTCGCTTTACCTACAGACTCTGCCGCGACAGTCGACATCTCTTGAATAACCTCTATTCATTCCCCAGCGCTCATTCTACTAATGGAGTTGCCTTTTAAAGGTGCAAATAAATAGTCACTGCCTATCCTCAAAGAGTCCTTGACGTCAAGTGCCAACTAATTAATTAAAAAATTTATACCGAAGTGATACTGATTGCTGCTCAATTTTAACTTTGGTATTGCGAGATTTTAAGAGGTTTCATTCATAACTTAGCATTGCTGAGTTGTATCCCTTTATAAAGCGACAGTCAAATGTTTAAAATGCTGTCAATCTTAATATATATAAATCTCGTGTCACAATGTTTGTCCTCAATGGACTCCTAAACCACTTAACCGATTATAATAAAATTCGCACACCATGTGCAGTTCGATCCAACTTGAGAGATAGGATAGTTTAAATCTCAAATTATACTCGCAATTTTAATTTATTGCTAATTATTTGACTGTTATTATTTGACAGTCACAATTATCTGTTAACTCCAAATGATTCTAACAGATGTCGATACCTTTCGACTGGGTTGAGTAAGTAATCAATAGATGGCGCTGCTATGGTAAATCTACGAACGTGTCATATAAGCTACGGGTAGATTATGTATACTTTTTATACCGGGAAAATATAAAGCGGGACTTTTATACCGGGAAAACTCATTCACGCGGGCGGAGCCGCGGGCAAAAGCTAGTATTCCTATAAATTTCGTTTCGTGTGTTGATTAAGCATGATAATGGAACGTAAATATGAATTTTTGGATTGAGGTTACGTTTAAAAATACTGTTCCAGTGAATGCGTTCAGGAAAAATATTTTGTTACCATTTATATTATAACTTTTTCGCATATTCCACCAAATGGACTTTTTATCTAGGACACACATATCGCATACAAAGAACTAACAAGTTTATTCGAAAGAAAAAGTTTACCTGACTAAACTTTCCTTGTAATGCGTAAAGTTTAGCCACATCGTTTAAGCATTGTATAACTAACCTTATTTTTCTTCTGATCTAATATGTTAACAAAAATATAAGGTGTTACTTGCTTTGCCATTTTTCTGCTTACTTCTTCTAAGTACCTAGTTACCTTACTGGAATTATACATCTGTATCCTTAGCTATTATTTTCTACAATATCTCTTTTAAAACGGCTCGATAAATTGATTTTAATTTTACAAATTCCCAACAAAGCTTTATATAAACATTTAATAAGAGTGAATTCTCCACATTATTCGCATGAAAGACGCCAATCTTATCCGGAATCCGACGTTTCTGAAACATCGAATTCTTATTAACATCGCTTTAGCATACCCAAGTAATTGTACATTGCGATAGACCTTAAAATATTTTCCCGATGAAGCGAAGAATTTTCGTTTATAATCCCCCCATTGTAGCCATTCCGATTGGGCTTCAGCCGTCCTCGTATTTATTGGTAATGAAAATTTGAGCCGTCTCGAGATTTACTGATGCTTTGGATATTGCATTGGAATTAAAGATGGGTTTGGGATTTTATTTATGTAGAAGTTGATTTTGTTAATCAAAATGCATAGGATGGGATGTAGATAAAGAAGTTTCCCATCGAATATTATGGAGATATTTAAAACCTTACCGGTTTTGACGATACTAAATCACGATATAAGATTTTTTTTATGGCATTGAATGACGAGACGAGCATGCCGTTCGCCTGATGGTAAGCGATACGACTATCCATAAACAGTAGCAACACCAACCAGCACCTTGACTGACAAAGTACTATGTGGCATTCCACTGCGCTCGTCATCCTGAGACATAAGATGTTAAGTCCCATTATGTCCAGTAGTTACACTGGCTACAATGTCCTTCAAACCGAAACACAATAGTGCATACACACTGCTGCTTGGCGGTAGAAATAGACATTGCGGTGGTACCCACCAGATAGGGATCCAAAATATATTATGCTACTAACTCAATTATAATATCAATATCAATTCTAATATATTATTATAATATATGGTTATAATATCAATTAACAAATGTAACAAAAAGTTGATGTATCCTTTCTCAAAAGTGTAATTTTTGGTAAAGTTTATTAATTGTCGAAATTGTAATTAATTATTAATTTGTTAAAAGTACTAAATAGGTATAGTAATTGTACTTTATATTAACTTATTTAAATAAATAAATAAATAAATAAAATAAAAAAACTAAATTAAACAAAAACACGAATATACTGTCATTATTATAATGAGCTCTTCCCCAAAAATCTAACGAAATTCTAAGCTATACCTTACTTCGTATGATTTCCACTGAAATAGAAACGTTCACGATTCTCTCAAAGCCTTATTATCATGTAAAAATCTATTGAAAAACTTCACAGTACCAAGTTTGCAAGTTTAAACCGTTGTTACAACGTTCGCTGAAGAGGATCACCGTTGATATTCGCGCGACGCTTTGTGATCGGGTTTTGGCGGCAGCATGAATGCGTAACGTCGGAGGTCATGAATGTTTTATAAGCCGGTTCGATGCGCGGGTCGATCACACCTGCCTGAATGAATGGTATTATAATAACGGCTTTATTACTCTCTAGATACTTTCAGAAAAGATTTCGTCTTTGTCTTCGATTGGGAACCGGTGTAATTAATCGTAGATTAATCGGGTCATCGATATACAAGATCTTATATTTATTTATTGATATAATAATATGGATGCTTGTTTAATAACATTATTAGTATTGTATCAACTGTATGTAAGGAGGTTAGAAAAGGTCCATATTTTGCCCCTCTAATATCCCTAAAGTTTGAGCCTGGTTAGATTTTGAGGCACAGGACCCATACAAAAAGCGGACATCTCCTTTAAGGTATTAGAGACTGCACTGGTTAATGCTATAATCAATAATCATAATATAATACGTGATAAGAATCCCTACGATATAATCTACCATTCTATTTTAAAATAAATTGAAATACCTTTAGTTCAAATAGCTAAGTAAAATTGTATTTAAATTGCAAGTTACCGTAACTAGAAAGTTAGTAAAGAAATTTCATAATTTAATTTGTGTATTAAAATAAGGTTTCCATTTGCATTATAGAAACAGTCGCCTTATTTATCTCGTGAACTTTAAATTAATTTATTTCATTCTATCTTCTTGGACAGCATTCGCATATTTTTGCCTTACCTTATGAAGAAAGACTGGTGACGTTTTTAGACTTACAATCATAGAATTAGGTAAAATTTGAAAATTCTGAATGTCCATTTAAAATCATAGATAAGGTCTCGTCTTGGTCTAGTGGCAGTATATATGAGCCGTGAATTAGGAGGTACAGGGTTTGATTTCCAACTCAGGCAACTGGTGTGAGTTTTGTAACAGGAGCATCGTTTGAATAGGCGGTTGCGTATATTTCTATAACATCATAGTACTATAAAAAATATGAAAAAATGTTTGCCCTGACCACTTCGCAATGTCGAGGGATAGTGACAGAAGGAAGAAGTTTAAAATCACAAGGAACCAACTGGATTAATTTTGATGATAATTTTACGTTTCTTGTATATTTTATTGTGTTTGATGAAAATAGCTACAAAGTAAGCCGGGTAATACTCATCAAAAGTCTATTTCACTCATATTAATTTTAAACGACTTCCAAAAGGAGGAGGTTATATTATGTTTATTAATAATGTACTTGATATATAATCTAACAAAAAACCGCCATCGAAATCCGGTAAAATAAAACAAGAAGATCCTACTCATATTATAAATGCGAAAGCTTATCAGTATGGATGTATGTATGTTTATTACTCTTTTAAGCAAAAACTACATAACGGATTTCGATGAAATTTGGCATACGGGTAGATCATGTCCTGGATTAACACATAGGCTACTTTTATCCCGGAAAAACCTTTTAACGCGTGCGGAGCTGCGGGCAAAAGCTAGTATAATATATATTTGAAATATGAATTTATGCTCCATTTCTTAACCAATTTTATTGCTGGTTTCATAAAAGGGCTTCTTTTTCGTATTATTTGCTCTTACGTATATAATAATTGTCAAAATCCAACATAGCAAAATACCATACCTACCATGGTTTCCATCTATCGCAAACACATTTATTCACTCCCACACTAAAAAGATGACATTTAATATGATAACGTTCCTGCTCTTTCATGTGGAAGTATCCAACAAAAGCCAGTTGTTCCATGGTGCATCTAGGATTTCGTTTTTATTACTTTCACAAGTTTGCAAGTGCATTACTGGCAGAGGTAACTCTCTGAGGATCCTTCAACTGTTTGAAGCTACTCATTCGTATATCTTTACTCTGCGTTCAAAGTTACGAAAATGAAATACAAAAAATCACTAGTTTGTTTTTATTGTTTGTGTTTTTGCAAATTCATTTGTATTGTTCTATTTCGTAACGTGCAATGCATCGCAAATTTTTGACGTACTTTTTTTCCTATTTTCATTTTCCATTAACTGTGTTTTGTATCTTTTATATGAAGTTAATGTTTAACTACCTACTTTTAATAGAATTACTAAGATATGAAATATTTTTTTGAGACCGAGTGTCTACAAATATTTAGACTCCGCGACTTCTTCTTCTTACTACTTATAATGTACTTCTCACTACTAATTATGAATATCTCAAATTTCTTCAACCACTACGCCTTACAATGGCTATCTATTTTTCAAAATTAATCAAAGTACAGAAATATGCAACTAATAATATGAACCCATATGCCGTATGCGTTATTTTTACCTCAAAATCAAAACCACGCAAATCAGTTTACGCGGTATTCATAACAACGACATCGATCGTTAGGAAACATGTTTCAGACACAACATATTTCCCGGATCTAACCGAGGTAGCCCGGACATCCTTACCCTATCCGATAATGGCCGTGGATTTATAAAATATTCACAGACTTCACTTTATTTATGAGCGTACATGGTTCGAACAAAAGGTTTACGTTTGAAATCTCAAGCTCTCAATGAACACCGCTACCACATGAAGTGTGGTGGATTTTCATGTAATTTAAACTGTAGTGTTGTGTAACAATTTGTAGTGGCGCGTCAGTAATGATGTATGAAGTAAACGCGGGGCGGTGGTAGATGGTTACTGGTGGTAGGTCTCTCATATGTAAGAGTCTGTCTGGGTGGGTATCATCGCAATCTTTATTTCTAGGCAAGCAGCAGTGTGCATGCACTGTTGTGTTTCGGTTTGAAGGACATTGTAGCCAGTGTAACTACTGGACATAAAAGACTTAACATCTTATGTCTCAGGATGACGAGCGCAGTGGAACTCCACACAGTACTTTGTATCTCAAGGTGCTGGATGGTGTTGCTACTGTTTATGGGTGGTCATATCGCTTACCATCAGACGAACGGCAAGCTCGTCTCGTCATTCAATGCCATAAAAAAATGTGGTCTTGTATTTTTATTTTATTACCATCCATTCCATTTTTATTACACTTACAGCCAAATAAGTATGTAGGTCGTTCGTCTAATGATAAACGCTATGCTTGCTTGTACTGAGATTTCAGATTTTGGGTGATGACCTAACAGACTGATATAGAAAATATTGAAATGGAAAATGTTGCGCGTGCACCCTAATGCATCAGAATATGTTAAGTTTAATAATGCTCAGTGACTACACTGGTTTAAGCTACAGTGCTCCGTAGCAAAAAAAAAATAGTATATCTATTAAAGATTCATAGCCCGTATAGGATAATTTCCTATAGTACCATAGTTTGAAAAAAAAAGCTAATCAACTAGTGTCATCTAATAAGAAGTGAGGTGTTTGGGAGTTTCAGTACTTTCACAGCGTAAAACATACGAGAAGTAAACTTAAGTAAATTGAATATTTTATTTGAACGATAACATTTTCAAGATTCCTTACCTGTCTAATGCCGGTCACACAGCACAATAGTGAATACCGATAATAGGGCGAAGACATATCATCGAGTCGATGAAGGGGTCGACAGGTAATGATATGTTTTGTTGATGTGTAGCCTCACCTATCATTAACGTGGGGAAGCCGGCATTAATACGATAGACAATGCATTTCTATTTCACAAGTAGAAATGCAATAAATATTTTTAAATGTGTTTTTAATCGCCACCTTTTCTCGTTTGAATATGTATGGCTTGCGAGGATAATTATATCGACCATTTTTCTTCATTCAAAGATAGCTAACATAAATATGATGTCTCTGATATTATATCTGTTAAAGCTAATATATGCGTTTATTTAATGAATATGCTCATATATTATTATTGTCTGCTATAGCGAGAAACACTATAAGTGATTTTGAATTTCGGAGTTCAAGTAAACCTTGACAGATACACCCAAAGTTTGGAGTTTCCAGTTACTACAGTATTAAGTGTCCACCTATCGATACAGTTAAAATAAGATTTAAATTCTGGGAGAGAATGTCTATTGTATTAAGTCCGCTTATACATATTTGTAAATAAATTGTATAATAAATATTTATATGCGCCCGATGTGGTGATAGGCTCGGGCCCTATCACATCTTGAGACGGGACAAGCACAGCGAAAATTGGGTGCTCTGGTTGTGCCTTTGCCTAACCCTTTGGGTATAAAAGGCGTTAGTGTGCGTGTGTGTATGTGTGTGTGCGTGTATGTGTGGGTGCGTGTGTGTGTGTATGCGAGTGTGTGTGTGTGTGTGTGTGTGTAAATTAATTCCCTGTATAATCTATAAAAGTCACTACGATCAATAGCATAAATAACTTCATTCTTAATCGCAATAAACACTTTCCAACAATATCTTTGCTGTAATAACAAGGAACTGGAAGTAACGCCTTTTGCGTGTCGCAAATACTAATTACTAACCTCCCCTTGATGCCATGGAGTTTAACTTTGTGTATTATCTTGGAACGAATCGCTTCTTTATTCTTTTGTACTATCTATTTAGAGGCATTTATTCGTACAAATACATTTGTTGAGTTTAGATGGAAACTTAGGAAGGGAATTTAGGGTAATAATTTATATTCAAATAGTTCTCAATAAATGCCTGAAGGTATTTAAGTTACCTAATGATGTTTTCCTTTACCGTTTGGGAAGTTCTATATAAAAATTTCGCAGGTATGTGAAGTCGGCCAACCCGCACTATGCCAGCGTGGTGGACTAAGGCCTAAACCCTCTCAGTAGTAGAGGAGGCCCGTGCCCAGCAGTGGGACAGTATATAATACAGGGCTGATATTATTATTATTAAATGCCTGAAGTCAATAATGATAAACTTTATTTTCCCAATTGTACTAGATCAAGCATCGTTACACAATTTATATTCTAGTCTTCATCCGAAACCTAATTTTAACCTGACCTCAAACCTGAAAATTCCAAACCAGATTAAATTTTGAATTGAACAAAAAATACACGTACAAGGGGAAAGTTTCATGAGATTAATTCTCTTGATAAAATTTCACGGTTCAAGAAATCCAACTACCGGTTGCGTGGGGCGATGAACGATACTGATTACATTCGTCTCAACACGGACTTACGACTGTCGTAGAATAAATATTTGTTGGAAAAATTAACAACCTGTACGTCGGTATTTAATTGGTGATTACATGATGTTGATAAGTGAGCTTGTTGAAAGTAGAATTATAATAGTATTATGAGGGACATTGAATTGACTTATTAGTACATATGTCATGTATTTATGTTATCGTCTTTATGTTAAATTTTTAATACAATTTTATTTTTATTGATATCAAATAGGGCATTGAGCAAACTTAATCTAACTAGGAGTAGACTCAACAGTTATAACACTTCATAGAGAGTAATATAACTTCAAAATATTTTTTCAACAAATACAAAATTAAATTAAAACTATAATTAATCCAATCTCGCCCCCTATCACCTCATGGGACGGAATACGCACGGCGAAAAGTTGGTGCACTAGTTGCGCCTCTGCCTATCCCTCCGAGGATAAAAGGCGTGAGTATGCTTATGCGTATTAATCCAATAAGTCCACGAAAAGTTAATTTTAAACAGCATTTTACTGTAATAGATACCTCAAAGTAATTACATAAGCGACACCTTTTAATTTTTCATAGCATGGAACATGCGTAGAACATGTCTACGAAACTTGTAGCTCTACCTTCGTTACCGTAGTCGCTACGTCTGTGCCGCGGGTCGTAGCTAGCTACGAGTCCCTAGAGATGAACTCTCGCAGCCTTACAATGTTCCTGCCTTACTGAGAGAGTTAAGCTGCACTTATTATTTTCTAGATTTTATAACCTTTTTACATAAACACTTTTTATTGTGGGGTTTTCTAACTCTGTGCAAGAGTAAAAGAAAAATTCATCCGGTTTTAGTACAACAAAAAACATAAGAAATAGATTTTCAGCATAGAGGTCTACTGTGAATTTATCATCAGAAAATATCCAAGTCACTAAAATAAAAAAAAACAATTATACTTACATAAAAAATCAAATGGAAAACATCCATTAACAAAACAAGTTTCGAAGTAATCATTAGATCATTAGGTTCGTCGGTCAAGCCAATAAAACAATTAAAATGAGTACATTTGTGAATATTAAAGTTCTGTTTATTCAACTCACTGCCCGAAGCGAGCAGTTGAGGATAAACTATATAATTAAGTATCAAATTAAGCCACAAACTGCAAGCAACAATTTCAAGACGTTATTATTCGTAACACAATGATGCTTAAACATTTATACTAGAAGGGTTTTGGAGTTAAATAAGTTGTACCGAGATTTATGTTTTTGAAATTCGCATAAAAATTATTAATAGGGTATTTGACTATACTTATTTTAATACATTTATGAAAAAAGTATGTCATCGAAAGTCTACCAAAAAAAGAATTTTCAAAATCCACGCATTAATAAACGATTTATAAAGCTCTAAAAGTTGGTGGAAGGGGCATCTGTCAAATAACGGAAGCAGGAGATTGTGACGTCACTGAGCATCACCGGCCATTGCGTATCGTGCGTGAGAAAGAGATAGGGCGATAACCTCACCATATTCCTACTTTTGCTCACATTTTTTTTTAAATAAGAATAACTGCTTTATTTTTCAACCAATTTTGATGCAGATTTCACAGAAGCATTTCTTTTTAATATATTTTTAGTGACATTTTAAATAATGTACGAAATAAAACATAGGAAACTACCCTATTTCTTAAATAGTTTTAACAACGTATTAAGTAATACATATTGTAACTAATCAATTGTTTTGTGACTTACTTTATTACCTTATTTCCTGAATCAGAGGAAAGCGCGGATTTCGTGAATATTTAATACAAAAAAATACACTGCTAATGGGCTGTCCATTAATCACGTGATGTTTTAAGCAACTTTATAACCCCTCCCCCTCATGTGACATGTGGTGAGGTTTTAGACTAATGATCACGTGTATTTTTTTAGTACAAAGTATCTTAAATTTTTTTTAATGCATTATCTTCAAATACTGGTTAGTATAATCTAATTTGAATCGCGCGTTCAACGAAAAATAAATACGCATGCTCACGCCTTATATACCCGAAGGGGTAGGCAGAGGCGCAACTAGTGCACCCACTTTTCGCCAAGCGTATTCCGTCCCATGATGTGATAGGGGGCGAGCCTATCGCCATATCGGGCACAAATTCCAGACTACGGGCTGATACTGAATAGAATAATCCAATATCACTTTGCCCGACCCGGGGATCGAACCCGAGACCTGAGCCTTGCAGTGGTACCGTAATACAACTACGCCACCGAGGCAGTCTAAATAAATACACGTGATATATCAGTGTACCCCCCCCCCCCCCCCCCAGTGATATTTCGTGATTTTTGACGACCGCCCCCCCTTTCAAGCCTCACGTGATTAATGGACGATCCCTAATGTAAATATTTCTAAAACTCGCATTATGATAGTAGATAACGTGTGGAGCTATAACTCCAGCTTACACACTGACGATTCATAGAAGATATTTCACTCATTGACGAAGTTGGGTGCAAGTGTGTCGTCATATTATCAGGCCCAAATGAAATCCAAAAATATTTGACTAAACATAATAATAAGGAACAATGCATTGTTATAAGAGTCACGAAGAGTAGTTATTGCGATTGTTTTCCTACATGCATACATAGCATCACGCCTTTTTTCCCTTTTCAGGGGTAGGCCGTGGTGTGCGACATCCACATTTAGCCAGCTATATTAGGTCCCATGTTATAGGGGGCGGGCCTATTGCCATTTACTGAGAACATTTTCAGGCTCTAGGCTGATACTGAGTAGAAAAACCCAATATTACTTTACCAGACCCGGAAATTTCAGCTCTGCGGGCGCACTGCAATACAACTACGCCACCTAGAGTTACTAAATAAATGCATAACATTATGCGACACTTTACAGATCAACAAACATAAACGAGTTGAAGCTAGAAAGGTGTTTGGATCGACTCCGTTTAGCTTTACAGCTGTGCAGTGTGCACTATCAAATCTACAATGTACTGACGCTGCAACAATATTGTGTAAATAGAATACATCAGCACTTGTACAAGTTTAAAAAACCAGTAAAACACTTCTTTAAACTTATACTTCGTTTTAATGTTTTTTATGTACAGTCAGAAGCATAAATATCTGTACAAAATCAACATTTCAAATCGCCTATATACGCGTTAAGTTAAACGTAATCATTTTTTTTCTTTGTTTGAAGTAAAGTAAATCTCTTTTATTTTATTTTTGTGAAGAGAAAAAAAATTTAGTAAGGACAAAAAAGTATGTACGCGATTTGAAATTTTGAATTTGTTCAGCTACTTATGCTGGTGACTGTACAAGTTATTATTATCTTGAGTAGCATGATCATCCAGCTTCTGTGCGGTTTATAAAATAAATGAAATTGTTGTGGCCTTTTTTGTGTGACATCTTCGAGACGCTTGGGCTTTTGATGACAGTAATTGAGAAATAGAGAAATATCTAATATTAACCTGGGCTATATGATTTAAAAAAATGTCTTTTACGCGACTGCAGCTCATCTTTTTAGTCAAATTACAAAAAAATATAATATAGTGGAGAAGCTTATTTGCTTTAATTAATTAGGTTTTAAAGATTCATATTAACGTATTTATTTGGGGGTAGTCAGTTGTCATTCGACCGCAACGGAACTGACAACTTACTTTCCAAGGCACGAAGGGATCCAAAACAAGCCACGTTTTGTGGTTGCTACCCTTTCGGGTTCGGATCCCATGTCAATTCTGGAAATTTCCATGCCTTATATGTTTATTTATAGTCGTACCATACCATACCATACCAGCCCTGTATTATATACTGCCCACTGCTGAGCACGGGCCTCCTCTACTACTGAGAGGGTTCAGGCCTTAGTCCACCACGCTGGCCTAGTGCGGGTTGGCAGACTTTACATACCCTCGAAATTCATATGGAGAATTCTCAGGTATGTAGGTTTCCTCACTATGTTTTCCTTTACCGTTAGGGCGAACGATAATTATAATTGATAAACAATACACACGTAACTTAAAAAAGTCAGAGGTGTGTGCCTTGGGTTTTGAACCTCCAGACATTGTCTCGGCAGACCGTTCCATTCCCAACTAGGCTATCGTACACTTAATATGAATAACACCAGAAAACATGCTGTTAATTATCTTTGCAACGCATTTTGACTTGGTGTTAATTGTGGTCAACAGTTTACAAACTTTAATTTTATTTAACAAAATCCATACTTCTAAATGCGAAAGAAACTCTGTCTGTTCTTCCCCCCCCTTCTTCAGCCCACTATATGTAGTATCTCACTATAATTACGGGTTGCCTGGAAGAGATCGCTTTTTAGCGATAAGACCGCCTATTGTCGCACGTATTTTTTTTTCTCTTAACAATAATTGTATTCGTTTTGCTGTATGCGGTGTGTACAATGAAGTGTTTTCATTTCACTTCATTTCTGTCTGTTACGCTTTCACGGCTGAACCACTGAGTCAATTTCGATGAAATTTTAGTATGGAGATATTTTGAGACCCTGAGAAGGACACAGGCTACTTTTTATCCCGGGAACATAATATAATGTAGTGGAACTATTATCCCGGAAAATCTCTTGCACGCTGAGCCGCGAGATAAAGCTAGTTCTCTCTAATTCAGTTTCTTTTTCCAATGTGTCGTGCAACCGTAACCTAATAATTTAATGATTAGCAATTCTAATTAATCCGTGAAATATAACTATAATTGCTAGTATTCTACTATTTTAGCATTACAAAAGCATTTACCATACAGATGTTAAATGCTACCACCTCCGCAAACACTATTTCCTTGTATGTTATCGTAGTTAAGCAAGTTCTAAGAAACTTGCCACTCGGAGCCCGAGTCGTGTTGCCCTACCCGCGGCTATGAGCCAAACCAATCTTCTGTGTTATTCTACACAATTAGCCAGACAACGTTCCCGTCTGTGATACGAGACTTTGTAAATACTCTGTTAACATGCATTTCTCTTTCTAAATTAATTTAAGAAACAGATATTAAAGTGGAAGATTTTGTTTCTGCATTTAAGAAGGTAGTAAGTAGTTTTAGGTACCTATCTGTTACCGTATTCAATATTTTGAACCAAAATACAATGACTTGGTAGCGGCAATAGCCTAATTGGGAGTAGAACGGACTGCCGAGCCAAAACAAAGTTCAAAATTCAAGAGCACGCACCTCTGACTTTTTTAAAGTTATGTGTGGATAATACGTGAATTATCGCTTAATTTAACGGTGAAGGAAAACATCGTAAGGAAACCTGCATACCTGAGTTCTTCATAAGAATTTAGAAGGTGTGTGAAGTCTGCCAACCCGCACTAGGCCAGCGTGTGGACTGAAGCCTAAAACCTCTTAGTAGTGGAGGAAGCCTGTGCCCAGCAGTGGGGCAATATATAATACGGGGCTGATACATTAGATATATTATGTTATTATTATATATTTTTTTATGGCATTGAATGACGAGACGAGCATGCCGTTTGCCTGATGGTAAGCGATACGACCACCCATAAACAGTAGCAACATAATCCAGCACCTTGAGTTACAA
The DNA here is from genome assembly GCA_947568825.1 of Sphinx pinastri. NCBI lineage: Eukaryota > Metazoa > Arthropoda > Insecta > Lepidoptera > Sphingidae > Sphinx > Sphinx pinastri. Next base: position 6,185,037 of record OX387623.1, read on the forward strand.
AGTACTGTGTGGCATTCCACTGCGCTCGTCATCCTGAGACATAAGATGTTAAGTCTCACTATGTTCTGTAGTTACACTGGCTACAATGTCCTTCAAACCGAAACACAACAGTGCATGCACACTGCTGCTTGGCAGTAGAAATAGACATTGCGGTGGTACCCACCCAGACGGTCTCTTACATATGAGAGACCTACCACCAGTGTATATCATTACTTGATTTTTTTTAAGTGCAGAAATTGTTTTGTTAGTAACATTCATCGGGATAATAATGGAGCACTTTTAGATATCTGAATAAACTATTTCATAAGGGTTTTAACTAATACACTAGGACTTATACTTTCCCTTAAAGATACGAATCGTACACTATACACATTATTGTACGAAAAATCTCGCATAAAACCGAGCCTACAGAGAAAATACGTTAAGAATAATTTATAAGGTAGGAGAACAATCTTTGTTAGACTTATTTCACCGTTCTTGTCCCGGCCAACAGTTATTATACCAAATAATGTTGGAGCCGTTCTCTTTAAGTTGTAACAAGGGCCCGACATACTATAATTTATGTGGCAGGGCTGGCACATCTGGTTGCCTTCACTGAGACACTAAAACTTCGTCCTATATACTCTGGCATACGGGCGAGCATTACGAACGCCTGATGGAAAGTATTAGCAATGTTGCTTGATAGTGTTTTGTGAGTGTGCTCTTCTAAAAATTTTCGTACTTAGTTTTTTAAGGAGCTATCTTTATACTTAGCACTCGAAGTTAGGTAGAGAATTTATCAAATGAATATTTTATAAATTTCATGCTTACAATGACTTAAGTTTTCCTTACACAATATGATAACTTTTGTACAAGAAAGTACCTACAAGATAAGTAATAACAAACCTAGTTCAATTAAGTAATAAGTAGGTAAATTGTACTAAAATATATACATCTACTTATTTATAAAATAAAAATAACGCGACCTTTAAAAGACAATTTGATAAACTTTGAGGAAATAAGTTATAAGATTGTAGCTGCTTGTTAATTATTATTCATGTTTCGCTACCTCTCAGCGTATTTCGGTTAAGTTTCGTAATGGAAAAACTTTTTTAACTGCCCCAAAATCTCGTGGACCTTTCATAAATAACTGCTACTGCAAGATGTTACGCACGGCCGCCTGTTCCTTCTTTCTCAGATTGAAATAAGGGTCAACGCGCACGTAGGTAATTATTTAGAGCTCCCCGTTCTAAAGCAATATTTTGAAGACATTGTGTTTTTTTGTAACAATAAAACGTGAAATGAATTTCTCCCCAATCCGAAGATTAACTGCCGATAAAATTTTTGCAATTTGCGTTTGTCGTTTATCGATATTAGATTAGTGAGCTTTGAATTAGGAATACTAATAAAGCCACTTTATATAATATTATCACATATTTTTTTATTAGATACTTTTTTTGCCCGCGGCTTCGTCCGCATAAAAAGGTTTTCTGGGATAAAAGTCCCGTTATATATTTTACTTTAGACTATAAATAAATAAATAAATATTAATAAAAAAAAATAAACTCACTAAATAAACTGACTGCCTCGGTGGCGTAGTTGTATTACGATTCGACTGCAATGCTGCGGTCTCGGGTTCGAACCCCGGGCCGGGCAAAGTGATATTGGATTTTTCCATTCAGTATCAGCCCGGAGTCTGAAATTTGTGCCCGATATGGCGATACGCTCGTCCCCTATCACATCATGAGACAGAATACGCACGACGAAAAGTGGGTGCTCTAGTTGTGCCTCTGCCTACCCCTTCGGGGATATAAGGCGTGAGTGTATGTGTTTGTGTAAAATAAATAAAATGCCTCCTAGTCGAATTTCAGCCACAGTGCGGCGGCCAATCTCAAAGGAGATCAGCCAACGCAGGAGATATTATATATGCTAAGGTGGTTTGGGCATTTGAAAAGGATGAATGATAGGAGAATGACAAAGAGGATATATAAGGCGAGTGTGGATGGAAGGGCCGGCAGGGGTCGACCGCACCGAACTTTCGAATGTCAGATATCTGACATTCTAAGTAAGGGCCAGGTCAAAAGTACCCTGAACCGGCGGGAGTGCATGAAAAGATTGATGAAGGTAGAGGAAGCGAAAGAGGTGCGCCAGAATCGGGCAAAGTGGCAATCCATGGTCTCTGCCTACCGCTATGGGATAGAGGCGTGATACATAGTATCACGTATATGTATGTATGTATGTACAAGTGTGTGCGCAATACACAGGTGCACTCGCTATTTCTTCACACTCAGGATCCAGTGAGACGGCAATCCGACATGACCGGAGAGAGATCAGGCGCAGGACCAACTGCTTTACCTGCTTTCCGAGGCACGGGGGTATCCCACAACCAACTTCCTGACTCCGAGCTGTGACTGAATAATTTTTAAAATGGAATAACCCAGTCACCATGTTTTGGCCCGACCCAGGATTCGAACCCGGAATCTCAGCGCAACAGCCCATACCGCGTACGCAATACAACTACGCCATCAAAGCTTTAGACTTGTCACTTTAGACTATAATCTATCTCTGTGCCAAACTTTATCCAGATCCGTTCAGCCGTTCTGGGGTGATTGAGTAGCAAACATTTAAACTTTCATGTAAAGGGCTCGACGATTATTAAGTGACTCAGCTAAGCCCAGCTTAGTAGGAACTTAGTAGCTTAGTAGTGCCAATATTTTCATAGATCTTTATAATCGGGATATTGATAGAATCCGCTGCAGCTTATAAATTCCTAGAAATAATTCATAGCTCAGCTGTGAAAACTATTATCCGAACAATTTCTAAACTGGAACAAATACTTCCATGACTACAATTTTTTAAATAAAATTTTATGCTTTTGAAAACCCAAAAACATTGAATTCCTAAAATCCTAATACTAAACATTTGAAAGGATAACTTCAAAGGTTGTATGCGATAGTACCGGATGTTTCGCTTTGAGTTATGGCCGACCACATCCGGCTGTATTCCGCGTGCGGTGGCCAATCGTCGCTCAGCTAATTGCTCAATGAATCATGCCTAATCAGTGAGGTGTTGCACCACTTTACACTCGCCGGCTTTTTGGGCTATTTGCGGAGTGCGATTTGGGGATTGCCAATAAAGAATAGGCAAGGGTGTTATGTTTATTTTGTTGTATTTAATGGTGATGAAATGGTGATGGTAGTCTAATAGTTAAAATAATATTAACAGCCTTATTTACCTCGACCTTATTTTTTGTAGTTTTTTTTAGGTATGTGAACTTGATTTGGTTTGTGTTGGACTTAAATATTTGAGGATATGAACTTCCTATGGACCACTTCTGACTATATTGTTTTTAAATTTCGGATAGCTTTTTTAACGGAAACTCTACAACTACAGACATACTATTCTACCCTGTAACCTCTTCTAATCATGTCCATTAAATTCATTAATAATATTTACCACACTGATTGAATATTCCCAAGGATCAAGCCCTTAAAAATCCGACCATCAAGACTGATCTGATATTTGGAAATTAATACGTAGTTTAATCCTTAAAAATTTACTGATCATAATTTGGACCATATTCGCTGAATATTTAAAGCTAACCAAAAACGGACAAGCACGTCCGAGGCGGGGTTCGGCACAGATTGTGTCTATTATTTATAGCAAATGTACCACCCCGGTAATTTCGATGCGGGACCTTCCCTTCCGCCCTTTTATTCCAATTTCGCAGTTAGAAAAAATATGACGATATTATTGAGCGACTCGAGACGTCCGTGGGTCGCGGTCAAGCGGGACAAGTTATTTATTCTGACTAGTGACGTAGGAATATTTGGGCGATGTATATTATATTGTGTTTAAGACCTCATATTCAGTTGCCTGTACAATTTAATTTTGGGTTGTATCTCATCGGGGATAGCGCTAAACCGCGTAACCAGCACTGGTAAATACGCATAAGTTACGAAAAAAGTTTAATTGAAATTGAGACTTACGACACTAAACTTATGATTGGCATTACTATACTTCTTTTCTTTAACCTACGCGGTATTCACCAATGCTAGTTACGCGGTATTGTACTATGCCCTACGATATGTGAGGTAAGCTGACTTTCGAATAGTTTCAGAAGAGGAAATGTTTTATCGCGGCGTAAAACGCGTTATCGCTACCACCACTCGGGGGTGAGTGGAACGGTTATGTTGGTTTCACCGATCTTACGGCCCAATGTCAACACTCGGGAGTATAGCATCATCCGAGCGAGCATTGGACAGAGTCCCTAACTCTATGTACACCCTACACCGGCATTCCAACCAAACCCGCGGTGGCTTTCTTCGGCGCATACGGGACAGCCCCGGGGTATCTGGTTGCGCCAAGGCCTCACTGCACCTGATGAAGAGAAGACAAGAGAAGTGAAGAGAATACCAGAAACATGTCGACCGAACGGTTGGCACAGTTATACCGGCCTAGTTAATTGTTTTGGTGCTATAAAAGTAAATCTCTCTTGTATGTATTCTATTCTCAATTTAATAAATCTAAATTTCGGTGCAACATTTTCAAGCATGAAGAAAATATTTAGATTAGTTTTTACGATCGCCTGACATCAACTTTAGAAGAAGATGACCTTTAATCTACGGTCAAGGGACAAAATAATTTGTAATCGTGTTATGTATTGATATATAAAACATACTAATGAAACTTATAGACATTATGCCTAAATAACAAAAGCGTAGGTAATGGTACAATCTGTATAAACACAGACCGATGGTACTCTCGTCAATTTGTAGGCGAGCCTGTCGCCACATAAGGCTTGAATTGAGTTCCGGATAATTAATTAGGATCGGCCCATCAGGGAATTGTACACGGGAATGCACGGTTTTAAACCAGACATTCGACTATCAGGCGATTATACTAAAAACTTAAAAAGCGTTTTATCGCAATAAAAGGTTTATTTTGCATAAGTAATTCCTAGATATTCTATACGTAACAAATTAAATTCCATGAAGTTCAGTGGTATTTTTTCGCATGGCTCGTACAGAATTTTTAAATATGAAATCCGCTTCTGTTTCGCGACAGGGTCCGTGGAATTTAATAAATAAGATCAAATCGACATTTCGTCGAGACAAATGGAATTCTTGACCTTTTATAGAGTTATTTGAATATTTATAAGATAAATAAAATATTTGTTGTACCGCGATTTGGATGGGCTTTGAGTCGTTAGTACTTTTTATATGAAATTAAAACTGTAATTTGTGTTTTATTATTTTGATTATAGTCTTTGGTTTATAAAGTGGTTTCCATTATTTTATTTCAGTTTAAAGCTTGCACTTCCTAGACGGCATGTCTAATTAGTTTAATTTAAACTCTATATAGTTATAATATTATTATAATAAATTACCCGGTGATTCATGTTCTAAATATTAATACGCAATATTTTTTTTTATGGCATTGAATGATGAGACGAGCATGCCGTTCGCCTGATGGTAAGCAATATGACGGCCCATAAACAGTAACAACACCATACAGCACCTTAAGTTACAAAGTACTGTGTGGCATTCCACTGCGCTCGTCATCCTGAGACATAAGATGTTAAGTCTCATTATGTCCAGTAGTTACACTGGCTACAATGTCCTTCAAACCGAAACACAACAGTGCATGCACACTGCTGCTTGGCGGTAGAAATAGACATTGCGGTGGTACCCACCCAGACGGGCTCTTACATATGAGAGATCTACCACCAGTAAAACGATAACATGGCGTTATTCTCGTATTTTATCACAATACTTAATGAAAGCTATAAGCAGATCGAAATAAACGTGCACCTATTGCACATCTGCCTATCCCTATGGGAATAAGGGCAAAGTAAATATGGTTTACTAGTCCAACTGGCACTGGTGAAAAAAACAATAGCAAGATAAACTTAGTGAAAAATTCAACGGACAGCGCAAGGAACTATGAAAGATAATCAAAAAGATCAAAACCATTACCGTCATCGTCTAATCTTATTGTGATTAAAACCAACGTTACATAAAATAGAGGTTGACCTGTTTATAAATAAGCGAAGTTGGAATTTTGCATAGCGCGCGCACCGCCGCACCATTACATATTTATGAGTTTTGTACCAACCCAGATCGAGGAAAGAAAGTCAAACATTAATGAACGTTTAAATATTCCGTACATGTAGATAAAGAAATGAATTTTTACATCATAATGGAGTTTTATAGCGGAAACATTGTGATGCAAATCAAGTTAACTTGATAAATGGATTTCTGTTTTGCTCTCCAGGCAATAAAAACACCAAAGATAATCTTTTGTCGCTTATTATAATAGTCAGGAGTGTTTTAATAACTATTTTATGTACATTGCCGTACTCTCTATGTTAAGATTGCTTTTTTAAAATTGGATTTATTGACCCACTTTTTAATTTTTATTAATATAATACTCAATCTTAATCAGCCTATCGCTGTCCACTGTTGATCGTGGGCCTTCCCAGTGAGTAATTAAAACAATTGCCATCAGTAATAACAAATACTATACCCATTAACTACACTAATATTATGGTGGTTTAAATACGAAAGTAGCTCTGTGTCACTCTATTACGCTAAATTACTAAAATTAAGAACCAATTTTAATGAAAGTTGAAACAAAGTTTGTTGGGACCCAAAAAAACTATATGCCTAGTTTTCTTATTCAATATTTATCACCAACCAAATTCCACGCAAGTGAAGTTGGAAGTAAAAACTAATCTTAAACAAAGACATAATACTATTTCTCCCAAAATCAATAAGTCCTAACAAAATCTCCCTAACTGCCTTGTTTCATCGCAATGCTCCGCTAATAGATATGTCTTAAAAATTTATCGAGGCTTAAATAGATTGACGTACTGTGATGTCTGCGTTCCGCCTCTTCGATGTCTTTAGTAAATGAGACGGGGGATGCGCCCCTGCATCTTATCATTGCTAACTTTGCTGTGCTGCAGGATCTTATAGCGTATTTAATTGAAGTGTTCTTTTATTTCCCTTTGGTTTAGACTTGAGAGCAGTAGGGGAACTGTGTGGCTCTTGACAGGTCATGTTGAATGATTTGTCATCATACATGTTTAAGTGCTGGGCATAATATGAAGTGAACATGTCGATTTAACATCGCCGCTTTTATGAATCGTGAACAAATATAATATAGTCAGTAGATGTATCAATAAAATTTATTCCATGGTCATGTAGAAATTATTTTAGCAGTAAAAATCAACATAGCACTTTTAAACAATACATACAATTATCATATAATTCGAAGCAATCTGTATAATTTATCTTACATAGACAAAATATTTAGATTTCTCTTGTCATATAATACAATAAAAATAACTTTAATTTAAACATTTTTTCTACTTGAATTGGACAAAAATAAGCATAAGCGGCCGTGCATATTTAAAATACCTTACAAGCAATTGCATAAGAGTTAAAAATATTAAAGTCTCTTAAGTTATTCTGTCGTACGGACTTGTTTAATATTTAGCGAGTAGCTTAGCTGTGCTCTCGGAAACAGATAAAATATTCTGTTACTTATAAGATGCTCGTATATAAAACTGAATGATGCAAACGTGACGCGGATTCAAACGAACTGAAAATATATCGAGTCTTTACAGGAAGAACATCTTAAGCGACATTTCGCAAATTTAGTAGTGAAGGTTTTTTCTTTATTAATTCTAATATATTTAGGTATAATCGCAGTCGTTTTATTAAATGGTTATTTTTACATCTAAATACTGCGAATATACCAGAAATATTTCAGAATTAATATACAAAATAACCTCTCTAGTAAAAAGTGCGTAATGTCGCTTACAATGTATTTATGAAAGGCTCAATATGTTTTGCGTATTTTGTTATGCCTTGAGGCCTCGTTAAATTTATAACATTAACATCTATACATATAAATAAAATTGGAGTGTCTGTTTGTAATATTGAAATAACCGTTTTTACTACATGTATATGAATATATATACGGTACATACACCAAAATATCATTTTTTACAATTTTTGTCTGTCTGTCTGTCTGTTTGTTCTGGATAATCACTGAAATGGCTGGACAGATTTTGACGGGACTTTTATTGGCAGGCAGTTGATGTAATAAGGAGTAACTTAGGCAACATTTATTTTAGTTTCCATAAAAAGCGGGACTTTTATCCCGGAAGAACACTTTCACGCGGGCGGAGCCGCGGGCAACAGCTAGTAGTAAATATTACGGCTTTGCTTTATTAATACATACTAATAAAGCTAACGAAATAGTTTTTTTTAACGCGCTAATCCCTTGAACTTCTGATTCAATTCTTCCGGATAGGAAAGTACATTATACCCGAGTCCTATTAGGTTTAATCCCAGGAACACACTGTTATCCCCAGAATAGGAAACTAGTGAACTTAAGTGATAAATTGAATACTTTATTTAAAAAGTCTCTTGATTTTACCTAATATTTGGTCTATAATATAACAACTGGTCTAACTGTTGGTAAGTCTCTCATATGTAAGAGTCCGTCTGGGTGGGTACCACCGCAATGTCTATTTCTACCGCGAAGCAGCAGTGTGCATGCACTGTTTTGTTTCGGTTTGAAGGGCATTGTAGCCAGTGTCACTATTGGACATAATGAGACTTAACATCTTAGGTCTCAGGATGACGAGCGCAGTGGAATGCCACTCAGTACTTTATAACTCAAGGTGCTGAATGGTGTTGCTACTGTTTATGGGTGGTCGTATCGTTTACCATCAGGCAAACGGCATGCTCGTCTCGTCATTCAACACAATAAAAAAAAACTGACAGTCTGAGAAAATTTTACGAAATAAAAATACGCTTTTTAACGTTCAAATAGTAATTGCAACGAAAACAAAAGAATTAAGAGTAAACCATGTAGACGTAATAATATTATTAGTTGATATAATTTTTAATTTGTAATAATTTTAATATGTTATAATGTAAATTATTAAGTAATACACGAAAATTTTAGCATTGTTTATTTCTCAACGTTAATTTTTAAATACAAAACCTTTAAAGACTACAATTCCATTATTACATAAAAAAATTAACCGCTAAAGTCTTGCAATTATAGAGTTCAAATCGACATACGCAAGTTTGCCGGTGCATGGAACACCGAACTTTGATTATACGACAGACATTTATGTGGAAACTTACTACATTTGAGTCATCATTGGAACTTATATGCAATAAATTAATGAAATTTAAATTTCATTTCGAATAATAACGAAACTAAGAAGCGGTGCGTGAATCAAATATAACTTCGATATATATTTTATTTACTTATGTTAAAACAAGCTCCATTTCTTTAACTCCTCTATAATACGCATACGCATACTCACGCCTTTCATCCCCGAAGGGGTAGGCAGAGGCGCAACTAGTGCACCCACTTTTCGCCGAGCGTATTCCGTCCCATGATGTGATAGGGGGCGAGCCTATCGACATCGGGAACGGGACACTTTTAGCACTTTTGGACTTCTCTAGGGCCTTCGACTGCATAAATATCCCCTTATTACTGTCTAAACTCCATTATTACGGTTTCGACATCTCTGCAATTAAATGGTTTGATAGCTATTTCAAACATCGGAAACAACACGTGGAATTAATATTAGAATCCGGCGAAGAATTAAGTTCGCAGCAAAAAAAGGTAACTCGTGGCGTCCCGCAGGGTTCGATCCTTGGACCCTTGCTATTTGTTATTTACAGTGCGGATATTACATCGCATATTCGCCACTGTAAGTTTCACTTATACGCCGACGACATTCAAATATATAAAGCAGGCAATCCAAACGACATGCATTCTGCAGTGGATCAAATGAATTGCGATTTGGATAGGATAGCAAATTGGGCGGAAGCTAATTCACTAGTGTTAAACGGAAATAAATCCAAGTACATAATATTAGGCACAAGAAAGCAGGTCACAAAAATCGTCAACAAAGGAGTGCGTCTGACGATCAAGGGAGTCCCGTTGGAAAGGGTTCACGAGACTAAAAAATTTAGGTTTAATTATAGATGAAGAACTACGTTTTGAGTCTCACATCATTAGCGTCGCCAGCAATTGTTTTTATAGACTTAAGGTATTATACCAAATAAGAAATTCATTGAGCATCCCAATGCGCATTAAACTAACCGAGTCGCTAGTCTTATCAAAGTTTAATTACATGGACGTGGTTTATGGACCTCGCCTATTAGTTCGCTCACAGAAGCTTATACAGCGAGTCCAAAATGCATGCGCAAGATTTTGCTTTGCCATACCGCCACGCACTCACGTAACCCCATATTTAATCGACGCAAACATATTAAAAATGAGGGCCCGCCAGGATTTGCACATGGCTTGCCTTATGTTCAACCTGGTGAAATACCGCACTCCTCCGTATCTCGTCGACAAACTGCAGTGGCAGAGCGACGCGCGCGACGGACATCACACCCGTGCATCCAGCTGGGCGTTGGTGGTGCCGCGTGCTCGTGTCGTTGCGTTCCGAGGCAGCTTCAGGTTCGCCGCATCCCGATGCTGGAACGTATTGTTGCCGCCTCTGCGTGATCTGCAATCAATTAATCTATTTAGATCGAAGCTTAAAGAAATATTTTTGGCAATACAAAAAAAATCACAATAAAAATTAAGCAAAAAATATCTTACCTGCTTGGTTGTAGACATATAGCGCGGCGGTGTGTTTCATCGTCATGGGATGCGGCGAATAATATAATAATATAATGTAGGTACTCTTTGACTTTGACTTGGGTATTATAAAATATTTTCTTTAACATAATAATCTCATAATTAATTGCAATTGTAATCTTCATATTTTGTTTATTTATATTCTACGTTTCCACCAATTTTTATAATTCATAACAATAATTATTTAAGATTTTAAATGTATAAATTTTTCATATATTTTTTTTTTCGGACTAACGTTGCACGACCGTGCGCGCTCGATACAACGGGCCATATGGAAGACCAGCGCGCCGCGGCTCCTCCGGGCCCCGCGGCCCCATGCTGAATAGGTCCGCTTGCACACACACCACGACATTCGGAACAATGCACTTAATATTTTTATATTTGTTTACAATATATATAGTTGTGCGGTGCCCCGACTCACTCGGCACTGTGGCGATTTAGCCATAGATTGTATTTTTAGTTTTTTTTTGTTCCCATGTGTTTTTTTTTTTCTTTTTAATCTATTCTTACTTTTTAATTGTATATGTGGTGTTTTGTGTGCAATAAATGTTTTATTATTATTATTATTATTACATATCATACATACTCCTCTATAATTTATCACAAAATCCGTCGTATATCAAAATAAGCCTGTAACAATTGAACCATTGATTCAAAAACATCACCACTATCACAGTCTCAGTACTCCGCGCTCCCACTATCAATAATAAATAAAGTTATCCACACTTCCGTCAACAAATCTATAACCAAATCAAAATTCATAGGTTCATTGACCTTAGCATTTATATATACACAAAAAAAATATTTTTAATAGAATAAAATGACAGTCCAGTTCATTTATGTGGCCAATAATGGCGGCGTACTATTCGCTCCATTTCACCTCTAATTTGGCAACGGTCCAGCGTCGTGATTGGCGGAATTGACTGAACTTCGACCAAATCTGACTGGAATATTATTTCTATAAGCTAATATAACAAGTCAGTGGGCACGGGACAAGGTAAATAGTATATATTTTGTTAAAATGACGAGCTAGTCACTCGCTTGGCAGGAGTCATTAGGGGCACGGGATAAGGTAGTATATATTATGTTATGATGACAAGACGAGCTAGTTGCTCGTCTGGTAGTAGATACTGTCAGTAAGCAGTAGCAACACCACACTGAGCTCTAATTTCATAACTCTACATGTATTTTACTACACTTATCAGCCTGTTATATGTTATATAATATTATGGTTTTTTGTCATGAAGTGATAATAAGTAATAATAAGTGGCTTATCATTGATATTGAATCAGAGGAAGCGGAAAACATTTTATAAGTACTATTTAACTATGCAAACTACTGACCGATTGGAAATCACAACTTAGGTCTAATTTCACAATGCTCTGTTAGTTACAGTTATCTGTAAACTGTCTTAATGGAATGTTAAGATTTTTGAGTGTCCCACCATGCTTTAACTGGTGATTTTCTACCTTAACTAGGTGTTATTTCATAGGACGCGCGATACTTTAACATTCGCGTTAATTTTAATGCCCGATTAACTAATGCCCGTTAAATAAGAAATTGGTGAAATTGGTCCTTAATCTTATAGGAAATTTAATATTTTATTATTTTTATAAAAACATACCTTATAAGCTTTAAGTTAGTCTCAGTTCCATATCTAAAAATAATTTAGTAATGCCAAATGATCCCATCTACCCAAAACAAAAACAAAAAACAATTCACCAATACCGGTAACCTAATAAAAGGGCAGGCAAAATTAAAACGTACGTTCAAAAAGTAACATCACGCACAAAAGTACGTTAGGTAAAATAATATGCGTTGTGTGCGCAATATTAGCATAATGCTGAACAGTGCCTCGTGGGAGAGCACACGTGGGCAAACATCGAGACACAGCCCTGCGCCCTGCCCGGCCCACCGGAAAATATTGTGATGTTACAAAAATATGGAATTGTAAAAATATGACCTCTTGCTTATGTTATGCTTTTGTACCCTAGTTTATGCTATGTTACGAGTATGTCGGCTGTTGCATTATTCTTTTGAATCAGTTTCCAATGCAGTTTTGTTTCAGAGATGTTTTGATAACAAAATCTGTACAATGTCAATTATTTACGTGTACGTACTCGTACTTTTTATTGGTTTATTAAGATACGTATATAATGAAGTTAAGTATAATTTAAGAAATAGTATCATTTCCACTAGTTTTCCACATGTTTAAATATAGTCACTTCTCTTTCCAACAGTACAATACACTCAAAGGACAAAGAAGATAAACATTCTTAATTTCTTTTAGCAAAACAGTACCTAAGGAACTTCGTACGTAAGGCCAAAGAAATTAAAACAAACTTGTTGAGCTCCGTAATAACCGGCCAAAAACATCTGACTTTGTACGTTAATATTTTAATTACTTCCTTCTTATTGTCTTACAACTTTGGCCGTACAGCCTGTTGCCTAATTAAGAACGAGGCATTTAATTAAGTCTTAACATACGTAGTACGTAAGAATTCACACGCTTGTTTTGTTTGAAAGCTTCGTTGATAAAAGTTTAAGACGAGTGTGAAAGGCCTGATAATGTGTTCGTACTTATAAGGAAAAATGATGAAAAGAATTTTACGCGGGTTTGAATACGGGTCTGTCTAACATCGTATTTTGTACTCAAGCGTTCAAAACCTACGCAACAAAGCATACAGCTCGTGAGTCGTGGGGCGTAGTGCGTGGCTAGGTACATTAAAGGTTTCTATGACTGTAAGCTGTTGGGTGTTAATCGGCTTATCTTATTATATGATAACATGTAGTTGTACTATGTAAATGTAACGTAAAGGTTTAGCAGTGCCTAATAAACGAACATGCTCAGGAACTATGTAGGTTGCCTAGCGAGACAGTACTTTAGAGTCGAGTTAGATTATAATATCTTTTATATGAACTCACCACCATTTTATCTTGCCTGAAATTTCTAATACATCGCGTCCTTTAATTGTTCTCGCTTGGCAACAATCACTAATCACTTTCCATATTTTGTAAATACTCACACAAACAAGAATATTACGACATACACGACAATTAAAAAAGCCTAAGCACAATCGAACAAAAATGTCCTTACACAGAATGCGTGCTTTCGATGAATGTAACTCAGCAATATACCATACATACGTACACTCACGCCTTTTATCTTCGAACGGGTAGGCAGAGGTGCAACTAGTGCACCCACTTTTCGCCGTGCGTATTAATTGTCATGATTTGATAGGGGGCGAGCCTATCGCCATATCGGGCACAAAATACATACGTCGGGCTGATACTGAATAAAAAAACCCAATATCACTTTGCCCGACCCGGGGATCGAACCCAAGACCTCAGCGTTGGAGTCGTGCCGTAATGCACTACGCCACCTAGGCAGTCATCAATATTCCTACAAAAAACTAAGCTCACAAATTAGGTAAGATTTATGTAAATGAAGACCACTTTTTCTAAACAATAAATGCTTTCTCCTTTATATTCATTAATTTTCTTTATAATTTCAATGTTTCTTTCGGAAAAATAATACCCGCAAAGACTATGTGTGCTTCTACGTTTTATTATACCCTTTCTAGCCGATTTCGGCCACGGCGGCCAATCTCAACAGAGATCAGCCAAATACGCAGGAGATATTATAGTGCACAAGTGTGTGCGCAATACACAGGGTGCACTCGCTATTCCTTTACTCTCATAGTCCGGTGAGACGGCAATCCGACATGACCGGAGAGAGATCAGGCGCAGGACCAACGGCTTTACGTGCTTTCCGAGGCACGGGGGTATCACACCGCCAACTTCCTGACTCCGAGCTGCGACTGAGTAATTTTTAAGATGGAAAAACCCAGTCACAATGTTTTTGGCCCGACCCAGGATTCGAACCCAGGACCTCAGCGCACAAATTGTACTCGTAACGCGTACGCAATACAACTACGCCACCGAGGCAGTCACGTACGTTTACGTTTACGTGTACGTTTTATTACAGGTATCATAAACAATTCTCACTAGAATCTACTTAACAGTTTCCTAAATGCATTGTGAATAATGAAGCATGCTAGACCAAGGTAAGTCATATAAACTTCGTGTCTAGAGTTCCGTTACTCGTCCTGGCGGAATTGACTCGTCTCCACGTCGAAGTGAAAATATCTATTCGTTTATAGAGTTGAAAACGTTATTTCATATTTTAAAAGCGTTAGCTGCAGCTAGTATATTATAAACAACTAGTAAAGTAATTTTGCAGTGTAAATATTATTAATCTTGGCTGTTGGTGCCGTCATTACAACAATAAAAAATAAAACAAATGTGGTGTGGTCCAAATGTTGATAGCCTCTCCTCCTTTCACACCATGGAAATACACATGGTGAAAGGTGGAAGTAATAGTTGCGCCTTTGCCAACCTCTTCGGGGATAAAAAGCATCTTCATTATCATCAGCTATATGATCTCCACTTCTAAACATAGGCCTCTCCTAAAGACCTGTCAAAACGGCCTGCATCCAGCGTGTTCGTGCGGCCTTTATCAAGTCGTCTGTCCACCTTGCAGGAGGATAAAAGCATGAGTGTGGAAATTTAATTTAATTAAAATTGATTAAGTTATTTTACATACCTAACCACTCGACTCTTCGTCGCCTTCTAAGCCACCTCTTATAGGTACTACAATGATTAATATTAAATGCATTACAGGTATATTATGCCGTAAGTACTATTATGTGGTATTCTGGCCACTAGCGTTTCAGCTTAATCTCCGAGCATAACCTAGAGAGCTGATGTCAAACGGAATTATATATCATCAGCTCTACCGACACTAATATTGTATTGATACTATGATTCATAAGTGTAATGTAATGGGTTGATGTTAAAAGTGGAAAGTTTATTTAAATTTCAAGGCGTCGATTTTGCGAAGCTTGCGTAAAATCGTGCAGTTGAGTGAATGATAAAATCTTTAGTATGATTTATTTTAGTAAGAGCGTGTGATACAAATTAATTAGCAAAAAACTCTCATGTTTTTAATTGATGGATGTATAAAAATTTACACTGATACATTGTAGGTTTCGGTATGAGTCAGAATTTCAGACTAAATTACTGACTGAATGAGTGAATGACTGTTTTTGTCGTTACGGAAATATTTAAATAGAAAGAATGGGAAAGATTTTTTATTAAAATACAGAATATAAGAGACTCGACCTAGTCTTATTTATAATAACGATATACAAAAAGGCACAAGCGACCTCATTAAAAATCAGCGCCAATATCAAAGCTTCAAAGGCACTTACTATTCTAACCACTTACAATATAATAATAACTCTATCCAACAACTTAGCAAACGGAAATTGTTACTTTACTACATTGAAATTATAACTGCTTTGTATTCCCATCAGAATATTCTTACTTACATTTAATATATATGTGGCGACTGAACCTTCCGGTAATTCTAAATGTGAAAATTACAGCGATATTTTCCGCATTAAAGAAAGGAGCGACCATTATAAGAATGCAAAAATTGCGAAATTATAGGCTGTTTAACTGTCCAAGTAATTGGAAAAATCGTTATGCAAGGCATATGCCGTGTAGTCCACTCCTCCTGTGGGAACCGAAGGCTGGTCAACCCTGCAAGCACATTGATTTTGCACCACGCTAACAAAGATCTATAATATGCCAATTACTTTTGTTATCGGAATAAAATAAAGTTTTTTTTTGTATTAAAGACATCATAACACTATCTTGGAAAAGCAATGTAAGCATTTAGTTCGATTTTCAAGGCGCAAGATTTGACCGGCTTGCCAGATAATTTTTTTTTCATTTTTTCTTTAATTGCATTGTATGACGTGACGAGCATGCCGTTCACCTGATGGTAAGCGATACGACCACCCATAAACAGAAGCAACACCATTCAGCATCTTGAGTTACAAAGTGCATTCCACTGGGCTCGTCATCCTGAGACATAAAATGTTAAGTCTCATTATGTCCAGTAGTTACACTGGCTACAATGTCCTTCAAACCGAAACACAACAGGGCATGCACACTGTTGCTTGGCACCACAACTTAACCTAATTCTCAGGTAAGCACACCACTACACCAACGTGATCCAATTAAAAATAATTTCCCTCATATTTCCCGTATAACGCCACTTCCTCAATTATGATTTTATTGTATCTTTAATTACTCGCATTTAAGATGAAATTTCACAATTAATATAGCACTGGAAAATCAGATAATAACCTGTGGATTTTTCTACCCTTCCTTATAATTACGTCTTTGTTCATCGGAGAGATTCTTTTGTTTGTAGGTAAGCTAGGAATAACAAAGGCACAGGACGGGAGACGGGGAACTAACAATGACGTCTGCTTTAACCGTGCCTTGGATGTATTTTCCATTCACGTCATCAAAAATCAATACCGCGATATGAATGCCGTGGGCGTAATTAGGGTACGTTTTGTTTGCTTTTATATAATAGGCGTTGTGGATTAATCTAGATTGTATTAGGGTTTAGTAGGTTAATATTAGGTTTGTATAATATCGTGACTTTAATAGTCACTCACCAAAACCTAAATAAATCGATAATAATGAAATGCTGAAAATGATTGCAACTTCGTAACAATATTCAATCGGGTTGAAAAATAACATTCAATGCAACTCTATTTATTTAACAATTGAAAAGACCGCGGCAATTTCTAACAAAATTCATTTCTCAGTTTCAAAGCATACTGGTCCAGCGAATAACGTAGCAAGCCAATCATGTTTCATACTATCAATAAAATAACTCATGAATTTCCCATGAAAATTATCTGCATGAGTTGCTCCTTCGAAGATAGTTTTTCATCTGGTAGACATAATGCTCGATTAACACTCCATAACGGTCAACCGGATGTGTGGACGCCATGTTGGCTGCGAGATAGCGGAAATATATCACCGGAAGTCAGTGGCCATTATTCAGGAAAGGAAACCTTCCGTTGTCACTTCATAACCTCTTATTTTGGCACCTATGGGCATTCATTTAGATAATTTATTGCGATGCTGATATACCAGAATTGATTAATGGTCTATTAATTCAGTAAACAATGGTATATGGCCACGGTTATTTTGGACTTATCAGAGGTATGATAATAATAAAATTGGAATCGTACCAGTAAAAATAGAATTCTTACTTTTATTTCAGATAACGACCTTACAATATTTTGAAAAATGCACCATAGTTCCTCGTTTCTGTGACCATCGTACATTCTATAAGGCAAGGCTTTAGGTTTCTGGTGATCACCGAGGACAATCTTCGGGTGTTTAT
This sequence comes from Sphinx pinastri, assembly GCA_947568825.1. Taxonomy (NCBI): domain Eukaryota; kingdom Metazoa; phylum Arthropoda; class Insecta; order Lepidoptera; family Sphingidae; genus Sphinx; species Sphinx pinastri. The sequence continues at coordinate 6,202,984 of OX387623.1, forward strand.
ACTTTATAGTATGCCTATGTCCAGCATGTCCTATGGATATCCTGTAGATGATGATGATGACGACAGGCGATGGCTTTACACCAGATGACCCACTTGATCATTGGACTCATGCAATAGAAAATAGACCACACTGTCATTACCATAAAATCCAATGTCTTTTCACTGCCTGGTTAAATAAAATGCTTTTGTACTTATATAAACACGACTGCCTCGGTGGCGTAGTTGTATTACAGTAAGACTGCTATGCCGAGGTCTCGGGTTCGATCCCCGGGTCGGGCAGTGATATTGGATTTTGTATTCAGTATAAGCCCGGAGTCTGGAATTTAAGCCCGACTTGGCGATAGGCTCGCCCCCTATCACATCATGGGAGAGAATACGCACGGCGAAAAGTGGGTGAATTAGTTGCGCCTCTGCCTACCCCTTCGGAGATAAAAGGCGTGAGTGTGTATAAATAAAGGTAGACGTAAATTAAAAGTGCAATTATGATCTTGTAGATTCTCGTTCCTCACTGCCATCTTACGTCTCCAATGCGCCGGTGTTAATTACTAAATTGCAAAGCAATGAGAACACTCCACCACCCTGCCGGAAACTTAAAGTCAGAACTATGCAATCTTACCCCTTTTTCTTTTCAAATAGTGCTAAGTCAGAAGCGACGAGCGATTATTTTGAATGTTTTTATGGCTATGTATAAATGTCTACATGTTATTTTCATTAATGCAAGAATAGACAACAAAATATCTTGCTCTTTTAACGGTTTCAGAGTTGCAGGTAAATGTAGGTGATAACTAGGATTACTAGGTGTAAAAAAGCGGTTATATTGGCAAATATTTGTATAAAGTATTATAAATGAGTCATCACTAGGTCAGCATAATAAACTAAGGCCTGTGTTGAATTAGTGAATAATAATATAGAAATTACTGGCAACCCTAACTTTAATAAAAACTAAAATTTTTGACACTTCCGCTTCCCTCTCTGGTCCCTTGTTGAATCCTACTACCCTACTATATTTAATATTATAAATGCGAAAGTTTGTAAGTATGGATGTATGGATGTCTGGATGTTTGTTACTCTTTCACGCAAAAACTACTGAACGGATTTTCATGAAATTTGGCACACGGGTAAATTATGTCCTGGATTAACACTTAGGCTACTTTTTATCCCGGGAAAATATAAAGCAGGACTTTTATCCCGCGAAAACTCATTCACGCGGGCGGAGCCGCGGGCAAAAGCTCGTACTACATAAACCTCAACAGCCTGAACCCAAAGTAAATGACAGCTTGGCCTTGATCAGCTTTGATTGTTTATTACAACGCTGATATTATTCATAACATAATTTAACAAACAAATAACTCAATAATCTGCCACCGCTGTTAACTTATTCGTGGCAACAAAAAACATGTACACCCTCGAGACGAGACGGGGGCTAATGACGTGTCCTCCGTTCGACACGTGTCAGTCACGTGCCAAAGTAACCTCTAATGTATTGCCGAGATTGCAACAACCACTCCTTGCCAAATTGCTAGTGAGCACATAAAACATGGCGTATTAAAAAATATATAATTTATAGCACTATTAACTATGTGGAAACTTTGCGGATAAAGGAAAAAAATAAATAGAAATTGCTAGTACGTACATACAATATGCATAGCATCATAATTCTTTTGCTTCTCAAGAGAAGGCAATGTAATCACATCCACATTTCACCAACTATGTTTTGTCCAAAACCTTTCTATCTAGCACAAAACATAGTATAATATAAATATTATTAAGATAGGTACCTATTTATGGTGCGTCGAAAAACCTTTGCATTTTCGATTTAATTATGCGTCTCAGATGAATTTGAGTCACGTGAATGATGGGGATTAATTGGTAGCCACATTCATTTGTCCCGTATTTACCTTTTATACCATCCAATGGATCCTCTAATCCGTGAAGTCCTTGGATGAATTCCCAAGTCAGGCAATCTCGTGTGTTAGTGTTAAAACAAAAAAAAACCTTAACGTGAGAATCGATTTGCGTGGATATTGCTATAGACTGATTCCCGCTCACTTTGTGAGACAGAAACATCGTTGCTAACTTATGGATGCAATTGCAGCTTGCCTATCCTTTATGCAAACACGTGTGAAGATATTTGACGGTTTGTTTTGTTCATAGCCTGTTAATATTTACGGCAACTTAAAAAACAATATTATTTTTAAAATACACGGAGCAATTAACTCTATTTATTTATAGTGCAATCAAAACCATTTGCGAACAAAATATTCATTCAAAATTCCAAATGTATAATATCACGATTAATTAAAATTACCAATCGATAATTTTACATTGAAAATATTATGCCATAATATGATCAATTATTTATGGTTGATTCCTTTTATGATACCTATACACGTCACCAAAGACTAATGGAAAGTCAAATATAGGAAACTAAATGATTTAACGAGTCCCATGAAACTTCATAAAGCCACGTCTAGAATTAGACAAAGCACTTACCTTAAGTAACCAATTTAAAAATTACTTTCACAAACGAGCTCCATTATAGTGATTTGACAAGCGGGGGGAGGAGTGATGTTGACACTAAGGTGTTGTTTATCGGTTCTGCATCAGAGATTGATTGATAAATAAGCCAAAAACCAGTAGTGGGGCGATATAATTGAGCAAATTTCCTCACTTCCCCGCATAGGGTGTTGTTATCGTGAATACCAACGAACGGGACACACTGCTTTTCTGTTCGAGAAGCTCTTTCTTTTAATGTATTGTTTATTCTTTTTATTTTTTTTTTGTTTATGTATAGTCGCTATTCTTTTTATATTAAGTTTCATCTAATATAAGGTGAATGGAGTTCAAGAAAACATATTTACCAGCGTCCAACGACGTATTTTCTCGATGGAAAACCTGCCATAGCGGGTTTTTCTGATCAGCTAAGATTAGCATTTTGATGTCAATCGATGTAATACTGTAACACGCTGGATGCAGGTCCGTCTGGAAATCTTTAGGGGACGGTTTTTTATAAATCATTAGGGGAGGCCTATGTTCAGCAGTGGACGTCATGTGGGTAAAGATGATGTAATATTATACATTCATTGTGTAACACTAGCCGGCATAATTCTCGCGACACAATATCTTTCGTTGCTTGACCTCGTATTTGGATGTTATTACGCCAGTTATCGACCAAGAACTAAGCTAAGTTAATTTAATTTAGCTCCCATAGTTGAGATATTTATTCATACATGTTTGCACGCAAACTATGTAAACTAAGCTATGTAATTACCTCATCTTTGCGATGTATTCAGATACGATGTATTTCAGTCTGCAACCCACATTAAACCTACTTAGATCACGGACAGCATTTTTTTTATAGCATTGAATGAAGAGACAAGCATGCCGTTCGCCTGATGGTAAACGATACGACCACCCATAAACAATAGCAACACCATCCAGGACCTTGAGTAACAAAGTACTGTGTGGCATTCCACTGCGCTCGTCATCCTGAGACATAAGATGTTAAGTTTCACTATGTCCTGTAGTTACACTGGCTAAAATGTCCTTCAAACCGAAACACAACAGTGCATGCACACTGCTGCTTGGCCGTAGAAATAGACATTGCGGTGGTACCCACCCAGACGGACTCTTACATATGAGAGACCTACCACCAGTAAAAGTGTTATCATTTAACCATGCCAGTATAATAATATTGTTGGCCTATTCGGCAGCGCGTCTGTGCGTATCACACATTAGGGGTGTGCATCGTACCGTGCGACATTTCTGAAATTAATTCATGTTTTGTCATTCCCTCACTTTATATTCAAAGCTTAATGACGTAGCACTATAAAACACCATAGTGAAAACCTTTAGCCAGCCCGTAAGATATCGTGGACGTGCGTATCGTTGTAAATGGAAAAACATGGCTTTGCTCTTACTGGACGCTGGCGTTTCGCGACAAAAAACCAATATTTGGAAGGGTAGCTATTGAAACGCACCCTTTGCTTTACAAAAAAAATGGGATAACTTTTGATTAATATATCCCACGTTCGAAGGATGGTTACAGCGGTTGGGTTTGATATGTAAATAATGTCAGCTGAAATTATTTGATTTTAATCAAAGTTTTAGATTTATCTTATTTTCAGTTTGTATATGTTTTGTTATTTGTACAAACTTCAATGAGTATATTTCACGCATCATGCGCATTGATACATAAAAAAACCATTTATATATCAATGAGCATGCGCTATTAAATCAAATTTTGTTTGTATGAAAATGATATTGGCGATCAGAGAGTAATTGATATTAAATTTGTTACTCCATAATGTCAATACACTATTTCTATTTGATAAAATATTAATTATCTTCCAGAAATATCAGCCATATAAATAAATTGTAAATTAGTAATTAATTCTGTGTGCGGTTTTTAATCAAGCAGAACGTGATCAAATATGCGGTCAACATTCATGAATTCATTTAAACAACTATTTTAATTATTCACTGAGAATTGCGTATTTGCGTTGCAATAAACTTATTTAAAATGTTCCCGACGTACAATTATAAAAATGGTAAATGTGAGCTGCAATTTTTTTTTTTTTTTTAATAATGGCATTTGTGTTTACATTTTGCCAATGTCAAGTTTGGTGTATTTTATTATCTGTAGTATGTCGAAGTAAAGCAGTGGCTACCTTACCAAGACTTTATCGAGGAGTTTTGGCGGCAACAAAAAAAACACTTGATTAGCACAATTATTTCAATTCACTTCATTTGAGCTCTTTAATAGAACTATATTGGATAATATACCACCATAATTATGCAATATAACACTAAGTATCACCAAAATAATGAATTAAAACAAGAGCACCTCATGACACTTCCAAGTTCCCGCCAAAACTCTGCAATATATTTAACAGCTCAGCCCACGCACGACGCAATTGATAACCATAAAAGAAGTATGAATATGTTCTGAACTTCTGCAAGATTTATTAAATACATTAGAGGGAAACGTGGAAACGTTATTCAAGCGCAGGTGTGCTGACGATTTGCTAACTTGCCATATTTTTGCAAGAAAATTGATTCCAGTACATTTTGGTAGGTCTGACGTATTGTCTCCAATTTTCCGTAAGCCGATATTTCAGAAGTATGAATTTTGAACTTAGTAATATTTGGCTTTAAAATACTGCAGTGTTATTACGTTAGAAGGGGTAAACACGACGTTCAATTCACTTAGAACGCGTCGATTCAGCACCTGAAGGAGTCGAAGGGAACTTCGTTAAAAGGATTGAAAAGTGAAACTACCGTGAATCCTGCTCGATCACAACCAATAAGGAATTGTCGGTACTTTAAGACAGTTTTTCCTGCACATGATTAGAACAATATATTGAAATGGGACCAATTCGAGACCCTTATCTACTAAATAAAAAAGGAATCAAGGAAATAGGATCACAATTTTCAGAAAAATCAGTCTACATACATAAAAAAATACAAACATACGAATTGAGAACCTCCTCCTTTTTTAGTCGGTTAAAAATGGTGTCATGACACTTCTCTACGGTCACATTTACATTTTGCCTCTTAAAACAACAGTAATTGATTTAATAATTCACTTAGCAGGATTGTATGTAATATAAGGCGTAATATAATAATGTAAGGCTTCTTAAGAAAACTTCAATACCTTTACAATGTTAACATACATGTTCTATAACAAATTTATCTTTTCTTACTTCTTCAATATCGTTAAGATTTTCTTTTGTATCAAAAACAATGAATAACTAGAACTTGTTAATAGGCAATATGCGAAGCCGAAATTGCTTTCCTAACGTTGTTTTCCCTTGTAACTAATATTGAACTAATCCCATTACCACGGGGTTCTATTACGAGAATATCGACACTGTTTATTTCTTTTTCTTTAACTCTAGAAAGCTTGTATTTTCATTAAGGATTCTAATGGGTGGACAAGTTTTTGGTTTTTTTGGGTGCTATGATCGTATTGTGGACATTCATCATCAGCCCTGTATTATATATTGCCCACTGCTGAGCACAGGCCTCCTCTACTACTGAGAGGGGTTAGGCCTTAGTCCACCACGCTGGCCTAGTGCGGGTTGGCAGACTTCACATACCCTCGAGATTCTTATGGAGAATTCTCAGGTATGTAGGTTTCCTCACGATGTTTTCCTTCACCGTTAAAGCGAACGATAATTGATAAACAATACACACGTAACTTCGAAAATTCAGAGGTGTGTGCCTTGGGTTTTGAACCTGCGGACATTGTCTCGGCAGACCGTTCCATTGTGGACATTAGTTAGTATATTTTTCCATACGAAGCAGCGAATGTAATGAAGTTATACAAACAATTAAGGTTACTTTTCCGTTATACGCTGGTCTTTTAGCATCAATATTGGTAATTGAATATGGCAGGCCATCGAGTATTCGCATTCCATTAATTATTTTTACTATTATCTGCTACCGTGAGACTTGAATAAAGATTTTAAAGGGTTCCACGTTGTACAATAACGATATTAAATTTTACTCCGTTTTCTCAGCCGTTTTATTACCTTTAAATAATAAAACAAACTTGACTGAAAAAACTTGGGCTTCACAACCACAATATTAGATGCTTGAAGTTTCTTACTTTTGCTACTAAAAACAAAGTTTTTAAGGGCGCTTTTTGTATTTTTGACCAATTAATATTTACGAGATATTTGAAAATTTATTCAATTATTATATTATAATTCTAATATTTATTTTGAATATATAACGAACTGTCTTAAAAAAATTAAAAAACACTACATGTGTTTGTTTATATTATATTACTGTACCTACTTTATACCTTGGAACTGATTTGAAAATAGCAACACTAGAGTTTCTTGCCTGTTCTTCTCTGGTGCAAACTACTTTCCGAACTGGTAGTAGAGTAAAAATTTACTGAATCAAAGTAATGTTTAACATTTTATAATTTCAATAAATTATTTCATTTAAATTCACTTCACTTCATTTCATATTTGTGTGCCCGTATTATGTGTAGTTTTCTCAGCCATGCGAGCTAAGATAAACTAACTAATTAACTAAGCTAAGCTTACTTCTTGGTCTGCAACCTGTTTAAACCACTCGCTAGAAATTTTACACACAACCACACTTATCGTAAGTGAGTATTTTTGGAAATTTATCAGACATGCTATTATAAATGGCTACACGATAGTCACGGGCATTTCCAGGACTCGCGTCTCGTACGGATCCATTCTTGAAGCGACTTCTCGTTTCACTAATAGCACGACGTTCTTTGGACATCCTTTTTCTACAATTCAATTCCTGCTTCAAAAGTATTCTGTTTAACTAGTCTCTTTTACATATAAATGTACCTGCATTAAAAGACACCCGTTACTAAGCAGCACTTAAGGGAACTCGAATTATCTTATTTGAAATAAAATGAAAAAGATATTCAACGCTTGTTTGGATTGTTTTGACTGCAGATTTTATTTTGAACTGGGTGATGCTCCCGGCTCGGCCCGCGTGAAAAAGTTTTCCTTGGATAAAAATATTTTCTCGGGATAAAAGTAACCTATACCACTCAGGAGTAATGTAGCTTCCTATTTGTGAAAGAATTTTTAAAATCGGTTCAATAGTTCCTGAGATTAGCACGTTCAACCAAACAAACAAACTCTTCTGCTTTATAATACTAGTATAGATAAAATTAACATTTAAATATAATATATCGGCTTGAGGAACTGATAGCTGTTAATTTACCTACAGATTCAGGGATCAGAATGATTTAATAATCATGTTTTTGCTGAGTTTCATGAAACTGACGTGTTCTCTGTAGAATTAAACGGTCTGGAAACAAGTTACCATGCCTCATATAACCAATTTCGTACAAACTTACGATTACGTCTAGAAATGAATATTGAACATATAAATATAAATTATGAACGAAACAACGTTAAACAAATTCGGAACCTTTAACAAAGGCTTAACGCATCGTTCCGTAGATAAATTGTGAAATATTTTCATTGCGTTGTTGTAAGATATTTCTCCATTACAATATTCGAGGGGAATATTTCAAGAGGTTATAGCAACAATATTAAATTCGCTGCACCGTTCACATTCCATGTCTACAGTCGTTGAGAACTATCATCGGTGAGTCTGATTTTTATTACTGCGGTAGTGCATTCGATATAAAATATTTTATATGCTTGATGTGTAATATTAGAAATTGGAATATTTTGTATAGGATGTTTGATTTACAAGTATTGCATTAAATCCTATTATTGTTATTATAAAGCATGAACAAGTATTCAAAATGAAATTTTAAATAACAAATATATTATACACACACACACACTCACGCCTTTTATTCCCGAAGGGGAAGGCAGAGGCGCAACTAGTGCGCCCACTTTTCGCCGTGCGTATTCCGTCCCATGATGTGATAGGGGGCGAGCCTATCGCCATATCGGGCACAAATTCCAGACTCCCGCCTGATACTGAATTTAAAAAACCCAATATCACTTTGCCCGAACCGGGAATCGAACCCAAGACCTCAGCATTGCAGTCACACCGTAATACAACTACGCCACCGAGGCAGTCATCAGTAAATATATTATAATTACAGGATTATCTCACTAAACCCTACTATTAAAACTGATGTGCGGGTAACTACGCAGTTAAATTCAAATATCCAGAACGAAATAAGATAAAACTGTGCACACGACATATCTAAACGTTCAGTTGTTCAAAAGCTAGCTGATTAGCATCCTTTGGGTATCGACTCACGTACAGTGGGTTTAGGGGTCTCAAAACGGGTTTTATACACAAAAACCGAAACGGAAAGCCCTTAGAAATAGAACCTTACCCGGACGGAATGTAAATACACAGTGATATGAATATAAATGCCGTTTAAGCAGGCGTACCGGCTTTACATGGCTCGTACACACCATGGCCGCTACTGATGTTACCCTAGATATGTGGAAAAATGCATAGGCGGGTCGTGATTTCGTTTAGTTATTGATAACATATTGGCTTGGGCGAATATGTTGGAATATGATGAATTTTTGTTTCTCTCAGTACACGCTCCGCATCTAAATCATACAAAGTGAGTGCTACAAGTACTATTGTGTTCCGGGTAGAATGAAATTGTAGCTTTTTTTATTCCCGGTCATAATAAGACCTTATTTCTTTCTTAATGACATCTTATGTCCCAGGGTTACCAGGGCGGTACAGTGCTGTCTTTTACATTGTAAACTTCTTTGCAAACGAGGTTCTTAATGTCACATGAAATTACGTATGAAAAATTTACAAAATACATTAAAAATACTGAAATTTAACCAAGTACGTGCAATTAAAGGCCTTTTGAAACTTTGCGTTAATACTTCCTATATACATGCAAACATTTTTATCTAAGACGCGAGTGCACACAAAGTACACAACCACAACACTCACGTACAAGGGAACGTTGTGAATATGCATATTGTCTGCAGCAAGGACTCGCAAGAGCACTCTGCTCGGAGACGGCAACAATAGGCCGGCGTAATTTCAAGTTTTTATAGCTTTATTGCTACCACATGTAGTGTTCGCAATATCACAATGTGGAATGATGAACAAGCTATTTGCTTGCTTCACAATCTGCTTTTATAACACTCGAGTAATTTACGTTCCCTTTTGTGTGACAATTGTGGCCTAATTTTATTCATGCATTATTTGGGGTAAAAGGTATTTTTGAGTTTTTGCGATCGTCATTTTCTGGGGCGTTTTGTTGATATTCTTATATTTTTAACAAACACATTCAACAGCATCGTTGGTTATTTTTAAGCTGACACATTTGAATTAGATTTTCAGATTAACAAAACGTTTTAATGGTTTTATGTGTTTGAATTTAAAATACACATCGCATTATTCAATACTAGTTTTTGCCCGCGGCTCCAGTCTCCACCCGCGTGAATGAGTTTTCCCGGGATGAAAGCCCCGCTTTATATTTTCCCGGGACAAAAAGTAGCCTATGTGTTAATCCAGGACATAATCTACCCGTGTGCCATATTTCATCGGAAGCTGTTCAGTAGTTTTTGCGTGAAAGAGTAACAAACATCCAAACATCCATACTTACAAACTTTCGCGTTTATAATATTATATAGTAGGATATTATTAGGTTTGGTTTGTCACTTCGTATGTATAAAAGTCTTATCCCTGGCTAAAAATGCAACATTTCGGTATACGAACTAATATCTATATGATGATCCAGGACTTCGTTCATTAATGTGTTCCAGCATTTATTTCTTAAAAACATCTAATAATGTTCACAAAATTTCCTATTAACAATATTTGTCAAATTAAAGAAAAATATTTTTTAAGGCCTTAAAAACAAATTTAATAAATTTAATTGCTGCTATTCGAAGCATAGCAGGAGCACAAACAACCCATTATACGCGGTACGGAATAATCAGTTCAATCGCATGTGAACTTAGAGATTTCTCCAGTAGATAACCAGTAAGCAATTGGTTGCATTTCCTGATTTTATCACGCCAGTATATAGGTCAACCATTCAGCTTTTAGAACTAAAAACTTAACGATCATGCTATTAGAGTATTGCAGTTTAAGTTTTTAAGTAGTGTATACAAGTACACACTGCCTTATTCATAAACAGTATAAACCTGTTTTAGTTATAGTTTTTTTTTTCTTTTTTTTTATGGCTTTGAATGACGAGACGAGCATGCCGTTCGCCTGATGGTAAGCGATACGACCACCCATAAACAGTAGCAACACCATTCAGAACCTTGAGTTACAAAGTACTGTGTGGCATTCCACTGCGGTCGTCATCCTGTGACATAAGATGTTAAGTCTCACTATGTCCTGTAGTTACACTGGCTACAATGTCCTTCAAACCGAAACACAGCAGTGCATGCACACTGCTGCTTGGCGGTAGAAATAGACATTGCGGTGGTACCCACCCAGACGGACTCTTACATATGAGAGACCTACCACCATGTTTTGTCTTCCTTCAAACTCAATTCAAAATTCTTTCGAAGAAGACAAAACATTCGATAACTAAAATAGGTTTATAAACTGTTTATGAATACGATCGTAAGTTTTTTCATAAACCTTCTTTTTTATTCGAGTACGGCAAAATGTCTATTGCACCTTATGGTAAGCGGGGTGGGGTCAAGATAGAATATCCACTAACGAGAAATGATTTTCCTTCGCCAGTCCACACAATTATGCCGGCCTGTTTGAACCTGGGCCTTCATGGACGTAATTGCTAGTACTGGATACTAAGTGCAAGGACAGTTCCCGCACTCTCTCCTTGCCGGGAATAACCACTAATATCTACGGTGGTTCTTGTGAACCAAAAGGACTCATGCATACATGAATAGTACTACATACTTGTGTTACTTTTTTAAATGCTATGACACCTTAAAATGTTGTGCATCTATGTTTTTTTTTTTTTTATATTCTTAGACTTAACTTATAATGTAGCAACTACTGGATATCCCAATAATAAATAATATTGGCGATAGGCTCGCCCCCTATCACATCATGGGACAGAATACGCTTGGCGAAAAGTGGGTGCACTAGTTGTGCCTCTGCCTACCTCTTCGGGGATAAAAGGCGTGAGCATGCGTAAAAGCAATATACAGTAGTAATAAGCAAGCCAAAGTTTCTTCCATTGGACTAACCGTCTAATACTTCATTGAGTTAGTATTTCCTTTTTTAGATCTAAATATAATAGGTATGTGGGTATGTGAGTAATGCTTATACAACTATGTTTTCTTATATCCAAAATATCAAAATCTAAAAGAAACTTTGAATCCTTAAATGTTTTAACATAAACTGATATCACAATAATCACAATTATAAAGAAGATCTTTTTTTATTTATTTTAATACTTTGAAACCTAAAATCATTCTCAAAAATAAAATCGGCGTAAGGTTTTTTATGTGCAGACGTAAAAACCACAATCACCAACGAAACCAAACGTACATACATTCTCGGCTGTGTTCTATTTTGTTTTATTGCATGTTCGTTGTTTACATGTTCATATGATTCGGCACAGGATTTTCTCAGATTGTAACTGAGAGTGTTATTTTGAGTACGTGAGAAATTTTCCCCAAATTCTTGTGTGGGTGAAACATATTTCTATTCATAAACACGTACGTTCATAAGACTAGCGTATTTAAATAATTTATTTCTTGTTCTTTATGTTGAGCAATAAATATATTATACAATATATAAGATTAGTCAATAAAGATTTTAGTATTAGAATCTAGTAGTGTCTTATGTAAGACTAAGTTTTTTTTTTGTTAATACAAGAAAATGTTCAGCGCTAACCAGAAAAATTATTTTCGAAAGGAATGAACGGTGATTGCGTGCCATACTTTGTAAAAACGAAAGGGTACATAATACATATCTATATTAATCAATTTCTTTAACCTCAGAAAATTTGTTAATTAGTTACAGCCATTGATGTATTATACATCAATGGTTACAGCCTAAAATAATACGACTTCAAGGGCTTGTTTCACAGGTTTTAAGTAAATTTTATTTGACAGTTATCGTATTAAGTACTGGTGGTAGGTCTCTCATATGTAAGAGTCCGTCTGGGTGGGTACCATCGCAATGTTTGTTTCTACCGCCAAGCAACAGTGTGCATGCACTGTTGTGTTTCGATTTGAAGGACATTGAAGCCAGTGTAACTACTGGACATAATGAGAATTATCATCTTATATCTCAGAATGACGAGCGCAGTGGAATGCCACACAGTACTTTGTAACTCAAGGTGCTGGATGGTGTTGCTACTGTTTATGGGTGGTCGTATCGCTTACCACCAGGCGAACGGCATGTTCGTCTCGTCATTCAATGCAATAAAGAAAAAAAATAAACAGCTAATGTAGATAATACTCAGTTTATTACTATTTATTTGGGAGCATAGAATAGAATAGGACTTTTGTGTTTGTTCGGCCTTTACATTTATGTGACCAGTAACATATATCCGCGCCGAAATCGGCCCTTAGTATAAAAACACCAATGACGTCATTTCACACACGTTTATACCCCGCTAATTCTATAGCCTCAACCGGAAGCACACAGGCCACTACGTTCAAAGTCGAGGAACGTGGTTGAAATTGCGAAAGCGTGCGCACGGCGATACCGAGCCGGTACATTGTTAACACCAAACACGCCTTGCAACGAATTTAATTACAGTTTATTAAAGTAATAGCCTATAGCAGACTGAACTCGCGCTGATTTACTGCGAGTGGCTCTCCTTTGCTTCACTAATACTCGAGTGTTTTTGCTGCGCTTTTGGTTATCGGTTTACTTGGTTAATTTTGTAATAATGCTTTTGTTGGTATTTTTATTTTGATGCAAGAAAATATGCTTTTTTAATTAATTGTTTGGTAATAACTCTATGACAGTTTTCTCTTTGCTTCTTTTTTTTTGTTAATCGAGACATAGCTTCCGGTGACGGACAGCCGCAGGATTGACGGAGGCAAAACCTTCACGTCCTTTTCCGATTCCCGTTCCTTTTCAAATCGAATAAATGTATATTGGACTTTACTATTATGATGTTTTCACAATGATACACGTCACTATTGATTTATATCCATGCAGGTCGTCGACATGAGCATTATTGACACTAACAGTCTCCCTTCAACACCGTCTATGTACAACAAATATGATCAAACTTCATAAACTAATCATAAATTACTATTCAACATTTTCATCCTTAAATTCATCAATAAATTACTTAGTCTTCAAATTATTCCATCGTAAAAGTAAACTTCCCTTCATCACTTTAATAAAGTGTTTACGATATTTAATCATTTTCATAAATCAGCCGGGCATACGTTCGTCAGGTTTTCACTAATGAAATAAACTTTCAGGTAGAGTGGAGAAAGTAAGGTATTAATATTCATGGGGCGGCTGGCCCGGGCTTGTGTAAATGTTTTATTCGCTAACGAGTCCATTGGATTAGGGTAATCATGTCACGTCGTGTGTTACGAAGACGCCGTAATTAATTCCGAGTAATCAATTACTTTCCATAACGGAATCACATGTTTTACCACGGGAAGATGCTGCATGCTCTTCATTATATTTATAAAGTATCTACGGTAAAATTACTGACCATATTTTCATTTTATGTATGCTCATTATTTCCTTTAAGGCCAGCAGCGCACCCATGGTTACGGTGGTAGCAATCACTTGACATGTGACCTACTTTTTCATTTGCCGACCTTTGTATAACAAAAACAATGATCCTGCTCATAATGTGACATCTAACATCATTGTGTTATGGATCACACGTATTTTTTATATGAATAACTCTTTTAGATATTTAAATATTATTTCAGAAGTATACAGGGTAATTTTGACATTGGATTGTAAAATGAGACCACATAGGTACTTATTTTTTTGAAAATAACACTTTACAATAGTTTATTCGAGCGGCAGATGTAAAATTTAAAAAGTTAAAGTTTCGAACAAAATTAATATCAATAAAAAGATTTTTTTATTTTACACGCCCACTACTATACTCTAAGAGAATTCGTCGCGGCGGCATTGTGTTAAAGGCACGAGTACATGGTTTCATTTAGAAAGGAAATGTCATAATGACCCTGTATAAATGCCATTTAAACTCATCACGTAAAGCAATACCTAAACTACGACACAAGACAAGTCTGTTCCAAACACAATATAATTTGCTTATTGTCTCGACGCAAACTGAACCAATATAAAGATTATCTGGCGACGACGTCTCGCCAGTTCAGCGTCTGTAGGCTTAAATTTTCATTATGTTTATTGGATAATTCGCTTCAGGAACGGCGTGAGCCGGGGAGATAGAGGGGATTGTCAATGCAACACTGAGCATTCGGGTAACGTGCCCACTCACTGTTTTGTAGAATGGCCCCCAGACTTCGGATGCAATTGTTTTTTCGTCAAAGACTAATTAATGGAAGATTCGAAGGGTAGTCCATTTCAGCTTTGGTCTGAATTAAGCTCAGGTATTGTGGTTTTGAAATTAAATGAAAATATTTCTTATGGGTAAAATTACATGTCGCGGAAATCGGAGCGGAGTTTGTTTTTTGCTAACAGAATAAATATATTTAACTCTTCACGCGATGTATATCGTCCAAATAGCAACATCAAGTCATGGTCATTTTAAGATTATAAACACCGACCAGGTTAAGGAACATGAAATTTTGCACATATTTATAACGTAGATGATGATCTATGATTTAGTATCCACTAAGAATGGATTTCGACTTTCCCTAATAGGATTAAATAGAGAAATAGAAAATTCTATCGGGCAAACGTAAACATATTACAAAATACTCGTTTCATTGTACAAAATTAGTTATACACACACACACACTCACGCCTTTTATCCCCAAAAGGGTAGGCAGAGGCGCAACTAATGCACCCACTTTTCGCCGTGCCTTTTCCGTCCCATGATGTGATAGGGGGCGAACCTATCGCCATATCGGACACAAATTTAAGACTCGGGGCTTATACTGAATAGAAAAATCCAATATCACTTTGCCCGATCCGACCAAAAATTAGCTATGTCGAATGAATAAAATAGAAGAATATTTCCAACACATTATACAATAACTGATGATAGTTTCCAGGAATTTTAATATAAAAGTTATTGAAAGCAATAATCCTTAAATATGCGTATGTTGGCACATTTTGGAACAATAGTCTCGCATGATTCCGGAGGGAAGCAGGATTACGAGAACCAAAGTACCATTTTAATAACGAGCTGTTTCACACTTGAGTGTCTTCGAAAGCAGGAAATTATTCAATTTTATGTATCAAATCCCCTTTTATTGAAAGTCGGAAAAGAACGGAGCATTTACAAATACAATGGTATGTGACACACGTCCGTTCGCATTTAGGAGCTATAATTCAACTAGAATTTGTTTGTGTTATAAATAAATTACTGTGTTTTATCAATAATGTTGAACTTTGCTGAACTATTGTCATGTATAATTATAATGATTCATAATTATTTTTTATAATTTGAAGTTTGTCTCAACAGTGAGATTATCCGGTTGCGTAACTATTTCAATTAAAAGGTACGGCAGGTGTTAAATCATCTAAGCTGAATTTCAGCTGAGATTGAATTTCTATCTTCTTTTAGGTCCTAATGATAACATTAAATATTATCAGCTACTGGTGGTAGGTCTCTCATATGTAAGAGTCCGTCTGGGTAGGTACCAACGCAATGTCTATTTCTTTTCTTACGGCATGGTCGTCTCGTCATTCAATGCAATAAAAAATAAGGTTTTACAAGACAATATTTATTTAACCTAAAATGGACTTTAATGTTTATTACTTTATACACATATTTAAATTTTATCTAAGATAATCCAAAAGCTGGCTGAAATGTAATGCAGAGAGGTAATTTGCAAAATTACCTTTGCGGTTTAAGGTGGTTAACCTAAATTCAGACTCAGCTATGTGAAGCCAGCCTCGAAGTAATCTGCACAAATAGGGTAAAGATACAAATAAAAGTTAAGTTTTTAGGCATACTCACGCCTTTTATCCCCGAAGGGGTAGGCAGAGGAGCAACTAGTGCACCCACTTTTTGCCGAGCGTATGCCGTCCCATGATGTGATAGGGGCGAGCCAATCGCCATATCGGGCACAAATTCCAGACTTGGGGCTGATACTGAATAGAAAAATCCAATATCACTTTGCCCGACCCGGGGATCGAACCCGAGACCTCAGCATTGCAGTCGTACCGTAATAATTTACAACTACGCCACCGAGGCATTCATGTTTTTAGACACGAAAACATCTTTAGATTGGGCAAAGTAAATAGGGTATTATATGGTTGGAA
Source organism: Sphinx pinastri (assembly GCA_947568825.1). Taxonomy (NCBI): domain Eukaryota; kingdom Metazoa; phylum Arthropoda; class Insecta; order Lepidoptera; family Sphingidae; genus Sphinx; species Sphinx pinastri. The sequence continues at coordinate 6,219,793 of OX387623.1, forward strand.
TGCATTTCTTCAAATGACATAGTTATTGAAGTCATGTGTAAGCTTTAGCCAAGTTTTCTGCGGACAGTACTATATCTCATCTTTCAAGCGACCATTAAGATAGAGGATATGTCATATCACTCGATTGGTGCTGCTCTGAGCTCTATCAAAATACTTTTTACTAAGGAAATTAAATAAATAAAATAAAAACTTAAATAAAAACTCTACACAACTTTTAAAATAGAAATTAAGTACGATTAGGGAAATTCTAAAATTTACCAAATCGCCGTCTATTTAGCTTAAAACAAATTATCACGCGATTATAACTTCAGAGTCGTGTAATGGATCCGTTAAAATTAATTGAAATGTAACATCCAAAGTACGAAATGTAACGCGAATGATAAATCTTCTTAAATAGTCATGAGGTCGCAGATGGTCCGGATATTTTAGTAAATGAGCCTAACATTTGGATTTGCGGATCTAAGAAATTTATTTTAGTAATTATTGTAACATTGGATAGGGTATAACTTCGGTAGATCATTACTAAGAGGCGTTTACTTCTTGGTGGGTTCAAATTATTTGAAATTTTAGTATTATCAGTCTATACCAATGGAGGTATTCATTTACCATAAATTATATTATGATTACATATTGATTTACTTTGTGAGCGGCTATTTTAAGAAATATTAGATAATAATGATTTTGTCTTCATGCCTGTTTCTATCAACCACCACTGAAAACACAATATATTACAAGATAAATGGGATCTAACCCATGTGACCTAAGTACGGCCATTTATAACCGAGCTGTACAGTAGATCATCGACGCAATATTCAATGAATTTCTTAAACAGGCGCTCTAGGCTATAAATTTAGAATATGATAATTTAATTCCTAGAATATAATCCGCTTAACCCAGCTCCAAATATAAGTTCCCTTACTGAAACCATTTATTCTGCTCTAACTCACCGGTTCTTTATTCGGACACGTAAAATTTAATTAGAATTGGAGAATAAATTACCTGCAAATTCTTTTTATTTTCCATAAGATTTGGAGCAGTACTTCGGAAATAGGAACTATGTGAATACTTTAGTTCGAAATTAGAGACGAAGCCCTATTACTAATCCTACTGCTTTAATTTGGCTGTCAGACCTTTAAGGGCTATGGTCAAGTACCATAATAGATAATAGTCTAAAATTTTCACAAAATGTGTTAAATTATGATTTAAATAAAAGTTTGAGAGTAGGAAAACTTCGTTACGCGTGTCAGACTTCCACTTGATATGATTTCTACACACAAAATCAATATCTCATATTTAATACAACAAATAACCCAGTCTCAACTATAGACAATTCATAAAGCTGTAGAGATAGATGAAGCCGGCATATCCTAATCTCTGGATTCCTTTCCGACATCCGAGCACGCGACTGGCCATCTGTCACCGCGTAACCGGGGACACAGTAAATTACGCGCCTTCATCATCTTGCGGCAGTGACCTGCGGCTGTCGCGACACTGTTCTAGCCGCTTTTGTTTAAAATGTATTTGTCTTTCGTAGCAGATTTTTTTTATGTCAAACAATAGCCATGTTGCTTTCAAGATTTGGTTTGAAATTAAATGTTTTTATTAACACGACTGTCATTGTTAAATAAATACGATAATTTATTTTTGGGAATGTGATCTATGTATGTAGCGACTTTCTGTTTCTGAGCTCTGTTTTACCATTATATTACTACTCTGATTGCTTTGAGTTCGCTGTGAATTAAAGAAAGTATTCCATTTAATTTGAGATAGTTGCTATAATGACATAGAACTATTGCTTTCAAAGCTTTTATTGGTTACAAACTGTATTTGAAATTTGTCTTATATTTGCTTTTTTTCGATAACTTGGCACCGAATCACATTCTATTTTAATGTTTAATAATATACAACTACATATCATATTAAAAAATAATCAGTAACTATATAAGTACACAATGCTAATAATTTTTTAGACTTAATTCTGTTAAAAATTGCTATACGTAATATTATGTAAGTTGATACAAAATATTAAATGTTACGCAAAATACTGTATCTAATATGATTTACATCATAAACTGGTCAGCACATGCTCCCTTCATGGCCCGCAGGCGTTACAGGACGGTTCCGGGAATAGACCACCGTTGTTATATTACGGACAGCTGGCTGTTTATTCAGATTACCGTGGGTTTCCTTGAAAATAGCATATACTCGCGGTATCTCTGAATGGGTAGACAGAGCAATCTCATCTATAATTAATTACTGCATCTTGTTTATAACTTTGAGCTCTGAAATATATTTCTTCATTCTTAGTTGACAATAAAACTTATTTTGATTTTATTTAAGTCCAATTTATCTTGTTTCGTCGTCGCTTCTGTCGTACTATATTTACTCCGTGCCCTACATACTCGTTTGTTACCTTCCACCTCAGCAGAACTGAAGCCAGTTTCAATTCTTGCACAATTTACTCCCCGATATATTTCTGTTTTGTTAGTTGATCGCGTAGTAATCGTCACACGGTACCTACCATCTGCCGAAATCGTGTTTGCATCGTCCTCCTCAGGTGTAATCTTGTACGAGAACTTTTCTGTTTATTTTCTCTTCCAATTTTGTCGGAGTGCCTGCCAAGGTGCTGTCTGATGGCTTACTAGGCGGGACATACGTCACGCGGTCGGTCCGAGCAAGCCATGGAAAATTTTAATTCGGAATATTGAACGTCCGTTTTTGGAGATGGAAACTGTTGAAACAGTAACAAAATAAGTATGTGTATTAACGCCATCTATCTGTATTCATTGTAATTGGTGTGTGTGTCTGTGGTTAAAAATAATAAAAATTTACTCTCTGGTTCAGTTCGTTGTCGCAACTCAGCGTTTCAATTTAACAGGTTATGGGCCTTTTAAAGTAATTAGTAAATCAGTGCAAAAAAGTGGTTATCGAAGCGAAAAATGGCTCTGAACTATATTTCAAGTTTATGGACCAAGCTCAGAAAAATGTTTGATGACACCGGCTTTACTAGAAGAATTGGGCTGTTGCGAAACTTAATCTCAATACGACGGGAAAATTGTGAATCCATGGCTCAATATGTTACTACAATTGTCGAAATAAGCCAGCGGTTAAATAATACCGGCTTTACAATCAGTGATGAGTGGGTGGGTTCGTTGTTATTGGCAGGTTTGCCAGAGAAATTCCAACCAATGATTATGGCCATCGAGCATTCTGGGATTGACATAACAACAGACGCCATTAAATCGAAGTTGATCGATATGGATAACCAAAGTGAAATTAGCGACGGTCAGCAGAGTGCATTTATTTCTAAAAGTTGGCAGCACAGAAAGCACAACATGAATGCAGCTAATGTCAGTACGTCTAATGAAATGTCAAAGGCCAATGAAACGTCAAAGTCAAATGTGAAAACTGTCAGATGTTACAAATGTAAACAAACGGGACACTACAAAAATCAGTGTGATTTTAAACAGAAAAAGAAACAATCAAACGCTTTTAGTGCAATATTTCTAAGTGCAAAATTCAACACTACAGATTGGTACATAGACTCGGGAGCTAGCATGCATTTAACGACAAAAAAACATTGGTTAACAAATGTGTCTAATAGAACCTGTATCACAGAGGTCGTCATAGCTGACAAATCAAAAGTTTCCGTGGAGTGTTGTGGAGATGTTCAGATTACAACAATAGCAAATGGTAAGGAATTTGAGATACCAGTCACACGAGTAATGTATGTGCCTAGTCTGGCAACAAACCTTATATCAGTTAGCCAACTCATAAAAAAAGGCAATAAAGTAAACTTTGACGATAATAGCTGTATGATTTACAATCGTAGAAATGAATTAGTTGCGACGGCAGATTTGGTTGACGGTGTTTACAAACTGAAGATCAAGGAAGTTGATTGTCTGTTTACACCAGCATCAGGACGTGTGTGGCATAGAAGATTTGCACACCTGAACACTAGTGATCTTAATAAAATGAAAGAAGGAATTGTTACTGGCATGTCATACACAGAAAAGTCTGAAGTGAACCAAAAGAACTGTATTGTGTGCTGTGAAGGAAAGCAGTCACGGTTACCATTCTTCCACACTGGTAATAGAAGTGACGATTTGCTTCATACAGTGCATGGAGATATTTGTGGACCAATGGAAACAAAGTCCATTGGAGGATCTAAATATTTTTTGTTGTTTGTAGATGATTTTAGTAGAATGGCCTTCGTGTATTTCCTGAAAACAAAAGACGAAGTTTTCGATCTATTTAAAACATTTAAGGCAATGGTAGAGAACCAAACTGGAAAACAGTTGAAAACCTTAAGGACGGACAACGGTTTAGAATTTTGTAATAAACAATTTGATAAATACTTAGATCAGTGTGGTATAATACACCAAAAGACTAATGCATATACACCTCAACAGAATGGCATGTGTGAAAGGCTTAACCGTACTGTGGTAGAAAAAGCCAAATGTCTGTTATTTGATGCTAAATTGAATAAAAAATTTTGGGCAGAAGCAGTGAACACTGCAATCTATTTGAGAAATAGGTCCTTAGCGTCAGGACTAAATAACAGAACGCCAATTGAAGTGTGGACAGGTATGAAACCTGATGTTAGCCATTTGCGCATATTTGGAAGCAAAGTTATGGTTCATATACCAAAAGTAAAAAGGCTCAAATGGGACAAGAAGTCAAAGGAATGTATTCTAGTCGGCTATCCAGATAACATCAAGGGCTACAGAGTATACCAGTGGCGAAGCGTCCATATAACCCGATTCCTACCGGCTTCCCTTTTAAGTTTTGGGTACTTCACAATATATTAGTTAGTAAATTATAAATTTAGAAAATACTAAGCTAGGAACAATAATAATAGTTACAACTAACATTAATGATCACTTAATAATGACATCTATCGGCCATCTGCCTGTTGTTTGTTAACATAATCGATATCGATGTGTTATATTAATAAACAATGTTTAAGTAACGTTAGATGGCGCGCCTTGTATTTTTTTTCCTAGAAATTCCGTTACCAGTATGAAATTGTGGAGCCACGGGCGCTAGGTAACCCGCTGGCCACCGGGTTCATGTCGTAGTATGTTATTGGACATAGGTGGCAGCACTTTCTAAGACTTTCTATGACTTGCTATCTCTCTCTGTTCGTCGGAATCGCGCCAAAGATATGGGCAAAGGGAACCCGAGCCTGCTCGGCTTCACGTTAACCGACTATGTATTGTTGTCACTTTTTACGTCATAATTTATTATGATACCGATTTACGATGTCTGTGAATTGTCATCAGTCATATTCAATTTATTTATTGACAGTTATGTGTTGTTTAGAAGTTGTTTTTTAATTAGTAAATACAAATTAATGTAGTGCATTGTTATGGAAATTACTGTTTGTGATTAGTGTAGCGTCTCCTTTCACGTAAGTATATTATTTGTTTGTAAATCTGATTAGTTTTTAATTTCAGACATGAAATGTTTGTTAGAAGTAAATAATAGTGATATTTTATGAATTTAAAGGGCACGCCGATACCAAGTAAAACTTTACGAATAACGTTGATTATTTATATAGATAATATGAGGTATTTATGAACACATTAACTGCTGGTCTGTTTGACGAATAACATATATTTTGTTAGTAGAAATTACATTTACTTAGAAAGTTATAACAAATTAATAAACAAATGTAGGTATTAGATATCGTGATTATATTTCTAATACTTATGCTGTTCTTGTAACAATTTAGATTGTTGAATTAGAATTAAGACTAATCCACTGTCGAAGTTTTAGTTTTCCGTTAAATTGACCTATACCGTGAATACCGTGCGATATGTTAACTGAGGCAAAAATAGGTTGCCTCGGGTTCCCTTTTGAAAAATTTCACCCTTCGCCACTGGAGTATACAATCCCAACAACAATTCTGTAACAACAAGTCGGGATATTGTTGTGATTGAGGAGGGGAATGAAGTCTTCCCAGTGAGTATATCTGAAGAAATCAGTGACTTTGAAGTGAAAAAGGAAAAGTCAACAGAAAGCCAGGTAACAGAGGAAGATACAGAATATTGCAAGGTACCAGTAAATGAGGAGTCTTCAAGTGTAAAAGGAGAGAGTACAGAATTTTGCAATTCCCCAGAAGTGAAGGACTATCATCCTGAGGATGAGGTTTTTGAAACGCCTAAATCAACATTAGTGGATCCAGAAGTACCAGTGCGTTCACGACGTATTCGTAAGGAACCAGATAGGTACGGCTTTGCTAGTATCGTATGTAGTGCAGAGAACTGTGGTGAAATTACTCTTGAGGAAGCACTTAATGGACCTGAGAGTGATCAGTGGAAAGAAGCTATGGATGATGAGCTGAAATCCTTTGATGAAAGTGAAGCTTGGGAGATTGTTAACTTGCCTGTTAGTCATACCGTAGTTCCTTGTAAATGGGTATTTAAACGTAAAATAGACAATGATGACAGCGTGAGGTACAGAGCAAGGTTAGTAGCCAAGGGGTTTGCTCAAAAACCAGGAATTGATTACGACGAAACTTTCTCTCCTGTTTTGAGACACTCATCCTTGAGACTATTATTTGCTCTATCAGTTCAGATGAACTTTGATATAACTCATCTTGATGTAAAAACTGCCTTTCTTAATGGTTTATTAAATGAGACTGTGTACATGAAAATACCAGTAGGTTTTAAATGTGACAATATAGATAACAAAGTTCTTAAATTAAGAAAAGCAATTTATGGTCTGAAGCAGGCTTCGAGAGCCTGGAACCAAAGAGTTAATGATTTTTTACAATCAATTGGTTTTAAAAGGTCTCAGTTGGAACCATGTTTATATACTAAGAATGATAGTCATTTCAAAATTGTAATAGCATTATATGTAGATGATTTTTTAATTTTTTCTAATAATTGTTGTGAAACTAGTAAAATAAAAGAAAAACTGTCATCAATGTTTAAAATTAAAGATTTGGGTTATGTAAAGCAATGTCTAGGTATGCGTGTGAATATGGATAAAAAAAATGGCATAATAACCTTAGATCAGGAACAGTATATTGATGAATTGTTACATAAATTCAATGTTAAAAACAGCAAAGCTGTTAATACTCCTATTGAATCAAAACTAAATGTAAGTAGAAGTGAAAATTGCAACAGTATATTACCCTATCAACAGCTTATTGGTTGTCTTATGTACTTGGCTGTACTTACTAGGCCAGATATAACTTTTTCAGTCAACTACTTAAGCCAATTCAATAACAGTTATGACGAAGAACATTGGGCATATGCCAAAAGGGTTTTAAAGTATTTAAAGACTACTAAACACTTTTGTTTGAAATATACAGCGGGGGGTAATTCTAGGTTGCAGGCCTTTGTAGATGCTGACTGGGCCAGCAATTCACTAGATAGACGTTCCTATACAGGGTTTTTCTTTGGTCTTTCTAATGGTGCTGTTTCATGGGAAACCAGGAAGCAGGTCACTGTAGCCTTGTCAAGTGCTGAGGCCGAATATATGGCCATATCTGATTGTTGTAGAGAAGCTATATATTTGAGGACTTTGCAATGTGAAATCACCAATAATTTATATGTAGTGACCATTTTTAATGACAATCAGTCCGCACAAAAATTAGCAAAGAATCACATGTTACATAAAAGATCTAAACACATTGATATACGCTATCATTTTTTGAGAGACTGTATTGATTCGAATATTATTAAATTAGAATACTTGTCAACTGCAGATATGCCAGCAGATTTACTTACGAAGGGGTTAAATTCGATTAAGCATTATAAATTTTTGGAGTGTTTTGGTCTGTGCAATTAATTAAAACAAATTTTCTATTTTTGTTATTTTGTTAAGAGGAAGTGTTGAAACAGTAACAAAATAAGTATGTGTATTAACGCCATCTATCTGTATTCATTGTAATTGGTGTGTGTGTCTGTGGTTAAAAATAATAAAAATTTACTCTCTGGTTCAGTTCGTTGTCGCAACTCAGCGTTTCAATTTTATTCATTTTGGTTTTGAATTTATGCCATCTTCAAATTAAAGTGATGTTTATAATCTATTTGAAAACGTTTTATCGTAACAAATTTTAAAATGTACTATATTATTATAAACTCTCTAAAAATGTTCATCATAAAATAATTTGTCTGTCTTACGGTAAGAATTCTCAACCAATTCGCACTGTCTTCTTGGTATGTAGATCATGTGAAATAATAAAACTCCTTGCTGTTTTTCATTTGTTTCCAAACATTACCCACCCGTACGTACACGAGCTTAACCAGCTTTTAAGTTTCCTAGCAGTTTCACGCCAGTGAACAACTTTGTTTTTAAAATCTACAAACTTCCGGCAAGCTCACAGTCTTGTTTACTTTTATTGTTGGCTGAATAATCAATTTTAAAATATTAATTTTATTCACTTTGGACTAAACCGCGATTACGAAATTTATTTCTGATTAATTGTTATTTTGATATACTTAACTGACATAAATGTATTCAGTTCTTTTTTTTTATTATTCTTATTTTAAGGAGCTTTGTCGAATATTACGACAAAGTCGCTCCATACGTCCACTTAATTATATATCTACAGACTAAACATTCATCATAGTACACTCAAAATATTTTTTTACCAAAAACCTAGCCCCTTCTGACATAGGAGCCGACAACATACTATTAAAATCCCCTATATTACTAACTAAAATATGAGGTCCACTCCGTACACACTCCGACAAAATATGGTGTACATCTTCCTTCACTCCACAGTCAGAGATATTCAGTTCTTAACGTTTAAACATCGTTTAAAAAATCCTATACGTTGATGACAATATTTTGTTTTGTAAAATGTAAGAGTAATCTTTCGCTTTACAAGTTCTACGAATATAAATTAAAATAAGAAAGTCAACAAAGATCGAGATTAATAAACTCGAGTAGATATAATTTACTTTTTTTAACTTATACAACATTCAATATCTCGTACTGTTTGAATAATATTAGATGTATTTTATACAATATATTTAACCCCCTATGCGACAAATTAATATTCACTTTATTGCATAACATTCAAAGCAAAATAAACTGTATTTCGATCAGCAAACAGCATATTTGTGAATGGATAAACGAGGACCTAATATGAAACACGCAAAAGGCGTTGAAAGGGAAAACATAAATACAGGAAAACGCTTGAACGTGCTACCAAATCCTTCTATTATTTACGATCCTTTCCACAACTGCTTACGTGCAAAGGTGTCATATAGATTGTAAAAATAAACATCGCTTCATGTGTACAGAAAAAGATCTGAATGTATGTTTTCGATACTTCTGATATCATTTTATTAACTTCTAGTATAAATATCATTATTTCGATTATTTTATTTTATTTTTATGGTGTAATAGGAAAGAGTATTACAGCCTAACTAGGAAAACTAAACTCCTGTGGGGCACCGCTTTTGCTTTTTTGTTGTAAAATTCACATTGTCAGTATAAGAAATTAGTTTCATATGTTATCACAACATGACGAGGATTTTTTATGTAGATTTGAGTCAGATTTATTTCATTCTAACATTTTGGTTGGTGAATAATTCGTATTGTTACAAAAATGAAAAAAATATCGGGATCTTTTAGATAGAATGATTACACCTTTTTATCATAGAGAACCATAGATATATAAAAAAAAAAACCATAAATCAATATAGAGAACGCACAGTTCCTAAGAGATTCATTCCAGAAAAATGCACCAAGATCAAAAGCATAATATAAAATAAATTAATGTAACCACTTAAAAACATTAAATACAGCATTCACCTTAAGTTGAATGCTTATTCATTTGTACTATTTGTAATATATAAAAGAAGTTATCTTAAAACATTTTAAAATTTACGAAAATTCCCGTTTCATTTCGCGTAAGTGACTAGTTTGGTGCCAACATTTTCAAGTAACGTACCGTCACAGTACTGTGCCTGATTATAACACTGTTCTTTGTATTTTTTTTATGTCTGTGCCAAAAATTTGAACCTGCCAACGCTTATCTAGAACATGCTACATACTTACAAATATTTTTAAAACAATACCGGGCTTAAATCAGAGCGTGCTTGAGACGTAATACAAAATGTTTTAGTTCTATTAGTAATTCGTTTTTGAAGTTATACTTCTTTTGGCGCGTTAGGGAAAAATTATGAGAGTAAATTTTTACGATGCGCGCGCACACCGTCACGAAAAACCGACACCCTGAAGTTAGCTATAGTCAACATTTTATTTTTGAATTTTGAACGTAGAATAAGGCGAAAGGAAACCGTCACCCTGAAGTTAGCTATAGTCAACATATTAGTTTTGAATTTTGAACGTAGAATAAGGCGAAAGATAAAATTTATAAAAAGATTTTTATCTTGTTACGCCAAAGAAGTATAACTTCTAACGCGTGTACATAAGTACACTCACATTTTTTTTTTAGTAAAGTACCTATAGACCTATCATGCTGGCTGTTAAGTATATTCTAAATATACACTGCTATCAAGAAACTTCGTATCTAGGCAAAACGACTAGTCCCTACTATAACAACCTGTTAGATTAAGACAATTTTCATCTTTATCGCTAGAGCATGAAGATTTCGTGAGAAGCATTGAAATAGACATTCACGGAATTAAAAAATACAGCCAAGTAAAAAGCATACGTGAAATCTTGAAAAATAACTCTATATCAGAAGATAATAAATTATATTACAATGTTACGAATTTTGCATCCTTTATCCCATTTCATAATTTTGCATAGAAACCTCGTCGGACGCGTCTCACTATGAAACGAAAAGGGTCAGAAAGCCGATTACAGGTCGTCTTCGAATGGAGAAAGCTTTCGCTTGTAATCCACTAATGTGAGTGGCTTATAAGGGATACCAAATCTATGATAAACCGGTGATACGCCGTCGATGCTAGTTGAGTGGGTTTGCTTTTGACAATATAATAAGCTAAAGGATGCATAATAACGGGTTTTATACACATTTGAGTTTTGATATGTTTCTACTTCTTCTTCAGCTTTTGGAAGTCCATTGCTGAATATAGGCCTCCCCCAAAGATTTCCAGATAATATGTTTGATATGTTTAGTTTCGTGTAATTTATTATGCCGTGTTTTTAAAGTTGTGTGAAAATTAAATTGGTCTTAATGTTTTATTAATTAGTACCGATGTACTTTTGATTTATTTAGAGAATATCACAATATTCAAGGATATATGAATAAAACTACAAAAATTCTTAACATACCTAACAACTCAATCACTAAAAATATATCAACTGCAAATAAGATAAAAAAATATCCAAATATATTAATTAAAAAAACGTCTACAACTTTTCATACACTCCTGTGTAGAATCATACATGAACATACTAAGTTGTGGTACCTACAATGTAAATGAGAAATTCAAATGTCACTAAAGAGCAGGCACAAAACAAACACGAAGCTAGTAGCGAAAGGCCGGAATCCTCAGGCTTGTTTTGAAATTTACCCCATAGGGGGTGTTCACAGTGAAGTATTGAAATGTTTACTGGTGGTAGGTCTCTCATATGTAAGAGTCCGTCTGGGTGGGTATCACCGCCAATGTCTATTTCTACCGCCAAGCAGTGTGCATGCACTGTTGTGTTTCGGTTTGAAGGACGTTGTAGCCAGTGTAACTACTGGACATAATGAGACTTAACAACTTATGTCTCAGGATGACGAGCGCAGTGAAATGCCTCACAGTAGGTACTTTGTAAGTCAAGGTGCTGGATGGTATTGCTACTGTTTATGGGTGGTCGTATCGCCTACCATCAGGCGAAAGGCATGCTCATCTCGTCATTCAATGCAATAAAAAAAATCAGTCCGCCCCGTGACCATGAAGGCTGCAAAGCCTTCGGAACGTCGGGAGAAAATATAAATGAAAAAACCGCGATAAAATCCGTAAAAATAGTTTTATTTAAATTAAAAAAAATGTTAGAATATTTGTGTTTTTTATTTTATAAAACAGGCCGGAACGGTGTTGACTCGCGAGTGGTAATTATATCTCTCTAAGCGACATTGCGTTTTTCTACTACCAATTATATGGGACCCAACATAGCTAGGGAAATGTGCGTGTTACCTCTACCTACCCGTGGCAAAGGAAAACGGCGTGATACTGTATAAGTATGTATTTAAAATAAATTAGGCACACTTTCCTGGTAGATAATAAATACAACAAATCCATATCTTGTCTATACTAATATTATAAAGAGAGAGATTTGATTGTTTGTTTGTTTGTTTGCATTGAATAGGCTCCGAAACTAGAAAGAAAGAAAGAAATATTTTATTGATGGGACAAACAAATTACAAATTTAAAAATAGAAAGAAAAAAACATACAGTGCTATATTGTACCAACAATAGGAACCCTCATTCAGCTCCTTACTACAGTACGGTCTAACCAATACTAACTACTGTCTAACTAACTACTGGACCGATTTGAAAAAAAATCTTTCACCAATATAAAGCTACATTATCAGCGAGTAACATAGGCTACTTTTTATCCCGGGGAAATATAAAACGGAATTTTTATCCCGGAAAAACAAATTCGCGCGGGCGGAGCCACGAGCAGAAGTCTATTATTGAATAAGTATGAACAAGCCCTTACCGTTGTAATTCCGACCTGCGCCAGCTACTTCCCACACATTGGTGTTTTTGTTCTATGCTTGCGGGAGGACACAATACTCTATACATAATTCATTTTGCGGAATAGATTAATCTTTGCAAAGTGAATCTTGGAGTGCAATTTTGGACGTGTGCTTATGAACGTGGAATTTATTATTAGGATCTATAAATTATTACTGATTCATTAATGAATACCCACACATACGCACACATTTTTTTTTATCTCCGAGGGGTATGCAAAAGTGCAACTAAGTGCACCCACTTTTCGCCGTGCGTATTCCATCCCATGATGTGATAGGGGGCGAGCCTAGCGCCATATCGGACACACATTCCAGAATCCGGGCGGATACTGAATTCCAGAATAATCCAATATCACTATGCCCGACCCGGGGATCGAACCCGAGACCTCAGGATTGCAGTCGTACCGTAATACAACTACGCCACCAAGGCAGATTAATGAATAACATTATTTTAATGTTTAACTGAACATAATTAGATATTAAAGAAACTTTTAGGGTAGTTATCAGTCTTTTAACTTATAACAAAGTCGTTTTATTTTCTACGTCTAATGTGGGTCGAAGAGACAAAACACAGGTTTTTATGGGTATTGCCCTAAATGATCAAAATCTTTGTTCACCTCATACACTGTCTACGTAGAATCTATATGATTCAGCCACTACGTATAACAAACAACAAAATTCCCCCACGTTTTCTTGTAACCCAGACATCCTAATATAAGGCATCTCCAGGGAACATCTGGGCGAGTCGTACCATGCCGCGGAACTTTACGAATGGGCAATTATGCCGGCTTCATCGCACCCCTGTGCATAGTGCTGCCACCTATCTGCTATGCAGTTTAAAAAGTTCAAATTGACTAATTTTATTTGGACTGACTGTAGTTGTTTTTGAAGTTTTGGTTAAACTGCTTCGGGGCCGGACGGTGAGAAAAAAAATCGACTGTATGAAGAGATGGGAATGCCGATTGTCAGATGTTACCATTTGGCGAAACGATTGCTTATAAATAGTGGATTCCACCAAAAACTTTGATTTGAGTACCACCATACCAGCCCTGTACCATATATCGCCCACTGCTGAGCACGAGCCTCCTCTACAACTGAGGGTTTAGGCCTTAGTCCATCACCTAGTGCGGGTTGGCAGACTTCACATACCTACGAAATTCTTATAGAGAATTAATTATAATGATTTGAGTAGTACAATAATTATAATTTACCATTGGACTCATCGTGACTTTGGATAGATATTAGACGCTTAATGTCTAATAAAAATGCCCCAATGTCCTTCGAACCGGAACATACACACACACAATCACGCCTTTTATCCCGGAAGGGGTAGGCAGTGGCGCAACTAGTGCACCCACTATTCGCCGTGCGCATTCCGTCTGACGATGTGAGAGGGGCGAACCTATCGCCATATCGGGCACGAATTTCAGACTCCGGGCTGATACTGATTAGAAAAACCGAATATAATTTTGACCGACCCGGGGATCGAACCCGAGACCACAGTATTTCAGTCGTACCGTAATACAATTACGCCACTGAGGCAGTCCGGAACAGTCAGTCAGTATATGATACTGCTTGGGGACGGAAAATATTTTAGGAACCAAATACATTATTATGCAATCGAGAAAACATCACCTAGAGTTATAAATAAGTTTTTATTAAATGCTATTACAGCAAAAAATATGTAAGTTGGTATTAGTACAAGACAAACTACAACTAATAAATGTAGTTTGTACTAATTGGAAATAGTTTGCTTTTATCAAAACAAAATCGTTACAGATGCTCAAACAGAGTGCGCAATGTTTACAGTCAACACGGTGATAAAAAATTCATAAAAATAATATGAAATTCATTTTCGCATAGCTCAATGAAATATGTATGCGTTGGTAGAGTTCATAAAATATTGTTCGGACTGTGTCGTTTTTACATGAAATTTTAATAAATATTTTTGTAAAGATGTTGCTAAAAGGATAAAATGTAAGCGTAGCAGTAAAGCTTTTTAAGTAAGTTTTAATGAAGCGATTATCTTTTAATTGATAAAAATCTCTATCTTTTTAAAACAATACTTCTAAAAGTAAAATTTAAATATTAAATAATGGTACCTGAAAAATCGATAAATCTATACTAATATTATAAAAAGGAAAGATTCGATTTTTTTTGTTTGTTTGCTTGTTATAGATAATCTCAAAAACTAAATGACCGATTCTTTCACCAATATAAAGCTACATTATCAGCGAGTAACATTGGCTACCTTGTATCCTGGGAAAATATAATGCTGGACTTTTATCCCGGAAACCCTTAGCCGCGGGCGGAGCCGCAAGCAAAGGCTAGTACTAATACTAGAATAGGAACTATACTAATATAGGAAGCACTATCAGCTATTGTTGTGACTTATTGATCAGTTATAATATGGTGCAAAATTCGTGTTCTCTAAAAGAATTAATTCTTAGGTGATAATGATTCAAGAGAAAATGTATTTATTACATTTTATAATTATTATATAGTTTATTTTGCAACAAACACCCTAGATAGCTAATATTGATATAACTTGTTATAAAATAGCTCCAAACGTGCCAGTTTCCGACAAACCCTTTGTCCAAACGTAAGAAACTGATACAAATACACTGGTATTACGTCGAAACATGTGAAAATTGTTAGGGTGCCCCTCTGTCCGCGCCGAAGGGCGGGACGTGGTCTAAATGTTTCACAGCCGAATTTACATCCACATACATACGAGTAATGCGATACAAGTAACACGGTGAATATTTATTTGTCTGCCGTTGCAGCTGGGCTTCTGTAAGATACTTTTAGGATAAAATTCGCTTCGATTTTTCCGTAATGTGTTGCGTTGGGCCATTTTGTGTATCTGTTTCGTGTAAGATTTTCCTCTCTGGCGGTTTATATAGAATTTATATATGTAGTTTCATGCAACCCTGAAGAGTTTGATATTTTTTATTTGCACTTATTTCTGAAAGTACTCAGAAGACTGCCTCGGTGGCTTAGTTGTATTACGGTGCAACTGCAACGCTGAGGTCTCGGGTTCGATCCCCGGGTCGAGCAAAGTGATATTGAGTTTTTCTATTCAGTATCAGCCCGGAGTCTGGAATTTGTGCCCGATATGGCGATAGGCTCGCCCCCTATCACATCATGGGACGGTATAACGGCGAAAAGTGGGTTCACTAGTTGCGCCTCTGCCTACCCTTTCGGGGATAAAATGCGTGAGGGTGTGTGTGTGTGTGAGTACTAATAAGATTTCAAAATTACTTTCACTATTAAATAACCAGATTATGGCAAAATCTTAAACACTTTCATCTTAGAAACGGACATAAAGGTTTTGGATTGAATTTTTTTATTAGAAAAAACCATGTTCTTCACCCCGGATTGGGATTTATACCCGATACGAATATGGATGACCGGGATATTTTCGTAACTGTGCCTTTGCCTATTCCTGGATTAAGGCGTAATCCTACGTTCATTAATATGATGTGACTAGTGACCGGTGAAATTTTAGAGTATCAAGGCTAAGGTGATAACTTAGTTTTACCAGTGTTCTCGGATTGCGTAACTTGGGTAGACAGGTTAACGCGCTTCCAAGGAATAAACGGATTTGGGGTTTAACCAACAGTCTGTTGTTGACTATGGAGATCTGAACTGAATTAATACTTAGTTGCAAATCTCTGCAATTAGCTGAATAAAAGTGTAAGTTTTTGTATTTTGGGAAAGGACTTAAACGCAAGCAAAAGTAAGTAAAATAAATAATAAGATGTCCACTTTTTTTTTATTGTTTTGAATGACGAGACGAGCATGCCGTTCGCCTGATGGTAAGCTATACAATGGTAATCATCCAGCACCTTGGGTTATAAAGTACCTACTGTGTGGCATTGCACTGCGCTCGTCATCCTGAGACATAAGATGTTAAGGCCCGTATTCACAAACGATACTTAGCTAAGGACAGCTCAATGCTATGATAATAAGTCTGTTTTCGTTAACATTACTTGCATAAGTATAGAAGTAACACTGGCAAGCCATTCATTTCATAAACGATACTCAAGGGACTCTTTGCTGTGCGTTCCCATAGCATTGTGATTGGTTTATATTGTAATGAAACTTCCTCGAGTAGATTGACAGAAAACATCAAACATTGACTTTGAAATTTCAATTTTGATGGAAATTATCGGAAATTATCAATAGGTATTAAAAATGACACGGATTTCAAATAGTAAAAATACATTACATACATGCGACATCACCGATAAATTCTTGGTAGAAGCCACAACACGAAAGAAGGAGACAACATGTAAAAATTTTAGTTAAAATAATATTATGTTCGCATTTGCATTATGGACTCAAGTTTCGCGCCTTTATTGAGTAAAAATCTCCTAAAATGTGGTAAGTATGATGTTTTCCAGTTTGTTTCCTGGTTATATATATTACAATAATATAAAATGATAAGACGAATAACAAAAGATGATTTCTTTTAGTTCAAAGAAGTTACCATATTTTACTTCTTCAGAGAGGGAATTAATCGTGGCTTTGATGCGGGAACGGCCTATTATTGAACATACCGTACGCATGCTCAAAATATAGAGCCAAAGAAGAAGGCTTGGGATAAACTGACAATAGCTTATAATGCACAGTCGTATGCTACACCCAGGGACAATGTACAGTTGAAAAGATGTTGGGAAAATATAAAACTTATAGAAAGAAGGAGCTCTCTCAAGAGTCAATGAGTATGATGCGTATAGAAAACATATTAGATTATAAAAACAGCTCTATGCTTTACAATTTAAAAAAAAATGGAAATAGAACGATAAAAAATACATCTTGAAAATTTAAAAATATATTTGTTTTATTTTATCCGACCAAATTAACTAAAAATGCTGTGTTATAAATTATCTCCTGTATCGGAGCGCCTCGTTATGTAGGTATTTTATAATTTATATTATTATCATTTATATTTTCGATAATGATGCCATTGGATGTACTAATCTAAACTATCTTTCACTAATAGGAAGCTACATTACTCCTGAGTGCTATAGGCTACTTTTTATCCCGGGAAAATATTTTTATCCCGGAACAACTTATTCATGCGGGTGAAGCCGCGAGCAATACTAGTATTGTATAAAATCGAAGTTGCTACAATCACATGGCACGTTGTTATGAGACTCGTAGCCAACTTTTTCGTCAAACAAGGATCAAATCCTCTTCGACTCCCCTATTGTACGTTCTACTGTGTTTCTAGTTTTTATGTTAGCTTTATTGTAATTTTCTTTGGAAATATTGCCTGGTTGTGATACTGTGAGATTTGAAAATCTCGATCACTTTTCTAGTGTTATTCGTTCTCTGTAGGTCTCTTTCAAGGATAATCATCAAATTATTTTTCGCTACTGCAGTCCATCGCAAGTTAAAACGGATCAAATCAAGAAAATCACACGAATTTACAAACCTAACTTACGTGGTCTGTAAAACCCGGTGCTAGATTGACGTTTGTGTTGATTTGTCACACTATGCGTTGCGTAAAATAGCTCGCGAGCTCCTTTTGCTGTGCGTTCATTTTCCTAAATGCATACTGTCATTCGTCCCTTAAGTGTTGTTTAAGAATAAGTTTGACGGACCCTGTGCGTTCGAGAATACTATGCGTCCTCGGGTTGAGTGTTTGGGCATGACAGCCTACGCACTGCGTAGGCCAAGGGGCGCTGTGATTGGCTAATATTGAGATACAACTTTACATCAGTTGGCTGTCAGATAAACAAAGCTGAACAAGGCCAAAGAAAACGATAAAACAACCGACACTATGCGTTCGGGAGCGCTATGCGTCCTCTAAGTATTGTTTGTGAATACGGGTGTAAGTCTCATTATGTCCAGTAGTTACACTGGCTACAATGTCCTTCAAACCGAAACACAACAGTGCATGCACACTGCTGCTTGGCGGTAGAAATAGACATAGCGGTGGTACCCACTCAGACGGACTCTTACATACGAGAGACCTACCACCACCAGTATTAGTTGTTTTGTCATTAGATCGACATTATACTACGTAGGCATAATAAACAATTTGAAGACAGCCTAGGACTGATTTTTCAATCGTTACACATACCCTTCAGCCAATCAGACCTTACTCGATTAATTACCAACTAAAATGTTGTATACTACATACTGCAGAACCTTTTTAAAGATACGTCATCATCAATAATCTATCATTTTGCAAAAATGTCGATAATCATCGAAAATTGTCAAACACAAAGCAAAGCTCATTCGTTACAGAGTACATTTAAGCACCTTTAAACCCCATCCAATTTATTTGGACGACAGCAGGATAACCGCAATGATGTTGACAAATCGACCAGCCGGGCTGGCCCGCCTTTTTGATGTTCCGATCTTTTCATCGCAATCAATCGGTACCATATCTCATTCTGTAACATCTATATATTTGCATTTAATGTCAGTGTTGCAAACATTTTCGCTGTTTTTTTTCGAATGTAGGCAGTATTTTTCTGAATCTAGTGTATTTGCGGCTGCGTTTGAAAAATCTTTTTTTTTGTAATTTATTCTTGATTGATTTGACGAAAAGTGCGTGCCCTAGTTGCGCCTCTGCCTACCCCTTCGGGGATAAAAGGCGTGAGTGTATATGTATACGAATTTGTGTATTTTATACTTAGTACACATTTATCTTTTTTATTTTTGTGTTATTTCACAGACTTTAAAAAAATGTAACTCAAATGTTTCAAATATGTAATTAGTATCTGTAACTAGTGTCACTGATAACTTATCTGTATATTTAAAGAAGTACAAATGCGAGTAATGTAGCCGGAATCATACTGGTATTTAAGAATGACTACATATATTTTTTCAGGAAAAACCCTTATTACTACGAATAAATTTCTATCTTTAGAGTTTAGATTCGATCAATCACTTTGAAAAAGAAAAAAAAATCTTTATTACTATAAAATCATGTAATGTTAAAATACTTAGGGCCTGTTTCACAAGTTTTTCACAATTTTATTTGACAGGTATTGAATTAAACAGGAAATGTAGATAGTACTCATTTTAGATTTTGAGCATAGATTACACTGTGTCTTTTGTATTAGGTCGGCTTATACATTTATATGACGAACTTAACTTAGAAGTTATAAAACAGGCCCTAATATCATAAGCAGATGTCGTCAAAATATGTATTTTTTTTTATCTTGTTGACTATATATACTTACGTGTCAACAAACGTTTATAACAATAGTGTTTCCTTCGGTTTTCACACACGACACAAACACAGCATTTCCATTAGGCACCGTTACAAGTTTTTCACAGCCTATTTAGAATTTCAACAATCTCATCAAACCACCGGCACCAAGGGAGCTGATTGAATTGACTCCCCGCTACCTGACGCCATATTTCTTTTGCCGGTTTCCCCAAATTGAACTTTTACCAGTTAAATGTACTTTAATCTGATTGAACTTACGACTTAGATAAATCGCTAACTGTGAGGGTCGCGTTTTAACACTTGGAATGTAGGTGCGAGTGTTTGTACGTTGATTAATTGATATGAGACCTTTATGGGTTTTATGAATGTATGTGCTCTACATTAATTTTCCTTCATGTAGAGCATATAAAATTTTATTATCATATCATTGAACTTTGTAAAACATCTTACATGCCTTATATACCAATACATTCATATTTCTATACTTATATTATTATAATAATTAAAAGCTCTTGAAAGGCTCTACGTATTATTACTACAACGCTATTAAAAACCCAAGGGAACACCTCTGACTTTTCTAAAAAGTTATGTGTGTATTCTTTGTGAATTATCGCTCGCTTTACCGGTGAAGGAAAGCATCGTGAGGAAACATGCATATCTGAGAAGTTCTCTATAGGAATTTCGAAGGTATGTGAAGTCTGCCAACCCGCACTAGGCCAGCGTGGTGGACTAAGGCCTAAACCCTCTCAGCTGTAGAAGACGCCCGTGCTCAGCAGTGGGCAGTATATAATACAGTGCTGGTATGGTATGGCTATTAAAAAAAACCTAAACCTTATAAATAAAAATAAATACTACCTATAAAGACGGTACTTTTACCAGTTTTAAGACAAAGACCTCACTGTCAATCATAACAATATGGTTTTTATAGTGAAATCAATAGTTTTTGTAACCCGATCGCGCGTCCAATGGTGGCTCATAAGAAATGCATGCTCTTCCACTTTATTTATTTACATGGGGTTAGCTCGATAAATCCGGTACTTTTTATCGTAGGGGACTTTTATTGAACTTTATATTTAACCCACCCTATGGATCAATAGGGACATCGAGTTTTGTTGCATCGACGCCTTCCGATTTCATTGTTCGGCTTACGTAAGTTTTTGATTGAAGTTAATTCAGTCAGTAGTGCTTGGGATTTGAGAGGGCGATGCCAGTTCGGCAGGTCTCTTGCATTAGATTTTGTTTAAATATAAGAAATAGAGTTTGTAGCTACATAAATGCTTCGGTTTCTTGTGTACGAATACCTAATAATAATTTATCCAATTTTCAGTTCCAGAGTCGAATGACGTTACAAAATACTGTCAGCATACACGGCTAAAATATCCATGCGAATTATAGTAAAAAATTAAACATAATATAAAAACATACGTATCACACAATTTCAAATTACAAAATGGTTCAGTTGTACAGTGTATACAGACCTTAACAGAATATAAAAGTTACAGACGGCGCGCAGAACTTGTCAACTTCTTTTATTCACAAGAATCAAATGGCAGTAATATTTCAAAATGAAATGCTTATAACTAGCTGTAGTCATTTGTATCAAAATATATCATGCAACAAGTTGAAAGTGTACAGTTCGCGGTACCAACATGCCTGAACTCGGCTTTTAAACTACCATCTTCGTGATATTTATCTTATGATTATGAAAGAAATAAGCTTCTTTACCACCTCTATCTTTTAGCTAACAGCCTATGAGCACTTGCTCAATTCTGAGAGTAACTTCCTATCTTTCTCAGATCAATAATGATAATTATACATTTTAATAAATAATATCGTTTTCATTATTCAATATTAATGAAGCCTAATTTCAGCTTATAAAGGGCCAAGCAACTGATAATAAATGTCAGTGTAAAATGTATAAACTGATTTTGTGTCCCTAAATCGAATAATTTGATTCGAACTTAAAAGTCCAGTAACTCAGAAATTGAGAATAGTAAATTATACAGATTTATTAATTATAATCATTCTTCCAAGATACTGCGAAAATATTATACCCACCCACAAGGATAACAAAAAGCAAAGCTATATTTATTATTTAATAGTAAATATATCATATTAAATGATTACAACTCACCTTTCCATCATAATGGGAAGTAGAAAAAGTAATATATTTACCACGTATTTTCCAAACCCATAAGGAAAATTGACTTGAGTAATTATATTTTATCACATATTTTTTGTCATTTTTTTTTATTATTACTAAAGTTTTTTCACTGAATTTGCACTTATGTGCCCTATTAGAGATTACTACGACAGTATTGTGTGACGAAATTGTACACTTGTTTCTCTGAAAAGAGAAAATTTCCCAGGAGCTACAAGTTATTACGCGAGAAACACCTTGGGTTTGCTACAGAACAGCTTATTCGTTATTATTAGGAACCGGTATTGCATCTTTGAAAAAAAATCCAATAAGATTTTTTGCCAACTACATTTTTTTTGTTCTGGCAATTTGAGCGAATTATAAACTATCAGTATTAATTACCAAGCATAATTTAAAATTGTTTTTTTATATAGTACAATGTATAGACTCGAAAGCAGTAATATGTTCATTAAAAACGAAACAATTACTGCTCGTATTTACGAGGCGTAATTAACGAGGCAATGCACAGGAGACGCGGGCTATTTGTCATGGCCAGCCGTGCCGTAGCAGCGTAGCGGTGTCGTAGCGCGCTACGGTGCTACGCGCTAATGTAACAATGTATTTGCTTATTATGAATTTTAGTGTACCTAATTATCTCTGTTTGTATTTTCATAAATAAGTGGTTTCCAATTAATTTTTGTGGTGAGGAATAATTAAACCGTGGTCCTATCAAAACGAAATCGCTGAAATGAAACGAACACATTGTTGAGGATTTAATTTAACCAAACGGTTAATTAAAACAGCGTTCTTATGTTGTATATAATGGACAATTCCCACAGAATATTATCTACTATCAAAATTGATATTCTCATGACAAGATCTAAGAAACATATATAAAATCTGCATGTCACACATACTTAATCCCAAAATAAACTGATCAGTTCTAAGATATTTTTTCGCAAACCGCAATCACAACCCAGACGAATTTATTGACCACATTTTAGGAGCAGATTGGCAGCTAATTTGGTTATAGGAAAGTAACATTGGGAGGCTGCGGCGGTGGTGCATTACACCGGAAACACTGTCCGATTGTTGCGGTCCCGTCTTAATGGGCTTAATTCTGATGCGGCTTTCGGCTTTTAGCCATTGTTTACCTGCACTATGTAGAACATGCCATAAATCAGCGTGTTTATGCGTGGTAGTTTCACGTTTTTATTTTTTGAGTGATTGATGGGGGAATTGAGTTATTGTGGGCGTGTTGTGAAAGACAAAGGGTAATGTTTGTTGCAAAAAGAGTAAATTTATTGTTAAAGTGATGCTGTTCATAAGGATATTTATTCTTCTTTAATAGTATAAGTCACAGTATGGGCAATTTGTTATATTTTATTCAATAATACGTTGATTATCTCTTGAATTTCAGAATTCTTGAATATATTGGTTGTGGAAGTGTTATAATATAATCAATATACAAAATAAAAATATATGCATGTAAACATATTGAACAAAGTTTTATTTCAACACGTGTTATTTAAAGGAAGAAAGGCAGCGAGAGAAGTATGCCAGAATCGAGCAAAGTGGCAATCTATAGTCTCTGCCTACCCCTATGCGATAGGGGCATGAGACTCTGTATGTATGTGATTTAATCGACACAGTTTTCACTATTCCGCGAAGTTTATATCTATAAATTTATTTGCAGACACAGTCTGCCCGACCAGGATGAGCACGAAGCTAGCCTACATAAGCACGTCTTGATACGATGAGAGTAACTAATTTAGTAGGGAAACTTGCACAATTTTATGACATGACGCGAACCTCCAGACTGTTCGCGTCGGGCCAAAAGTTAAATTGAAACTGCTAGGCAAACCGCACTGGAATGATTTATTAGCCGCGTGTGAATACGTTAGTGCAGTGTGGTGAGATCAGTAGGGTAGGTTGATTCTATCCTTTATCTCGATAAGTGTGGTTTGTGAGTTTGTCTATATACTTTTTGATAGTGCAAACTATTGTAAGAAAGGTGTTTAGTTTAGATTTGATTAGGAACTTTTGTTTGAGTTAGGGTTTGTTTAAATTTTGGCAATTTATTTTCTTATTGCTATACTTAATGATTCCTTACGTTTACGCAAATGTGAGACATTGAAATTAAACTACTATAACGGATTTTAACGGTTTTTATAGGAAGCGGTGTTCTTTGGTAAGGATTAGTGGCTTGTCGAATCTAAAGTAATGATTGAAGTCTTATTCTGAGTGTTCAGATGAAGACGAAGTCTTCAGTAGCGGACCTAAAAGACCTCTTGCCAGACCTCAAGACATTGTGAGCTCTTACTGAGTAGACCGGACCGCATACAATTACTAACATCTTAAAATTATATAATTATAAATTGAAGGTAGAATTGTAACACTAACTTTTCAGACCACCAACACCTCAGTCCGCCCCGTGACCACGAAGTGCTGCAAAGCCTTCGAAGCGACGGCAGAAAATAAAATAAAAATCCGCAATAAAATCTCTTATAGTAGTTTAATTTATATTATTGCTATACTTTCTAGAGGCGAAAAAAAATTGACTTAATATAAAATAAAACGTAATCCTCCTAGCCAGTTTCGGCCACGGCGGCCAATCTCAACGGAGATCAGTCAGGTACGCAGAAGATATTATAGTGCACAAGTGTGTGCGCAATACACAAGTGCACTCGCTATTCCTTCACTTTCATAGTCTGGTGAGTCGGCAATCCGACATGACCGTAGAGAAATCACGAGCAGGACCAACGGCTTAACGTGCTTTCCGAGGCATCACACCGCCAACTTCCTGGCGCCGAGCTGCGACTGAGTAATTTTTTAAGAAGGAAAAACCCGGTCACTATGTTTTTGGCTCGACCCGGGATTCGAACCCAGGACCTCAGCGCGCAAATCGTACTCGTAACGCGTACGCAATACAACTATGCCAGCGAGGCAGTCTGACATAATATAATTGCACAAATATTTCAATGAAACATTTAAATTGTCGATAAAAAATATTTTAAAACAACTTTATATTTTTTGGGTCAAATAAAAAATTATGGAAGATGTCCTACTGTCCGCATTTACTTATTGGGGACAGGAAAACAAACATACAGACATAATTGAACAAATTTCGAGAGTGACTATTGTACGCACAATATTACCATGTACGTGTTGGTAATTTAAGGAGTTTAGGGTTTACAGTACAATGGGAAGGGACATAATCATAACTTAAGCCTTAAGAACTTGGGGAATCATTTGCATAATGGCTCAAGCCTTTGAAATCTTTGTAGACCCTAAATTGCATCACTTCATATTTGTTATTGTGTGGGAGAATTAACATAATGCTATTATATATTGAAATTCTATTGTTTTGTTTCATAGCGTGTTACTAAAGTAATTTAACGATTTATTGTACGAGTATTTTGAAAATCGTTTTATTTTAGCCTATACACATAGTAGTATAACTGAATGGTAATATAAAGTTTCATTATTAATGATTTACCGTCCTCATCCACTATTACAATATACACACACACACTCACGCCCTTTATCCCCGAAGGGGTAGGCAGAAGCGCAACTAGTGCACCCTCTTTTCGCCGTGCGTATTTCGTCCCATGATGTGATAGGGGGCGAGTCTATCGCCATATCGGGCACAAATTCCAGACTCCGGGCTGATACTGAATGAAAAAACCCAACATCACTTCACCCGACCCGGGGATCGAACCCGAGACCTCAGCATTGCAGTCGTACCGTAATACAACTACGTCACAGCAACAACAACAAGCAGTCAATGAAAAATAAAATGTGTTCATCTTAAATAATACGATATTTAATTAATATTGAACAGTTTTAATTCAATATATAGTATTAAAGATTCTATATCTAACAAAGCTTATAACGACGTTAAGAGAGCTCTATTGAAATTAGCCGACTGGTCAAAGGTGGTACGCCGATAAGTACCGGTAAGATAAGGCAGGGTTAATCCTCAGAACAAAGGCACTGCCTCTGACCTCGGGCACGGGCATGGTTTGGCTGTTCGGGATATTCTCGGTGTTGTTCGATAGTTCCAGTCGACCTTTGATGTTGGTGAATTTTATTATAGTTTTTGTAATTATATAAATTTACCATTGGAAAATAAAGGTTTAAGAGAATGAAAGTTTTTTTTTTGTTTTAATGAGTTAGGTTCGATAATTTTTTGATAGATTTTTTTAATTTTTGATAGCTTCTTATGACAAAAACACGTAATAATATAACTTGTATTTATCACACCATTTTTTTTGAAGTTATACTTCTTTTGGCGCGTTAGGGAAAAATTATGAGAGTATATTTTTACGATGCGTGCGCACACCGTCACGACAAACCGACACCCTGAAGTTAGCTATAGTCAACATTTTTGAATTTTTAACGTAGAATAAGGCGAAAGATAAAATTTTTAAAAAGATTTTTATCTTGTTACGCCAAAGCAGTATAACTTCTAGCGCGTGTACATAAGTACACACACACTTTTTTGTAATTAGAAATAGATTTTATTTATTGATTTATTTATAACTCTTTATTGCACACATGTACATCAAGAAAAAAACATAGTATATTATTCACTTTAATAAAGTACAATTGGCGGTCTTATCACTCGAGGCAATTTCTTTCACATAACCATAGTATGGACAGTGGAGAAAAAGTTTTTTTTATGAAAATTGCCATCACCAATAAAGTATCTTTATTTTTTTTATATTTTGTCCCTTAGTTTCCAATTGTCTAAGTTGTTTTAGGACCCGTTCCACAACTTCTGATTTAATAAATAGGCTGACCAAATTTAAAAGTTTAATCTATGCTCCCAAATAAATGGTAATAAAATGAGTACTATCTTCATTATCTCTGCCTACCCCTTCTGGGATAAAGGGCGTGAGTGTGTGTATGTGTGAAAACTATCAAATAAAATTCATTTGAAAATTATGAAACAGTCCCTATAAAGTTTTAAGTAACCTCTTCGCTAATAGACCCCTATCAACCAAATCCTGACCGTGGTACGTCCGCGACGTCTGCGCCTGAAATGTTATTATCTGCCCTCAAAGGGCTTCACTTCCGTTTCGATGATCTAACTAAATGTTTCTTTTAACGCACACTTTAATGCCGTCCTTAAGATGTTTCGGATGTCTGTTCCCATATTTTATAAAGGGAAAACCCTTTACGGGCTTTTGGATTCATCCTGTCAGGTGTTTCTCAACGCTTGTTTATTCTGATAGTGTATAACATAACTAACCATAGGTGCTGTGTAATAAGGTTTAGTTTAAAAAAAATTAAGCTTTTAAAAAATTAAATCAACTTGGATGCGATTTTTTATATTTAAAAGAACGAAATAATATGTGAACTTAAGTTTTAACAGAGTCTTTGGCGCGTAAAGTGATAAGCCCTTTAATTAAAGGAGCTGTGTGTTCGGCTCCTGCAAAAGCATTAATTTGTATCAATTTTCAGCGTTTTACAGGGCCTTGAGTCCACTGTAGTTAATTATAATCTAAACGACAAAAAACTTGGATATACTTATTTACTTCTTTGAACGTCGCACTCAAATGATAAACCTTGTTATCGAATCGTGTCACAAGGCAAAATACACACAATAATTATTATATTTTAATCTAAAACCATGTTTTATGTACCAGTCATTAAAAGTTATTATTAACTTTTTAGCGTACTCAGCGGGTTGACTTTAATACTCCGCAGGAAGACTTAGCGAACTCTCGAAAGCGCTTTGTCTGAGCCTGGTGGAGCAGAATCACGTCCGAAACTTGTCGAAACTATTCTGAAAACACTCGTCTAATATTAACCTGGCTGAATTTATGCTCTATTCTCTCATGGCAGCTTAAAAACTTTGAAGAAAACTAAAGTGCAGCGGTGTGTTTTGAGTTTATTTCGTGATTCAATGCGGAAATGGTTTGTTTTTAAAAAACATCCAAGTATTTTTATTTTTTTTATGATATAGGGGGCAAACGAGCATACGGTTCACCTGATGGTAAGTGATCACCGCCGCCCATGAACATCTGCAATACCAGGGGGCACAGAGACGCGTTGCCGGTCTTTTATGCCTTTGCCTTTTTCCCTGTGTAGATAACTATAGCTTGGATTATGTACATTTTGTTTTCTCCGTGACACATAACTATAAGGTGTGTTGGGGTTAAATCGGATCACGAAGCTAGAGCGTTGATTCAAATTTTTTGCTTAACCCGAAAAGTTTAATTTGGTAATGTACCATAATTGTTTGCCACTGAATTATTTTTAGCTAAGGTTTAGCAGTTACTTTGATTCAATAGTAGTAACCCTATTAAATCCGCCCTTACTCCAAAGATATTTATAACACATAGAAAGGCTAATAAAGGGGTAATCTAAAACTAATCAAGCGACAGAAAAAGTAAAAAAACACTCGTTTATTGTCTGCAAGTGACGCAAATTACATCCGTGTACAAGGCGAAACTTAATTAATCTGAAAAATCCGCATCATGTTGTCTCAACACGTCGCGCCGGGACACATACGACGTAACCCACAATTCATGAAATATATAAATGGTAGTAAATAATTTTTCCTACAAATTATTATTTTTTATTATGATTGCCTCGGTGGCGTAGTTGTATTACGGTACGACTGCAAGGCTGAGGTCTCGGGTTCGATCCCCGGGTCGGTCAAAATGATATTGGATTTTTCTATTCAGTATCAGCCCGGAGTCTGGAATTTGTGCCCGGTATGGCGATAGGCCCCCTATAACATCATGGGACGGAATACGCTTGGTGAAAAGTGGGTGCACTAGTTGCGCCTCTGCCTAACCCTTCGGGGATAAAAGGCGTGAGCAGGCGTATTATTTTTTATTTAATCGTAGTAACTATGTGAGAAACTTTGAACTTTTCTCAAAGGATTTCTAGCTTATCACTCGTTAGTGTTGGTTATTTATTCAACTGATATCTAAGTACAAAGATTGTTATTAATAAAAATTTACATTACTTTTAATTTATTTTAGTACTAATAGAATGTGGGTACTAAGATATGTTAGTTTAGCTTGCTCTTATAGATGCATTTTTTCGTACTTGTGTGCAGGCCACAAATTATGTAAATTAAGCTGTTCTATGTGTAATTCTCTAGAGTCTAGACCAAGTGAGCTTAGCTTACCTTACGTAGCTCTTAGTCTGCAATCGGCAAAATG
Source organism: Sphinx pinastri (assembly GCA_947568825.1). Lineage (NCBI taxonomy): Eukaryota > Metazoa > Arthropoda > Insecta > Lepidoptera > Sphingidae > Sphinx > Sphinx pinastri. The sequence goes on from OX387623.1 coordinate 6,248,958, forward strand.
TTTAGAAATCCAGATTTCGTTTTCCTATTTTAAAATATATATGAACCATTGTGTTAAAATGAAAACAGCACATAAACCAGATTCCTAGAACTCGATTGACTTTACGGCTTTCAGATTGCGTGCCAACGAAGTCCCGGGGGATTTTTGGAATAAAATAATTCTTTTACCTCCTCTGTTCCGGGAAAAGCATGCTAGAAACTGATTTTTGTCATTTTACAATTGATACTATCAGTAAATATATATCATTTAAATATATTTATAACTTCACTAATATTATTGTAAATTGATTAATTCGAACCACAATAAATAAATACAGAATTTATTAATAAAATATCGTAAAAGAGTCTCAATAAAAAAATATTGCATGGTAATATAAAAATTGTAGTACATAAAAATTACTAATATTTAGCAAGCTGACTCATTCCAGTCCCAACTTAAACAGTAGTCATGCACTAACATCATTTACGTGCTTTTATTCGGTAATGACTGCGAGGTCAGTCATTCCGGCTAACACGTATAGTAACAGTGGAAACATCTCATTACCAACGTTCCCGGCGTTCCCGGGGCAAATAGGGGTTAATTTCATTAGCGCGGGCTCAACGATTCGTGTGATAACTTTAGTGCTGTTATGTGGAACGCCCCCCGGGACGCCATGGGAAATTGTGACGTTCATGTTTGTTATGTTTTGTTTTAACGAACTACGGTTGTAAAATGTGTTTTTGTTTTAATACGTTTGTTTTGAAACTTGTTATTAAATTTGGAGACATTTGTTTAGCTCGTAAACGCTTCATTGTATAGCAAAAAGGGTACAGTCAGCCACATAAGTAGCTGAACGAATTTCAAATCGCCTCTACGCGTTAAGTTTAATTGAATATATTTTTTTCTTTGCTTGAAGTAAAGTAAATGCCTTTTATTCTATTTTTGTGGAGATAAAACTAAAAGGGAAGAACACAAAATCTCTCGGCATCTGCTCACTCCGAAATTTTGTTGTTCTACCTATATCACCAACCAAATTATGAGAAGTGAGCGTGTTATGCCTTCGA